>OZ004726.1:8667620-9867620 GCA_963924685.1 Dexiosoma caninum | reverse complement strand
AATAAGATGAATATTAAGAACAACACTGCCACACTACGTCAAACTGCTTCAATATTGTGATATTCGTCAATATTACATAGGGCGTATATGTGTAACTATTTTTCGCACACAATGACAAATATTGAAGCTGAACATTGATCGTGTATCATGCGCTTTAGTAGAGTTAATTTGTATGGCATCCATTTTTAAGAACCAACTTTCAATTGTTGTTGATTAAGCAATTGTTGCTGTTTTTTCTCACGCTCCCGTCGTCGCAACTTTTTTCGACGTCGATCTATACTGGCTAAATCAGTTTTTATTATGTTATAAGTTTTACGTAAATCCTGAATTTGCTTCAATAAAATAGCTATACACTGATCGGGATTAAGTGAGGGATCTGAAAGAAAAAAAAATATTTTTTAGTTCTCAAAAGTTGAAGCTTGGTAGCTCATATGGAACCTACCCAATTGCACTAAAAAGTTGTACGGACATGGTTTGGACCCAGAGAAAGTCGATTGTTGCGTCTGTTGCTGTGATAAATTGTGTTGCTGATGCCTGGACGACATATGGAGACTGCTACGCTGGGAAACATTGTCGGAATTGTCATCGGTATCGGAGCCAGCTAAAAAAAATTTCATTCAAAGTGTTAAAAATTTGAATTACGTTCTTTTCCTTGCAGAACTAAAGTTTTATTTTACTTTCTACATTAAATTCATTTATTATTAAATTTTAATATTCTTTTATTTTATGAAGAGAAGATTTACCTGCATTCTTTTTCGTACATTGGGGAGGTCTTCGTCTCTTTGACTGCTGATATTGCTGGAGCTCTGTTCCCAAAGAGCTGTTATCAGTCTGTTTACGAGGTCGGCTGCGTTTTCGTATAGAATTTTCATTTTCTACGTCTACGGATTTTTTCAAATCCTCGCTGGATTCGTCTTCTTGGCTACCGGAATCATTTGGTGAACTACTAGTAGTAGCGGTTGCTATTGTAGATATGGTTGTTGCCAACTTTACAACTGTTAAAGAATCAGTGGGCAATGATTTACTAGACTGCATTGTAGAAAAGTCTTTATCACCTGCAGCGTTAGATTCGGGCATTAATGAAGTGGCCGTTCGCTCTTGTGAATCTTCACGACCTGTTATAACGGAAGCCGGACTACCAGGTATTGTTTCTTCACACCTCAACTGAATAATAGAATCACTATGTACATCAAGTGGAACATTTGATGTTTCGACTAGTGTTGCGGAAATGTATGACACAGCTGAAATAGCGGAAGGAAGCTGTGGAGCTATTTCTTTGTTTAGAAGATTTTGTTGGGTTGACGAATTGTGAAAATGTAGAGTTGAAGATTTCGGTATATCTCCCAAGGGCTTCAGACCATCATCTGGCCTTAATTCTGTGCGTGGGTCGAGATAAAAACCGGACGTTGAAGTAGGTGCTGTTGGGGCATTAGTGGGTGCCGATAGCGGTTGGAAACCTCCTTTAGATGGAGTTTGTATGACATTAGATGGTAAAATGGGTTTAAGGCTTTGTTGTAAGTGCCTCATGGTTGTAGTATTTTCAAAAACTTTTCCTGTAGAAACAAATGCTGTTGAATTGGAGGCTTGAAGAGAATGCGCGATGAGAGAATGTGAAGGATTTGTTGTCAATGATGACGTGGTAGATACTACATTAGATTTAGTAACTGCAGAAATTAAAGATTGTTGAGTCTGGGATACAACTGCTTGTTGCGTTTGCTGTTGCTGCACCTGCTTATGAGTATTTTGTTTGGAAGTTTGCAGAGCAGCCGCCGCTGCCTGTGCTGCAGCCATAACTGATGGAACGGCTGTAGAGGCTACTACAACTGATGCAGGTATATCCGGTAAAATAATTGGAACACCGGCTGAAGCAGTTACAAGTGGGTTTGAAGCGCGAATCGTTGATTGTTTATGAGAAAGTGAATTATTTGAGGCAAGACCACTGATAACCGGCATATGCCCTAAATGTGATGTTTCATCTTGTTTTTTCTCGGCAGTTATTTGTTGTGAATTCTGTGCACCTGCTGTTGGCATGATTAACACAGATTTTTGTATTGCTTGAGGAAGACTGCTTGTTGGTACCATAGATTGATGACTAGGCTGTGTAACCTGTTTGGGTGCATTTTGATATACTGCAGCAGCGGTATTTTGAGTGGAAATTTTATTTATTAGTGAGCTGCTGGGCATAGCACTAATCAAGTTTGAAGATGTGGTAGTCACTGATGGCGCCAATGAATTTCTTGCATTTGTAGCAGATGTAACGGCTTTGATTGGAATGGGAGCCGGAATGTTATGATGGTTAGCATACGATGCTTTTGCTGTCCCTATTGTTGTTTCCAGTTTTACAGGCGTAGAAGAGGGTTTACAAGCTTCCGGTCCGAGTAACACGGGACTAAGTTTTAGTTCCACTGGTGTAGTAGTAGCATGTGAATCATCGGCTACATCTTCTATTACTAATCTACGTTCGGAATCAGTACTGTCGTTGCTGTCATCAGAAAATGTTTCAGGATTAGTGGATGACAGAGGAGTGGTTGGTGTTACTGGATGACTAGTAACTGGAGTGCGTCGTTGTATAGCACATTCTAATTTTTGTATTGTCTCTGTTAGCTGATTCTTAGTACCTCCTATTGATTCCAAAATGCCAATTTTAGGTTCCGGTGAAGTCAGCGGAGTGCGCTTGCTGCTCAGGAATGAAGTTAGAGGGCCACTTAACAAGCTAGTTGATGGCGAAGTAATATCGGTAATAATTTTCAAAGGCTCACTAAGAGAAGCAGATGAAGTAGTAAATGAATGTGCTTGTGTTAAAGTTTCTAAGGGTGCCATTATGGTTGCTGTTGTTGTGTTTAAACTGGATGTTAACAAGGACGGTAGTGCTCCAACTCCTACAGATATAGGAGATTTCTCTTCCTTCGAATCCGTCGTTTCTTTGTCTTTTGCTTGCCCAGCAGCTGCTTCTTGTTTTTTATTTTCTTCTTCTTCTTTTTTCTGTGAAATTGCCTTCAAAACTTTATCTGCTATGGACGAAGTTGTAGGTTTCGTATCCAATTTGGAAGGATCGAAATCAAAAGCTCCACAAGTAGCTGATAGTAAGACTTTGGCATTTTCTAATTCAAATTTATTTTCTCGGCTGCTAGACCCAGCACCAAATGACAACTCAAATACGCTACGAGTTTCTATGAAAGGACTTCCTACTTGAGGTTTAGCAGTGGTTACAGTGGAAGGAGGTGTTGTTAATTTGGGAGAAGCTACAAATGGTTGAGCAGTTGTAGCATGTGAGGTTGTTATGGATTGAACTGTTGTCATACTGGAAGCTGATGAAGATGGGACTAGCGAGTTATCCGAAAATTTCTTTGTGGGAGTGATTTCTAAAGGTTTGCTTAAGACAGGCGAAGGCTGCGGTGATTGCAGAGCATCCGTAAGAACTCTCGTAGTTTCCTGAACAGTTTGAGCCAATTCTTCATTCAAAGCATTAATATTCAAATTAAAACTAGGCGATTTTCGTAAAGTATCAAATGCTACGTTGTCTGATTGTTGTTTCTGCGATGTAATTACGGGAGCTAATAAAGAAGATGCTGATGAAGCTGAATTATTGATGGAGAGAATTGATTTTGGCATAGCTGGAGCATGCATTGTTGAACTACTTTTAGTTTGTGGAATTATTTGCGATTTAATTTGGGTGCAAGTTGCTGTAATTGCTGATGTTGAAGTCGTTGCAGTTAAATGATGCACTAATTTTGCATCTGCTACAAGCGCAGTTTGCGATGCAACCTTCTCCTCCATTTTCAATAGTTTTGTTTTTTCTAACACAGATTCTTTCATGGGCGAACCGCGTTTTTTCCGATGTACCAATGTCGACATGGGATTTACTCCCAAAGTGGAAAGATTGTCCATTTTTCCTGCTGACTTATTGCGTGGTGTTATACTCGTCGAAGAAGGTCCTATATTTGAGGTTATAACTGAAGAGTTCGATTGAACCATGGGCGATTTACGTATTTCAAACTCAAACGGTTCATTGTCTTTAAACTCATAAACATCTGGCGAATTTGGTTTGTTTACAGTCGAAGCAGAAATTTTTGTTTCTTTCACACACGCGCTGGCATAAGAAGTGGATGAAGTCGAAGTGTTTGAGGGTGACGACAAAGACGTAGAGGAACTACCTGAGATGTCTAATTTACTCATATCGGGTAAAAACCTAGAACCCGATGAAGACGATGTATTTGATGACAAAGAAGTAGTAGATGATATTGATGAAGTCGATGAGGGAGAGCAAGCTGCGGGCGGTTCAACTTTGAGAATTTCTTTGTGAATGATTGGCTCTACAAATTTTTTTGACTGGATTTGTGGTGCTGCAGATTCTATTAAAGAAGCTTTCTTCGGCGTGTCTAGTTTTTTACCCAAAGTTGTTTCCAACTTCTTAGCCGCAGGTAGTGGTTTTTCCACAATAACAGAAGTATATTTACTGGACATACTTAAGGGCGATGCAGTAGAAGGGGGGAACCTTGTTGGTTGTAATATTGAAGTTTTAACTTCACTTGTTACTACCAATGTACTTTTCTTATCTTCATCCTTCGGAGTGTTTGTTGTTTCAATCTTCAAATCAACTTCTTGTTTAACTCCTGTAACAGTTTTTGTTTCTTCCGTGATGAAGGGTTTGATTTTTAAAGATTCTTGTCTTTTTTCGGTTTCGCGCTCTTTAATAATCTTTTCCACAACTCTCGTATTACCTAACGAAGTGTTGGTTTTTGTTGATATTTGAGTTGTATCCAGAGATTTCAGTTTTTCAGCATTGATAATTTGTTGGAATTTCTTTCTCATATTTTCCAGTTGAGTTGTTTTATCAGAAGATTGGGATTCATCGTCGCCGAAGGAATCTGTTTCTGAAGAAATTTCTGTCGAAGAACGTTTTTGTGGTTCCTCTTTAGGTTCTGCTTTACATTCATCTTTAATTGTAAGCGACGAGGTTGAAACTGATGATTTTAAATCACATTCTGTCTTCTCCATTTTAATTTTATTAAAGTTATTAGAGTATTTATTATCTTTCGTATCTCTTATCGTATCATCATTTTCTATTAAGGTCTTTATGCTTTGAAAACCCTTAAGTTCAGAACGAATTTGATTTAGGTCATAATCACGCCCTTTACGTTGCAGCACTGACTTGCTAGAGCTAGGCAAGTTTTCTTCTTCATCGTCGTCATCATCTTGCTCATCAGTATCAGATTGGCTATTAGGAGACGATATTGATTGCTTGGATTTTACTGGAGACTTACTTGCTTTAGCTGATTCCTTCATATTGCGAATTGGTCTCTTGACCGGTTCATCAGAGTCTGTCTCTGAATCTTCTTCTGTAGCAATAGAAACATCTGACACATTAGCCGATGTTCTTCTTACCGTATTAGGTGTTTGACGTTGGGGCCGTTTCTTCAAAACTGAGGAAGCAGCTGGCGACTTGGTACGACTAGAGTTAGAAGCAACAGAAGATGGTGTTGTGGATCTAGGTGGGATTGAGTCACTTCGTCCTCTACCTCGTTTCCCAGCAGCTGTAGGTGTTTTAGAAGTTGATGCTAACTGTTGTGCGCTAGATAATGCTGACGTCCCTACACTATTTGCCGCTGAAGCTAACGCAGTTGATGTTAGCGAAGCTGCTGATGGTGGCTTAGGTGGATTTTCTTTTGATCTTTCGCTGGCATTAGATGTTCTTAGGCCACCTTTAGATTTTGAGCATTTAGTTAGATTTTCGGCAATACGTTCTCTAGGTACCCATTCATCGTAGCGATTATTCCAACCTGTATAGTGTACTAAATACATTGGGGTACCTCGCTGTAGTGTTATTTCGATAACCTTTGCTTCGTATGTTACTTTCTTTTCGTGATAATAGACCTTCAGTTTATCGCCAGTCTCCACAACAAAATCTCCAGTATCGACTTTCTCCACAATAATTTCTTCCTTACGACGTTTGTTACGTTTGTCATCATACTGCGTTACTTGCTTACGCTGCGTCTTATCCTTCTTGTTTAAAACATTTGATCCTATAACAAAATAAAAATGTAAATACTTTTCTACATTCATATGAACATAATAAGTAAATATGTATGGATGTGTATTTCGATTCAATCATGTAGAAAGGCCCTACCTGGAATTTTTCGATATTAACTTATTTATTGATTCTTATTTATTTCACACAAATACACATTGACACGGAAACTTAGTTCTTAGTATTTACATTTTTTATAATTACATTGTAATAATAACAGTTTCTGCTATGTTTTTTCCTTCTACTGTAAAGTTACAATTATGTTAGTTAAGCCCTTTTTAAATGAGAAAAAAATTTTACGATTAGTTGCAAAAGAATGTGTATGAAATATTTTCATACGTATGTAGTTAATTTTTCGCGAAATCAAATATCTATAAACAAAGCTTTTAATGGTTCGATCACTTTTTACATGTTTTTTATAAATACCTATATATGTATGTACATATGGGCACATCTCTTTAATTTCATTTTTACTCATTTAAGCTTTTACGTTTTTCTCCGTAGAGACGGCAACTTTGTAAGATTTTTAAATCTCTTTTTTTCTTTCTACTACATACTATGTTCACACCTACCGTGTTTAATACCACGTTCACACTTATGTTTTTAAACGCGTTTAAGCAAAGTGTTTTAATAACTAAACACAACCGTTCACACAATAGGTCCGTTCGTTTACCCCAAATTGGGCGCCCGTGGGCGAC
Organism: Dexiosoma caninum; assembly: GCA_963924685.1. NCBI lineage: Eukaryota > Metazoa > Arthropoda > Insecta > Diptera > Tachinidae > Dexiosoma > Dexiosoma caninum. Next base: position 9,860,894 of record OZ004726.1, on the reverse strand, counting down.
CAATCTTGCCCAAAGGCGTTTTCTTACGCAAAAATTGGGTAAATGAGAGAGGTTGTGATAGAGTAATGCTCTTGTTCTTCACGCACGAGAATGCCCGTACTTTTTCTTCGGAATTAATTTTTATGCGAATCCCTAAATAGTTTGTTTTAATATTTGTATATTTTAAATAATTGTGGGCAATTATATTTAGAAAAAATTCACAGATGATGGCCCACTCCAAGGTTCTGATGGATATTTCTATTTTATATTATATTACATTTCTTTTTTTTATATAGTCCCCGTCCATACTGTTGAGTTTTTGCTGCAAAAGTTTTTTGAATTCTCTTTTGAAACTGCAGCAGTGTCCATACATGAATCTTTTGCTTTATGTTTAGTATTTGTTATTCCTCCCTTCTATCTTCTTTTTTTTAATTTTTTTTTGACATTTCTCAATAGCGAATGTAAATATAAAATAACTACCCTGTGATAGAAGGTGTGAATATTTTTTTTTGGATAGACATTTGAAACACAAGGTATAATTTGAAGCAAAATGGACGGTAAGAAGAAAAACTTTATAATAATTTTTATATAATTTTTTTTTAAATTTTTTTTTAATTTTTGATTAAATTTCACAAACACGTGTAAACTAAAACAGGGTAGCTATTTTTATGATAGATGTTAACAGTATACCAAACGAAAAGAAATAAAATGAAACGTCAAATAAACCTCATGTCAAAAGATGCAAATAAGAAATTCAACAAAAACTGCATGTAGTACTGCATGAGTACATACTTCCACTCCTCTTCCCTTTCTCATCACTAACTCAAAAGTTTTGCAGCAAATGTTTCACAGTATGGACGGGGACATACATATGTACATAAGAATATTGAAATAAAATCAACGTAAAGAATTTAAATAAATAGTGTTTCATTTCAATTAGGATATCCGTATACGGTGAGCGATATATATGCATCAACGCTGACTATCACATGCACACAGAAGTTTCGGTAATTTTTCTCATATTGCCCTTAAGAAAATGATATAAACTTTGTTCTACGCAATGACCGATAATTCTGTCAGCAATGACGGTCATATCACCGGTCAAATGACCGTCAATGACCGGTATTGTGTACCACCGACGAAGTAAAATAATAATAAAAATGGCTACTAAAAAAGCTTCAGCACTGCTACGAGTATACACAAAGAACGTGCGAACGCAGAGCTGCAAAAATAATTAATTAAGCTTCACCTCCTGCCGTTTCTCCTACTATCCCTTTCCTATAGTTCCAGCACAATGCTTCGCATGTGTAGGAGTCATCTCCTGAGTGCTGGTCCTAGATAAAAAAAAAAAAAAAAAAAAAAATGTTCTTGTAGGGCAGCTAAACTTATTAGCTATTTCGCTGGTCACTTCATTCAACAGGCCAAACGTCGAAAAAAGTTGTGGAAAGAGGTTGTGAATAATTTAATAATTAAATATTATATTAAGAAAAATCGCAAATATATTTTTGCCATAATTAATTTAAATTACTGAACAACGTATAATCATATGAATATACTTTGGTACTTAATATTTAGTGGAGTAAAGTAGTACTTTTGCAATGCAAATTGTACTGAAAAAAGTACAATTATACGAGCTTGATTATCCCTGATTTTCGTTGAAAGTTTAATGTGATTGATAACAGTTTACCGAAAAAAAACTATTTATGAAAGAATTTATTTAAAAAAAACAAGTATTGAAAGAATTTATATATATTTATTTTTAAGCGATGGTCTTTTTTATGAAAAGTTTTTAACAATTATTTATTTTTCAATATTTCGCTACCAAATAGGTAGCATCGTTAGGAAATAATAATTTGTATTAACAAAAATATTTATTTAAAAAAATTGTCTTTTTTATGAAAAGTTTATAACAATTTATTATGGTATAAATAACAAAAATGTTTGTAATTAATTATTGTTAAGAAAAATTTTTAACACAACTTTTTTAATGTCTGTCAGCTGTTTGGGACATTTGTAATTTTGCTTTGTTATTTTCAATGTTTATTATAAACAAACTGATTGCTTGTTCTACACGACCAAACTAGCCCGAAGAAAAAGTACGGGCATTCTCGTGCGTGAAGAACAAGAACATTACTCTCTCAAAACCTCGCTCATTTACCCAATTTTTGCGTAAGAAAACGCTTATGGGTAAGATTGGGCGCCCGCGGGCGCTCAATTTTGAGTAAACGAACGGACCTATAGTTTGAACGGTTGTATTTAGTTATTAAAACACTTTGCTTAAACGCGTTTAAAAACATAAGTGTGAACGTGGTATAAGTTCAAGTTTTATTTATAACACATGGAGCTGACTTTCGTTTGTTGTTTGAATAAAAATAAAAAGTAAAATATAACACAAAAAGTTTGGCATCCGTAAAAACTTCAAGTTATTGTATTTGTCGATGCGATTATATTTTAAATTGAAATAGAGTATGTATATGTATGTCTAATTTTTTAATGCGTTTATGTTTATTAAGCTGATAAGGTTCTTCTAAAGGCCAATAATAAATGTCAATTTTTAGTTATTTCTATTGGTATTCCAATAACGTCAAAGAAGAACTCGTTCTACTTTTTGCGAAGCTTAATTGAGACAGCCTGAAACACAAACGGTATTTGATATTATATTTGCGAATAAAAAATGATATAATTATAAAATTCTAGATACATATAGTAATTTAATTCATAATTAATTTAGAAGTTTTAAGACTTGTAAGTTTTGGCAATAGTGAAATAATGAGTAATAATGATTTACATACATATCAGATTTCAGATAAATAACCAGTACTGCTGTTGACAGAACCAATACAATTTTTTTTTTCAATTAAATTTTTCATTAATTTCTGCTGTTTCATAGCAATAAGATTTGATTAATTTCTAAAATCTTCGTTATTTTGTTAATCGTTATTTTTCTTTGAAAATTTAATAGCAGCTGTTATTTTCAGTCGCTTTATGTTTGAAATTAAATTCCTTTTTGTTTACAACTAACTATAACTGTTTTTCATTTGTTAACGCATTTCAAATATATGTACATAGTACCTAAAATGTAATTTTTAATAATAACTTTATTTTACTTCAAGTTGCAAAATGAGCCAACTGTTAAAGGCAGCTAAACAATTTTATACATCTGGACCGAAAAGCAATCTTGGATGTATATATACAGGACTGGCCATTAAATTAAATGCTACAAACACTAAAGAACAAGTAAGATATAAATCTCAAGAAGGAAAAACGTCTCCAATTAATAAACCCAAAATAAGTAATACCATCTATGCTTTATATACACTTGCTGGTATCACAGTGGGGTATTTGGTCTTCGATAATGTGGGAAAAATTAAAGAAGTTCTAATGAAAAAAAATGAAGAAACTACAAATGATACTGATATTCATACTAATGAAGACGAAAATTTTAAATTATGGCATTCAACTGAACGTAAAGATTTGCCCACTTTCAAATTAGAAGAAGTATGCAAACATGATAGCATAGCAAATGGAGTATGGGTAACTTACGGCGTTGGTGTATATGATATAACGAAATTTATACCAAATCATCCTGGTAGCGACAAGATAATGTTAGGTGCAGGCAGTGCCATTGATCCTTTTTGGGCAATTTATCAACAACATAATAATATAGAAATATTAAAACTATTAGAATCTTTTCGTATTGGTAATATTAGTCCAGAAGATGAAGTGAAAACTGATGATATGGGTTCACCATGGAGTAATGAGCCTAAAAGGCATCCGTTATTGAAACCAGCCTCGGAAAGACCATTTAACGCTGAACCTCCTTTGTCATTACTGGCTGAGAACTTGTATACACCTAACGAATTTTTTTACGTAAGAAATCACTTGCCGGTGCCAATAATTGACGAAACTTCTTATGAACTTGAGCTAGAAATAACAACAGGCCAAGCAGGTTGTAAAAAGAATCAAAAATTTCTATGTTTAAAGGATATAAAGGCACTGCCAAAGCACACAGTATCGGCAGCTATAATGTGTGGTGGTAACAGACGTTCGGAAATGACGAAAGTTAAGAGTGTTAAAGGTAATATACATACATATTTAATATTAAAATTTTCGTACTTTCTAAGTAATATTTTTCTATTAAGGATTGTCATGGAGTGCAGGAGCAGTTGGCAATGCAAAATGGTCAGGAGCTCGTTTGCGAGATATTTTATTGGCTATGGGCATCAAACCAAATGAAAAACTACATGTTATTTTCGAGGGAGCTGATTTAGATCCTACTTCTAATCCTTATGGTGCTTCTATACCTTTAGCGAAAGCTTTAGATGAAAGAGGCGATGTAATATTAGCTTATGAAATGAATGGAAAACCTCTTAATCGAGATCATGGCTTTCCTATACGTATTATTGTACCAGGAACAGTAGGGGCCCGTAATGTTAAATGGGTCACGCGCATAGAGGTGTCAGAAAATGAGTCTAGCTCGCATTGGCAACAAAATGATTATAAAGGCTTCAGCCCGAGTACTGATTGGGATACAGTAGACTTTACAAAATCACCGGCCATACAAGCAATGCCTGTTACATCCGCTATTTGCACACCAGCCTCTGGAGATATGGTTCAAGTATCGGAAGATGGTTTCATAGAAGTGCGAGGTTACGCTTGGTCTGGCGGAGGCCGTCGCATTGTTCGTGTTGATTTAACAGCCGATAAGGGTAGAAGTTGGCACGTAGCAAATTTAGAACAAGAAGATGTACAAGATGGTCGTCATTATGGTTGGTCGCTGTGGAAGATCCGCCTCCCTGTCGATTCTCTCATGAAGGGAAAAGAACTAGAAATATGGGCAAAGGCTGTAGATTCAGCCTACAATGTACAACCAGAATCTTTTGAAAATATTTGGAATTTGCGTGGTGTTCTCGCAAATGCCTATCACCGCATTAAAGTCTCAATTCATTAGTTCACAAAATAAAAATATAAAATTTTATTCTATTTCATAATAATTATTATATATAATACAAATTATTATTTCCTGACGATGCTACCTATTTGGTAGCGAAATATTGAGAAATAAATAATAATTGAAAAACTTTTCATAAAAAAAACCATCGCTCAAAAATAAATATAATTAAAAAATTTTAATAAAGGTCAAAATAAGAATAGAAGTGCGACTAATTATTGTAATATTTAACTATATGTATATTGTATTACACAGAACAAAAATGGATGCGCTCACTATGAATTGGTACTTTCATGATTTCTTAAGAACTTCTTTATCAGAATTCATTTTTAAGGACATCTTAAATAACAAGATTATCATTTTTGATAGAAACACCTGATTTATAAAAATGAGTCATATACATATGTATGTAACAGCAGATGTTCATTAATACTTTTATTTTTGCTTCAACAGTTGATCAAGTCGGTCGCGAGTCAGTCGAGTTCGATTAAATTGAATTGCATAGTGAAAATAATTTATGAAATAAAATTTTCGTGTGTTTTTGATGGCAAAAATTGCAACTGTCTCATGGTGAAGTGGCTATGTTGCATCATGAAATCCACTAAAATTTCAAGTTGCCGTTTTTTTGTTTGTAATTTTTTCCTTTTGCACTAAAAATAACAATTTAAATATCAAATATAAATATTTTTTAAGCGTGCTTATATGTTTTTCTCTATTTGCGTTTGATATTTATCTAATGCAAGTTATTTGCGCTTATCGAACGATTTTGACAGACGCTTTCGCATTACATAGTGCGGTAATACCAGACTTCGTACCATTTTTTTTTTTCGCATATCAATAGAGCAATGACACCCCTGTGTTAAAATCATGCGTTCTACACCTATGTTGAACCAGGTAATTTGCAATAGAACGCGTTAATTAAAAGTTTATTTTGCATGTCATTTCTTGCTGGGATGAGCATGATCACGTTAATATGCACATAAACATATAATATACGTGTATGTTAAAAGATAGCTAGAAACATTAAACTTACCAGATGGTGACGAATCTCGAGTAACTTGCCCAGACGAGTCTTTAGAACTAGTCCCTTCTTTTTCACGCTCTTTTTCCCGCTCTTTTTCTTTTTCGCGATCCTTTTCGATCTCTCTTTCTTTCTCCCTTTCCCTCTCTTTTTCACGTTCTTTCTCTTTTTCCTTTTCTTTCTCTTTTTCGCGTTCTCTCTCTTTATCACGCTCTTTTTCGCGCTCCTTCTCCCTTTCCTTTTCCTTAGCATCTTCCTTCTCACGTTCTTTGCTTGCAGCAGCAGCTTTTATCTTCGACAGTGGAACATCAGCGTCATCTTTTTCTTTTATTGCTCTCTCTTCATATTTTTCCACCAATGCTTTTACCTTAGTGGAAGTTGTAGAAGCACCACCCAATGAAGATTTACGTTTATTCTTTTGTATATTGTCTTGACTACTAGATTCACTGGTATTTTCAGATTCCTCTGTAATGGAAGTGTTAACTGCAGCCGATGAAGAAGGGGTAGATGCTAAAGATAATGTAGCACTGGTGTTTGAAGTGATGGCTAATTTGGAAATAGGTGTAGATACTTCTTTATTTAGATCTTGTGGTTTTGGGGAAGCTACTGAATTTGCTCGCACTAGACTGCGCCCTTTACTACGGTTAGAGTTACGTGGGGACATTAGCATGGAACAGCCCAATTTTCGATTAAATTCTCCGTAGGGCTGCAAAAATTTCTTAAACGCTTGTTTCACCAAATTCGTAATGCTGACAGTTACAGGTGCAAAACCTAGCCGCAAAGCAATAGATTTCCATTGATTTTGTGATGTTACACGATTGTAGCCGCCTCTTTTCTGAACGGCGCGAAACAAACGGTAAAGATCAACGTCTTTATTTTGTATAGACGGCACTTTGTTCAGTGGTGTACCGCGATCATCCATGTATTTGTATAACTGAGCCACAAAACGATCTTTTTCTTCACGAGGCTCATCGTCTGATGAGTCTGAATCAATTTCATCCTCATTTTCACTGGACGAGTTGCTAAGTCCAAACAAGGCATCACGGTCCCAATGTGGAGGCAAAACATCACTATCCAAGTATTCTAATGCTGCCTGTACGGCTGGACCATCTTGCTTCGCTGCTGCTTCGCGAGTAAACTCTGTGGCTTCTTTCTTAGGGACTGTATAATAGCGACCATCTTTAAAAGACCGCACCAAATATTCATCTTTAACCCGTATACGTACAGTTGCCTGAGCAGTCGGAGCCACTACAAGGCCTGGAAACCATTTTTCTTTATCTTTCTTCTTGGATTCTGTTTCAATGCAAACAACTTTGCCTATATGTTCTTCTTTTTCGTTAACTACTTCCTTTGCATCACTTTCATCATCCTCATCGGAACTATCATCATTCATTTGACCACGGCGTCGACCGCGCCGACCGCCCACAACAGGATTTCCAAAATGTTCTGGATGGGTTAGAGGTAATTGATCTAAAGTTTCACTCTCATTAAAATGTCGACCACTCTTAATGCACAAGGCAGTTCGCCGCAATGTTGTAATGTCACCATCATCAAAAACTACCGTGTACTGGGAGCAATCTTGGATTTTAGTAACTGTGGCCTCCACATAATCTTTACGATCCGTGTGGCGAACTTCAACCACAGCTCCTACTCTCAACTGGCCCGGTGAGGATTTGATGTCGTCATCCGAAACAACCCCAGAGCCTAGACCTTGCTTATAAGCAACCTTAACTTTTATATTCCGCAAAACTTCACTAACTTTAGCTTCACAAAAAGCTCCTTTATATTTGGCACTAACCTCCGTGCCCACTTGAAGATAAGGTGGATCGTCCACTTGCTGTAATAGATTTAAAAATATTTATTTGCTTTGTATATACAAATATATGTATGTATATTATTTGTTATTTACATATTTTTAAAATGTTATTTTATAATTTTATTTGTTAATTTTATAATGTTCTTTTATATTTTTTAAATGTTATGTTACATGTCGTTCTTAAATCAGTTAAATTCTTTAACTTTACAAATAGTATTAATATTAAATAGGTATTAAAAATATTACTGTTTTTCTTTTAATGTTCGTATGAATCAATTGAGGTTATGTCAATGCATTTTTCTTGATACCACTTACCTGCATTTTCTGAAGAAAATATCGTTCAAAACTTAAATTATCGCTTACAAACGCCACTTTTGCAATAAATTATTAACCATTTCCTCCAAAAAAAACACAGATTTTTTTGGTGAAATTTTAATTATAATAGTTGTTTTCCTCTTTTTATACAGAAGGTAAAATTTTTGTTTTCTTCGTTGAGAATTTGTTACGTCTTTTCACATAAGTCGATTTGTGTACGCGTTTTTCTCTTTTTTTCGTTTTAATAAATATATATTTGATATTTTTCTTTTACTTGGAATAAAGTATACATTATATTAGTTTGTTTATAAATATATATGGGACAAAAATATATTTTTGGCGCACCAGCAAGAAAAATTTTCACAAACTTTACTTTCACCTCCTATTTTTCTATTCTTTCTTTACCAGACATTTGTTAGCGTTACCAATTTGCTCTAGGTATTATATTGAATTTAATGATACAAAAAATCAGTATTAATAAGTTACTGTACAGACTTACAATTTTATATTTAATTTTTTTAATTTTATTTGAATACATATGATCTTGAGACCAATATAGTGTATTACAACAGTTATTTTATATATATATTGACCTATGCAACTCGCATGTAGTTGCCAGATCGGCCAATTACCTCCAATTAGGTACTGTATTTCCTACCCATAGTTCCCACATAGTATATGTCTTTTCGCACAAGCCAAACCGTAACAATGTGAAATTAGTAATATGAAAACCAAATACATTTAATATTAAATATATTGTTGAATTGCCAACTGGGTATACTTTTTATTACTTGTCTCAATTAGTCAAATTCTTATGCAGCGGTCAATGCACTAGTTTCGTGCATTCAAATAATAACAACAAATACATAAACATAATGCAAGTTACTGCTACTCGAGACATTCATTGTAAATCAATGTAGAAAAAATTAAGAATTTTGGACCAAAACTTTATAGCTATCAATATTAACCGCTTAATGAGACAATAATTGAAAAACTATGCATAAAAACCGTAAAACTGAGTACCCAACAATACTTAAAATATATTAAGAGTTGAAATGAATTTTTGTTATCATTAAGTGCAGTCCATTTAAAACCTTTGAATAAATAAGTTCTGAACAATTTGTGAAGGAATAATTATTTAACGATAAGAGATTTAAGTTTACATAGAATTCAATTATGGAATTTGGTAAGTCATCAAAGGGCAAGAAAAAGCTCTTGTCCGCAACATATATATTAACATACATAGGAAACATAAAAATTTCGATATTATAATTTCAAGGCCAATAACAATATTCAAAAAGAAAGATATATAAGTATTTAAATATTTACGCAAATCGTAACTGGGAACTGAAAAAATCAATAATTGACTAGTCTAAAAAATCTTAAATATGAATATATATGTATATAAAAACATAGGCACCCGTATGGTGTAATTTAGCTAGTTCACTGTATCACAAAGTAGGATGTATTAAATTACGGCGGCGATGTTGTGTATTGGCCATGGAGATGAGGAAAAATAAATTATTTTAGATCTGGCATCGATATCAATTGTAAGCAAATATGGGCAACAAAGAGCAATTGTTTTTTATCATATTCGTACCATATAATCACAGAACACAATAATAATTATAATTTTTTGCTCTATGGGTTTGCTGTCTTAAAAAATAGGGATGGAACTTAAAATACTTGAATTATTTAGTGGAATTGGAGGGATGCACTATGCATTTAAATGTGAGACTGAATCAAATTCAACATACAATTTTATTAACAAATGTTTATTGTAACTAGACTCAAAACTAGATGGAATAGTTATAGCCGCTATGGATATCAATACTGTGGCAAATGACGTATATTCCTACAACCATAAAAGCAGTTGCATAATGAATAACAACGTACAAAAGCTAAGTAGTGAAATGTTGGAAAAACTACAAATTAATACGATATTAATGTCACCTCCTTGCCAACCGCATACACGTGTTGGGCACAAGCGTGATATTGGAGATAAACGGTCTGATGCCCTAAATCATATCTGCAAAATACTGCCGCTGTGCAAAGAAGTACAATATGTCTTAATGGAAAATGTTAAAGGATTTGAAAAATCGCAGGCTCGAAATTTGTACGTGGATGCTTTAAAAAAATCTACCTTCTATTACAGAGAATTCATATTGAGTCCTACTCAGATAGGAGTGCCCAATACAAGGCACCGCTATTATTGCTTGGCAAGAAAAACAAAAGATTTTTCATTTGCAGGTGAAAAAATATGGATTGAATTACCGTTTAGAAACGAATTGGCGGACGATAAATTTAATGTATTGTCTTTGCTAACTGAAGACGACAAAATAGAACCGAATTTATATTTAGACGAAAAAATTCTTACGCGCAGAGTATGGTTAATGGATATTGTAAATGCGACAACATCAAATACAATGTGTTTTACAAAGGCTTATACCCACTACAGCGAAGGTACGGGTTCCATTTATTGTCCTCTGTCGTTGGATGAAATGGATAGAAAATTTTCTATGTTGAAGGAAATTGAAGAAAATGATAAGAATAATGATGACTATGATTTCAATCGTTTGATTTTGTTACGCAGTCTTAAATTACGGTATTTCACGCCACGTGAGGTAGCACGCCTTATGTGTTTCCCGGAGACTTTTGATTTTCCCTCCCACATAACAAATAGACAAAAATATCGTTTACTAGGCAACAGCATTAATGTGAAGATTGTTGGAGAATTATTACAATTAATGTGCTTATAATAAATTATTTTTGCTTATATTATTGGTAAATATTTTTTTGTCACGCTGAATTACATTCGCACAGATTTTATCTTCATTTATATTGTCTTCAAGAAACAACACTTCCATATTGTTTACAACAAGTGTTTTTTGATTGTGTTTTGCTAGTGTCGTACGTAAATAAGCATTTATAAACAGAAGGTGCTCTCTTAAGAAATTCGCTTATGTTAACTTTGTCACGCTCAGCAAAATTAAACAAAACAAATAATAATAAATTGACAGCAAAGTGACTGTTGAAAATTTTCTTCATACACATTATTTTCGGATTTTCGTTTTTCGCATAAATACATGAAAATTATAAATTTGTGGGGTCGCTTAGTTTATTTCTAATTGTCGATTAAATTGCAGGATTATATGTATGAATATAAAATATAATATAAATTTGTGAAAGTGAAAATAAAATTTTCAAACATAGTATATGTTAAAAATCAATCCTAATAGTTAAAACTTGTAAATAAAAAAAAAATTGCGAATAAAAATTTTCATTTGCAGACAAGTAAGAAGCGATACAATAAAGGTGGAGTTATCCAAGAAAATAATAAAACTTTCATATATTGTGCAAATCTCCTGGTTTAAATTAAATTTATTTTGCATTAATAAGTTTTCTGAGTTATTTGGATTAAAATGGGATTTCTGCGAATTTTTTAATAATTATTACACGGCCAATTGCTAAAATACTAATTTCTATACCTACAGAGGTACAATAACAAACATTACGTTGATAAAAACGTTCCCAGATCTCTATAACATTTGTTGGCCCGTTCACTAACCATCTAAATATAAAAGATACTTGTAGTTAAAATTCTTTACATACCATGTAATATTTGAGTAGTGTGTTTTCCATCCATCCAGTTAGAGTTCTAGGTTCGATTCCTAGCAGATACTGGTCTGTGTCACTATATGTACACGTGAAAAGGTATCACAATGGAACCATAATTTGGACCCAAGGGCGGCCCCGACATAACCGGAGTAGAAGCTGAGGGATTCCCAATCTCTTTTGTATGTATGTAGATATTATTTGGTGGCATCTCTTTTTAACATTACACAGGTACAAACAAAATTTTCAAACTGTATAGCTATAGAAACCTAAACTACTCGATCAATTGATTCTTACAAGCAAGGTTTTTTGTAAATGCAATAAAATCATAAGCTATTGCATTTAGAAAAATCAAAAGAACAGCTTCATTCTAAGATTCAGTTGTGGAGTGTGGGGAAAAGTGTATTAATATTTTTGGAAATGGGTGCGAAAATATTTGTGTAAAAATAAACCAGTACAATTGGGTTGTAGCGATAAAAGTTGTTTGATTAGTTGTTGTTTTAAGAAAAACAACAATAACACGGGGTTAAAGGCATTGAAATCAAACAAATTCAAAATTAAAATTTTTTAATAATATAATTTGTTCTTTTTATGTAAATTCAGTGTTTTAAACGAATATTGATCTCTTTGAGCTGGAATTAAAAATTGCATCTAATATGGAATAAAAAAAGCCAAACACACCCTACAAAGCGATTTAAATTTGTTGCAAAAATTTTAAAATGACGGCAAATTCCACTAACACGGATTTGTATTTGAGACCTTTACCATATTTGGACAACAAATGGGTGCGCGCTGATCTAATAGCAAGTCTCCGTAATCCCGAAGATGCCGCCATACTTTGGAATAATCTTATACAGGATTGCGAATTGGTATCGTCTCCTACTGGAGCTGTTTCAAATGCAGCTGGAAATTTATCCTACTTGGGAGATGATGGCAAACACTATTGTGGTGTGCAGAAACTACAATGTTCGTGTTGTCCAAATGACTACTGCGGTCCTTTGTCAGCATGTAATTGCACATCGTGTCATACTTTAGATTCTGATGCAACAATTAAAAAAATCACTACTGCAGCTCAAGCTGCAGCTGTGCAGCGTATTGCCAGTGATGTTATCTTTGAATCATGGCTATGGGGTCAATCTCCCCATAACTCAGCAAAGCAAGACTGTCAGAAGACTTTACTTAACGAAATGCATGATCTTTCTCTGCAAGCATCGGCTAATTGTTTGTCTGCTATTCATCTGCGACAGCAACTCTTCATTTATGAACGCTATTTTGTGTCACTAGCTAGATGTAAACAACAACAACAGCAGCAACAAGCCCAATTACAGCAGCAAGCAACTTTAGATGTACCCCTCGTACAAGCGCCATGTAGTTCAAATAATCCATTTTTGAACAAAACAGACAATAAAATTCTTGATGAAAGTCGTCTCTCTAGTCGAGAACGTTTTGGGAGGTATACTCAGAATTCGTCGCAGGAATTACGTTCGCCAATGAATGAAAGTGAGCGTGCAACTTTGGGTTTGGCTAGAGTATGCACACGAGCTGCTTTGAATTTTTCATTTTTCTTTTTGCGTCGTGCCTGGCGTTCTGGAGAAGACACTGAAATGTGCAGTGAATTATTGTGTGAAGCTTTGGAATCTCTTCAAGATCTCCCCGAGGCTCTACTCTTTGATACATCGCAAGTAAGTGCGAGAAATAGTTTTGATAATTGAACATAGATATAACGCATTTTTTGAGAATCTCCGTAACTGCTACGGAGAATCGTTTAAAAATAAATTAGCATCCTTGAAATTCGTGATGCCTTTAGCATGCAAATGTTATTATTAAATATTTTCTTTACTCTAATAGGTATCACCACTATGGATAGAGGTTTTAGAACGTTCGATTAAATTTTTACGTCAAGTAGCGTTAGGAGATCAAATGGGAAATCGTTGCGCAGCACCGAAAGAAGATCGTCACACAGCTCTCTGTTTATTAGTTGAACTGGGGGCTCAAAAGGGAAGTCTTTCTTCTTCTTTAGAAGCTGTAGTTTTATTGCTAACACTTTGGGATAAAGATAAATCTAGCGACGATAACCGAGACTTGCCGCAAAATGCTGGTGCTCCTTTGGTGCCCATTTTAAGGCGTTACGAAGCCATAGGCAATTATGGTCTTACGACAAGCAGTGCACCTGTCGTTATTCCCACCAGTGCTACTGAATGCTATCTGCGATTTCTTACATTACCCGAACAAGAGTCTGCAAATGTAGATTTGAAGCAAGCAGCTGTCGTTATAATATCTCATTTGGATCGTTTGGCTAAGCCACACATGCCTACTGTACATTATATACAAATATCATCAAACTTCGCATCAAAAAGCAGCAATAAAACTTCATCGGCCAAAGTCACAAGTTTGCCGAATCAAAATTCGCAAGAAACCATTACTACCACAAATAACAATAATAATCTCTCTGGTAGTAGCATGCCGCAATTACACGAACAGCGCATCTATGCCTTGGGGTGGTTGTCATTAAACCCAAATCAATATGGCTTCACAGCTGAACCAGCAGTCACCGTACCCATACCGATTACTAATAATATATGTCCTCAGTACTCAGCTCCTGTCTTAAATTTCTATTTTCAAGTTCAACAAGTAGTAATATCGGAGGAGTATGTGTTATTTCTAACGCAAGATGGCAAGATGTACACATGGCGAATTTCCAAGCCTGAAACGGAGCCTATGCTAATTGAAGAATTAGCAGAAATTCATATTATATCAGTGGCAGCTCACTGTGAGTGTCGTCATTATTTGTCTGTGGATAGCATGGGTATGTACTTCGAAGTGGATTTAGAACAGTAGTAGGTATTCAATATTAAATTGTTTTTTTTTTTTGTCAACAAATTCTAGGAAATGCCTATTCCTGGGGTAACGGCGTTGGCGGTCGTTTGGGTCACGGCGACACTCTGCCACGTGAACATCCTACCAAAATAACTAGCTTAGAGAGATCGGTGAAATCAATTCATGTGGGTTCCACATACAGCGCTGCAATTACTTACAATGGCAACTTGTTTACGTGGGGACGAGGTACTTATGGTCGTTTGGGACATGGTAATTCTGATGATAAATTATTACCAACTCTTGTGACTGCTTTAGCTGAGCATAGAGTAGTAGATGTAGCTTTGGGTAGTGGAGATGCCCATACATTGGCTGTTACTGCTGCAGGTTTAGTTTTTACCTGGGGTGATGGGGATTTTGGTAAACTTGGAAATGGCTCTTGCAACGGTTCACAGCTTCCACAAGTTATAGAGAATTTACCTCGCATACAACGAGTTTTTGCTGGTGATCAATTTTCAGTAGCCTTAACATGTGACGGAAAACTATATTCGTGGGGTAAAGCATGTGGTGGGCGTTTGGGTCACAATCAGCTGGACAAACAAGTGCAATGTCTAAGCACGCCGAAACCAATAAGTATTTTGCAATCTAAAATTATTATAGATGTTGCCATAGGTGTTGCCCATTGTTTGGCTTTAACCTCCAGTGGGGAAGTATTTGGTTGGGGACGTAATGACTATCAGCAAATATGCCCCTCATCGATATGTAAAGATCCTTTGGTTAAGCAGCCCATATTGGCTACTCATCCCACAGTTTATGCTTTTGGAATTGCTTGCGGCGCTGCACAAAGTATCATCTGGAGTCAGAATTCGATTCAAGGTATACCATCTCGTATACCGTTCGTTATAGATTTGACTGAACATACTTTCCGCTTACTGGATCAATTATTGGGCATGGTTTCGGGCCAAGATTCTAATAATCGCCAAACACCGAATCAAGAAGCTGAATGTGTAGCAGTGGCTTGCTTGAATTTGTTAAGATTACAACTGCATGCCTTGATTGCGAATAATGTGGCTCCAAAATCTGTTGGCCTTTCGGAAGGTTCTCGTTTGTTAGTTAGTTTGAAAACTAGAATTCTAAGCTTAGCTGGAGGAGCTAATGTTATAAAAACTATGCAAGAAGCTGCCCAATGGGCTCTTCAAGTTGGCTGGAGTGTATTATTGCCTACCGCATCCGAACGGGCACAAACTTTAACTGCTCTACTACCCTCGGAACCTGGTATCTCTTCGACTGGTCACAGATTTATGACGGACCTTTTAGTAGGTTCCTTAATGGCCGAAGGAGGATTAGAAACAGCGCTAAAACAGGCGATTCATTTGGAATCTAATGACTGTGTCGATAATGGACATAACCTGCCACTTCTTCATTTAATTAAACAATTATTGCGTAATAACTCTGCTTTAACGCAAGCCAAATTAACGCAGTTACTTTTAAGAACTGGTATTGTGAAGCCTGAAGAGGAAATTACTTCTTTTTCCTCTATTCACGTTCTACTATCCGAAGATGCCGCAAATCCTAGTTTAGATTTGTTACATCGCTTTCAGCGCCTCCTTTTTTCATATATTCATCAATGCCCTAAAACTGAAGACCTCATCGGTGCTGAAATATTGCTTAGCAAATATATACAGAGTGCTGTTGGCCTCTGTGTACATTCCTTACAAAAAGCACATGAAATAGCATTGCAAGGCAAAGATGGCGTCGCTGATATTTTGATGGCTGATATATCTGATACGTTACTCTATGAGCTGCTATTAGGTCTTATAATACTAAAGAGAGATAACATAAACTTAATGCCAGCTTACGATTGGTCCCATCATTTCGTCCCTCTTTTACATGCTTTGGATAATTTAAATCGTATCATATGTGATAGTGACATACAAGATTCCGATGATTTAGGCTGGCCTGGTATAATTTGCCGAAATAATCAAAAAAATACTGCAACTACAACACAACCGGAGGAATTAACTTTGGTACGAAAAAATGATTTTGAAAACCATATATTGGATGGCGGTAAATGGATCATCATTAATGGCCTAGTATGCGATTTAACGGACTACGTGTAAGTATTTGTTACAAATTTAAAATATAATGAAATAATATTTATTTATTGATTTATACAGACATGAAATATCAACAATTAATGTTTTTCTTGAGGCTAACATTGGCAAAGATCTTTCCTCAGAGTTAAATAATCCAACTTATCGCTCATGCTTGGAATTTATATTAAATCATCATAAAGTTGGACTTTATGCACCTAATATAAGCGAAGAAAAGGTAATGAATATTCTAAACAATATTCTGTCATCTTCAATTCACATTGTTTCCAATTTCTCTTTTAGCCACATAAGCAACTGAGTAAAGTTTTAACCCACTTCAATTCGGAAAGAGCTTTAGCTTATTTATTGGGCTTAGTGGCCAATATACTGCAAATTGGTCCTCCTCCTCAGCCAGCCGAATTGCAATGTAAATTAGTTATCAAATCGCGTATCTTAAGTGGTGGTTTGCAGGTTTTACAACCAACTAACCCATTTGATGAAGAAAAAGGTGAAGCACGCAGTAGTGCCAGCACAGCCGGCAGCACACCCACAGAACCACCAGTTCATGCCCTTTCTAACATAGGAATGATACATTCAACGGGTAATAATATACAGCAACGAATAGGAATCTTTATATCGGCATTATCCGATGGTCGTTTAACAGATCCTCTAGTCGTCACGTGGATGACTATATCCGAACGCTATTGCAAGGATAACAATTTAATATGGCATCAAGAATTTCCATCAGAACATCCAGTGCAGGAACTAGAACGCCTCTTAACCGCTGTGTTAATACGACATCAAAGTTTAGGCGGTCTTATACTATCAACAATAGAAAAAGAACTAACTGGTGTAACAGCTGCCAATTTGATTTATAAATTACCAAAGCAAATAGCTGAAATAATACGTTTAATTTATCAAACAAAATGGTCAATAGTACGAATAAGACAACAGTTAAACCGTAGCTATAAAGAAGTGTGCGCGCCAATGTCGGAACGTTTACGTTTTCTTTTACACGAAATTAGGTCAGCAGTGAGCTTGGAACAAGAAGGTTTACAGAAATTGTCAATTCTACACAAATTGCCACGATTTAAGCTAATTGTGCGAAAAATCATATCCGAAATGCGAGTAGCTAAGAAGCAATTGGTGTGTGCAAAGCCAGAAGATATATTAAATGTAACAATACAAAGTCAAAATGTCGCTCAAAAGTTGCAATCCCAATCACAAGTGAGTTTACATTTATTAGTCTCCCTTCTAATTGCTGAAGATAATATACCATCTACACAAAAATATTTAAAAATTGTTCTTCACAATTAAAAATATTGACGTTTACTACAAAACGAAAAATTTTCCTGAGTTCAACCCCAGTTTCAGACTTATAAAAACATCTCGCATTTTTTCTGATGTGCATTTGTGGGTCTGTTGTTGTCGGAAGGTTTCAGTGGCGAAGGCATAGTCACTGGTCACTGAACAGTGACGGCTTCAGCTGTACCCAATCCACAGGCACATCAGAACGCCCTCCTTCATCGGTAGTGTGTAGCACCGGCGAAGTAAATTATTACTAAAAATGGATATTAAAAACGAAGCTTCAAAAATTTAATACGTCTCCTTGACATCAGAGACGCTACAACACTGCTGTAAAAAACAAATAACGTGCAAAAAGCAGTGTTGTAAGATAGTGAAGCTTCACCTCCTATCATTTCTCCTACTATCCCTTTCCTATAGTTCCAGCACAATACACTGCTTGTGTAGGGGTCATCTCCTGAGTGCTGGTCCAAGATAAAAAAAATATCAATAATAATGTTAGTCTCAGTTCTATTTTTATTTTGACCTTTATTAAATTTTTTAATTATATTATATTATATTTATTTTTGAGCGATGGTCAAAAATAAATATAATTAATCAATAATAATGATTTATTTTTCAGGAATCTCTTTTAGAAGCCTGTTTATCTATTAACACTGATAAGAACTCAACATTGACTGATCCAACGCTGATACCAAATGCAACAGTTCAAATACCATCACCTCTTACTAATTATCCCTCGAATGAAAATCTGCTAGAGATTAGTAACAATAATTTTATTTTGTCTGAACGGAAATCATCAAACGAGGATATAAAATTTGAAGCCAGCGATCTTGATTTCGATGATAAAAAACATGATCAGGAACCCAGACTGAGTAATGATGTCATACGTAGACTTTGTGAGAAATGGTATTTTTCTGGTGACTTAAATACTCAATTAATGAATGAAATTGTCGAATTTGTTATGCAAGAAGTCTGTGACGTTGAGACAGTACGTCGGGCTATGTATTGTCAAGTGCAACGTTATCAAATACGTCACCAAGGCTTGGAAATGTTCCACACTATTTTACAAGTAAATGGCCTTATGGATGCTGTAAAATACAATATGTTAAATGGTTACTTAGGTTTACATCAAAAGGATAATAAGCATATAACCACAAGTATACTGGATGATGTCGGTTCTATAACAGCATTTCAAAAAGCAAAACTAATTTTGGCTCAAGCCCGTATTTTAGAATGGTCCGTACAAGAATTACAAAGCCTAGTCAATCAAGAACAAATACATTTGAAATCAAAGCACAGTAACGCTAGCAAGGATAACTTCAATTTGGGTACATACGTATTTCTAAAGAAATTGCCCAGAGCTAGATTTCTTTTAGGTATATTTGGCATTATGGCTAAAGATATTGGACCGAACGAACTTAGTTTACTTATCAATTCGGGAACATTGGGGACGGCATTGGGTCTACTAAGTCAAACAGGAGGCGATGTACCAGCTGTAAAAAATACCTATGAACTATCCACAGTTTACGAAGATATCATTCTTAAACAAAAATCTAATAAAGCAAATTTAAGCGGACCAGAATTAGCAAAACTGATGAAAATTGGAACAAGAATTGTGAGAGGAGCCGATTGGAAATGGGGTGATCAAGATGGTAATCCGCCGGGAGAAGGAAGAATAATAAGTGAAGTTGGCGAAGACGGGTATGTTGAGTAGATACATTCTTTTTAATAGGAAGTTACTGATTTTATCCCAATTTTGAAAAATCGAGGTCTAATCATATCTCGACTTTTTGAGTTTCTCGGATTCGATTCCGACTATTTTCGCGATGATATATGTATGTGCGTCATAACTTAAGAACGTCTTTACCGTCTTTGAAAAATGTAGAGCTGACTTAGATGTCGTAAGATATTGAACTGATTGGTTCGATAGATTTCGAATATTTTCGAAAAATTCTTTTTTTAATCAATCTTAAACTACTAAGTCGATTACGTTCAAAGTCTAAGCAGCTCTTAAACTCAAAGAAACAAACAGAAAAATCGGGTGGTTCGTGCGAGAGATATCGTTGATGAAAAATTTCCAAAAAATAGTTTTTTGTAATAACTCCGCAAAAGCTGTAAAACGGTTCGAGAGATACACATCAATGCCGACAAAGTACGTTTGTTTTTAATTACTACGCAATTACTTGCCAAATCGATTCTACATTCACATTTAAGCTTAGCGCGAAGTTTCAGGGATATCCAGCAACGTCTACCGACTTTCATATTTTGTTGCTGTTGAAAATATAAATATTTTTTATATCTTTACAATAGTTGGGTGCGTGTGGAATGGTATACAGGTGCCACTAATTCTTACCGCATGGGCAAAGAAAATCAATACGATTTACGTTTAGCTGACAGCGCTTTAAATGTTGTTTCCCCAGATTCTGAAACTGAAAAAGATGATGTTATTAACGATTCTTCTCTGAATGGAGAATCGCATCCTACTAAATTGTTGCGCTGTGCGTGTACGAAACTATTGCAAATCGTTTCAGTTGGTATTGGCTTACATTCTGCGAAAATGGACAAAAATGCTGTACGTGGCTTATCATCAATGTTTCGATCCATCTTAAATCCAGACTCTACTTTGGCTAATATTTGTGGTTTAGATAATTGGACCACCTTGGGTTTTCTTCGAGCGATCACAGGTATGTATTATAACAGTAGTTAAATCTTTGTACTTTTTGCTGGCAGTTTCTTGTCATTTGTATCTCAATTTCTGTGGAAAACATAAAGACAGTTACACTTTCCAGGCGAATCTTCAATATTATCTAAATATTTAACATCACCCATATGGATTGATTTCTACATAAATTTGTTAGAAAAACCAACAGTACGAGAACAAGATGTTTTTCGTAAAATCCATTGCTTACGTCTGCTACAAATAGTACTTGTACAATGGACGGATGAAGGTGATCTACATCAAATGACTTCATTAGTACGACAAATGTTCTCAACATTGGGAAAAATTACTCTATATTGCCCAAATGACTCTTCGTTGTTACAAACCACAGCTGACAATAAACCACGAATACTTTTAACTGCTTCGCACTCGGGTACAGTAGCTGAGGAGATAATAACATTGCTGAGGAAACTACACACTCTACCTATGTGGAATACGGCTATTAACTCATTTCTTTCACAGAAACTTTGCGTAGCAGCTGAGTTATTTGGAGAAGACGGTTTAGATTTGCAGCATTTGGAAAGTGAATATATATTTGTTATGGGAGTTTTAACAACAATTGGTGGCTGCGATATTCGGCCAAGGGTTGGTTTGCAGGTATGTCATGAAGGCACTACTGCGACTATTTGTGGATTTACTACAAAAGGTAAATGTCTCCTTAGTACGGACAATCAATCGTTGAATGGAGAATGTAGAAAGATTTCCTCAACTGCAGCGCTGGAAAGTGCTGATTATTCAGTATTTAGCTTATCGCGACTGCCAATGAATGAAATGTTGCTAAATTCCTGGTCTGTGCTATTGTACGGCCCTGGTGAACGTAAAGAATCCGTACCGAATAACATTGACATAAGTCTGTTGCGTTCACAACAAATTCAGTTATCAGTTTTAAATTCGAACTGCGTACTCTATAGACATCAAACGTCTTTAAGAAAAATACTGAAACAGAGATCACCTGGTATGTGTTCTTATTCGTCGGAAGAGAGTATTTCAGAAGAAGAACAAGACCATAAATCAAATGACAATCTAGAACAAGATAGTCAACATGATGTGACGAATGAACCACTATGTAGTAGTTCCTTTTCAAGCTCTAATGAAACTGAACTTCTCATACAAAGTATTCTTATACGGGCTACTCAGCCTTCCCCAGTAAAAGCGTGCTACAGTTATACTGAATTAGCTTCAGCCGCCCTAAACTGTTCTCAGGTTCTTGCCTCACAAGTTCACTCAGAACTTAATGATTTGACTTCTTTTTCTGCATCTCGATTGATTAATATGATGCCAGTCATGCAACCGACTATGATACATGGCACACCCATTTACAATATGGGTGTTTATGATGAAGCTAGTGGTACTTCGGACCCCTCAAATGTCACTAATTTAGAACGTAAAGAAACTGAGAATTTTTCTATCAACACTCCGTCCTCACTAATCACTCAAATTATGGAAATGGGCTTTAGTAAAAAATCAGTTGAATTGGCGGTTAAACAATTAACTATTTATCCCATGCCACCAACACCAGAGCAAATAGTTCAATGGATTTTGGAACATCCCGATATCTGCAATAACACTATTGATCCAGTTGACTACACTGATCCCGCGGAGTTAATGGGACATTCATCATCTGATATTTCCTTACCGCAACATCAGCAGAAACGAAAATTAGGTTCACTACAGGACCCAGAATGTGATATCGATAATGAAAGTGTTGATAGCAGTTCGGATACTGTGGAAGGTTCTTCGATACAAGATCAACCATTTAAGTATGAGACAAGACAAGATTTTCAAACAGCTGACCAATATGCCATGTACGTGAGAGGTCTTGTGTGTCCCGGCATGATCGTTCGCTGCTGTCGAGATTTTGAAGAAATTAAGAAGGGTGATATTGGCACCGTTCTTAAAGTGGATACAGAAGGGCTGCACGATCTCAATGTTCAAGTAGATTGGCAATTACATGGAACTACCTATTGGGTGTGTTTTGTACACATTGAACTGTTAGAAAAGCCTACAGAAAAAGCTTCTTGTTCAACGGCACTTAACTTGGAAAGACAGTTATCACAGATTGTTATTGGTTCACAAGTGCGAATGAGAACTGCGCCTCGCTATAAATGGGGTAACGTATTGCGAGGCAGTGTTGGCACTGTAACTGCAGTTTGTGGCAAAAATATTAGTGTAGATTTTCCACAGCACCCAGGTTGGAAGGGTTCCGTTAATGATATTGAAACGGTTGGAACTTCAGTAGAGGGCAGTACATTATTAGGTTTCAATAGCCTTTCAGCACCTTCATCTTCAGACCTAATTGAAGATTGGTCGCGTTGTATTCGATCTTTGAGTGTGTCTTCAAACGAAATCACTGCCAAGCACCTATTAGATCGAAGTTCCAGTTCCTGGCAAAGCTCGTCAAGTACACAAGGAAAACATTGGATACGTTTGGAAATGCATGAAAATATTTTGGTACACGGTCTATCCATCACAGTTAGTCCTTCGGACCATTCTCATATGCCTTCTTTGGTTGTAACACGCGTAGGAGATAGTATTGACAATTTGAAAGAGTACTCCTGGATATCGATTAAAAACACCGACACGTCTGTGGTCCTAATGACCGATGTAAGACAATATTATCCCTGGATTGAAATTGTCATTAAACAGTGTCGTAATAATGGCATACAGTGTAAAGTTCATTCGTTGAATTTAATGGGAAGACGCAAACCAAACGATTTGGACTTGATGTTAATGAATGCATCATTTTTGGCATGTGAATATGATAACTTGACTGATTCAAATCAAAACCTTTCTTTGCCCTCATATAACGATCCGAAATTGTCGTTAAGTGATCCTCCCTGTACTGTTATGGTTTGGGGATTAAATGACAAGGAACAGTTGGGTGGCCTGAAGGGTTCCAAGGTTAAAGTTCCCACATTTTCACAGACTTTAAGTCGGTTGAGACCTATATATATTGCCGGTGGTTCGAAATCTCTATTTATTGTGTCGCAAGACGGTAAAGTCTATGCCTGTGGAGAAGGCACCAACGGACGCTTGGGTTTGGGTACAAGTGCCAACATATCTGTGCCACGGCAAATACCAGTCTTGCATCAATATGTTGTTAAAAAAATTGCTGTTCATTCGGGTGGCAAGCATGCTTTAGCTCTAACACTAGATGGTAAAGTATTTTCTTGGGGTGAAGGAGAGGATGGCAAACTTGGTCATGGAAATCGTCTTACTATGGATAAGCCCAAAATGATTGAATCTTTGAGATCTAAAAAAATACGAGATATTGCTTGCGGTTCTTCTCACAGTGCAGCGATAACTTCCGCTGGGGAATTGTACACATGGGGCTTAGGAGAATATGGACGTTTGGGTCATGGCGATAACGCCACTCAATTGAAACCTAAACTTGTGGCTGGTTTAAGTGGTAAACGCGTAATACAGGTAGCGTGCGGTAGTAGAGACGCACAAACGTTGGCTTTAACTGAAGATGGCGCAGTATACTCCTGGGGAGATGGTGATTTTGGCAAATTAGGACGAGGGGGTTCGGAAGGCTCTTCCGTACCTCATGAAGTTGAACGTTTGACTGGCATTGGTGTGCTACAAATTGAATGCGGTGCCCAATTTAGTCTAGCTTTAACGCGTACTGGTGAAGTGTGGACGTGGGGAAAAGGAGACTATTACCGTTTAGGTCATGGCACAGACCAACATGTTCGAAAACCTCAACCTATTCAAGGTTTACGTGGAAGAAAAGTTATACATGTAGCGGTAGGAGCTTTGCACTGTTTGGCAGTTACAGACACTGGCCAAGTATACGCCTGGGGTGACAATGATCATGGCCAGCAGGGATGCGGCAATACTGTGGTTAACAAAAAGCCAGCTCTGGTTATTGGTTTAGATTCGGTATTCGTAAATCGTGTAGCATGTGGAAGTTCCCATTCCATTGCTTGGGGGTTGCCTCAGTCACCCTCAGAAGATGAAAAGAAAGGACCTGTGCCATTTGCTACTACAAAAGATCCATTGGGCGGTACTAGTTTGGGAATATATGATGCTGAATCAGCTACTACCACATCATCATCTATTATTTCGTCTACCAAAAATTCTATAAAAGTCAGTTTGAGTGAAACTTTGTTGAATCTTGAAACAAACGGCGCTCGTCAGACAGCATTAAATTATGTACTCAACGCCATGAGTATTTTACAAGCCAGGCAAATTATTGTAGCCGCTTTAACCAGCCACAGCAAGGTCAATCTAAATGAAAGAGGAGGCAATGATATCGAACAAGATTATAGTGCGTTTAGAGATAATGTAGTCCATAATAATAATAGCGCCCAACAACATGTTAATGGTAATGCGAATGATATTATAGCACAGGGAGGAGGAGAAGCCTTGGCAGATGCTAGCGATCCAGAAGTTCATGAGCCTTCACCCGAAAATGATGTACACCCCGCGCCAGCTGGTCCTTTAAGTGCTTTTCAAAGTGTGACTGGTTCTTTGTCTCTTTCAGCTTCTTTGTCTAGTGCAGCTCCCCAAAAACACTCCAAAATGTCTGCTAGCGCTATGTCAGTTATGGCAGCTACCATGACAAATCAGGAGGAAATGATTAATGAGACGTCTTTAACTGGTTTAGATGACTTTACTTCGCTGTTGGGTGAAGCCGAGGCAAAGAGTTCAGTGGAGTTATTAAAACTAAGTGTGGCTGGTCGAACAGGGCCTTCCGGCACGTCGCAAACAATAGCGGAGACCTTAATTGCTTTAGGTTCGAACAGCCCCATCATCGGTTCTATGCTTTTGGAAACTTGTATAACGGAACTGGAAGACTTATGCACATCACGACATAGCTTAGGAAAAGTTCCAAAACCTGTAATGCAGGAGAGCAGCCACCCATATGTAGACAATGTAACCATAAACGGTCATGTGAAAATACCAGGAGCAGAAGCTCTACGTCTCGAATTTGATTCGAATTGCTCGACTGAAAAACGCAACGATCCTCTAGTGATAATGGATTCAACAGGTCGTATAATTGCGATGAGATCGGGACGAGACTTTGCTCATTGGGCCTCAGAGGTACGGATTCCAGGAGATGAAATCCGCTGGAAATTTACTTCTGATAGTTCAGTTAATGGTTGGGGTTGGCGTTTTTGGGTACACGCTATAATGCCGGCATCTTCAATGAATGAGCGAGGCTCCGATAGGGCTGTGCTTTCACAGCCATCCATGCCACTTGTGATTGCTTTGTTAGATGAGCGTTTAAGTCCCACTAATAGCAGCGTTCTCGTACGCTTGGCCTCTGCGTTAGCGTCTTGTGCTCAATTGAATTCTCTAACTACATCTCAACGTATATGGTCTCTGAAACGATTACATGCTGTGTTGCTATCTAAATATGCTCCAAAACCCTTGGACGCATCTTTGAACCCAATTCTAATGCCATTGATACCCGAACTATTACGCCAATATGAATACGAAGAACCCCAAGTAAGAGGAGGGATACATTTAATGCATTCTGATTACTTCAAGACTTTGGCGGCTTTATCATGTGACATGCTATTAGATTCCGTATTACCACCAGCAGATGTTCATAAGTGGGCTTGGTTTAAGCGTTATTGTATTGCTGTACGAGTTGCACAGTCATTGATTAAGCGCAACGACCTTCCTAAAGGATTCTGTTTGGAAGTACAAAAAAAATTTGCCGAAATGATGCCGCAACCACAAACACATACTCCGCAACCAGGAGGTTCTATGTTGAATTCTACTACATCTCTAGGATCCTCCACAAGTACAGCTAGTAATCATACTCCCTCTCCTCAACCAATCCTACCAGGGTGCTCCTCATCTTCGAATATTGTCAGCACTTTAACTCCCAGCACAAGCAGTTTAATTCAGTACATTGATACTGTGATGACTTTGTCTTTACACGAAAATTTGGCCTCATGTAGCGGAGGTCCATGCACTACGGCAGCAGCGGCAGAAACAATACAATTTATGCATGAGGATCATAGCCTTTTCAAATCTGAACATGACAGCCAGCTTTTGCAATGGTTAAATCGCCGTCCAGATGATTGGGCTCTGTCGTGGGGTGGAGCTAGCACTATTTATGGTTGGGGCCACAATCATCGAGGTCAGCTTGGTGGTTTAGAAGGTAGTCGTATTAAAACACCTACACCTTGTGAAGCTCTAAGTCTTTTAAGACCTGTCCAATTAGCCGGAGGCGAACAAACACTGTTTGCAGTAACGCCAGATGGAAAGCTATTTGCCACCGGTTACGGTTGTGGCGGCCGCTTAGGAGTGGGAGGCACTGATTCTTGGGCTGTGCCAACTCTAGTAGCTTCTTTGCAGCACGTTTTTGTTAAGAAAGTAGCTGTAAATTCGGGTGGTAAACATTGCTTGTCTCTCACAACAGATGGTGAAGTTTATTCTTGGGGTGAAGGAGAAGATGGAAAACTAGGGCATGGAAATCGTATGAGTTACGATCGTCCCAAGCTAATAGATGACCTAATAGGTATTGGTATAGTAGATATTGCCTGCGGTAGTGCTCATTCAGCTGCTATAACTTCCTCAGGTCATGTTTTGACCTGGGGAAAAGGACGATACGGACGTTTAGGCCATGGCGATTCGGAAGATCAATTGAGGCCTAAGTTAGTTGAGGCGTTATTGGGATACCGAGCAATCGATATTGCCTGTGGTTCGGGTGATGCTCAGACGTTATGTATTACGGATGATGACAATGTATGGAGCTGGGGTGACGGTGATTATGGCAAATTGGGTCGAGGTGGCTCAGATGGTTGCAAAGTTCCTGTTAAAATCGAAAGTCTTTCTGGCTTGGGTGTTATTAAGGTTGAATGTGGCTCCCAATTTTCAGTTGCTTTAACAAAATCTGGTGCAGTTTACACCTGGGGAAAAGGTGATTTTCATCGATTAGGTCATGGTACTGTCGATCATGTGCGACGTCCAAAAAAAGTGGCAGCTTTGCAAGGCAAAAAAGTGGTTTCTATTGCTACAGGTTCATTACACTGTGTAGCCTGCACGGATAATGGCGAAGTATTTACTTGGGGTGATAATGATGAAGGGCAATTAGGTGATGGCACTGTTAGTGCTATACAAAGACCAAGACTCGTACAGGCCTTGAACGGAAAGCATATTGTTAAGGTCACTTGCGGTTCAGCTCATACTTTAGCCTTGTCCACTTCGCAGCTTTCGGAACGAGTAAGGCCACCACCAAATCCACCATTGGAATACGATTTGGTTAGAGATTTGCCACCAGAGGCCTTGCATGCCAGATTAGTATTATTGCATCATTTTTCTGAGTTATTGTGTCCATGTCTGGCCATGTTACCTATAACAGGTATACACCTACATAGTACATTTAAGAAAGTTCTAATTTATTTTAATCCATAATGTGTGTTGGCAGGTGATCTTAGTTTGGGCGCTCTGAAAGATGTTCTAGTTTATACTATCAAGGAAGCCGCCTTCCGCAAAGTTATACAAACAACTATGGTAAGAGATAAACAACACGGTCCTGTTATTGAATTAAATCGCATTCAGGTCAAACGTTCTCGTAATAAGTCCGTTAATGGATTGGCAGGCGTTGATGGTATGAAAAGTGTTTTTGGTCAAATGGTACAAAAGTTACCACTACTTACGCAGGAGGCTTTATCATTACCACATCGCGTTTGGAAAGTTAAATTTGTGGGTGAATCTGTAGATGATTGTGGGGGTGGTTATAGCGAATCTATAGCAGAAATGTGTGATGAACTGCAGAATGGTAGTGTTCCTCTACTTATTGCAACACCCAATGGCCGTGGAGAAGCTGGTGCAAATCGTGATTGTTTTCTATTGGATCCAACACTAACATCTGTTTTACAAATGAATATGTTCCGTTTTCTAGGTGTTCTAATGGGTATAGCTGTTAGAACTGGATCACCATTAAGTTTAAAGTGAGTATGAACATAAATAAAGGAATTTTTTCAAATTTTAATTTCTTACAGTCTTGCTGAACCAGTATGGCGTCAGCTAGCTGGAGAACAATTGCGACCTTCAGATATGACTGAAGTTGATCGTGACTATGTTGCTGGTTTGCTCTGTATACGGAATATGGATGATGATCCAAAGGTATTCAATACGTTAGAATTGCCCTTCTCCACTTCTTCGGCCAAAGGCCATGAAGTACCACTTTCAACACGTTACACACGTATTACGCCTAAAAACCGTCAAGAATATGTCCGTTTGGCATTAAATTTCCGTTTGCATGAATTTGATGAACAAGTTAAAGCCGTACGCGATGGCATGTCGAAAGTAATACCCGTTCCTCTGTTATCATTGTTCTCCGCCTCCGAACTGCAAGCTATGGTTTGCGGTTCGCCCGACATACCATTAGGTCTCCTTAAATCCGTAGCTACTTATAAGGGTTTCGATCCTAATTCTGCTATTGTACAATGGTTCTGGGAAGTTATGGAAGAATTTTCCAATCAAGTAAGTAATCTGCATAGAGATTTGGAAAATTTCATGTTAATACGGCGAGTTGGCTGCAAATGGTAAAACGTCTGAAAATAAGCCGTCATTCCAAGTTTGTACTAAATAAAAAACAAATGGAGTGAAATGGAAATTTCACTTTTTAATCGGTTCGAATTTAGATTCTTTGCTTTTCTGCTAATTGGCCATGAATTTTTTAATTTTCGAATTTTATGAAAATTGAAGACGGACGCGGAATTTACATAACTTCTCCGTTAGCGCCATGTATGCAATTGGAAAATGTTGACATCTGTTATCTTTGGTTTTAGCAAGAAAACGGCGCCCAGGTCATACATCCGTCGAAACGATTTGTTACATGAAAAATTTACCACTCGTGCAATATCTCGGTATCATGAACAAACCACAAATAATTGATGCTCTGAAAGTGGACGCTCGATGTTGCATTGATCTATCGACTATTTCATATTAGTATTAATAAAACTGATTATGTGGAGAAAAAGAGTACATTTGTAGCCAATTTACTGTGTAACCAGAAATTCTTCCACTCTTTATATATGTATATATTTCGATTATTGTTGATATAAGTATTTATATGCATTCTCTTTTAAAATTATTATTACTGTAGGAAAGATCTCTCTTTTTACGTTTCGTTTGGGGTCGTACCCGTTTGCCACGCACAATTGCGGATTTTAGAGGGCGCGACTTTGTTTTGCAAGTTTTAGAGAAAAATCCGCCCGATCACTTTTTACCCGAAAGCTATACTTGTTTCTTTTTATTAAAGATGCCTAGATATTCCTGCAAAGTAAGTATTATTTACTTGTTTTTTATCTATAAAATCATTCAGAGTAAATTAAACGTTCTATTGCTTTATAATTTATTATTAAGATTAAAGATTCGATAGTTTTATTCGCAGTTATAGCAAGAAGCATAAAATTCCTTAATTATTGCTCTATTTTCGTTATTGCAGATAGTTTTAATGGAAAAACTAAAATATGCCATACATTTTTGCAAAAGTATTGATACAGATGAATATGCCCGTGTTGCTATGGGCGATCCCACCGAGGCAACCGGCAGCGAGGATAATAGTGACTTAGAATCAGTAGCATCAAATGAAGTCTAAGATATATAAGGCAAAATATATACGAAACCGAACAGAAAAGTAATTCTTAACCAAATAAATACTTAAAAATTTTAAATTAAGATTTTTAAACCATGCAAAAAATTAATTATAACACGCAGTAGTGTATAACACTTAGAACATAACAATTACAAATGTGCGTCAAAACCTGCAACAACAACAAAAATATTTTGCAACAATACAAAAAATTGGTAAGAAAATTGATTTTATTTTATGTACAGTTAGTTTCAATATCTTTAAAAATATATAATTACCTTTTACAGAACTTTAAAACCAATATTATTTTCGTACTGTGGCAACTTATAATGGCGCAGAATAAAGGTTTGATTTTAGCTTTGAAATTTAAATCTACTATTTATTTTTAAATATATATATATACATACATAGATAATTAGCTTGTATTATGAGCAATTCTTTTAGAATTACAAACCATTTTACATATAAACAAAGTAGCACCTAGTAAAGAAGTTTCCTTTTTATCTTTAATTAATTTAAAAAAAAAAAAAAATTACTGAAATTTTTAATTTAGTTTTTCAATATCTAGAATATTGAATCTTCTTAAGTTTACTATTTAAATTGTTTTAAGTTCCTTAATTTATTACTTGATGATAATTACATTAAACTAGCAATGAACATTTTATTTTCATTAAATTGTATTCGTTCAGTTATTGTAGTACATAATCCCTATATTCTTTATAAATATATATGTATACATACATATATACGTATGTACTATATGGTCAAATTGGGTGAAATTATCGCAAACAATATTTTAGCAGAAAAAGTTATTAAATTTCTATGAGATAAATATGATAAAATGAAACTTTCAAAGATAAAAATTACAATACGTCGTATGATTCGTAAATATTTTTATAATTTTTTTTTTTTAAATTTATAATATGTTTTATTTATATACATATATGTATGTATATACTTGTTGTACGGTTAAGCTAGTGCACATACGAACTCATCAGTAGACCTTCAACCAAATTCTTGAAAAAGCTAAAAAATCTATGGTTATACAAAAACTCTCAAAATATGTTTAAGAATTCCAAAAATACAAGCAAAATAAATTAAGTAACCTTTACAAAAACTATTTCATACAACAAGTATTTTTTTTTACATCTATTAATTTTCTTAAACCTTTATATATTAGTCACGCACGTTGGTTGACAATGATTGTATATACAACATATACTTATACAACAAGTATATATGTATATAAATAACCGTAATTCATTCTGATTCGCGTTGAATAAATATAAAAAAGAATAAGTTTAATTTATAATGTGTACTTAGGAAATAAATGTCAAACTTTGGAAACGAAATCATCTAGGAGTAACTAAAATAAATTTTTCTATCTATGAGATAATGAGGTCATTCCTTCTCGAAAAAAAAACCTTTTTTTTTTTATTATAGTTAAATTCGTTTGCCTATAGCCCGGTTTCTTCCATGACAAGTATCAATTCAATCTAAATTACAACGCAAAGCGCAACGTAATTTAGCGCTTAGCTAGTACGCTGAAATGGATAACCTAAATTAAAGCGTTAACGTTGCGCGAGATAAAGTAATGTTTACTCGCTTTGATTAATAAAAAACTCTAAATAGAAATAAAATAAAGAGATAAATCACTAAATTGACCTGAAAACAACTAAATTGTCATTACTTTTCAGGGATTAAATTTTGTTGCAGCCAACTTCACTTCTTTACGCGCTGACAAAATTGGATTTTCCATACATTTTGTATGGGCATGAGAATCATAGGCTTAGACCTTTGTGATGAGAATTTTTGACAGCCAGACAATTCCTAACGTCGTAATTTAATTTGGTCTGTAAGAGATTGTATGACAGACCACAGAACTGTCGCATTATCAAGACGTATGGAATATTTGCAGCGATTACAATAACCACTGCTTGTTGAGACTTATTGGAAATGTTTTCTTTCATAAATTTCCTTAAAGACCACAGGTGTCGCTGGTTTCTTCATTATACCGATATCTTATAACCAGCATGAAGGCTGGCAGTAGTGTGTCAGCTAACGCCTTGACTCCTAAATAGGTTAAAACCATACATCAGTTATCAAAAATGGTGTGTTAATTCTCTTTAAAAAAATAACAGTTATAGATATAGTGTGATCGGGTCGATAGAGGTACAGACGGTTACTGTTGTATTCAAAAAAATGTGTCTTTAAGTGGCGGAAATTCAATTCCATTATAATATATATTTTTTAATTATGTACGCATACATTCATACACACATGTCGAGCCTTCCTCGCCAAAAGGTGTAAGTGTTACGAAAACACTTAATGTGAACTTATTGTTATTTGTAAATTATTAAACTCAATTTTCCAAAATGATTTTATTAATTGTCAATTAAATTTTCTTCAGAAAAAATAAAGCGTTAACCGACTTCTTTTTGGTGGTAAAGGCTCAATATTTTAAATAAAATATCGAATAAAAAATTATTTCTTAATTAAATATTAATTAACAATTGTAAAATGTTAAACAAAAACACTTAGCCTTAACAAACAATAAAGAAATAAAATATTATGAAATAATAAAAAATAAAATATTAATAAATTAATGTCGAAATTAAAAAAAAAAAAGAAAAATAAAAATAATATGAGTTCGTCAAATATCTCGAAACAAATGTAGTTGATTTAATTTGGCTGTAGAAGATCCATCAAACAAGTATTTAGGTGATTAAAACATAAAATCATTATATGTACATACACTAGAAATTTTATTTTACTTTGTAAACTTTTATTTTTAGTGAAATTTTTTTATAGAATTAAAGAATATCTTCTCGTCCTCGACTAAATTTTTTGAAATCGATTTTTGAACATATTTTCTATTTTGCTTAAACTACTTACTATTTTCATATACATATGAAAATATGTAAAGAAATGTCCTTGTTATTTATTTCATTTTTATTTAAATTGCAAAATTTAAGAAAGTTTTCTTTTTAATTGTTTCCTCACATATTTGCTGTATAAAATTCCATCGAATTATACCGAATGTATGTAAGTGTGCCATTTTATAAATTTTTATTTCTTAACATTTTTTTTTTTAAATTACTTTTAAAAAGTATTTTTTTATGGAATTACATGTAATTAATTGACGGAATTACCAGTTACTAAATTTAGTTATTGAAATAACGTGTTGACTTTAATTGTGTTTAAATATTCATAGAAATTCTCTTTTTTAATTTACAGAGACGTGAAAAATATGGGACACAAAATAATAATCAGGCTTTAATCTAAAGGAATCAAATACATACATACAATAACAACATATACATATATGTACAGACGTACGTATGAGTAAAATATATGCACATGCATATGTGTGCATACTTTTAAAGACTGTTAAAAATCATAACTTTTTTAATCCAGTATACATTCCATCTTACAGTGTATTGAAAATATTTATTACATAGAATAAAAATTTAAGGTACAATATTAATAATATGAAAAAATCTTTGTGTTTTACATGCACTTTAAATATACATATGTACATACATATATACATACTCGTCTGTATGAAAGTGGAAAACGTTTTATTTTCACTGTGTTCTAGAAAAGTAATGAAACTTTATTTTCATTATGATTTAATTTTCAAGTTGTTTCTAAAAGTTTTACAACAGAAAGGGTTCGCTCTATTTGAACGTAATGATAGTAAGTAAGATATACATAATTTATAATATGTACATCCAAGTACATACACACATATAAAAAAACACTAACAAATTAACTTTTTAGATATACGACCATTTAATGAATATCATTGCCGTAAACGTATGCCATCTCGTATTTTAAAAACGCTTCTTGATCTGGATTTTTGTGTTTGCCCCTATATATAGTAAGTTTATTTATTTCTATATAGAAACTTATTTACAAAATTTCATTTATTTAAATACATTTTATTATTTTTGCAACAAATACGTGAAATAAAACTAGAAAAAATTATTTTTACAAAAATAAAACGCTGTTGCGTGATTTCGATTTCAAAATACTTTTTTGTAATGAAATTCCTTTTGAAACAAACTGAAATAGAAATTTTATGTTTTATTTCACTTTAATGAAATTAAGAACACAAAGTTAGTGGAATTTTCATTTCATTTTATGAATGTACAACGTAGGCGACTATTTATTTGAAAAAAGCGTTATTTTATGCATCTGGTATATTAGATAAGTCGAAAACACTTTGTACAACCGCGTTCGTTCGAAATAATTTTAATTTGTTGATGGTTCTCGGTAAATTGCATTGAAAGTGAAATTTTTACAAGCATTGTTTTCTCGTTTCGTATTGACAACAAGTCCGTCTGGTTGTTTTAATAAAAGTGAATGGAAACTTAAAATGTTTTTTTTAACGATTCCATTCACGCATCGGCCACAGCTGGTTTCGTAGTAGTTTATTCTGTCAGATCATGACATTGTGGAAGGATTATTTCACAAGTATAGCATTTTCCGAGAGTTTATGGCTCAGTTAGCCGCGAATTTATTATATACATATTTAAAGATAATGAAATTGACAATTTTTTGAGGAAGACCCCTGGCAAGGCAAATACATATCCGGCACACACTAACACACGTTTTTTGTTCGAGATATGTAAAAAACAACTAATGCAAATATTACTAAAATAATGTGTTTTTTGTAGCTACAGCTAAAAATTGTCCCCTATTTTAACAATCTTACCTTGTTTGATACGCCTTGGCAAAATTTTAGCCGAATTGTTAAAAAAGTTTAACTCTTAAAGTTTAACAGCTTAACCACTGAAATGCTGATTAAAAATTTTCGCAAATGTCAGTTGGTAATATATTTTGCAATAATTATAATAAAAAAATTAAATCAATATGTGCATAAAACAGTGTTAAAATCATGCCCCTTTGTCGGGAGGTGGGTAGTCCAAGTAATAATCACAATTTTCGTCTTCAAAATGTGTGCCAGCATGAAGAGCTGAAATAAAATAAAAAAATAGAGAATCAAATATTTTACGAAATAAAATCGTTGCCCCTCAATTAAAGAATGCTAAATTAGTAAACAATTTTAACTAATCCACTTCCGAAATTAGGGTTTCGAAATAAAATATCTCGGTGTAATAAACATAGACATAACATGTACATCATTTTTATTTAATCCACTATCAGTGTGTTTAAATCAGAGCTTCGAACAGCAATTTAATTTGTTCCGGTTTTCGATTTCGTCTTTAAACTTTATCCTTTTCGGTGCAAAACCGGTTTTTTCGGTTCAAACATTTTTCTGAGTAGCACTTCCATGAGTTTATACAAGAACTCCCAAAAAATTAATTTGTTTGTATATTTCGCTGTTCTCAGGTATTTTTTGGGAATTCTTGTATAAGCATATGGAATTTCATAGGTTTTTTCAAGAACTTGATTAAACGTCTACTGGCGATTTTGATGTTAACGCCAAATGAAATGTATAGATATACCAGCTAAACCATATAAAAATTATAATTTTTTTTCTTGTTTAAGGAACGAAATGAAAGTTCGTTCCGGTTAATGTTACGATTTTTTGTATTTAAAATATTTGGGTTCGGTTACGTTATAAATTCCGGTTTTCGATTCGGTTGCGGTTCAAAGCTCTAGTTTAAATCTACTATTTCCGAAAAACCAAGCTTTCCACGCATAAATAGTTTGGCGGCTACGATTTATATTTGTGGAGCGAATGATTACACTGTGGGTCATCAGATTTTTATTCGTTATCATAGCCAGACTCACATTTTGATGTCGACGATTTATCAATGAACTGAGTAGACACATCAGTATCTATAGAAGGTTTTACTTGGTTCAAGTCGTGCCGTTCATTTAATTTTTCGTTTCGCTTCTTACACTGACAATTGGTAGATTTATATTGTTCCAGATTACCATTAGCTGTCGGGCTTTTATCACATTTTTCAATACTTCCATCGTTGATAGAGTTTGCCGTTCCTTTTTTATTTTTTCTTGTACAACGATTGTACAAATATAAAGTGGCAATTGCAGCATACGTAGCCTTGGCCACCTACATGGATAAATACACAGATACATATGTACATACATGCGGTCAAAATTTAATCAATTAAAAAACGCTATTGAGAGATTTAAACAAAATTTCGTCGTTTGTTACATCGTAGGTTTGGTCCTTATTATCTTACTTACATTAGCTCTGCCTCTAATTGTGGTACTATTGAAATATTCCGAAAATTTTGTCATTATAAAAAGTTTAATTAAATTATATAAATAATGTAAATATAATAATTTTGATTAATATGTACCAGAAATCACTTTCGTCAATTCGCCTTTATACCGGGTGCGCTAGAGGCAAATTCACACAAATTAAATATTATTCACACTAAATAAAAATATACATAAAATAAAACTATAAAAGAAAAAAATAGATGGGGTGATAGAAAATTCAAAAAAAACGGCGGCAACGCACAGGATCCGAGTTATGGACCAACGAAGTTTTCATATACATATGTATGTTATATTCCATAGTATTTCAAAACGTATATGGCTAATAATGACCAAATTTAAAAGGTTTTAAAGATATCTCTTTATGTACATGTGTATTATTTAAAAATTCTTAAATTATGCAGACAAGCTGTTGTTAGCGAAGCCGGCATTAGTTATACTATAATACGTTCAAATACACACAAAGCTATGTACGTATACATTTTTGCCAGATAAATTTGTGTTTTGGAAAGAACAAAAATTGTGCGGCTTAAAAGTGTTCTCGTCTGAATTGGCTCATTGAGATTAATTTCAAGTTTGAGATGAAGTGAAAGTTTTATATTTTCACCCGACTTTACCGAAGAAGGAAAGAAAAGAACCTCATGTATGTATGTGAATATTGTTGTAGAATTACATATACATACCTATGTATGTATGTATATATGTATGGATGTATAAGGCATATAGTAGCCTTCTTTAAAATCATAGAAAAATAAAAAATTTTAATTATATTATTAATTGACCTTTTTTTTATTATATTTTTTGATATATATTTATTAAGCCTGAGGTCTTTTTTTATCTTATTTTGTTTTTTATTATTCGATATTTCGTTACAGCTTGTTAACATCATCAGGAATAATTATTCTATATATTATTCTATATATTATAATTATTCCTGATGATGTTAACAAGCTGTTAACGAAATATCGAATAATAAAAAACAAAATAAGATAAAAAAAGACCTCAGGCTTAATAAATATATATCAAAAAAAATAAAAAATTATTATTATACCAACCAATATGTACATACATACATACATACATGTTTCTATACAAAATTTTCGTATAATATACATACTACATACATATGTATGTATGTATATTTACAAAAGTACATAAAGAAATTACCTACCTACCTGCATGCATATTAAAAAAAATAATGGTATATGTATGTATGTAGGTGTTTAGAGTTCTTATAAAGTGCACATCAAGGCAGACACCTTGGTGCACACCTTTGTTTTGGTACAAACATACATACATATGTATGAACATAAGGATGTTTCTAAAATTTGTTACAAAAGAATAAAAGCTTTTGCATACCTACACATATGTAAAGAAATATTGTGTTGAAATTCTACAAACAAAGCGTGTTCCATTTTTCATACCGTTATCGACAATGATACGTGAAAAAATGCAACAACAAAATAGATAAGGTAAAAAAAACAACATTTCGTCACCTGAAATGGAATTTGAGTTTATAATGGATATTGGTACAGCGCACCAATAATACGTCTTTACCAATTTTTAGCTTTCTTTTTTTAAAAATAACAACTATTAAACAAATTCAAAAGATCGTAACAACAAATGATTGTTTTTCACATTTCAAATATTTTCCTTATTTTTTGTATAGAAAAATAAAGACATCATTTTATTTGGATGATATTGAGAAAAAATCATATTTATAACCGAAAGTTTTTTTGTCTCCTGAAAATTTTTAAATGGGATGAGTGGCCCTTTTGTATTTTAGGTGACGATATGTACATATTGAAATATGGTGCATATGTTCCACTAGTTCAGAATTAGTGTTTGTGAAGGAGAAGGGCTAGCTAAACATGAATAAAGAAAACTTTGATGTTTTGGTTTTCGGTTCAGCTATAGTGGATTTTATATGGTAAATTTAACCGAGGAGGTACTTTTAAGCAACTTTTGTGCAATACGTAGCCACAGAAGTAATTTCTTAAGTGGCTGGTTTTTTTACTTTATTTGCAATTAAATACGCCTACATTAATAATTTTTATATAAATTAAATTTAAGATGTATTTAAATACATTTTAATTTAGCCTTTTCTTACTGTTTATATACCTACATAAGTATGTACATATGTGCTTCTCCTTGCCTTTAATTACATACAAATATGTATATCTATATTTGCATGAAAAATAGCTATGTTGATCAATTACCAAAAGCCGGAGAAACGTTACATGGTCATAAATTTTCTAATGGTTTCGGTGGCAAAGGTGCCAACCAATGTGTTGCAGCGGCACGTTGTGGTGGTAAAACAGCTCTGATTGCTAAATTGGGAACTGATTTCTGGGGAAAACAGTATATTGAACACTTGAATCAAGAGAATATTAATATAGATTTTGTTCAACAATGTGAAACAAAAAGCACTGGAATTGCACAGATTGCTGTTAGTTCTGAAGGTGAAAATCACATTATTATTGTAGCAGGTGCAAATAATGAACTAAATGAAGAAAGCGTGAATGAGGCGGAAGCATATTTTGAAAATGCCAAAGTTTTACTTTGCCAATTAGAATCGTCATTGGAGGGAACTCTAGCCGCTTTAAAAGCATTTAAAGGTATTTCTATTTTAAATGCTGCTCCTGCATTAAAGGACACACCTATTGGACTCTTAAAAGCTGCAACAATTTTATGTGTAAATGAAACAGAAGCCGCATTAATGTGTGATATGGCAAACATACAAACTTTAGAGTAAGTATTTTGCAAGATATATACTTACGTCCATCTGTTTTTTATATATACAAATTTTTGTTTTTACTCTTTTTTTTTTTTATAGCCAAGCTAAAACTGCTATCAATAAACTTTTGGAACTGGGTGCCCAAAACGTAATCATAACATTGGGTTCTCAAGGTGCTGTATACTCATATTGTCAAGAACAACATAAATGCTTCCATGTAGCTGCACATAAGGTAGACAAGGTACTGGATACCACAGGAGCGGGCGACGCCTTTCTAGGTGCGCTAGCCTATAATTTGGCGAAATACCCAAAAAAAGAACTCCATCATCATATAAATTATGCTAACTATGTTGCGTCGATATCGGTACAATCGTCTGGTACACAAACGAGTTTTCCGAAAACTAATGAAATTCAACCCGTTCTGTCTGAAAATTATATTTATAACGAATTGTAAGGGAGGAACTGTCCAAATATTGTCCAATAGTATTTTAAAAAAAACTTAACACGTTTATTTTTTAAATATAAAAATTATAGATCAACATCTATCAGTAAATGCCAGTTTATTTTTTGCCAGACTTTTTAATACCGCCACCAACTAAAGGCCCTTTTTGTGCGGCTTTTTGTTTGGCCGCATCCATGGCCTTTTGCTGTTCCTTCTGTTTCTGCTTAAAGGCTACGTCATCGTCGTCCATTGATTTGGATTCTTTCTTCGGAGCTTTTAAAGGCTTCTTTTTGCCACCTTCACGACCAGACATTGCTAGTAAATTCACAACTGAAAAGGATAATATACACTAGTACTGTGTAATTTACTATTTAACAAAAGTAATCTCATCTTACCTCTCTGCAATCCAGACTTTTTGTATTATTATGTATATTAAAAGGATTAATGATTCGCCTACGCAGAAATCGCAATCTACAAGAAGTATACAAATATTTAACACATGTATTTTAGGCTTACCAAACTAAAAATTTTATGTAAAGAATTGTAAAAATCGCTAAAAACGCGAATGGAGCGAATTTGATAAAGTATTAATAATTTGGTAACAACGAAAATAAAAATTTCCTTTAGCTACACGCGTCAATATTCAGCTTCTATATATTTGTCTTTGTGTTAATATAAATATTAAAACTTCTGACACACTACGTCAATATTTCTCATCAATATTCATTCTCTTTTGAGTTTTTCAAGTGTAAACATATAGAAATTACCGTCGGCATAATATTTTTGAAGTTACCGTCCGAAAATACATACCTGTTTATTTATTTATTAATTAAAAAAAACTCTGATGATATATTTTATATTTTTGTCACTATATTTTTTGCTTTGCACTTCTCAAAAAGCCATGAATGAGGGGTATACTTCAATTAATTCCATTACAAAAATTTTTTACTCAATTTGGAATACGTCACAACTACGATGTGCACTCAAAGTAACAGAAATAAAATGAATATTGACAATAACACTGCTACACTACGTCAAAATGCTTCAATATTTTGATGAATATCAAAACCATTTCGATATTAGTCAATATTACACAGTTCGTATATGTGTGAATATTTTTTGCAAACA
The DNA here is from genome assembly GCA_963924685.1 of Dexiosoma caninum. Taxonomy (NCBI): domain Eukaryota; kingdom Metazoa; phylum Arthropoda; class Insecta; order Diptera; family Tachinidae; genus Dexiosoma; species Dexiosoma caninum. The sequence goes on along the minus strand of OZ004726.1, from coordinate 9,820,172 downwards.
AATTCAAATATTGAAGTTCAACATTGATGCGTGTAGCATGCGCTTTAATCTCTTTCATTTTTTAAACATTTTTCAAGTACGCGAACACTTTCCGGTAAAAATTAATACCAACTTTTACTTATTAAATAGTTTGAACAACCAAAATAATTATATACATACATGTATATTACAGCATTAAAACGTGTATATCTAAAACAATATGACTGGCAATGCCAGAGTACAAAAACAACTCTGTGTATGGAAAAAGTAGGGAAGTTTTTTCGTAAATGTCCACCATTTTAAATTACCTGTAATAATCACTTTACGAATTACGGTCGTTAAGTGAACACGCGTTTTTTTTATCAACGCCAATTTGGAGATTGAAAAAATTTTTCAAAAGAAGTTTTTATTGTATAACTTTTGAAAGAAATATAAAGCAGAGGTATTTAAAATATTGAATAATTAATTATGAATAATACAAATGGTTAAATTCAAATAAACGCAATGTGAAATTTAAGTATTAAATGTGCTACGAAATGAAATACTCGTGTGTGTATTATACCGTTTGAGAAATTTTAATCTATACTTTCAGAGAAATAAGTGCAATAAGAGTTCCTTTTTTACTTAAATTTTTTGTGAATAAAATTAAAAAATTTTTCAGATAGAAATTATTATGTAACAGCATACGTATCGTTTTCTTTTTCCATCCCTATACTTGATTTTTTTAATACACCGTATGTAGTCGTTTTATCTAGTGTTCTCTTTTTCAATAAATCAGTCACAAGGCAAATGGGTTTTTTCCAACCTTTCTTTTTTTTCTATTCTACTTTCATAATATCAAACCTAACCTAAAACATATTTCATTAACATTGATTCTTTTTAATGTCAGGGAAAATTGAATAATTATGTTTGCAGCAATAAGTAACTAGTGGTTGGTTTCCTTTTTTTTGTTTTTTTTTAGCTGATTACTGTTTAATAAATTTAATAGAAATGTTTCGTGGCAAATTTCATAAAAATGGTTTGACATTGGGTATTTTAATATTTCTTCATGCCATGTGTTTGTGATGCATACATATAAAATAAGGTCGCTAAAAGCATTGTATAAAAATTCGGAGAATTAATGACCTGCCACCAATAATTTGTATTTGTTCAATTTTTAAAATTGTTAAATTTGCTTTATTAGAGCATTCCCACATGGCAATTGCAATTATCGGCATAAATAAAGTTTGGTGTCCCTCTCAGTAAAGAAACCAAGATATGTCACCCGTATGTGCCACGAAATGTTTAAGCCTTTTTTAATAGCTCCTTGGCACTCAACAATAATGTACAAAATTGTTTTGTCACACACTTCGACCAGACAAAGAGCTATTACAAAATTGCTTTGTCAGACACCCTTAAAACATATTTTAATACAAAGAATCTGACGGTCATTATAACAAACCAAGAAAAATTTTAAAGCTCGAACTGAGCATTTCTGATTTTCCAAGGTATCTAAAACAGCACTAAGAGCACAAAAATTTTAAACAAATTTATATCTAAATGTTATTTATTATATCTTTTCCAGTAAATAGAGGCTTTTAGTCGAGCACTAAAATTTTATAACAGTATTTCTTTGTTCTGTTCAGGAATAAAAAAAATTCATGTATAGTTTGTACAGGAATTTAATTTTTGTATCCCGAAAATTGTGTTTCTCCAGCGCTACTATCTTCCTCAGTCATAAACTTAGCGTCGGGATCGGCGACAGAATCATTTCAACTAAGTTCTTCAATTGGTTCCCTATCGCCAAAATCTTTATCATATAAACAGGGTGTTATTTTTTTCATTCATCTAAAAAAAATGCAATCGGTCGGTCGAGTAGGACAGATTTTATTTCTAAACTTACTGTCACACAAAATAAAACTATTAAAGGTTTGCCTTATAACACAAATTTTATTACCATGGAATGATTGCTGCTACGAAAAATCGTTGCGGTTGCAGCGAACATTTCAATAATTTTCGTTGTCGCTGTTGTGTTCCGTTATGTGTCGGGAATGGCTGACGGGGTAGTTCGAATGTTAAAACCGCCCAAAGGCCGGTTATGCAAAAAAATTTTTGGTATGCTTCGCCGTTTTGTGTGGTGGAGAAAATTTGTAAGCCCGTCCGAAGGCCGCTTACGCAGGAAATGTTTAGTAGACGTTTTTTTTTTTTTTTTCGAAACTACCAAGGGCATGCATTCATATACTGAATCGCTTCTATATCTAGAACAATAACGAAATAGGCGATTTATAAAATTTCTCTTTTGTTTACGTTGAAATGCGAAAGGTCATTTTATAAATCTTGCAGTGAAAACTACATGAATACTGGAAAAAATGGCACTTGGTCTGTTTTAAGACTGCTATGAATTTGCTTTGGCATTATAATGTCCCTGCAAATAATATTGGACTACGTGGCCTATTTTAGCTGGCTACAAACATGGCTGTATGTAATGCAGCCGTGGACTATGTCATTGAGGGATTCACACTGGCATAACATGGCACCTTTGGTAAATTCAGTGGAGGAAAGGTTTTTTGGTTAGCATAAATTTTCAGCCAGCTACAACCCCGCATTAGCAGCACAACACTAATCCATATGCACATGAGAAACACGACATTAGTAAATAAAATACTACTACACCCAAAGCTATGTATACGTATACATTTTATGCCAGATGAATTGTTCTCGGCTAAATATGCTCTTTCATATCATAAATACGTCATTGCCAGCCAACAGTGTGACCACAACTAAAAAAAAATTAAATTAATGCTGAATGAAGATTACATGGGGGGTTATGTTTAATTTTTACCTTTAAAATTCTTTCATTTTTTTTTTTACTAAATCACTTAAAATTTGATGAGAGTTTGCTTGCAACTCCGGGAAGGTTATAAGGTATTACTTTTATTTTAACTATGGTCAGGAGGGCGATAGGGGTGAAATTTCTACCCTTCCGAAACGTTCAAACCGATTTTAATAAAATTTAGAACATAGATGAACATAGATGTGCGTATAAAAATTCACAAAGGATATGTACATTTTCTAAAGTAGGACCAGGAGGGCGATAGGGGTGAAATTTCTACCCTTCCGAAACGTTCAAACCGATTTTAATGAAATTTAGAACCTAAATAGCTTTGCGTCTAAAAATTCACATATGCTATGTACATTTTCAAAACTATCAGGAGGGAGATAGGAGGAAAATTTCTGCCTACAAAACTACCTAGCCAATTTTGAAGAACTTAAAACTTGGACGTATTTGAGTTTAAACGACACATTGGCCATTAAATTTTTCAAAGCTTTGACCACGAGGGAAGGTAGGGGCAATCCCGCGCCTCCGATACCATATAACCGATTTTATGCAATTTAAATCTGTGTTTCTACGTCTAGAAGGACACACATGCTACATACATATATATTTTTAAAATAGAACCAGGATGCAACGTAGGGGTAAAATATGCCTCTCCGAAACTGTATAACCGATGGTGATAAAAACGGGAGCGAAGGCGCGGGTAAAAGCTAATTTCAAATAGGCACTAAGGCGGCACCCCTTGTGCAAGCGAGAAAAACAAACTTTTAGAACTAATATTTTGTTGCAAAAACTTTGTTTTTAAAAACACAAAGTCATATTATTTATGATATTAAGTTATTAATAGTATACTGCGATACTGCTTCCCAGGTTGTTTTGACGGCTTAAACAGATCAGTTTTATTTCTGCAATAATCCCCATTTATTTTTATATTAAAAACTTCCCAAAGGTTCGCAATAGGATTGAGATCGGGAGATTGGGCATTCCAGTTAAGAATTTTAATCCTGTACTCTGCAATAATTTTTATTTGCCTTGCAATCTCTTTTTTCTATTTTCGAAAACTCAACAAACCATATGACTTTTTGATGTGGAGGCATTTTTTCTGCACTGAAAAATAATTAGCGTTTTTAAAAAAATATTTATTAAAATAAAACAAAATCTCGTTTTTTTTTTCAATAATAAATAAAACTGACAATAAAATGTGATTGTTGAGTTAAAGAGAAAAAAATTAAGAAACTATAAAATAAACAAATCAAACAAGTTTTGCCACAGATAGTAATTTGTTATTATTGCCATTTGCTATTTCTTTAAGAGTTATTATTTTACAAATTAGGCAAACAATTTATTATTAATAACAGCTCATAATATGACTACAAAAATTAATAAGTTTTATTTAAAATAATTAATTTTTAATAACACTAATTATTTTAAGGTCTTTTTATATATTTTATATTTATTTCAATATTTCGCTACTCCTTTGTGTAGCTTCTTCAGGAAAAGAAAAAAAAGGTCAAAAAACTAGAAAAATTATAATTAATTTTTTTAAAGACAATAAAATATATTTCAAATTTATAGTAATTGTTTACTACTCCCGCAAGCATCGATGTATTTTCGAAGAACTAAAACAGCTGACAACTAAAATGTAAATGCAAATGACATTTGATTTTTTATTTGGTAAATAAACTAATAACTTAAAACTTTCATTTTATACGAGGAAAAAATGCGTTCTAATTCGCAATTTCTGTCGTTAATATTGAACAACCTTGGCTAATACAAACATTCGTCCTCAACACTATTTACAATTTGTGGTCAGCCTGTTTTCTTTATTTAATACGCTTTTATATTTTATTTGGCATTTTGCCATTAAAATTTTTCAAATCAATTATCTAACTTGAAATTAACATTGAGATCTTAAAAAATGTTGCACGTTTTTTTGCGTTCATTATTTTAAACTTGAACTTTCTCTGTCAGTGATTTTTTGGTATAGTGGATGGAAGATCATTGCAAAAGATCAATATTTCTCTTATGTTCTTATAAGCATGTATTACATACATGCATATGTATTTCGTAAATATGGTGCTTATATTAGAATCTTTTAGCACTGATTATAAAATTATACATAATTACATAGGAGTAGAATTGGCGACGTTGAAATCTTTAGTGTGGTTTCAGATTGGGCAATTTTTTTAAGCAAATCTGGTTTGTTGGATAGCGGGAAAAGAAGAAAGAACGGAATTGCTTGCACCGAAAAGTTATTTCAATTCTCTTTTGCTACTTCATTCTCGTTATTTGAGCTGTTATTATTTGGAAGTTTCCGAATAGGCGGTCATGGCTAAACACTTGGCAGTTTTGAAAGACAATTGAGAAACTTGTTTCAAAAAAATTGCTGAATCTAAAAGCACACTTATTTATTTTATCTTCTTCACACTTGGTGAACAATTTTTGTTAAATTTACGTAACGGTATGTTAGCACTGTTTTGTAAACAATGTTTTTTTTTGAATATGTACATACATATGTATGTATGAGGTGTGTTCAAAAAATAAGGCCTACTATATTTTTATGAAAAAATATTTATTTATTGATCACTTAGAGACAATGGAGTTCTGCCAACGCTTTTTCCAAACCTCTAAACAACTTTTTATGTATAGCCTTGACCTCATCCAGCGATGCAGTTTTCATTTCATTAAACGTTGCAAATCTCCGTTGTTTTATAGGTGTTTTAAGTTTTGGGAACAGGAAAAAGCCGCAGGCGGTCAAATCCGATTAATATGGTGGCTGAGACGTCGCGTTGTTTGTGTAGTGACAAAAAGAGAAGTCGAAAAAATAGAAAAAACTTACGACTTCTGCTACATTGACTGCAGTTTTTTAAACGCTGGTTACTATATACTTGAAACTGTGAAAATATGTTCGGGCATGTGTAGCAACACAAAAACAAAAAATCTATAATTTAATGTACGTTGCCAGGGAAATTTAAAAGTCAATTTACTTTTTGTACACACCTCGTATATTTTGCATATATCGAACTATCGATTTTAGCATTGAAATTATAGTTGTAATGTGTAGTTTTTTTTTTTTTTTTTTTTTGTCAGTTTTTGACTAGTATGAATATAACACTTTAGTTTAGTTACAACAAACTAGTTCCCAATTTAGCTGCAGAGATATGGATTAGTAGGAAGTATCTGCATATGTACATATCGTTAGCTTCATATAGAAAGGCCCTAACTAATAATTTATTTTCCAGGAAAAGTTTCCATAAAATTTTAAGTGTTGTATTTTATTTTATATTCTAATTCATTTTTATTTTATATTTTAATTCAGTTTCTCATTAATTTCTCTAATCGATTCTCTATTAGGAACACACAAATTTTTTTTTTAATCAATTTTGTTTTAAAGTGTTATCTATATGAAAATATACCGAACGCCGATATTAAAAAAAAGTATAGTAAGGTAATGATGTATGTGTATACGAAAGTTTTGAATAGTCGTTGAACTTGTATCTATGTGAATAATGTATGCTCTCTACTGTTATAATAATAATAAGAAGTAATAGGTAATAATCTTTTATTAAAAAATAATATCATTTCAAAAATAATCAGGGTACGGATTTGCGAAATGCTGTGCAACATATGTACCAAATTTTATACATGTGCATGAGTGTGCCAATCCGTACCCTGAAAATAATAGTAACAGAGTATCGCTTGTACCAAGATTATTTCAATTCAGATGTTTTCCTATTACATATTTCTTTTTCTATTGTTTCGTTCAGAGCTTATATAACTTGGCAATGAACATTTTTTATCTTTGTAGAAACTATTTTTTTTTTTTTTGAAAAAAATTACACTTTACGGGCTTTTTGACGTTTTCTTTTAATTTCTCTTTTATTTCTCTTTATTGTTACGTCACGAAAAAAGCTCTTCCCTCATTGTCGCTTTATATATAGCTATGTAAATATATACATATGTATATATGCATGTGTACATATTCTCTTGACTACACTTTGTTATATTGAAGAATCAAATTTGATTTGTTTTTGTGAGAATAAATATTTCTCGATGTGGACTTCATAGATTGCATTAGAATATAATTTTATTAACGTTTAAGTTGCCGTCCGAAGCAGACCTTTGTTTAAAAAAAATTTGGATTTTATACATCTGTGATAAATACACATAAAAACAGTACGTTTATAAATTTAATTACAAGTAGTGTTGTGAATTTTTAAAATTTATGGGTGAAAATATTTGAACATTTTTAATTCCATGTGAATTTTATGGAAATTCAAATTATTTTGGGTTGGAAATAACATTATAATTAGTTCCTTTTATATGAAATAATTGTTTTTTATACATAACATTTTTGCTTAACTTGCGAATGTTATGCAATCTTGCTGCTATACTATACACCCCTTTCTTTCATTAATAAGAAACGGGTTGCCGTATTTGTGTTGTGACCAGAGAAAAAAGTTTAAGAAATTTTAAAGCTTATAATTACATATGATAACAAGGTTTTAATACTGTTTATTAATGCTATAATGAGATTTTGTTATAATTTTTAGCAAAGAATAAATTTTTTTTTAGGTCGTATATTAGGAATTAAATACAAATCAAAAATTTTATTAAATAAATTGCCTGTATATTAATTAATACCTAGTCCTCACTTTTAATATTTTTCCAGTTAAATTACGTTCAAGTAATATTTTGACCATGAATTCACTGGACTCTCACGTCATCATTGAATTCTTTTACTTGCAACTATGAAAAGATTATATAATATGTTTATATACATCCATATGTGCATAAAAACAATTATAAATTTATCAAAATAAATATTAAAAGTTATGTAATGTTAATATTGGAAATATGTACATATGTGTATGGTATGTACATACATACATACTTAGTCACATAATTATATGTACTGTGGCTGCAGTTATCTAGATACTTTCAGTTCGTACCAAAAGTTTAGTTTCCAGCGTTTTTTTTTTGTTGGACACGTGCTTACAAAGCCAACGGCAGAAACTTTATTACATTCTCTTTCGAAACTGCATTCGTGTCCCTACTATGAAGCTTTTGCTTTGCAGTTTTTTTTTTAAGTTTCATGTACATGATACATGTAACCTTTCCCATTATTCTTCCCTCTCTCCCAGAAGCTGAAAAGTTTAGAGGCAAATGTTTCACGGGCTGGACGAGGTGAAAGTTTTCTCAGCATGAGACTTCATTCTGACATTTATGAACCCTAATTATACTTAAATAATACTTTTTTTTCTTGTTAAATATTATTACCAAATATTTAGTATACATTTATTACAATGCAGTTTAACTGTTTATAAGTTACATACTAAAAAAAATGGCATACAAAATAATTTTTATAACTTTTGAAAGATATTTCCGTTCGCATTTGAAAAAAACAGGCATTATTATCTATCTCTCATATTCATAGGCAAAAACGTTTTTGTAAGAAATAAAACGCAAAAGTGAAAAAATAATAAGTTTATAAAGCGAAAATTGTATATCATTTATGTTCCACATTTTATTACTACGATCCACATTCGAAAAACGTTTGGAAGTATATGTAACAATGGGCCTAAGTGGGGCGTTCTCCTTCGGTTAGAGTCCGCCACCCAACCTAAGTAAATGAATTGCTCTGGAAATAAATTCATGATTATTTATCTATGTTTGTTATATGGGTTAGCTGTTTTTTGAAATGTGCATATAGCCCCGCTAAACCATAAAACAAACATAGATAAATAAATGTAATAAGTTTTGACTAACGTTGAATAAATGAAATAATAGTTACATAAATAAATTTATTATTTATTTGAAAATAATTTTCCCTTTTGTTGAGAATGCTGTGTTTTTCAAATTATTTTTAAATAGAAAACAAAAGTAAATACATTGTTTTCTTTTTTTTTTGTTGTTTTTCACAAATATTTCTTAATTAATATGATTATCGCAATATAAGAACAAGTGTCTTATTTCCAATTACAGCAAAATGGGTAAGGACGCTGTTGATCCCCTAGGTTTCCTCAAGGATTTCGCTGCCGGTGGTATATCCGCAGCTGTTTCAAAGACTGCCGTTGCACCCATCGAGCGCGTCAAGTTGCTCTTGCAAGTACAACACATCTCCAAACAAATTAGTCCTGATAAGCAATACAAGGGTATGATTGATTGTTTTGTCCGCATTCCAAAAGAACAAGGTTTTGCTTCGTACTGGCGTGGTAACATGGCTAACGTCATCAGATATTTCCCAACCCAGGCTTTGAACTTCGCCTTCAAAGATAAATATAAGCAAGTAAGTGCACTTATACCTCCTATATGATTTGTTGTATATATATATACCTCATTTTTGCATTTCGTTCTTTATTATATAGGTTTTCTTGGGTGGTGTTGACAAGAACACTCAGTTCTGGCGTTACTTTATGGGTAACTTAGCTTCCGGTGGTGCTGCTGGTGCCACGTCCTTATGTTTCGTCTATCCCTTGGATTTTGCCCGTACTCGGTATGTTTGAAAGAGAGAAATGAAAAGAAGCATACAGACCCAATTGATTAATTTTTATAAATACACATACTAATTTTTTTATATCTTCATTAAATTTAGTTTGGCTGCTGACACTGGAAAGGGTGGCCAACGTGAATTCACTGGTCTAGGCAACTGCTTGGCTAAGATCTTCAAATCTGATGGTCTTGTTGGTTTATACCGTGGTTTCGGTGTATCCGTTCAAGGTATTATTATCTACCGTGCCGCCTACTTTGGGTTCTACGATACTGCCCGCGGTATGTTGCCCGATCCCAAAAACACTCCCATCTACATCAGTTGGGCTATCGCTCAAGCTGTTACAACTGTTGCTGGTATTGTCTCCTATCCCTTCGATACTGTACGCCGTCGTATGATGATGCAGTCTGGCCGCAAGGCTACAGAAATTATTTACAAGAACACAGTGCACTGCTGGGCCACCATCGCCAAACAAGAAGGCACCGGTGCTTTCTTCAAGGGTGCTTTCTCCAACGTTCTCAGAGGCACTGGAGGTGCTTTCGTACTTGTATTGTACGATGAAATCAAGAAATTAATGTAAATTTAATTAAATTACGCTATCATAAAATACACACCTATCTACTACACCTACAGTTAATACAATTTTAATTTAATTTTAAATTTATCGAAACAGAAAATAATTTCTAATTCTAATTTAATTGAACTTTATTATCCACAGCGACAAAATCTAAGTTGTAAGAAAAGCGTGTGTTCGTTTGCATTATATGTTAAGTTTCATTATTATAACTGATAAACAAAGTGTGACAAAATTACGTAGAACAATGTTTAGTTATGAAAATTGTTAACAACAAACAATTTTAAAAGGACTACCAACTCTTAGTAGCTATTTAATCAGAAATACAACTAAGAGCAAAAATAAAATAAAAACTAAAAATAGTAAAAGTATTGTTTTATTACTTCACTAGTTGGTCGTCATTTATATATCGGGTTAGAGAAATTAACAGTTACGGCAGTTTAATGGCAACTAGAAATAAAGTTTTTTCCAACAATTGCGAAGCTTCGTTCATCTGCAGCAACGGCTCGATCTAGGTGGGTTTCGAACCCGCAGCGTCCATATTTATAGAATAATGCTCGTAGATTATTTAACATACAGTTAAATTAATTTTGAATACAAATATGAGAGAAGAAAGTATTGAATAAACATTAATACAAAAATTTAGAACTGATGGATTTATAGGAAATATATTTCCATTTCCGTCCCTAAACGCATTTTGAATACAGTCGAACTTCTCTATAACAAATGAAATTCGTGAACAAAACATTTTTGTGAGTATTTTCATAAATTTTGATCACCCTATAGCGTAGTTCTCTCTGTAACGTACAATTTTTTAAGACCTGAATAGAATTTTTCACACTAAATAATCTCTCTATTGCGAAGTTTTTAGCAATCAATTTTTTGGATCAATTTAGTCACATTTAATTAAAAAAAAATTAATGTGTTCATGTAAAAACAATTTTTTTTGTCTTAATAAATATATTTTCTACATAAAAAAAATGTCAAAATTTTCTGCAGTTTATCTATTACGTAGAAATTTGACGGTCCCCAACTGCTACGTTATAGAGAAGTTCGATTGTATTTTTATTTCATACCTACACAAGACTGCGTACTACTGAAATTTTCTTAATGTTACAATATTATACAACCCTGTGTGTTGACTTTGCAAAATCATTGTGTGGTCCAAAAGTAATATATACTTTTGACGGAGGCAATAAGAAAGAAAAAAAGAAATAATATTAATTAAATCAATAGCAAATTAAAAACATTTTAGACAAAAAAAAGTTTCGAAAAATGACGGTTACTAATCGGGTAAGTTATAAACTAAATTCGTGATTAAATTTCTCTAAACATAAATTTATAGATGGACATTGATGCCGCTTGTAAAGGTGAGGGTTTTCGTTCATATTACATTCAAAAAATCGAAGAACTTCAGTTAATTGTGGCCGAAAAATCCCAAAATCTTCGACGTTTGCAGGCCCAACGTAATGAATTGAACGCTAAAGGTACTCAAATCTTACTAATTGGTGTGAGAAAATGATGACTTGTTTTTTGTCTTTGTAGTACGTATGTTGCGTGAAGAATTGCAGTTGTTACAGGAGCAAGGTAGCTATGTAGGAGAAGTTGTCAAACCAATGGATAAGAAAAAGGTTCTGGTTAAAGTTCACCCAGAAGGAAAATTTGTTGTAGATATTGATAAAAATATTGATATTAACGATGTGACGCCAAATTGCCGCGTTGCCTTACGCAACGAGAGTTATACTTTACATAAAATCCTACCCAACAAGGTAGATCCCCTAGTATCACTTATGATGGTAGAAAAAGTACCAGACTCTACTTATGAAATGGTTGGTGGTTTGGACAAGCAAATCAAAGAAATAAAAGAAGTTATTGAATTACCGGTTAAACATCCAGAACTTTTCGATGCATTGGGTATAGCTCAACCTAAAGGTGTGCTGTTGTATGGTCCCCCTGGCACTGGTAAAACTCTATTAGCTCGCGCTGTTGCCCATCACACAGAATGTACATTTATTAGAGTTTCTGGTTCGGAATTAGTACAGAAGTTCATTGGCGAGGGTTCCCGCATGGTGCGCGAGCTTTTCGTTATGGCCCGTGAACATGCACCTTCTATTATATTCATGGATGAAATTGATTCAATTGGGTCATCGCGTATTGAGTCCGGTTCAGGTGGTGATTCCGAAGTTCAACGTACCATGTTGGAGTTATTAAATCAATTGGATGGTTTCGAGGCTACAAAAAATATTAAAGTAATAATGGCAACAAATCGCATTGATATTTTGGATCCTGCACTTTTGCGTCCAGGACGTATTGATCGTAAAATCGAATTTCCACCACCAAACGAGGAAGCTCGTTTAGATATTCTTAAAATTCACTCGCGTAAAATGAACTTAACTCGTGGTATTAATTTGCGTAAGATAGCCGAACTTATGCCAGGAGCTTCGGGAGCCGAGGTAAAAGGCGTATGTACTGAAGCTGGTATGTATGCATTACGTGAAAGACGTGTTCACGTTACACAGGAAGATTTCGAAATGGCCGTTGCTAAAGTTATGCAGAAGGATTCCGAAAAGAATATGTCTATTAAAAAGTTGTGGAAATAAATTGACGGTTTTTAAATTTGTTTTTCTAAATATAAATATTTATAGAAATGTATACAAATCGTTTTGTATCAAAAAAATGGAACTATTTCATCGGAAATTTTTTAAAAATATCAAAAAAAAAATTGAGTCATTGAATAAGTGTTATGCAAGTTCGTTTATTTACTTCTGCCTCTCCGAAACTATATTCCCGATTTTAAAGAAATTTAAAACACAGATAGATCCTTATTTAGATGGACACATAAGCGTTGCATTTTTGTTTAATAGAATCATGAGGAAGCATGAGGACTATTTCGCCACAAATAGGCGGTGTATTATTATTTTTATAATATAATAATCCACATATTACGCGTGTCAGATAAAGTATGTAGATTTCAGAGAATAGAATATAGAACGAAAAATTATAGCAAAAGTAGTTTCGCTTATAACGCTCATCAAATGAGCATTTTTTAAAATATAATTGTAATCGAATACGGTTCTAACGATTTCGATGAAATTCACAAGCCTGAGTTTTTCGGGGACAAGAAATCGACTTAGCACGATACCATCTCCGGGAAAATTCTTTATGGCCAGATGACATACACTGATCAAAAGAAGGCGCTACGAATTGTGAGTATGTACTTATGTACATATGAAATGATGGCGGTGCAATTAGCGATTAGTGAAAGCAGAAAAAAATATTTGAAAACGACAATAACGTAACTATTATATCGTCTCCTAAAATGCAAAAGAGCCTAACACTACTTGAAAATTTTACAAGAGAGACAAAAGACCTAATAAAATTAAAAGTGTTGTGATTACAAATATGTTTTTTTGCGCAATATCATTCAAATGAAATGATAAGTTTATCGACGTTTAAAATTATGTCTCAAAAAGAGAGGCCACGTAGCTCAAAGTGCCGTTTGGATACCACAAAAACTCGCGTAACCCAATATACAGGAAGTAACTGATGTGGGCTGTAGTACTCAGCATCTACTACCAGCCGGCCTCATAAAGAACCTCACCAGTCTGGTGGTGATCATATCCTTGATTCCGGCAAGATCCGCAAAGAACGAGGCTAACAGAGTCCTCTGCCTGCCCCTGTGCATGGCCGGGCACTCGCACAATAGACGGAAAACCGATTCCTCACTATCGTTCTTGCCACAGCTCCTGCATAGTGCATTTCAGTCAGGTATGTAATCTTTAAATATACATACATACATATATGAAAGTTTGTAAAATGACAAAAGAAATCATATTTAAATTACAGTTGCATTGTTGCGATTTATTGCAAATCTCGTTTCCATATATTTTTTTATCTTGGACCACCACTTAGGGTATGACACTACATATTAAAAAAATTTTTAAATTTTCGTGCAAAGTCGAAAAATTTGCAAAGTGTAATTTAGGCAAAATTATCATTGGAAAATTGATAGATCGATTTTGACAATTTTTCCTGTTTATTGTTTGAAATATTCCAAGGATGTTTTTTACGGAAAGAAAAGGCGAACCAAGAGGGGATTTAGAATTTTCGATTGATTTTCTCATTATTTAAATTATTAGTGTTTTTTTTTTGTACAGTTAAGAATTGCACTTACCGTCTTTTGAACTTCGTATGTATGTATGCTACCTACATAGAGTACTAAAAATAATTTTAAGTGATTTATTTTAACACTATTAAAATAAATATGTATATTTAGTATTTCAGTTATTATTGTAAATTTTTTAAAGCTAAAAATATAAATTATAACTGCAGTATTCATAAAATTTATAAATATAAAAAATTTCTATGAATACTGCAGTAAATATGTATGTGTTTTCGGAAATCGAATTATATGCTATTTGTATGTAATTTTATTCTTAAGTTTAACTTAATGAACAACATGACTAGAATTTTGTAAATATTTTTAAACATTGACTAGAAGTTTAAAAAACTGGTTTTCTATATTTTCATATATTCAGTGTACGATCGGATTGAGAACGACCTACTAATGCATCACGTAATCTTGTATAGATTGGGCTATCCGATGGAATACCCTCCTTTTCTAAAAACAACATTGTTTCTTGAGCACACATGGCGAAACCTAATGCCTCGGCTTCATGTTCCGTTATTTTATTGTTTTGATGATTATTTATATAATAATGATCCTCCTCATGAGCTTCTACATCATGTTCAAATTCATCCAGTTCCTGTTGTAATTCTAGCATTTTTAATTGTATGGCCTCGAGCAGATGGCGGTTTTGTCGATTAACATGCTTTATGGACGAATCTAAGTTGTCTGAAGTCGATGTATCACAGCAAATACGTTTGATTTCAGGTTGTATAACAAAAGCTTCGTCCTTTTTTTTAGATTGATTATTCTGCTTATTTAATGTTGAAGATGATGTTGACGGGAGTGTTGATGCCGAACATTCGTTTACATCTACATCTGCTTTATTATTTACTGGGGAGTGTTGAGTGTATTCCAACTTTCGTTTCATTATTAATTTGCTAGACATGTCATTTAATGCAATTTTTATTTCAACTTTAATAAATTTAAAGTTTAAACGACCGCTGATACTAGTTTCTTTGTTGCGCGACGTTATTTACTAGAAACGATCCAGAAACCGACTGACTTTGCATACACATTTTACCCAGATGCAAGAAGTCGTTATCTAATTTGAACCCTTAAACTTGCAGAAGAATGAAAGAGAATTGATATCATAAGGGTGACTGACTATCGCATCCCCTCACCTTTTGTTGTCTTTTCAGACGTATGTACACATATGTATGGATGTAGGTATATATGTATTTTCATAAATGTTCGGATACAGCTGTTAATATTGCATATGGAAATGTGTTTTAGTATATGTGCTTCGCAGGACTATATGTGTATGCATTTATGTACGTACATACCCAGTAAACACTTGTTTAAACGTGTCTAACGTGAATTAATTCTAAATTCGTGTATGAGTCTTTTTTTTTTAAAGGTATGCATTTGTTTATTCATAAATTTCGTAATACAATGCCATTCTGCGCCAATTAACGTACATACATATGTATTTAACAAAATATTTCCTGAACGTGTTTATGTCAGTTTATTTTATACAAAACTTGTTCAATTCAAAATACATTTAGTACAAATATCGAAAGGATGATGTATGCAATAATATAAGAATTGACATAAAAGACAGGTAAGTTTTACTGGAAAATTTTTTTAGTTGCATGAATTTTTTCACCTCTCAAGTGGGTAAAGACTTTGTAAAGAGAAATCCAAATTTCAAATCAAATTTCATTTTAAATATATTGTTTATTTTTGTCTTCCTTTTTAACTTCCATTACCGCCACAAACGAACACGAAATTTCAACGTTTTAAAATTTTTAGCTTAACCGCATTGATTTTCATTGTTGAAATTATAAAGCTTTGAAGTCTTGGATGTGGCTCTCATATTTGTTTTTTTGTTTGTCACTGTTATTTTTTAATTTTCCATTTTTCCACTTGTACTTTTTACTTTTAATTTATTTCTATTGTAACTATTTTAATTATATTTACTGCAAGACCGAACAGCGGACCAAAGGAACACGTGTCTACCAGTCGAACGAATAAACACTACTGTGATCCCGAATAGGGCAATCTCAAATAGGCTGCTCTCGCTGAATAGAGCGGACTTAAGTCTTTTGACGGGGTACTTCACAGGCCATTGCTGCCTGAGTCAAAAAAAAATTTGTTTCTCCGACCAATGTCTGTCGATTTTGGAAAAGTGTCACTGCAAGCTCGAACAAGTTCTTCGCGACTGTATTGCGCTCGCCTTTGCAGAATAGATATTCTTGCTTGCGGTGCTTCCTGACCCAATAATAAAACAAATAATAGAGCATTCAAATGTTGCTCTTCTTTCAGTATAGCTAATTAAATTTTTTTTTCTTATTGAGCGGTGTTCACGATGTACACCTTATGGCAAGTATATTGTGTACATTGGCATTTCCATTTTGTAGTAAAGTCTGTGTTTTTTTTGTTCCCGTACTTTTGTCCTTTTTGTCAGTTATTCAGATAAAATATAGTTTACTCTCATATTACCGAATTTTCTCGGAATAGTAAAGAAACTAACCTATTGTGTAATGACGTTTTTAGTTAATATAAAAGGTTTTAAAGGAAAAGTTTATATTATTATATCTCTCAATTCGAAAGATCCAATGCAATACATACATATTAGCATTAGGTTGAATTGTTTATGGGGTATTCTGATATGTATGGATGTACGTTTAGTTATACACCAACAGTAGATCTCTAAGCAGAGTTTAGACGAGGAAATATTTAGTTTGTTGTCATATTAGGGGTGGGGAAGAGAGTATCGTGTTTGTGTTCGGTACTCGGTGAAAATATTAACAAAATCAATGGAACATTTTCGTTTGTGTGACCGCGAGTGAAATAACAAAAAAAAATTCAATGTTTTTCTTCCAAATGTTTTATCGTATAAACGCAGTTTAAGCAAAATGCAGTATAATGTAAGTATGTAGTATATAGACTCAATATGTTCAATTTATTTTTTTCATTCATTGCATTAAAGTACATATGTATGTACAGACATTGCTTGTATGTTTTTATTTAAATATACATACATATGTTTGTATGTATGTTTAAAATAACCACCGTAGATCGCAACAAATGTTTAGTTGTTGACGGCCCAGTGAGTAGATGTGGTAGCAGCTGCAAAGCTTTTAACCAATAAACTGTTATTAACTGTTTTAAACATTTTATATTTTTTCATCATAATCATGGGGCCACGTGACTAAATAAATAGATATTGACATGATATGTGTATATAAAGCATAATGTGTGTTTCTTAAAATTTGCACAACATTTAACTGTGGCTCTTAAATGAATTATGCGCTACTTTTTTAACCACGCCCACTTTTTTTAATTTATGTTACTCCTTCCAGGGTGCCCCGGTAGTCTAGTGGGTAGTGTGCTAGTCTATCAGTTGGAGGTTCGATTCTTAGCAGAGACTCTGCTTTGTATCACTACAACAACACACGAAAGTTTTTTCATAACAGGTATCAAAATGGGACCAATAAATTGGACCCAATTGGGCTGGGACCTTTCTTTACCTTTACATCCAGCAACCTCCCGACCTAACCTAACCTACTCCTTCCACACAGTTTTTAATAAATTTAATAATATAAACGAGCATAACTTCTACATTTGTTGACTAATTTTCAAAATTATTTTTGCATAAGGAAAAGGGCCACAAAAATGGAAATTATGAGTCGGGGTTGGCGCAATTTGCTTGCTATAATAATCGATTATCAAGTAACTTCGTCGACGGAGTGCTTGGGAACGAAGTAGAGGATGAGCTGGCCACGGAGGGTCCTCGTCGCACATCGATAGATATGTCAGGATTCCTATGGGACTCTGCAGGATGGAGTTCATTGGTACCTGCTCGATTTCTTGAATGCACGCCAGGAGATTCGGTGTACCGTATAAGTGATTTCTGCAGGAGTTGTTCTGATGAGGTGGAGCCGATTGAACACTTCCTGCCGCATTGTCTCGTTCTCGCCGTTGGCGTGTGTCGGCGAAAAGTAACACAATAGGACCCAGGAGGACTCAAGTGAGCTGATTCCTTTTGGACTTGACGAACTGCGAACCTAACCTAACCTAAGTGGATCATCTGTGGTCCAAACCAAAAATTATGTTCAAATAAGCATTTATCGTTGAAGTTAAGGAGAACACAATAAAATTCGTTCGCGCCCTGAAAAATGCATACCTTGCAAAATTTTAGTGAAACCGTCAAAAATTATATTGTTCATTAATCACGCTGTTAGTGACATTTTATAAATATTACTTTAATCATCCTGTTCTTTGAAACATTTGTCGGAAAACCAGAGATGGAGTAATGTCGTGAATATATAAAAGAATAAAAAGTTTTTTAAGAGAAAGTTTTATTAGGTAATTTCTGTTTCTTCACTTTTACTTAGTCACAACTTTTATTTTCCTTCCATATAACATCCCTCGGGTGCACAATTTAGAGTAAAAAAGAATACCTATTACTTTCACGGTGTAATATTTTACGAGGGGGTGCTGATGGAACATATAAATTTAAATTATTTTGCATTTTTATACAGCCATACAACTATAAACGACGAACGAAGAATAAAGCAACTTTACAAATACAGGAAAGTTTGTACAAATTGCCATTCTCTGCTCCTATTTCTCTCCAAAACACAAGACTTACGAAGTAAACTTGCATCGTCTAAAAGGTACACCTCTTAAATGCAAGGCGAACTTACATACACACTCAAAAAACAGTAACTAGAAAATATACACATTTAATATTTTGACAGAACACTGATTACTAATGTTTAATTAAAATTTATTTTATGTCGCCTTAAATAATAGTATACATTAATTATCATTTAATTAAAAAAGTACTTTCTTAGTTTTTAATTTAAATTCGTTTTTCCATCTCTGTATAAAAGTGTCAGCAGTAGTGTTTTTGGAAAAAAAAAACAATCACAAAGCTTACATTTTTTCAGGTGAAAAAAGAATTTTGTAAGAAAAAATTTAGAAATGGATTATGAAAGTGTTTTAATTGTTAAACCAGAAGTATTTATATATAAAATTCCTCCCAGAGCTAATAACCGTGGATATAGGTAAAGAAAATAAGAAAATTGCTACGCTTTCCCAGTGGAGTTTTTTAATGAATATTATCTTAACATTGGAATCCGTAAAAACTAACATGTATTCTTTGAAAAGAAAAAAGTAAAACAAAAATTTATGCTTTGTTGGCAAAAAACGCCTTCTATTTTTATTTTCTATAGTTAAATTTTTGTTAGTTTATTAATCATGATTTTGGAGTTTATTTCCTTTTCCTTTGATAGTGTGCATGTTTTTATATACCATCACTATATAGTACATATATATTGTTATTTTTCATAAAGAAATCTCGCAAATTTTTTCTGGTGTGTGCATTTGCATTCTTCGTTAATTCTTGCAAGGTTAAAAGTACCTCACCAGGAAAACTTAGTGCATATTTCTAATTTCTGTGTTATTTTCTACTTTGAAGTTAAATTTTAATTGATTTTTCTTTAGGCCTCCGTATTTACTTACGTATATACATATGTATGCTGTGCTCTGTTAATGTACAACTTTTTTTTATAAAAATGTGGACAAAATTTATTGAAATTATATCTCCATTATTATTACTATTTCTTTTTTTAAGATACTTGGGAAATAACGCTAACTACCTTCTTCCATTAACGTATTTTGATTAAAAAAAATAGTGACATTATTATCTACAACCAGAAGATTTCAGCTTCGTATTAATTAAAACTAAAGGCAGAGAATAGGGTTATAGGTTTAATAAAAGGCAATTAATAATTTAACATATTAAAAGAATCTGATTTTAGAACGTTATAGAGAATATATGTATTAGTTTTTGAAATGTGAGAAAATAGATACATATGTACGTATGTAGGTAAAAATAAACAATTAGGAAACGAATTGCAATTACTAACAATTTCCAGTACTGTATAAATTATTAACAATTAAATAAAATTATTTATTTAAGGGCCGCTGATTGGAATTTGGGAGAACCAACGTGGACTGGACGTATGCGCTTGGTAGCGAAAGGTACACAATGTAATCTTAAGTTAGAAGATAAAACAACTGGTGCTTTATTTGCCAATTGTCCAATAGAAACATATCCCGGTGTGGCTATCGAAGCAGTGACAGATAGTTCACGTTATTTTGTGATTAGAGTGCAAGACGATAATGGTATGTATTCTACAAACACTGCTTCACAAAACTTATCAATATTTACTAACATCTACGAATAGGTCGCTCTGCATTTTTGGGCTTAGGTTTTGGGGACCGTTCAGATTCATTTGATTTAAATGTAGCTTTACAGGATCATTTTAAATGGGTAAAAAATCAAGAGCAAATTGAAAAGGAAAAATCCCAACCTAAACAAGAATTAGATTTAGGTTTCAAAGAAGGAGAAACTATAAAGATTAATATGAGAATAACGGTATTAGAAAATGTGTTTTTTATTTAATGCAATCGGATTTAAATAATATCTATTAATCTTAGAAAAAAGATGGCTGCGAAGGAACAAATCGTACAAAATCTAAAGCTGGTACTGGTATATTGCCACCACCACCAGGTGGTATGGGAAAAATAGCACCACCTCCATCTGCCGCTGGTTCAGTTCGTCAGAGTCCTGGCTCATCACCGGCACATAAGCCTATTGGTAACGCAGCCACAGAATGGACGGATTACGCATCAGCTGGGTAAGTGTAATTTTTTAAAAGTGATATTTTTATTATTGTTATTTATTATTTTGAGTATATACATGCATATGTACATATACATATATATTTTTTATTTATTTTATTTGTACAAGAGGTAAGGACTTTTTGGAAAAAGTTGGCAGGAATTATACATAGGACTAAAGTTAAAAATTTATAAAGTACATATTACAGAGCGATGGCTGATGTCATCGCCACCTTCGACTTAACACACCACAACTAATAAGTCAATTTCGAATGTTTTCAAATGTTTGATAGGGCTTCTTGCATTTTCTGTGACGATATACTGATATAGGCACGTTTCTATACTGTTTTCGTTTAGAAAGCGATTTATATGGAAAAATGCGATTTATAGATTTCAAGTCCAGAGGCAAGTTGTTAAATGTAACATCCACTAAATCAATTCTTCGTTTGGTTTTTTCTAACTTGCATCGAAGAGTATTATCAAATTTGATATATTCCTGGTGTTAAAGTGGTGTTGGAATTATATTAATTGCAACATAATTACTGTGATTAATGAATCAATCATACTTTTGAATAATTTATTTGATCATGCAGAATTTGATCAATACCAGTTCTAATTAATCAATTAAGTAGTTTTTTTTATTAAACGAGATATTTGAATAAGCAAATGTGTAAGGTAAATTTTATACTTTTAATTACTTATTTTCAGTTCTACTCCTGGACAAAATACTCAACAAAGTTCTGCTAATGCCAATTGGGTACAATTCTAATTTTAAGCCTAAAGCTTGTCTAAGCAGGTATATAAAAAAAGTATATACATACATACCTATAAATTAATAAGTAAAAACTAATAACGATAAAAAAGAAATAATTAAAAAAATCGTAATAAGGACACAATACGAATTACATAAAATTATTAAAAACGTTTAAAACAATATATACATATACATACATACACATATAAATAAATTTAAAAAAAAAGCAAAAAAAAAAAAAAATTATAAATAATGCATATTAATTATTATGAGATTTTCCATATAAGTTTGTTATAAATTTTTTCCGTTTAATTCTTACTATGTGTACAATGCATATATACAAAAAAGTTAATAAATAATAATATAGACTTCTTAAAACAGTAACCAGCCAATATTTCTCAAATAATTAAAAGTCAAATGCAATGTGAGAAAAAAACCAAATAAACGAAATATTAAAGTACACAGGAAAAAGGGTATAAAGTAATCATTGTTCATCCTTCTGATTGTCAAAATATATTTCCACGGTATTAGTTTCTTCTCAACGCCAGTTTTTCCGCATGTCATAACTTCAGAAAGAAACAAATGCAATTCAGTTTTGCCACACGCGACGATTGGAGCGAGATTAACCATGACGGACTTTGTTTTTTCTTGCCAGTTTTATTATAAGTTTTGTCATCTTGTATTTTTGTAAATAGTGCTCATATTTATATAATTTCCTGTAGATCCTTTCAGAATCCTAGGAACAAAAAGTTGTGCTCATAAATCAGTTAAGGGGGCTTACTCTGTAATTCGAAACGAAAAGAAAAGTATTCGAATTTGTATGTTATTTACATTGGCATACGATAACATTTCCTTTCGATTCGAAATACAGAGTAACCCTCAAGGCTTTGAATTATTTCTGTCGATTTCGCTGATCAAAACAAATATAGAACGATTTACTATTTTTTTATTGCTTGTTCTTGAACTGTAACTTTTTGGTATCTATGCCTGAAATCAACGGAAAGTAATTTTCATAGTGAAAGCGATTATAATATACCCATAACAATGGAATAATACTTCTAACGTTTTCGCATATTATTTGCATTATATTAGTGTTTGTTCCGAAGACCGAGTCATGATACATATGATACTTGAATGGAACAGCACATCTACTAATTCGGGGATAAACTCAATATTTCTTTTTCGGTTTCACTGTTATATATAAAAAAAAAACAAAAACCTAAAGATTCTTTTTTATTAAGAATTACTATACAATTGCTTTTGTTGAATAAAAATTGCTTAAACTTGAAAATATAACACCGAATTTTTATGTACGTGTATTTCGCCGAATACGAGGAGGTTTATACATAATATGCATTTTGATAAAGAATATTTTCTATGTAACCTTTCATACATAATTTACATAAAAAATTTATTTCATAAACTTCTCATTTATTAATAGAGTTCTGTGCCCAAATTACGGTACTTGATGTCGCTCGAATAAAATTTTAATTAAAACTTCGATTCGAATTGAATGCCATAATTTGGCACCGGTATTAAATTGCATCAAATACTTAATTTATAAAGATATTAAAGAGCCAAACAAGAATTATAATTAGTTGCTATATTTCTTTATTTGCATTTTAAATTATTTTTACTTTGCAAAGAGTACTCTCATTAGTTTTTTATTGTCATTTATTAATACAGCCAGTTATTTTTTACTTTAAACTATATGGCCTGGTTATGAAAGGCAACTGACAATTTAGTATTGTAAATTTAGTAGAAACGTTTCGGTCAAATATATTCTATAAATTGCACAACTGGATTATGTAATCGTAATTTTTGTTCATGTTTGCCAAATCGCTGGTGTGGTTTAATTAGACTCTAATTAATATGTAAAAAAATAAAATGTAAAATTTATTATTATAACTAATAAATTTTCCTCTAAATGTGATTTATACAGGAGTCTAACTTTTTAATTAACAACACATTTGAATAATGAAAATCTGAATAACACGAGTAATCATGATCTTACATTTCCGATGAAATATTAATCGCACTTCTTTTAAATATTTTAATTTTTAACATATTTATGATATCTTAGAAAATAACTACAGCAGTGACAATTTAAATTGCTTATAAATTTATCTTTATATAAAAAATTGTACTTATGCTTTTAAAATTTTATTATTTGCTTCCACCTCAGGAACTGTATTTTTGTCGTCTTTACACTTTTTTTTTCTTTTTTAAATTTCATATAAGAATCGTTAAATTCTTTAATTTAAATTGATAATAGTTATAGAATTTACACGAAATGTTTATATATAATTTGAATTTGAAAATCATAAATATTTTTTTTTGTTTAACATTCCTTTTTACGTACATATATAAGTATATATGTATATTCGAACACAACAAATGTTGAATTTAAAATTTATTTAAATTAAGACCAAACAAAAAATAAACAATAACAAAAAGCTATTTATAATTTGTAAAATATTTCTTTTATTGGAAATTAATAAAATTAAATACATATATTTATTGTTTTGAATATCCTTCGAAATATTCTTCATTTCAATTAAAATTAAGTAGAAAAGTAAGTTCAAAAGATATCGTTTACAATAGCTTTACATTTATGCCCGTTGCTAACCATAGAAACATTCTGACCACTCTCTGGTGTGTTAAGACAATATTTTACTATGAAAAGAATAATTAATTGTTAATCTTCCATTGTACGTTTCGCTGTAGCGAACTTTGTTTTCTATTCTAAGTTTTTTTTTTAGAAATTCAATTTATTTCCATATGTCGTTAACAATGTATTTTTTTTTATGTGGCACCAGCACTCGGGAGATGACCCCTACACATGAGATGCATTGTGCTGGAACTATAGGAAAGGGATAGTTAGAGAAACGCCAGGAGGTGAAGTGTAATTAATTATTTTACAGCTTTGCTTTTGCACGTTCTTTGTATATAGCAGTGCTGAAGCTTCGGTTCAGTAGCCATTTTTATTATTATTTTACTTCACCGGTGCTACACAATACCGACGAAGGAGGGCGTTCTGATGCGATTGTGGATTGCTATCAGCTGAAGCCGGTATTGTTCAGTGACCAGTGACTATGCCTTCGCCACTGAAACCTTCCGACAACATATGACACACTAATGCACTAATGAACCCAGGTCTGTTTTTGGATATGTAGTCAACGTATCAGCTGACGGGCGAATTTTCTAGTGAGTTGACCTGGTAATGAATCTGTCTTGATATTTTACATAATTTCTCTTCATTTTAAAATTCGACTTTTTAACGACACAGACGACTTTTCTGTGGAATTCGTGATGTGCATTAATTATTATATTAATACCGTGAAATTTTTGCTATTCGATGCCCCTTCTTATTATTTGGAGGAATATATTGAAATTTGTTTTTCGTAGATATTAAAATTTTCTTTTTTTATTGTTTAATGGCGCTGTCTTTTTTATGGCTGCAGGAGTGGCTGGAATTTCTCTTAGCATACCATCCCTAAATATCAATTCTACCATGTTGTTTTTATTTTGTATATGTAGTGTTTAAACAGCTGGTAAATGACAACATTAAGTTTTTTGTTTTTGTGTCTACCGCCATACGTGTTGAAGAAAATTTTAATTTATAACGAATTACTGACATTAGTAATTAGTATTTTTATATTTCAAATTTTCATTTTGCATCAAATTACTATAATGTACACATTGTTACATGGTTTCTTGAAATATTTAACACAGAAAGATGAATACTGTGTAGTCATCTTAGGACTGGACAATGCTGGAAAAACTGTAGAATCTACTAAAAACGAATCAATATTGCTAAATTAACTCGTAAAAATCTATTTTCTAGACATATTTGGAATCAGCGAAAACAAAATTTAGTAAGAATTACAAAGGCATGAATCCAAGTAAAATTACCACAACTGTTGGCCTAAACATCGGCACTATAGATGTGCAAGGGGTGCGTTTAAATTTTTGGGATTTGGGTGGACAACATGAATTACAGTCACTGTGGGATAAGTATTACCAAGAATCTCATGCTGTTATTTATGTCATTGACTCTAATGACAGAGATCGAATGGACGAGTCTAAAATGATTTTCGGTATGATTTTAATTATTTTAAGCCTAAGGTCTTTTTATATATTTTATATTTATTTCAATATTTCGCTACTCCTTTGTGTAGCTTCTTCAGGAAAATTGGTTTTTGTTTATAATAAAAAATTTTTTTTTTTTTTTTTTTTATTTGGCTTAATTTATGCTTAATATGGATTAATGTATGCAAATTAGCGCTGCAGTCCCACATTTAGATTGAAATTAATTACTAGCGCATAACACAGCAGAAAAATATAAGAAATTAAAATTTGTGTAGTTAAACTTCAAATTGCCACTGTGAGAACAAGTGTACAATTTAATTTTTGAGTTTTTCATAATTGCTGGCGCAAACCATTACCTGCGACTTATTTTAAAAAAATTGTCTTTTTTTTATACTCGTTGATTGAATATATTCTAAAAATTAATTTTATATATGGAAGATTCTTGTGAAAACCCAAACGATGTATTCGCATTTTTGCAATATATATATATGTACATACATACGTATATCTTTTTTTCATAGGAGACTGAAGTTTTTAAATTACAATATTGATATTGAATTATAACATTAAAATCTGACTGAAAATAAAATTACGAAGATCATTTGCAAGATGAATCTAGTGAGTACAGTGCTAGTTTATCAGTTGCGAGTTGTAGGTTCGATTCCTAGCAGAGACTCTGGTCTGTATCACTACACCACGTGAAAGTTTTCACAACAAGTATCATAATTAGACCATAATAAATTGGACCCAAGTGGGCTGGAACTATTCTCTACCTTTACATCCAGCAACCTACCGACCTAACATATTTGCAAGATGAGTCGACTTAAATAATAAAAGCAACAATTTTTAATAAAATATGTTTTATATTCTTATTTAATTATTATGCTCAAGGTCGTTATTCCTTTTAAAACTATGTTGTTATTTATTTTCGATTTTCGGTAACATAATTTTTAAAAGAATAACGACCTCGAGCTTAATAATTATATAAGAAGATAAATTATAAAAAAGGTAAAATGAATAATGTTTTACAATTTCTGACCAGAATAAAATGAAATATATGTCTTTACAAAAGTTTTGAACACATTCGGTGTAAACCTAACAAAGATTACCTACATATATCATATTCCAAATAATTAAAACTTGCATATTGCATATATTACACAATATTAACCCAATGCGTATTCATTTTATTCTAATGTTTCTTATTTAGATAAAATGATACAAAATGATTTATTATCGGGCGTACCTTTGCTGATACTGGCAAATAAACAAGATCTACCAGATGTTATGGGGGTTAGAGAAATAAAACCAGTTTTTCAAAAATCTGGCGGTTTTATTGGCCGACGCGATTGTCTTACCATACCTGTGTCCGCTCTTACAGGGTTAGTATTATATATTTATATGTATAGAAAAACATTAATTCTTATTACAAGTGTATTAAATTCGACTGCAACAACGACACTAATAATAAGACCTATTAGTGGCATCATTTTTATATTTGGTATAAACTATATTCTCATTTTAAATTTGTTACATTTTATAATTAATAGCGAAGGTGTAGACGAAGGTATTAAGTGGCTTGTTGAAGCCATAAAACGACATGCGATAGTGCGCCCACCACGTGTGAACGACTGATGGTATATATTTATGTATGAAAGATACGAAATGTTTGTTTCTTATAAAGCTTTAAATTTTTATGGGCTTTATGGTAAACTATATTCCAGATTATTTTCTTTTTAATTTTTGTAAATGTACAAAATATTTTTATAAGCTTATTTATAAACAAATCCTTTTAAATATAAAAAAACCGTGTGAAATTTCCCAAGTGTCGGATTTTTAAAATATAGCATAATTTCATGATTATATGGAATTTACTGCCAGCTCTAAGCACCAAAGACAATATCTTTCGATTAAAAAATAAATTTTAGTTCTTCATTACTTTTTCGATTTAAATGTTCGAAAGAAATTTGCTTCCCCATTTATAAGAACAATAAATAGATTTTGATACGGTATATGTATATATATAATATTTAAAATTAAGGCGAACTAATCAAATCACAAAAATTTCTACTTAAATATTCACATCCAAAAAAATGCGAGCGAAATTTATTTTCCTATAAGAATGAAATTCTATGTATGTTGTCACAATATGTAAGTTACATAAAAGAACAATTTTAATATTTCTCAATAGTTTTAGCAATATTTAAATTTCATTAATTTAAAACTCATGCACTCATACCTCAAATTTCTTTAATACAATAATTATTTTACATTTTGTTAATACTAACATTTAATTTTCTTGATTGCTCACCCTGCTCAAAAAAAATTCTTATCACATACCTCTAGAATGTTTTTTTCTGATAAGAGTTTACAAACAATATTAACTAGATACTCACCTAGTTAGCCAGGTAGAATACAAGTTATTCTCTCATACTATATGTAGAGGAGGCACAAAAAGATAAGCTTCATAAAAGAACAAAAAAGAGGTTTGCTATATATTTTTTTCAATTTGTTCACGCAACAGTTGTAGACACATTTAATTTTTTAGGTATTAAATATCTTACGGGTTAACAAAAACGAATAATATAAATATTTATAAAAAACATTTTTTGCATTATTTATTTTAATAATTTTTTGCGGCGAGTGTGTGCAATGATATTTTTAATTTTCATAAGAAAACAGTGTTCCAAATTAAAAATTTAGAAAAAGTTAACATTAATTAGTGTGTATTTTATCAATTATATTGTGTTGAATTACTGTAAAGAAAGTTTTTCTTATAATATACATACCCGAGTACACATGTACATATATATAAATACTTAAAGAAGCCAATTATTTAATAAAACTCTAGTGATCGTTTTTAATTAATTGTTTATAAAGTTCATTGTATGACAAGACATCAGCCGCATCTAATCTTAAAATAAAACGAAATGTATCCCTACTATGAACAAGATTGGAGCGTTTTACCACCAGATAATAATCGTAGGCAAGTATATATAATTACATACATGTGGTATAATAAATAATTTTTTATTTTATTGAATTTATTTTCTTTTATTGGACTGGCTCAAGAATGTACGGGTTTGCAGAAGTAATTTATTTCTCTCTCCAGTAGTCGCCCAAGTTCTATTCACCCAAAAAATTATGGGCACCAAAATAGAAAAAATTGCTCCATATTTAGAGGTCGCCAGAAATTTATGATTTGTATATCAAGTTCAAAGTTAGTGCAAAATCGTAAATTTTTAGCGACCTTTAACTATTGCTCGAATTGTCTGAAATTTATAATACATGTTTATTTAGTCGATTGGAATACCCGCAGTCTTATGGAGCGTACGATTTTCATATTTTTGCATTTTGAGCTAGTCTAATGTATGTATGTATATCTGTGACAATATAGAATTCTAATTCGATCGATTGTATAAGATACTAATTTTTAATAAGTGATTTATTAGATTTTAAAACTTCTGCAATATTGCCACATATAAATATAAGTAATATTTTAATTAATATGCATATATTTAATTGTATAATTAACTGTATTACATTGACTTAAATATTAATATTATTTCGATACGAATTGCCTATAAAGTAACGATTTTTGCATCATCGCCAATCTTTTATGTAGCAAAAAATCAATTTATTTTTTCATATCCATTTACTTACTTATTTAGTCATTGTGCACAACATGCCTATAATTTTATTCTTATGTTTTCTTGAGTTATAGTTTATTTAAATGAGCTTGAGATCCTATATTATTTCATTATTTAAATTAAATTTTTGCCAATATTTCGTTTTCACAATGTAAAATTTCTTCCTTTTCCCTCAATATGTTTTAGAAACTTGAACAGATTTTCAGTTTGCTTCAATGATATATACCAATTATTTTAGAAAACTATCAGAATTCGATTTTGAAATAGAAAAATTTGCAATGTTTGTGTTTTATATATTCTAGAAGTAGTATTTGGCGGCTTTTTGTTTTATAAATTTCTAGAATAAACTTGAGTTTTTATATTTGCGCTGAAATCTGTTAGAACTTCAAAAAAGAAAAAAAAATATTTCAGAACTATTTAAATCATCTTTTTGAATAGAATTACAGGGTAATTGATTTTCTTCACTCAATTGAAGTACACAATGATAAATACAGTTTAATAGCCATATTTATAGAATTGTAGCGAAAATATTGAATTTGAAGCCATACTCGGTCTCGAATTTTCGAAAATAAAATAGCCGTAAATGGAATTCAATAAGCTAATATTTCTTTCCAAAACAAATACAGTGAATCAAAGTAATATTGGGACAAAGCTAAAATGATTTATGTGGAGATAATTAAGCACTATGTTAACTGATTTTAATGCAAAATTTTCATGCTTTTGTGTAGCTAACACTGTGCTAATTGCCATCTCAAAAGATTATGATTCTTAAGTTTGTCAAAATTAATTTATAAATAATTATTCACAATAAGTTAAAAATGCAGTACAAAGTAATAATGGGACAGGTGCCATCACTATATAATCTTGGCTTTATAACGGAACATTTTGCAAAAATTTTTTGTTTAAAAGTTGCTAGACTGTATTACAGATTAATTTTTGATAAGTTTTTAAAGAAAATTAAAATATGGCGCCTCGGGGTTCACAAACATCGCCTCAAATCAGAAAACTGATATTAGAACATTCGAAATCAGGAAAAACCGTGAGAAATATTGCGGAAATAGTAAATAAACCAAAATCTACAGTGTTTAACATCATATAGCGATATGGAGGTACAGAAACTTTTCAAAATGTAGCAAAACCAAGCAAAAGAAAAATATTTTCCGACGCGGATGAACGATGGCTTATGCGACAAATCAAACAAAACCCCTACTTAAGCGCTCCCAGACTTGCTGCTGAAGCGGAAATACATCTAGCAAAGAAAGCTAATCCCGAAACGGTAAGAAATGTGTTAAGTAAACACTATTATAATGGCCGGGTAGCTAGGAGAAAACCTTTTATTAATAAGGTTAATAAGCTTAAACGAGTGCGCTTTGCTAAAGACCACAGAAACAAGGATTTATCATTCTGGAATAAGGTAATATTCACTGACGAAAGCAAATATAACATATTCAGATCGGATGGAAGGTAATTCGTGTGGAGAAGACCAAATGAAGAACTGTCAGAAAAAAATTTGAGACCTACTGTTAAACATTGCTTGGGGTCAGTTATGGTGTGGGGTGCAATATCAGCAGCTGGTCCCGGTAACCTTCACATTATTGAAGGAATTATGGATCATAAATATTATATCAACATCCTGCGTGCTAATCTTGCAGAAACAGCAGAGAAATTGGGACTGGCGAATGATTATTACTTCTACCAAGACAATGACCCCAAGCATAAGGCTCACAATGTAAGGTGTTGGTTGCTTTACAATTGCCCACATGTGCTCGAAACGCCTCCGCAATCACCCGATCTCAATCCGATAGAGCACGTATGGGCCTATTTAGAAGAAAAATTAAGAAATTACCAAATAAGTTGCAAATCGGACCTAATTAGTGCTCTGAAAGAGGAATGGGGTAGAATAACCCCATAATTCTGTCAAAAACTTGTGAAATCTATGCCGTATCGATTGAAGGCTGTAATAGAGAAAAAAGGCATTCCAACTAAATATTAAACATTATATATTTAATACTTAACTTGTTACTTTATTACATTGTCCCATTATTACTTTGACAGGATTTTCTGTGTTGTTTTAGTTTTTTTGTTTTTATATCCCAGTGACGGTAGTCAATGTATTTTTTATTTATGTTCTTAATAAATAATAAAAATAAAAGTATAAATATAATTTTATTTTCTTCTTAAACCAATAAGTTCAAAAAAATAATTCGAAAGTTATTGGATAAACAGCTTGTCCCATTATAACATTGAGTCACTGTATGTGTATTTAATTCTTCTTTCATCATGTATGTAAATATCCCCCTATAATGGTCGTCATAATTGACAATTTTTTAAGCTATCTGGCTGCACTGTGCTGTTTTGACACATAGTGGTTTTTTCTTTTTTACGTGCAGCTGGTGAAAATTTTTTCGGAATTATTTTAATGTTAAATATTTTATTTATTTGCATTAATTTAACTTGAAACTTAATTACAATTCTCGCAATGATATATTTATATGACGAGAAAATAAATATTAAATAGAAAAATTACCTAACATTCCAAAAAAAGTAAAACAAGAAGTGAGAAAGTAAAGATACAGCTAAAGAAAGAAAAAATTGTCGCGTTGTTAAAAGGTAGAATTAGCCAAGTAAAAGAAAACGGGTAATAAAGCCTTAAATTATACCATCCAAAGAGTGTCTGACAAATTGTAAAATGAAAAACTTATTTATATATAGCTAATTCATTTTATTTAAAATAAAGCTAATACACGCATAAACGTAAAACGGTAAAATACATAATTAACGAAAATTTGACAAATAGACTAACTTCTTAATTATTTTATACGTACTACCTAAAAATTGGTTCCCGGAAGTGCCGTAACATAATTTTATGTAGAGCTGTGGTATTATTTGCTCTGAATACTTAAAAATAAGAATTTTACAAATTTCTAATAGCGCGCCTTATGGTTACTACTCAACTATTTCAATAGAGTTCACTTTACCCTGCAATTTTCAACTTGCGCACTGCTTCTGCCTTTTAATTTCTTACTTGACCAATTTTTCCTTTTTGAAAATGTTATTTATTTAATTCCTCTTTTTGACTACCCCTGCGTTTTAAAGTTTTGTTATTATTTTTGTTGTTGTCATCGTTTGTTTTGTTATTTATTGTACTATTTTCTTCTGCAATGCTAGTTTATATAAAGTCTCCAATTGCATTTAGGAGGCGGTTTAAAAAAGTTTTACAAGTAACAGTAAAGTTTTAGCAACTAGGTATCGTCTCGGAAAATAAAAAAATAAAAAATTTAGTTTTTTTTTCGGTTGTGGTTTCGCAAAATTTAAAACTTTTCCAGAATTAAATTTGTTGGTCCTTTTTTTTTATTGTAAAATTTTGTGATAGTTTAACAATTTTTTATTTAAACCAGTTTATTCTCTTCTCTTGTAAATTTTTACAACATTATTTAGGGCTCCTTGCATTTTCTGGGACGATTAAGACTCAGTCAAAGATCACATGTTTCTAATCAGTCTGTAGATTTCTTAAATACCTGTGTCGTTTTAAAATTCTCATGAGTTTCGCTTACTTATTGATCATTTTATAATCATTAACTTTTAGCGGCCGTTGAATTTCGTATATCATTTATTAGATGTGTTAGAAATCTTCAAATTCGTATTTATTATATATCCCAGGCTATATCTCGTTTGTTGTACGACCGGTCTATGGCATTTTTTGCCTAGAAACTTAACGTGCTTTGCTATGTGTCCGATGATTTTCAAAACTTTTCATAGAACGTTTCTATTTTATTTTGCATTTAATTGTAATACTAATTAGCAAGAGTCTAAATGTGTTATAAATGGTTTAATAATTAATAAAACTTTTTCTAAATCTATTGAAATGAAATAAATAAATAAATGAAATAAATATATTCTATTCTATATATCTTCAACAATTCTTAAAACTTTGACTTGAATATGCCCATTAATTACCATTTTAATTTGATTTGGCAACTTTATATGATATTGCTTAAAGTCTCCAAACAATCTGCAGCTGTCAGGTTGTTGTGTCAGTGTGTGTTGTGCTGCTTTGGCCAACAATGAAAAGCAGTTTGTTGGTAGTAACCAGATAGTTAGTGTCATTTGTTATTAAGAATTAATAAAGAAGATAATGAAATATAAAAAGCAACTAAATACAAAACCTAATGAAATAAATAATTTATTTGTGGCACGTTCTCAAAAAAATATATGTTAAATACTACATACTCGTACATACATAGATACGTTTACAAAAAGTGGTTGAGTAAACATTCTTTTAAGTATTATATTTTACTCTTCTGTTTTACCGATTTTAAAACATTTTTATGTATGTTAATAAGGTAAAAAGAATTCAATGTGCATATATATAACTTGTTACGGATTGAATGATATGAATGTATGAATAATCTTGGAAAGGAATATGAACTATTGTGGATGGAAAGTCGGTAACATGCTCATTGACCTCCAGTGCTTTGCTTTCATTATTGAGAACTTAATATTTTTTTTATGAAGTAGCTTAAAGATACAAATTCAATGAAAAAAATAATTGACCTAAAGAAAAGGAATAGGAAAGTGTAAAAAGGTATGTAAACTCCCTACATTTAAAGTTCGATGAAATACCACAAGTAAAAGACATTATGTTATTAATTTATCGTTGTTGTTCGAGCAAACTGTATTCCTTATACGGTTAATAATAATTAATCAAAATATACTATCGGTATCTTTGTCTGACCACTTCTGTATCTATGTATGTAGGTGCATATTGTTATAGCTTGGATTAGATGACTGCAAACAGTCGCATGCAATGCATTCTGCTGGAACTAGACAAAAGGGATAGTAGGGGAAATGACAGGAGGTGAAGCTTCACTGTCTAACTCCGCTTTTACATGTTACTGTTCAGTGACCAGTGACTATGCTTTCTCCATTGGAACCTTCCGACAACAATGGACACAAAGTCACACAAATGTACATAAAAAAAAATGCGAGATGTTTTTATGAGTCTGAAACTGGGGTTGAACGCAGGAAGTTTTTGGTTTTGAAGTCAACGTGCTTCTACTTCAGCCATAGCCACCCCTATTATAAACTAGACTTACATCCATATATAGTTAAACGTCTGTTATCCGGGCCTTTATTAACCGACATGCTACTCGCTTTGTTTTATAACTTCTATTATGCTTGTTTTACCTCTATCAACCGCGTTTTATCTCAGTTATTTATTTTTTAAGACAATCCAACAATATAAGTAAATAAAAATAATATTTAATACTGTAAATATTGATGTTAATTATGGCACTTTCAAATTGTAAATCATCAAGAAGATAAAGAAAAGTTGTTTCTACTAAAGGCAAACATGACTAACCCAAAAACATACCGATTAAATAGTTGTCTGCAAAATATGGTGATTTTTTATATAAACTCTATTAACCGCGCTTATCACTTATACGTACTAACCCCGGTCCTGTGAGGTTCAACTGTATTATAACAAAATGTTTGTAGCTATTTGAAACTTAAAAATGAAAAAATAGGAAAAAAGTTGACATCATGAAAATATAGCCCTTTTGTTTTCTATCACGAAATTAAATCAAACAAGTTGAAATTGTTGAAGAAATTTTTAACGTTGAGTAAAAAATTCTTTGCTCATCTCTTTGTCCGTTTCTAACAATTAAAACTCATTATGCCTCAGGACTTTTTAAGATAATTTGATTCTGTTATTTATTCTAACTTCAAAATACCAACTGCAATTTTATTTATTATTGCAGTTGTTATTGCACTTAATTTTCGGTGCTTTTAACAGAGCCTACAGCCATCCGATGGTGTGTAAAAATGTGTCGCTCACACATGTATACATCACTTTTTTACAATGCTTTTCCACGAATTTATTGCTAAATGATTAATCTTGTGTGGAGTATGTGGTTAGGTCTAAGTCGAAAAACCGAAAAAAGAGAATTTGTGAAGGATTGCGGATAAAGTTTTACTCTTTGCATATACTGAGCAAGTGTGTAAATATGCTACAATGATTTGGCATTATTAACTAACGATAAATTGAAATAGTTTTTTTTACTTCACGTCAGCTCAGTTTGTTAAATGACCAAAATCTGACGTTCAGATTACACATTTTTGTAAACAGATTTATATTTAAACATGAAAGGGTTTTACATAAGCTAAATAAAAATAAAAACGTAGTCTTATATGAATATTATTTTTACGTACATACATACATACAATTGTATTTATCTTTTGAGCTCTACATCTGAATCTCGTAGTTTTAGTGCCTATTCAGTAATGCCGGTTGTATGATTGTGTGCATGTTTATAGCCGTGAAAATTAACGTTAAAAACTCGTATTTCTTCGTCACCATCTTTAAATCAAATGATCAAATGAAAACGACAATTAAGATTTGTAATTAAAAAAAGCAAAATTTTTGTTTATGAAAAACATACTGTGAAAACAAATGCTGTTAGAAACAGCTTTAGAGAAAATCACTGGGATTTATTTTTTTTTTATATCAACCTATTTATACACGATTAACCGTAGTGCATGATGTATGTTGGCTGGACTAGTTTGTATTGAGTATATGAGTGCAAAACAAATTGTAAAAAATAAAATAATTGATCTTCAAAAGTATAAAAATAAATAAAACAATACAGAAAGTGTTAACAACGACAAGAAAAAAAATCAGTCATTAAAGTGATTCATTAAAACTACAACCTCTAGTCTTATTCAATCGCACCTCGCTCTTTCCTTTGTTATTTTGTGCGTTTCGCGCTGTGGCTTGGTAATAAAATCCTATCATAATTATTTAAATACATCATTACAACTACAACAGCACCACCACCAAACCGACCTCTATTTATTTGAATATTGGAAGCAAACAGAACAAAAATAAACAGCAGCCCACTATGAATTCGGAGCATGGGTAAATTTTATTGCATTTGAAACTTATATTTTACAACACATATTACATATATTAACACAATATTACGTATACATGTATGTATGTACATACATACATAGAGGTTTACATATTTTCAAATATTGTTTACTTATTTTCTTCAATATTAGTACGCCTTCATTTTCAAATAAATTTAATTATGTATGCATGTAGGTTTAAGCTTTAATTATATTGAATGTCAGTACAATGGCAACGTTCCCAACATGAATTTATTCAACTAAATTAATAAAATCAGAACAATATATGTATATACATACATATGTAAATAGTTAAATTTATAATTCATTAATACATACAGTACGAGCTCGGTTGCTTTTGCAATAAATTGAAAACTAAAGCGAATGCTACACGATCAATGTTCAGCTTTAATATATGTCACACAATGACTTTAGTTTTCAACTTATACGTATACGTATAAGTGTGATTATTTTTTTTAATAAAATAACGCAAACAATGACAAATTTCGAAGCTGATCGTGTAGCATTCGCTTAAGAAGAACATCTAAAGTGAAAAAAGTCCCGACAACGCATAGTTTTCGAGTTATGAAACTCCAAAGTTTTCATATAGAAATGCGAATCTCCACTACATTTTTTAATTTTTTGGAATAAATTCCATAAGTCATTTATTTTTTAACCGATTTAATTGTAATTACCCATTTTGGAAAGCTAATTTAGTGTTCTTTTTTACGAATAACAAATATGTACAAACATATATTGTTTGGTATCTCATAAGCAATTTAAAGCCTGAGGAAAATTTTTTTTTTTGAAAAATGTGTTTTTTTTTAAACTTCAACACTATAACTTAGCCATTTATTAACTGATTTAGAAGAAGGATGCATTGTTTGAAAGATAATATCAAATCCTTCAAACAGAGGAAATTGGTTGGCAAAGAAAGAAATTATGACAATTTCAATTTGAAAGTCTAAAAAAGTGACCTAAAACAACTAAAGCTATTTTCGTTCTCTATGGACTCTAACAAAACAGAATTGGTATATGAGAACCACTGCATACATTTTTTTCTCAACTTTTGTATCACAGTGTAATTGTTCACCAAACTCGCTTCTCAATAGGTTCATGGCATCGCGTGCCGTGTGGGTATGTGCGCATATGGGTGGCATCGTTGAAACCGCATGACTACAAAGTTCAATTCTTACATTTTGGGATACAAAAGTTGGTAATCATCTTACGCTACCTTCTGCATTCACTGTAGTGTTGCGATTTCAATAGTTCTTGAAGAAGTACGGTCCAATGATGCCGCCGGCCCATAAACTGCACCTAAAAATGCATCTCTCAGGGTGAATTGGCAGTTTTTGGAGTTTGTTCACAGCAGCTCGCAGTATCTGTTCGTTAGATAGGCTATGACAACCATGAAATGGACGTAATTTGTGAAATGCATTTTTCACACGGCACGAATTTCGATAATAAATATACATATGTTCATTTCGTTTGTTAGTCTATTCAAGGAGAAATGACAAACCTTACTGTTAATTTTTGACATTTCCACCTTTTAAATGGCAAAAAAATCACCCCTTGCAATTATTCTAGTTTAAGTATTATTGTAATTAATTGTGGCTTTTGCACATAAGTTTTTAATGTAATTAGCTTAATTTGTTTTAAGTTTTGAGTATTTGGGTAAATTACATTTATATATGTTACGTATTTGCATGCAGTTTTATTACTACCAATTAAGTCAAAGGACCTTTTACTAATCAAATGTTATTTTTATCACGTTTTCTCTGCTTTTATTTTGGTTACATGCTAATTGTTTTCCCACTCTTTTCCAGATTTAATCCAGCCTTTAATATGGCCACCATAAGAC
The DNA here is from genome assembly GCA_963924685.1 of Dexiosoma caninum. Taxonomy (NCBI): domain Eukaryota; kingdom Metazoa; phylum Arthropoda; class Insecta; order Diptera; family Tachinidae; genus Dexiosoma; species Dexiosoma caninum. Next base: position 9,782,220 of record OZ004726.1, on the reverse strand, counting down.
AAGCATTTTCAGAAGCTGTTGAAAGAGGTAAGTGAGCCGTTTATAACGTCATATACTCTTTTCAGACCTTTTTTGTACTTTTTATTCTTTGAAGTAAAGAACTTCTTTGTTCTAAAGAATTCATAACCCTTAAATTTTTTTTTTTTTAATTTTTATTTTGTGCAATTTCGATGAAGAACAATGTATTTTCTGTGTATATGATGGAAACACGCACCTGTACATTTATATATGCACTCGTATATGGTGTTGCATTAAGAATAAGAATATTAAAAATTATATTTGCTGTACTGAACCGTTGTTCTTTTTGCATTAAACAATATTACGTAGACATACATATAAAGAGTGCTTCTTAAGTTTGATAGAACTTCCAAAAGTGTTAACTGCCAAATGAGGTGTGTTGGTGCGCTCACTTTTTGACATTTGTGATGATATTTCTTTATGAATAGACTGTGCAACGGTACAAAATTATTGCAAATAAATCTAATCAATTCGCTCATCTGATATACAACTTTGCAAATAATCGAATAAGTTACTATTTTCGATTTAAGAGGTTTGTTTATAAACAAAATTACCGGAGTGAAGCTACTAATGATGTAACATTAAATATTTCTTATAGTTGTTGTAATTCATTACACGGGGCGATCTTGCACTCGAGACTAAACTGGAAGGGACACATTGAGAAGCGTGTAGAGAAGGCTTGCGTGATCTTTTATGCCTCCAAGAGTAGGTTCGCAAGGAGGTGGGGTCTTAAGTCTAAGATCGCTCTCTCGCCATACAGTAGAATAGTTAGCATGCAGAACCGGCCGACCGATTGATCTTCATATTTTCTCCCTTTCGGCTAAGAAGAGCTGGATTCTTCAGGGAATCTGGGTATAGTCATAACAGCATTCTCAGAACTTTACCATGCTTCATTGCGGATCTCCCGTTTGTTAGCTCCACTCGAAGACTTGCTATTCTTTCCGATAGTGAGGGGGCGATGAAGGTGTTGGTATCGCCAGGCATCTGCTATCGTGTTGTTAGTCCGTGTAGGGAGACGCTGGCTGTCCTACGAAATTTTTGTATTGTTTCCCGGCATAGGGTTCCCGGGCATAGGAACAAATCCCTCTTCAGCCTTCAACCTGACAAACTTCTCTATCTTTTCTTTAGCAAATGCAAAAAGGACCCCTATATGAGAGAATACAGAAAAGAAAATTCTTAAAAGTTTAAATTATATTCTCGATAATTATAGTTTTTAAAGTTTGCTAGACGAGACCAGATAATGGAAAATAATTGGACTTAAACTGCCTATAAATACCAAACAGAAAAGAGATTAAAAAGGTTATGGTACATCCAAAAAGTCTGCTTTGCTGAGACGCAACATATTAATATTTTTATAACTGTATAGCTCTTTTCAAACAATCAACACAGAGGATTAAAAATTATGGTATATCTAATATAGACGTTTTTAAAACTATAATTTCTATACAGTTGTTTGCTTCATATTAAATTTTTGTCATAGTTTTGTATTGATGTATAATTTATATAGCGAGTTATTTTTTGTTGTTGTTTCGTGTTCCGTGTACATTTTTTTAGTCTAACAAAGATTCGCGGCATTTGGTAATACCAAAAATGCTCACTCAGGTTAGCCATTTCAGCCTGAAAAGCTTAACAAACGAACAAAGCTTGCAAATCATTGAATTTTATAATCAAAGTTTATGCTGTGTGGGTTCTTTTAATGGTCGTTATAATCGAACCAAGGAACTGGCTATTCCAAATGTTGTGGCAAAATTTTCGCAGTAGTTTCACTTTATTGGACATTAATCCATCGAGACTTATGCGAGGAAAATATATGCTGCTGTATCGGGCAGTGTCAAAGAAAATCGCGAAATGTCAATTTGTCAATAAAGCAAGGTAACGTGCGATGATTACCAACTTTTTTTTTTTTTTTTTTTTTTTTTTTTTTTTTGTCTTGGACCGGCACTCAGGGGATGACCCCTACATATGCGATGCATTGTGCTGGAACTAGGAAATTAGGTTATGGGAAGGAGGATAGAGGGAGTAGTGTTTATTGACATTTGATTTAAATCTTCCCATGCTAAAAGTGACAGGAAACACCTCTGCGAGTAGTCTATTCCACATCCGTGCCGTTCGGCCAAAAAACGAATTTTCCCTGTAATGCGTAGTGCGAGTCGCCCTCAAATCGACCACAAATGGAAGCGCTCTTAATGATGATCGCGTCGTGCGCGCGAATAACCGGGTTTCGGGAACAAGTTCCCTGATTTCATTAGAACACATCCCATTATAGTAACGATAGAACAACGAAACGCACCCCACGTTGCGACGATGCTCAAGAGAGTCAATAGAGTTGGCTACCCTACTGTCTCCTATGAGTTTTTTCGCCCTTTCTTGTACACGGTCGAGTAACTTCAAAATAGTCTTTGGAGCACCGGTCCACACATGAGAGTTGTATTCCATTTTCGGTCGGATGTAGGCGGTATAAATAGTGAGGAGATCAGATGGGGTGAAGTATGTCTTACACCGCCTTAAGAGGCCTAGGCACTTGAATGCTTCCTTTGAGACCTGAAAAATGTGCTCAGTCCATCGGACATCACACTGAATTTTCATGCCAAGAACATCAAGAGCTTCTGATTCCTCAATGTTTATGCCACCCAAAATGGAAGTATTGCACTTGGTTGACATGTAGTTTCAACAAGACGGTGGCACATGCTTCACGGCACTCGATACCATGAACCTATGGACAGGAGTGTGCGGGGATCAATTAATCTCACGTTTAGAAACAGTCCATTGGCCGCCAACATCATACGGTTTGACCCCACTAGACTATTTTTTATGTATGTATTTGTAAACCTGAGGTCGCTCGTGTACAAGGAGAAACCAGGTTGGAAGACAACATTACAGCCGCCATTGATGAGATAGCGATCGAAATATTGGAAAAAGAATGCAAAATTGAAGCTCATTAATGTAGTTCAAGTTCATCATAATCGGTGATCTAACTTTTGCTTATATTTTTAAAGACAATATAATCCTGTATGTGCTACACACTTAAGTGGTTGTAACTCTCGCTGTTGAACTACTCTTGGATTTTCCGTAGCATTTTTTGCCTATTAACGAACCCATTCAATTGGAAATGGGGTTCGTCGCTCATAATTAAATTATAAATGAAATCATGATTTTCTTCTCAAATGAAGTTCAACAATTTCGATACGTTGTTCATTGTGTGCTGTTGCATTTTACTTTCTCCAAGTCTGCTTTACAAAATACTGAAAACGAAAAAAAAATTATAAGGAATTCAAACACCTTCGCTCCTTTTGGGCCATCCTCTAGATGATATATAATGATATAGATGATTTTTAGCCCGTTTAAATAGAAGCTTGTTTTTAAAAAAAAGTTTTTTTTATTTTTAAATAAATTTTAAACTACTTATCCGATCAAGTTTAAAATACAATCAGGGTCTGAATTACGGCATTCTCTATCGAACGAAACTCCTATATATTTAAATAAAATTTTGTTTGAAATTACGATTGGAATCGAATGCCCTTATTTCGCCCCAGTTCTTAACCTCAAAACCACTCGTTGATTGCTGACAATTTCACTAAACTCGGGTGATTCGTTGACGAAAAAAAATAGTTTTCTTATATCTCCAAAAGTCTTCGTCAAATTGATTTTAGATATTCAATGATTTTTATAGATTAAATAAATGTATCGGATTTTTCAAATTTGAGCAAAATGCCCAACATGCTTCGAGAGACCATTTTAGTATTAGAGTCCTTCCATTATCCCGTTGTGTTTTAACCTGAAAACTTCTTAATTGATATTTCGAAATTTGTAAATAAATGTATATCAGGTAATGGGACGGCTATTTCTAGTATATTTCCTTCTGCTAATATTCGATACATTCATTAGTTTACTGTTTGATATTCCACATGAGGGTGGCGATGGCACGATGGATGGTAGTCTGCACGTTAACTACGAATCCAAAAACAGACCTGGGTTCAACCCCAGTTTCAGACCAAAAATTTTAATATAAAAATAAACATCTCGCATTTTTCTGATGTTGCATTAGTGTGTCTTTGTGTGTCAGTTGTTGTCGGAAGGTTTCAGTGGCGAAGGCATAGTCACTGGTCACTGAACAATACCGGCTTCAGCTGATAGCAATCCACAATCACATCAGAACGCCCTCCTTCGTCGGTATTGTGTACCACCGGCGAAGTAAAATAATAATAAAAATGGCTACTAAAGAAGCTTCAGCACTGCTACGAGTATAAACAAAGAACGTGCGAAAGCAGAGCTGCAAAAATAATTAATTAAGCTTCACCTCCTGTCGTTTCTCCTACTATCCCTTTTCTATAGTTCCAGCACAATGCTTCGCATGTGTAGGAGTCATCTCCTGAGTGCTGGTCCTAGATAAAAAAAAAAAAAAAGTCTCGTGTGCTTTTTCTCAGTACATCTTGTGAATGTTAGCTATTTATTTGTGACAGGAAACGGTGGCCCGGTAATCCAAATATTTATTTTTGTTTGAACGGGGGTGTTGAAACCCACGATCTTCTGGCTATAGAATGAATGCGCTAACTACTGCTGACAGTATACACAAATCTTTGCACATTAACACTTATAAAATTGATTTTAACCGAAAATGCTATTGAGTGAATCAGCAGCGATTAACCAGAAAAAGTATGAAATAAAAACACTGGTTACTAGAAAGAACACTAAAGAATACTTAAAAAAGAACTAATTTCCCTCATTAATCTTCAAACACCCACCTTTACAATCGGAAAAATTATAAATATGTTTGTATATGTATTTATATATGCATGTGCTGTATAAGTTAATGCAATGAATGCACTCTAAGTGTAAATGCAAACAACATACTAACTATTGCACTTAATACATTTCTTCTCTTTACCACAATTTGCCAATAAACTCATATACATACATATGCAGATTCCCACACACATACATATATGTAGATGGGTACTTGCACTTAATCACGAAATCTTGTCCTAGGGTTTCCAAAATTAAATATTTACATAAAGTCTAAATGTCTTGAATAAGGAACCTCTTTCCATAAATATAAAAATTGTTTGATCAATTGATCAATGTAATGTTGTTTGCTTATACTAAGGGAAATATTTTTGAATCAATCTGATTTATCCTGACACTCGCATATCGCATAATAAAAAGTTGTTCTAACAAGGACGCAAAATTTAAATTTGGCGCCATTCGAAGTGTCATTGTTTGACATGTGAACAATTCTTATTGTTTGCTAGTAGAAGGTACGAGGTTAGTAAAAATAGAGCGCTACACGAATGAACAACCCATTCTCATTGTGAAATTGTTTTACCAAAATGTTTTGCGGCTACAGTTCGAAAATTGCGTTCAATTTGGGGTCACAATTATGCCCCAAAATTATAAAGAAAGGTTGCGGCGTCTCTGATGTTAATTTTTGACGCATTAATTTTAAGCTAAGGAGAGATATTTTATTTATCTATTTTTTATTTTTTTTTGTTTGTTTTGGACCAGCACTTAGCAGATGAATCCTACACATGAGGTGCATTGTGCTGGAACCAGAGGAAAGGGATAGGGAAATTGGTGACAGGTGGTGAAGCTTCACTATCTTACAACTTTGCTTTTGCGCGTTTTTTGTTTATAGCATCTCTGCATTACAAATTCCCAAAAAAAAAAATGCAACTGCAGAGTTGTGTAAGAATTAAGATCTATCTAACCGTTCTATCACTTCACCACCAACTGGATGTGTTGTAGCGATTTCCATACGTAGGGGCCATCTCCTAAGCACTGGTCCCAGCAACAAAAAAAGGAAGAAAAGTGCACAAATAAACAAAATATAAACAACATCTGAAACATTATTTTTTGATGTTAAAAAAGGCCCAGTCTAATGAAAGTCAATTACCATAAAAATGTTCAATATTTTCTAAATAACCCTTTTGAAAACCCTATAAAAACTAATTTCCATAAACTCTTTCGCCTTCCTCCTTTTGAATGTTATGTTAATAGATTTGAGTGTATGTTTGTTTGTTAATTTTTTCATTTTCCTGTAGTGAGGATGCCTACACCTACACGTTTAAGAGATCTCATAAGACAGATACGTGCAGCTCGCACAGCTGCAGAAGAACGTGCTGTTGTTAACAAAGAATGTGCCTACATACGCACTACATTTCGAGAAGAGGATCCCGTATGGAGGTTAGTAGACGATTAGATATAAAAATTAGCTATAAAAGGAGAGAGAACTATATATGTATGTATATAAAATATATAAAACAATAAAAAGTATTATTCGTATTTAATATGCAAACGTTAAATTTTTTTTGTCTTTTCTTCACAGATGTCGCAATATTGCCAAACTATTGTACATACACATGTTGGGTTATCCAGCTCACTTTGGACAATTGGAATGTTTAAAATTGACAGCAAGTACACGTTTCACAGATAAACGAATTGGTTACTTGGGTGCCATGCTGTTACTAGACGAACGTCAAGACGTTCATTTATTAATCACAAATTGTTTGAAAAAGTAGGTTTGCGATATAAGGTACCCAATATTAGCTTAACTTTAAATATATTCTGCTTTTTTATTTCATTTCGGCTATCACAAAAAAAAAAACCTACAGCGATTTAAATAGCTCAACACAATTTGTTGTAGGGTTGGCTTTGTGCACCTTGGGTGCAATAGCCTCACCTGAAATGGCCCGTGATTTAGCTAGCGAAGTGGAGCGTCTTATGAAGTCACCAAATACTTATATACGTAAAAAAGCCATTCTGTGTGCTTTTCGTGTCATTCGTCGCGTACCCGAATTAATGGAAATTTTTCTACCAGCCACTCGTTCTCTACTGAGTGAGAAGAATCACGGTAAGTTTAAAATTTATAATATAGTTAGTAATCCCACATCAAATTTGGTTGATATGAGAATATGAGAATGAAGGTGGACGTGGGATAACGCAAAATCTTTCCAAAGTCCAGCAAACCCTTTCGTTAGAAAACTACAACACCTAATTCCTTCTCTCTTTAAAACTGAAAAAATTCCATTTGTGAAATAAAATAATTGTCTTTTTAAAATTGCTTTTTCCCAAAAAAAAAAAAACATTTGAAATGTATCCTGAAATACCTTACGATATTCTCATAACTGAATAAAATTGAATATTGAGGAGGAAAGCATATGCTTAGTTAGCTCAACAGTTGATTTCTCCTAATATCCGACTACAAACTTGAAATTCCATTAACCAATTGAGAATTATGTAGTGGAATACCTAACACAAAATCAAAAATTTAAACAAAAACCATAACAACCGAGCAAAAAGAGACAAGCAAAAGAAATAGTTAATACATGGGTTCTATTTCAAATGAACTCGTACATTTTAGCTGCAGAACGCTTAATTTTAACATAGTGTTGTCGTTGGCCAGCACGTGTTCAACTTTAACAAAATAGCGCGTCATTTATATGAGTGCTTAGAACCAATGAAACTTCCAGTATTTTGTTACGTTTTAGCAAAGGTTAATGAATTCCTGTGACATATTTTAAAATTTATTTCAATTATAATTACAACTGCGCAGTTATTCCTATGAATTAATCGGCAGACTTGAAAGTATTTTCTATGAGTTCACAAAAAGAAGTGGTTAAGAGTCATGAAAATACCAATTCGTAGTGAATGCATTCACTTTTTTTCGCTGGGAATCCGTGACTTTACTTTTTACTCATACATTTCTTCTTTTCCTTTATTCTAAAATTAAAAGTAATTTTTCATATTATTGTGATAAATTAACTATGAACTTAAGCACAGCCAAATTTTCATTCATTCATTTGTAATAATTATAGTTGAAATAAATATCACTAATTGTAACATTTTCAGGTATTTTAATAACTGGTGTGACATTAATTACAGAGATGTGTGAAAACAGTGCCGATACATTGATGCATTTTAAAAAGGTAAGCTCTCCTTTAAAACAAATTTATAACCAGCATAACTATTATTGCATTATGGTATTTATGAACATACGTGATTAGCTTAAAAACGAAACATTCAAATAAAATAAATTTTCCTTTGTCAAATATATTAAATATATAATTTTTGTCTTAACAATTGGAATGCTCTACCATTCATTTGAATATTGTAGTTATAAATGCATTATCAAATGTATACACATTTTGTCTTATGTATAATACGTCCACTATTCGAATGCACACGCTCACCCGTTCTTTAATTTAAGTGTGAAATGTTGCTTTAAAAAAAATTTTTTTTTTAAATTCGTTAAAGAAAACATACATCAGATAAAAATAAAGCATCGTGTTGGCATGTTTGCATTTTTAGTTAAAAATAATACTGATATTAAAACTAAAAATAACCAACCAAATAAAATTATACATCATCACTCTACTTTAAAAACTTTCCTACCAGCCAGTTTATTGGCATTGCATTTACGCTTTAAGCTTCTCCTTTGTTTTAATACTTTTTCTTTTTGCAAAATTTAAATTTGTTTTTTTATATATTTTAATTAATTAACAAATATAAAATTCTTGCTTGTCCCTTTAAATGCTAAAGCAAATTCCGTTCGAGTATTTGCATTAAAAACAAAACGAATATATATACATATATTTATATTGTTGTTTTCGATATCATTATAAGAAAGTAATTTTCTTTTGGGTTTGGAGGGACCATTAAGTTAGTTTTTGTACGCTAAATAATTAATGCTAATTTATTGTTTTTCCCTTGAAAATAAAAAAAAATTACATAAACTAAACAAACATATACGTACGTTTAAACTTAAATTGTAATTTGCTTGCCAGGATAGCGGAAATCGAGAGGTATGAACATTATGTTAACTTAGATTAGAAGCTCTGGTCGTTGATTTTGTTTTAATTATTTTTCCTGCTCTTTATTGTATTACCTTTTTTTTGTTTAAACTACTTAGAATTTGATTACTATTGATATTTGTTATTCAATATACATACATATGTAATTTAAGAACTTTATAGTAAAAATTAGTGGGGTAGTGCATTAAATTTTGATTGAAATCAGCAGAAAATTGGAAAAAAAAATTTTTAATTTGCACGATTTGTTTACCAAATAATTGGTAGTGATTTTTGCCTTCATTAGCAATCAAAACATTTTGTGGAATTGGAGATTTTTTCACTAGCAATCAACAAGGATTTAGTGCAAAAATTATTCTATTAATCAATTAGTGTAAAATTCGACCTTGCAATGAAAAAAATCTGCATATAAATATACTTGTAATCAAGCAGCATAAATTATTGAAAAATTTTAACTAGCACTAAGCAAAAAGCTGCATTTAAATATACTATCCCCCCTGTTCCGTAAACCGAGTCGATTTAAAAGCGAGTGATTTGTCAACACCTAAGTATTCGTGTATTCGTTTTAAAAACGAAAAATTTTTGCGGATTCGGTTTACAGAACATACCCGTATGAATCCAGTAATTGGATAAATATTTTTAAAATTCTTTGCCTTCTTCTGCTCCAGTAGAACGCTTGTTTGCATTCAGCCGCATTGTAGACGCTCCTCGAAGGAATAAATTAAGCGATTCTAATTTTAACATTTAATTTATTATTCTATTGTACTATATCCATTTCCTTTTTGTGGTTTTTGAATTACTATCTTATTTTTATTTAAAGTAAATTTTTTTATAATTATTGATTCTTATAATAAATTACAACAAATAAGCTATAAATTTTGTAAATTCTACAGCAGGCTAACTCAATTTATCATTTTAAAATAAATTTTTGGCAGTAAATTCTTCTAGCCACAGGTAACATTCGTATTGAAAAGCTTTCTGAGAGTATTATATATTTAAAAGTGTTAAAACATAGATTAGTCATACATATATAGAATGCGTATCTTATACGAGAAACCGTTCTATAATGATTTTGTTACTAAAACCACTCGTTAATTTTTTTCTCTTTGGTGCTCTGTTTTGTACTGGCTGTGCTAACTTAGAATTTGATTTCTTATCTTCAGATAAAGATTTAAAATTTTTTTTTCTGAAAACATGAACTGCCTATTAAAAATAATTCTGTCTTCCTGTAGAAGAAAGTAAAAAGAAATCCCAACAAAATTAACTGATTTATTCATTAAAAATTTTCTTCGAATTTAGTAGATGACAGTTAAAAAATTAAATCATATTTCAAAATATCAAAAATTAGTAAAGAAACAGAAACAGTTTTTTTTCCGAAAATTACATTTTCTTTGCTGCTTACGACAGAACAATAAACACAGTGCTTCTTTAGAACTTTCTTATTTGAAGCACAGCAACAATTTTTGAAACTATTATAAAATATTAGGACCTTATGACAATATAAATTGATTGCATACCATTTGAATCCCGCAATTTGTTCGGTGATAAAAAGCTTGACAACGAGTATAGCAGAAACATAATCTGCGAAAAATTCTAATTAACTTCTCCGATGAAACCATTGTTCTAAAATCAAAACGGAGTAACCAATTATTTTTCACAAGAAAAATTTTATTAAATTTGAATAAATTTTTTTATCTACTTCTCGCAAATGTATTTCAGTGTGAAATATGGTAGTGCACTTTTAATTTTTTCAGTTCATACGGTCGACGCAATATCTGTCGCAGAGTCACTGAGAGATTGTAAATAATATTGTGCAAAACAGTGCGTATTTTGCTCACCCACAAAATGCTTCATAGGCAATGTTTTTCGCGAACAGGAAATCCCTGCGTAAGAGATGCATTTTTAAAAATTTAAAAATTTTCGTAGCAACCTTTGTGACTTGTCACCGCTGAGAGCTTACAAGAAACCCTTCATAAACTTTGATTGTTCAGACTATGTGGACATGATTAAGATAATACAAGCCTTTTGGCTGAGCCGCCCCTACGATCATTTGTTGGGGTACATAGAATTTGAGGAACCACCACTACCTGATCCAGAAATACCGGCACATTGTAAATTTTTTTTACTACGGTATTATGAAACACTATAGTTTGTTCAAATACAAAGCAATTGACGTCTTGAAATTCAGCCTATATCGACCCCTGTGCGCAAAATTATCGTATGTTACTTTTTTCGAAATCTACTTTTTTATGCAAAATGGTTCTAAATCCATTAATTCATCTGCAGATAAAGTATTATAGCGATAATTGTTATAGTTATGGAGATAATACTATGTACATTTTATCGTATGTGCCAGTTACTGCTGTCAGGCAAATAAAAAAAAGACGAATAAAAACGGTCTCCTGTGAAATTTAGTTTTTGTAACATACGATAATTTCGCGCACAGGGGTCGATATACAGTCTCTACATTGATGTGCCATTATGTACGAGCGCACCTTGACTTGAAGTTGGAGTTGAAGTAGTAGTATTAGTAGTAGTTTGTGATAGAATTGCTGTATGTCTTTTATGAAGTGTTCAAATTTTGCGACAAGTGATTTTAGTTGTCTATGAAATTTATGCTGTGGAACCCACCAGGATATAATAACTTCTTCGCCTTGCAAGAAATTCCTGGAAATTGATTGGAAAAGAACGTAGGTAAAATACGTGCTAACAAAAATTCTTGATTAAACCAGTCTTTTTGCCATTATTCAGTCCATCAGCTGTTCCTAATAACAGTATAGTTTAGAGTTGCATGATACATTCATTACAACATCTACCCATATGTACATATGCATATTGAAGAAACACACAGAACGTTACTATAAGAAAAGCTTTTATCATTTTCGTTAAGAAAAATTACAGTTTTCTCGCACAATATAAAATTCTTAGCAGCACTCGTAGAAATTAATGTTACATGTATTTATGTTTTTTATGAGCATGTTTAAAAAAACATAGATTAATATTTCGCACATCTCTTCTTTAAATTTTGGTATTGCTTTCACTCACCTGCATAATAAAATATCAGTTAAGTAATGCTCCTCTTCAATGCGGCGTGCAATAACTCCCAGGTGAAATAAGTCCCAAAAAATTTTCATACAAATGTGGGAGTTATTTTTTTTAATGAAATAACTACCAAAAAATGGGATTTATTTCATTTTTGGTTTGGGTACTATTTAAATTTTTTGGTATTTACGTCATTTCTTCACTGTGGGATTGGCTTCATTTATTTAGGGATTTATTTCATTGGGAGTTATTGCACTGCGACTTATTTCACCTGGGAGTTATTTCACAGATCCCTCTTCAATACGTCTACGTGTGTCCAGAAACACTACATAACCCAATTTCCTAGTTCCAGCACAATACATCGCATGTGTAGTAGTCATTGAGTGCTGGTCCAAAATAGAAAAAAAATAAATATCTTAAAGATGTACACATGTGCACTGGTGGTCAATTTCTGTTTTAGGCAAAAATACTTGAGGAGCGCGTGAAATACTTTCTTCTTCCTTTCATTTTTAGTGGATCTTATACTGTGATATATATATATATATATATACGAGGTTTGTTCAAAAGAAAAGGTGAATTTTGGTTTCTTCGATTACAATGGCGTGGTGCTTCATGAGTTCTTGCCAAAACGTCGTACGGTTAATAAGGAATACTACAATGACGTTATGCAACGTTTGCGTGAAGCAATACGGCTTAAACTATCGGAATTGTGGAAAAAATCATGGATTCAGCATCACACATCAATGCTTGTTCGTGATTTTTTGGCCAAAAACAACACCCTAATCATGCCTCAACCATCTTATTCACCAGACTTGTTTTCCTGCGACTTTTTCCTATTCCCAAAACTGAAGAGACCACAAAAGAAAAGCGTTTTGCCACAATTGATGAGAAAAAGTCAAAATCGAAGAACGAGACTGATGCCCATACCGAAAAGCGCATTTCAGAAGTGCTTCGAGGATTGGAAGAAGCGCTGGCATAAGTGCTTTATATCTGAAGGGTATTACTTTGAAAGGGACAAAATGGATGTTGAAGAATAAATAAATACTTTTCAAAAAAATTTAAAATTCACCTTGTATTTTGAACAGACTTCGTATATGGTTTTATATTTACAAGTTTTCTCAGTTAAGTTAAGATCTGATGAGGATCTGAACTGCAGCGTGACTTTGCAGATCATATTCTTGAACTTATGGGTTCTTTATATCTTACCACAATTTATTGTATTCGAGGAGTACATAAAGTTGTGATTGTGAATATTCCTTTATTTGATATTTATTTGTTTTATTTGCATCATAAATAAGTTCGTCAAGATTAACGTGAATAGCAGCAGTAACAACAACTTCAATACGTTAGTGGTTAGAAATTCGCCACTAGCATAAAAGTTTCGTATTCCTACATAAAGTCATGGAAGACATAGTAATTGGCGTGTGTGAATAATTGACGCGTTGGCTCTACAATTCTCCTTCCTTCGTCTGTATTTGAGTAACAAAATTGTGAGCAAAGTGAAATAATAAATAAAATATCGTAGGCATTTTATTTGCCTGTAACACTCTCTCTTAAAAAATATGCGAATCGGTTGACCTACAAGGCCATCCCTGAAATTTCCTGCTAAGCTTAACCCCAATGCGTATCGATTTGACAAGAAATTTCGGCTTTTATTTCGGTTATTATATAAACCGATTTTTTATCGAAAATTTTCGTCATCGCATGTGTAGGAGTCATCTCCTGAGTGCTGGTCCCAGATAAAAAAAAAAAAAAAAAACAAAAATAAAATTTATTAGAACGAGACATCAAATGATATCACATATAGACACTGTAATGTTACTGAAAAAAAATCATCTCATTAATTTGCAGAATAACTTGAAATCACTATTATTTTCACTTTTAAGTAATTTTTTTTTCACAAATAAAAGAACAAATTATTATATGTATATATCTTATATACTATTTCATGTACATATGTATGTGTGCAAGAATATCTTATTAAATAGATTTCTTAAAAGTTTCATTATCGTTAAAGAAAAGTGATTTATATAGTATTAAATTCTCAATTTTTTTCTTTATTAGATTGTACCAAATTTGGTGCGCATTTTAAAGAACCTAATCTTGGGTGGCTATTCGCCAGAGCATGATGTTAGCGGAGTCAGCGACCCATTTTTACAAGTAAAAATTTTACGCTTATTACGTATTTTGGGCCATAATGATACAGATGCGTCGGAGGCCATGAACGATATATTAGCCCAAGTGGCTACCAATACAGAGACAAGTAAAAATGTGGGCAATACCATACTGTACGAGACGGTTTTATCGATAATGGATATAAGGTAAGTTCTAGCAATTGTAGCAAAATATACTTGTTAACGGAAATGAATGCAGTAATTTTTTTTAACGAAACTAAACTATCTACGGTTTTGACAATAGCTGCATTCGTTTACCCCAAAATTTGTGCAACTTTGTGCAAATTTGCACAAATTTCTACTGAAAACCATTCGTTTACACAAAACTTACAAAAGAGAACACCATTTGAGAGAGTAAAATGACAGTTCTATTCTGAGAGTCTGCAATTTTTTACTGAACGAATTTTTGCCAGTAGAATAATCCATTGGAAAAGAAAAACGTATGGTTAAAAAATAAATAAGCTAAATTAAGCAAACAAAAGTTAAAAATTTTTCTTAAAATTATTTATCAAAAGGAAGAGCTGAATTAAAACTGTAACAAAAACTAAAAATAATAGTTTTCAGCATAAAACAAATTAAAGATGACCATAAAAAAGAAATAATAATATATTTTTCGAAACAGATCTGAAGGTGGTCTACGTGTTTTGGCTGTAAATATTTTGGGACGTTTCCTTCTCAATTCGGATAAAAACATTCGTTATGTGGCTTTAAATACTTTACTGCGTACGGTACACGCTGATACATCGGCTGTGCAAAGACATCGTACTACTATTTTGGAGTGCCTAAAGGATCCAGACGTTTCGATACGAAAACGTGCCATGGAATTGTCATTTGCTTTAATTAATGCCCAAAATATACGCACTATGACAAAAGAATTGTTGCTGTTTTTAGAAAAAGCCGATCCAGAATTTAAAGCTCAATGTAGTTCGGGTATGATTTTGGCAGCAGAACGTTATTCGCCCAATACCAGATGGCATTTAGATACACAATTAAGTGTTTTAATAGCGGTAGGTAATTTAAATTAATGTCCTTTTGCAGTAAACTAAATTTATTTCATTGCTTAGGCTGGTAATTATGTACGTGATGATGTGGTATCATCCACAATTCAACTTGTATCTAGCAGTCCAGCTTTAGAGCAAACTTACATAACTAATCGTTTTTGGGAATCGTTACAAGTATCCAATCACTGCGAAGATAAGCAGCCTTTATTACAAGTTGCTGTTTGGGTTATTGGTGAATATGGTGACATGTTTATGTATGGCTCAAATGATGATGGTTCGTCACTATAGACTTTTGATAACAATTTTATAATCATTGAATTTTTTTCGTTGTTTTAATTTAGAATTCGAACGTCCCCCAGAGAGTGAATTAATTGCAATGTTCCATAAATTTCTAACGTCTGCTCAAGTCTCTACAACTAGTAAGCAATATGCGCTAGTGTCTTTAGCCAAGCTAAGCACTAGACTACAAAGCTGTGTCGAGTAAGAAAATTGATTTAATACTTCGTTACATACATATACAGGGTGTCTGGTGGGAAAGTTATATTTTTAAATACGATTATTTCAAAAAATAACAAACGGTGTTGACCGGATTTGTCAGTCACAATGTCGCAGTGGTCGAGTGAGCATCGCACGTTCGCTGTGAAGACATTTTTTAAGAGTAATGATTCTTATGTAATTGCTCGTCGACAATTTTGTTCAAAGTTCGGTATTCGGTGAATAAGTGATGGACCGAATGTAAATTTAATTCGTTCGTGGGTGCATAGATTCCGCGCAACTGCTTCGGCTATGAATGCCTCACGGTCAGGGCCCAGTCGATCCGTAAACATTGAACTGGCTGAAAGAAGTTTACGTGAAAATCCGTGACTTTCAATATGGAAAAGAGCGGCCTCACTGGGACTTCCAAGAGCTATTATTCATGAAATTTTAAAAAAGGATCTGGATGTCATACCCTTTAAAAAATAAAATCCGCATTTTCATTCTATCGTTTAATGCTCTTAATAAAACTTTGTGTCAATTATTACGTTTTTTATTTAAGTTTGAAAATATAAACATGCTACCAGACACCCTTTATGTCAATATAATTTAAAACTCTATACTTATGTATATATTTTTACAGAGAAATTCAGGCTTTGATAACGTCTTTCGGAAGTCATTTAAATGTTGACTTACAACAACGAGGAGTGGAATTTTCGCAACTGTTTGGCTCCTATAAACATTTACGTCCACCACTGTTAGAAAAAATGCCAGCTATGCAAGTAAGTCGCATGTCCTCGCAAAATGGTGAAAGCAGCGCTTCATATGATGACAATAGTCCCGATTTAATCGAAAATGGTTTAGCTGATGAACAAGTTAACAAAGAAAGCAATATGAACACAATGAGTGATAATACCGTAAGTGTAAATAAAATAATGAATTAACAATACCCACGGAATATATATTATTTTCTTGCTTTTAGAACATTCTGTTAGACCTTTTGGGTGGTGCGGATTTAACAATAACGTCAGCAGATTTGTCGGTACAAAAGAAAAATTTGCTTAATGCCAATAACGATACCACTGCTAACAATCAAAACTTTCTTGATTTATTGAGTTTGGATATGTCTGCTGGTACCCAAGCTGGGAATGCTATTACAGCAACAAATTCTACCTCCCATGCACTCAATACAAATATGAATAATATTTTAATGGGCACAGCTGGTGGAGGTGGTATTGTGGGTAATAGTTTAGGTGATTTAAATAGTATTTTGTCCAACACATCAACCACTATACCCACAAATGGCAATGATTTATCAACAATTATGGCTGCCGCTAGTATAACCTCATTGCCAGTAGACTTAACACAGCAAAATTCTCTAATTAATGATCCTTTAGCTACAACAACAGCTTCAAATAACGCCAGTGTGGTAAGTAATTAACTGTAAAGTTTGAGTTTTACAATGAGCATGTGTATATGTATTTAATAAATTGAATTAACTAATAGCCTCAAGGACCCAAATTGACAGCTTTAAATAAAAATGGTATTTTGGTTCAATTAGTACCAGTTAAAGCCAACGATTCTATACAAATTTATATGACAACTACGAATAGTTCAACATCAACAATGGAACAATATCTCTTTCAGGTATAAAACAAATTACTGAAAAAAAAAAATAAAAAATTGACTAATCTTGGCCCAAATTGCAACATTTGGTATCGAACGAAATTTCTATGAGTTTTAATAAAATTTTTTTTGGAAATTTCCATTCGAATCGAATGCTGTAACTTGGCCCCTGATGCCAATAAAATTTTTATTCTTAAGTAAAATGAAAAAATGCTTAAATGTGGATATGGTGTTTTATTTTTTGAACGAAAAGTGTATTGCATTTCTCGTCGAATTTTGCTCTATTGATTTGAAACATTTGCACCTTACTATTCCGCAATAAAATAATTTTACAGCACTTTAAAAGAGAACAATAAAGTGCAAATATTTTTAATAAATTAAATCAAACTAAGCCACGCACTATTCGAAAATGAAAATCACCATGAGATTTCTTCACGTTTACAATTTTTCGATGATTCATTTGGCATTTGTTGTGACTAAGGCAATTGAATGTTGTTTTTTTTTTCTATCAGGCGGCAGTACCTAAAAGTTTTACCTTACAAATGCTATCACCATCTGGTTCAGTTTTACCACCTGGTGGTGTTATAACGCAAGAAATGCGAGTTGTCAGTACATCTAATGTAAGTTTGATCATCAATGTTATATTTATCACACAATCACTATTTTTATATTATATATCTAGGGTACTCTGCGCATGCGCATACGCATATCATACGTCAATGATGGTGTTAATATTCTAGAACAGTCAGAAGTAAGTGGTTTTCCTGAAACAACACCAGAATAAGAATAAGTTTTTTTAAGTTAAAAACTAAACTAACAACAGTATCAAAACAAAAACAACAACAGCAACAACAACAATAATAAACGTTGTGAATATAATTTATATATAAATATAATGATGCAGAAATTGTCGTAAAAACCAAAATCAAATCATTCATTTAACAGGTAATTAATTAAATTAAAATTCGGATTAAACTAACAAATAACAACTAAACAAAAATTTCTAAAAAAAACAATAAACAACAAACAAATGAACACAAAAACTCCCTCCCTTCTTGCGATATAAAAATACGAAAGAATAACTGAATAGAATTTCCATCTGGATAGGAAAATTAAAATACAAAAGTGCATAATATATATTTTTTTGTAATATACAATACAAACCATAAATACACGAAACAATGGACTTTTTCTATTAAAAAAAAAGTACACTTTTTAAAATTTAATTCAAAAGTCATGTCAACTTGTCATACTTTCCACTCTTGTATCCCTTACTCGTCCACACTCACTTTTTCATAAACTTTATATTCTATATACTTAAATAACTATATTTCTGTTCTACAATAAAGAAACGACAACATTTAACGGACTAATCTATATACATATGCATACTTATATGCATAAGTATACATATAAAGCGAGAAAAAAACATTTATACTAAGGCATATGTTAAAGTTCTAATTTGTAATATACTAAAAACTAAATAATAACACAATAAAAATGTAAGAATATAAAATAAATCAACTAAATATACATACATAGTAATCAAATATTAAAAGCGCTTGAAATCGGTTGAAATACGTATACAGTTTTGAAAACGATTTGGATTAACTCACTTTCACTTTTTCTTTTTTGGTATCAACGCTTATGTTTTGTGATTAATTGGTGAATTTTTCCATGACTCATTATTTTATTAAATTTTGGTAAGGAACTTCTTGCAAATATGGAACCAGTGTTCAAAATTGCTGTGCTTAGGTATTGAATTTAACAAAATTAACTAATATCAAATCCCTTTTTAAATTATATTTAGTTATATTTTATATGTATTTATTTTACTGATTTGCACTAAACAATTATCATTCCTTAGGATGGTGGTTAGAGGAAGGTTTTGGTAGCTGATAAGTTTTTTCTAGGTTAGGTCGGCAGGTTGCTGGATGTAAAGGTTCCTGCCAACTTGGGTCCAATTTATTATGGTCACATTGTGATACCTGTTGTGAAAAAAGTTTCACGTGTTGTAGTAATACGGACTGAACTCTTTGCTAGGAATCGAACCTAGAAACCCCCAACCGATAAACTAACACACTACTCACTACACTACCGGCGCACCCTGAGAAGTTATTTTACCTGTTATGAAAATATTTATTAACAACGTATAAAAAAAATCATTACATTCGGGAAACTATGAAACCATAGTGTAGCAGAGAGAAATGTGTGTGCACATGTAGCAAGTACCGCGTAAATTTTTTATGTCGCAAATACAGAGTCAGTAATGCAAAATCAAACGTTTGTGCAACAATCGAGGATGTGGATTTTCAGAGGTATAGAGATACGAAATTGCAGATGCCTGCTCATACCATTTAAGGAGAGAAGACAAGTCCTCTTTCGGTCCAGGTTGCTCCAGCAGAGCCTAGCAATACTGCACGTCCCCTCATGCTGCCAACGAAACTCGTACTCGCCTTCGCCAGTTCATCAGCGAGTCTGTGGTGCGAGAATCGCAGCGTGTCCATAGTCCAGTTTTGGCCAGGAGTTAACTGCAGTTAGTCTTACTGCCTCCAGTTTAAGACACTACTTCAATATAAGGGCGAAGGCAATCCAATTGAGTATATCAAATAAGCCTTTAGTTGGAGTGGAGCGGAGTGCATGGTGATTAGTACAGCTGACTGTCTGCGCACATTTTCTATCAGCTTACAATAATACTGATATTTGCGCATCGATCACCAAACGTGAGAGTAGAGCAGAGTAGGTTACACTACGGCCAGATTAAGCCAATACGTCATGACAGGCCTAATCCGTCAAATCTTACCTATGGCCCTCTTACATGTTTACAGCGCTATGGTCGCTTTCTTTACTCTCTCCGCAAATAACACCCAGACACTTTTCCCTTGTGGATAGAGAGAGCCGAACGCCATTGAGACTTGGCATCAATACCGTTTTGTGTGAATTGATGCTGAGACCACACGAAGAGTGCCATTTTGCGATGAGTTTTAAGGCCGATTACACCTCCATGAAAGAGTGTGTGAATCGAAACCGAGCCCTACAATGGCAGGTCGTCTGGATACTTAACCACCTTAAAACGACGTTCCACAGCAGAGGCGAGAGAAAGACACCTTGTGGGGCACCTCTCCCTATCTGCCTCATCAAAAGAGCCTCCCCAATGGAGGCAGTAATGACCCTTCCTGTCAAACATTCTTCCACAATTCCCGCTATGCAGTCACTAAAATTGCGTGCAATTAGCGCTTGCAGGAGATTATTTGGACCGTATTCCATTGTCCAGAACCCTTTCCCTAATGGATTAAAACACCCCTCGCCTTCCTCCACTTAACAGGGACATAGAAGTACCTCTGACATATATAGTAGATTCTCTGCAGTCAAGGAGTCACCTTGTGTCCTGTAGGTCATGTATGATGCCGTTAGTACGAGGTGATTTAAAGCGATCAAAGGAGCCGATGACTAAATGAAAAACACTGTGGCTTAAGTTAAGCTTGACTTGCTTAGTAGATGGGTTTGCTTAGAGGGTAGTTGCCTGCTAGCCTTATTAGTCATATCTACTTCCTCACAAAACGATCTTCAAGAGCTCCTCTTCGCCTGTTAAAATCACGCAACTTCGTAACGTTCGCGTTGTCCCGTTGAGCATCCACCTACATTCGCCTCGCAAAGTCGCCATTTCAGGACTCCACCACTTGACCTTTCCCTTCGGTATCGTCTCTTTGTAAGCCCTTCTAGTGGCGGCTTTGTATCGAATTTAAGACCAAGTTTTCGTTACCATTATTAAAAATCGACAATCCTTATCCCATAATAAGTTAAAAAATTTACTCACATCTTTCGTTCATATCCGAGCTGCCCGGTGGAGAGTAGTTCTCGTATGGCAAGTAGCAAGAAAAGACACAGTAACGTTGTCTTTGAAGTGACACAGTCATTCTTGATTATGATACAAGCTCTCTTCTTAGCTGTCCCGGGTGAACGATCAGCTTATAGCCATTAAGTCATGGTAAAACCATGGTTCTTCTACCATGGAAATCAAAGTATTAACTCTCCTTCATTCTTACACTTTTCACACAATTTCATGACGCATTTATTAACATTTTAGATATTAATCAACCGATTTACTTTTTATTATTTTCATCTCTCTTTTGGCATACCCTTTCCAATTTATTCCCATTTTCCGAAGCTTGGCGTTTATT
Source organism: Dexiosoma caninum (assembly GCA_963924685.1). Lineage (NCBI taxonomy): Eukaryota > Metazoa > Arthropoda > Insecta > Diptera > Tachinidae > Dexiosoma > Dexiosoma caninum. Next base: position 9,760,900 of record OZ004726.1, on the reverse strand, counting down.
TTTTGACATTAAAAAAGACGTTCATTACATATTTTTTTTTTCCAAGAAAGTTATATTCTTGTCACTCTCATATTTTGGATTAAATTTAAATAAATATTGTTTTTGCTTGTACTTATATATATTAAATACATACATATGTATATCTTTTGATTAAAATGGAAGAAAAGAATACATTTTTAGTTTAAGTAAAAATCAAAAATGTGTTAGCCTCTAATAAATTTTCTTTGTTTTCAATTTAAAAAAAAATTATGTGGTAAAGAAAATTTTAAATAATTTAAGTTAAATAAAAAATCTATATATACATACATATAATAAAATTTAAATAAACATAAAAGTTCTTAAATACCTAGTACTATTATAGTTAAATCGAAATCAATAGTGAAAAATATGTATATACAAGGAATATTATGAATGCGGTGTTGGAATAAAAATAATGAAGAGAATTGAACTAAATACGAGGACATGTGTAAATGGTGATTTTTTAACCGTTTGGGTTTTGAAAATGGAAAAAAAAAATTTCCAAAAGTGAAAGAAATATTTATTTGGGCCGACAAATAAATGCCTGCCAGTTACTTTTTGCAGATTATTTTATGTAAATTTAGCCAGCGCCTATGCCGTAAGTGGTCCATCCTAGAGCTCTTTCCAGCATTTCGGCCGGTATCTCACCAATGGCAGCTGTAATGTTGTCTCCCTGTACACGAATTCGCGTATTCGTAAAAAAAAGTCTAGTGGGATCGAATGTCATGCTCTTGGCGGCCAATGCAATGCGCCAGAACGTGAGATTAATTGTTTACCAAACTCGCCTCTCAACAGGCTTATGCTATCGCGTGCCGTGTAACATGTGGACCTTCTCGTTGAAATCACATATCAACCAAGTCCAATTCTTCAATTTGGAGAAAAATGGGATCAATCAACAGATCGATTATGACGACCATAAAATGTATCTAATTCTCCTTTTTTACACTGAAAAACCAAATAGAAAAACAATATCACCCGATACATAAAGCTAATAAAAATTAAATTTTAACGAATTTTTAATCGTAATTTAGTTTCAGACGTAAATATCCGAATATATCGAGCTGTAACCGCCTAAAAACTCTAAGCTGTAATGTAATCGATTTTAATTTTTTGATAACAATCAACAGCTCTCACAAAATATCACAGCTGTGAAATGTTGCTTTACGATTTTACAGTGAAAACAATTTAGACTTATATTAAGATCCGAAGAAAAAACCTTCCCCTGAAAAGTTTGGCTTTTTGCGCTTATGTATTTTTGTCAGTTATGGCTCGATATACAAATTACATAAAAATGATGGCAAAAAACAATTGTTGGAATAATTTAAACGTTGAATTTTGTTTTCAATAAAAATGCATCTTATACAAAACTCAATAAAAAATTGTTTTCATTATTTTAACAGAATTAACAAAAGGCCCTAGAAAAACGGGACTAACCAGTAGGTTAAATAAATAACAAAATAAATAAATAAATAACAAAATAAATAAATAATAAAATAAATAAATAACAAAATAAAAATTTTTGATAAAACTTATTCGTTTGTTATGAAAAAAAAGATTTTTATTATACAAACTTTATCATGCAAAATCTTATGAAAATTTTTTATAATTTTCCGCAGATTACGTTTCTGTTATAAGGTAATTGAGCTTTTAAAAATACATATGAACGTACATATCGTTGTTCTCATGTAGAAAGGTCCTAACTAACATATGTACTTGTGACTCCAGGAGAAGGAAAAAACATGATAGAAACAGTGCAATTACCAAAATGTAAATGCTTATAAAACCACAATTTTTGAAGCTATTGTATTACATTTTCGTGATGAAGTGTATCCGCATGAAATTAATGGGAATCAAAAATATCAATTTCGAAAAAATGCGAGTAGGGATTTTGTACATGATACAAACGATATGGATTTGTAATTTTTTTTTGCTTCATTCGAATTGTATTATTTCCGAAATTATCGGTATGAATCATTCTTCGTAACACAATTGCCTAGCTGAAACCGGTAACATTGCAAAGAAAAAAATTTTTTGCACAAAGACCTTTCAAGATGTTCGGATATATTTTTATGAGATGATGATGTTCCATTTGCTGCACTAAGCTGCATAAAACGAAACCCTCAACTATTTTTGTAGGCTATACCATGTGTGAAACTGCCAAACAAGTTAAATTTGAAATGCTTTAACGGACACATTGACTTGTTTTCTTAAACACTTCGATTTTACATCTCAAACATGTCAATATGTTTGATTTCACACAATGATTGTGTAGCACCGGCCATTAAAAAAATTAAAGAAAAGGCCGCCATTGGTTTTTTCTTCACAATACTTAATCTAATGAAATATAAAAAGATATGTGAACGGCTATGTTTACTGCCTGTTCATAGAAGGCGAGTGAAAATAATCTTTCTGCATTTATATTGGAAACAAAAGCAATTTCAGCTTATTTATTGTTGTTTTCAATATAAATGACTGAACGAATATTTGCACTCGTGTTTTATAAACAGGCAGTTAAATACTTCGATTAACCTCGTTAAGAGTGTAGGAGAGCAATAATGTTTTTATAAAATCGCAAAAATTTTCTAAATAAAATCGCTATGTTTGTACCCACATGTCAACATTTGTAAAACAACTGTTTTGCTGAATATCTGATTATTTATAACCTTAAATTTTTCTTCCATTTTTCTTTGTTACATGCAGTAGAAGGAAAGAACATTTTAGCTGGTTATTAAATCCAGGCAGATTTACGCAATAGGTAAAATTTAATGTGTGTATTCCTATCAAATTTTAATAAAAAATGTATGTATTTTAGAAAAAGAATACGTTGATACCAAATGGCCACACCAATAAAGGCGACTAAAAATTTTTACAAACTATTTGTTGGTAATTTACCTTGGACAGTCTGTCATCAACAATTGAAAGGCTATTTTAAAGATTTTGGTGGTGTAGCTAATGCATTCGTTGTATTTGACAAAAAGACTGGTCTCACCCAGGGTTTTGGATTTGTAACAGTAAGCAGTTTGAAAACAGTCGAAAAAATTGAAAACGAACAGAAACATATTTTGGAAGGCAATTTTTTAAATATACGTAAAGTTTAAATTACAAACCTATCGACCAGCATTTAGTAAAATAAGTTTCAATAAATTTATATAAAACGAGAAATACCAAAAAAAAAACAATCAGGAGTAAAACAAAATGAATTATCAAGAAAATCAAAGTGATAGCGATTGGGAATTTGAGGACAACGATGAAAATGATGAATTATTTACAAAGGCAACTCAACAAGTTTTAAGAACGCATTACAAACTATTACCTAATGATCTGTTGGAATTGTATGGCCTTTACAAGCAAGCTACAGTGGGTAGATGTAACACTACCAAACCAGGCATTCTTAGTATACAGGCTAGAGCTAAATGGTGTGCCTGGAATGACTTGGGAGCTATGCCTACTAATAGGGCGAAGGAGTCATATATAGAGAAAGTAAAACAGTTGGACCCGAAATGGTTTGGAAATATACAAGAAGGTGTCAAACTTCCTACAGCTGGCATTGGTTGGGTAGTTCATTCTATAGAATTACGTCCCAAAGAACCCAATTCCACACCCAATTACGAAAAAAATATCTTCGACTTCGTTAAGGACAAAAATATTAAACGTATTAAGGAGATTATTAAAAATTCCGACTTTCAGTTGTTAGATGAAAATGGTATGGGTCTAATTCACTGGGCAACGGATGGTAATGATGTAGAGACTTTAGAATTTCTTTTAACCTCTGGTTGTCCTGTGGATTTACGTGATGTTGACCAGCAAACAGCTTTACACTACGCTTCGTCATGCGCTCATTTGGAGTGTTTAAAATTATTGCTCTATTTCGGTGCTGATAAAATGGCTAAAAATTCGGATGGACAATCCTCTATTGATGTAGCTGACGACCCCAAAATACTATCATTTCTAGATTCTTAATGGAAAAATTACACCTACATTGTGTATAAATAAATTTTGTTTTAATAAAAAGTGCGGTTAAAAATTAATGAAAAGGGCAATACCAAAAAACTTGATACTGTTTCGAATTATTTACTTCACACATTCATAGTATGTGCAATTACGATCGCCTTTCTTTAAAATTATTTCCAAAAACAGTTCAAAATGTGTTTACCCGCTAAATTATATTCGTTATCCACTTGGTGAATATTCGAAGCAATGACAATTAGGTAGAATTGCGCTAATTGGGAAATACTTTTTTATTTGCAGATTTTAGCTAACAGGCACTTCATATTCACAGCTGTAGTTAACTTATGACAGGTTAGTCAATAAAAATATATAATTATTTTACTTAAACCATTTGGCTCAGCAATACGTACGAACATGAACCATGAGTGCCAATTTTAGTGCACCACACTATGCTTGGCCAAGTTTATTTTAAATCGATTTAAAACATTTAATCCTTCATCACCAAAATTTAATTTTTAAATTTTTGCCTAAGAGCAAAACGAACAAACAATGCGAGAAGACTGATTAATGTTACCAGATTTCAAATACAATAAAAAAAAAAGCTTTGCCACGATAAATTTCATATGTTTTACAGTTCTGTGTTTCTGTACAAAGTCACCGTTCTCTATTTAAGTTATATTTTAGTAATATATGATTTTGATAAGCGGGTTCAAATACTACTATGTATATTGATGCATTATTGAAAGCAAGTGCCTGCAAGTAACAATTTTTGTCAATTAATTTGGTGAAATTTAAAAGAAAACGTCCACAATTTTCGGCCAATCAAAGGAAAATTTTATAACTCCGGCGGCACTAATATCTATAAGATAGTAAACAACCTGGCAGTATTTTTCTGCAATTGTCGCGCCATTTCCTTGATTAGTTTGGATTCTTTTAGTGGAATAATAAAAATGATTAAAATTTGTTAGTAGTAAAAAATAAATATATTTGTGTATATAATATTGAAAAGTAAGAGCTATTTAATTGCATTTTAATCATAAGTGTATCAATTTTAAAAGGAAAGCGTAGCTAAAATGCCAACAAAAATACTGCTTTGTAAGTTGCTACTTCTTGTTTGGAAGTCTTTTGTTTTTGTGTGTAGCAAGTTTGTTACAGTTCTCTAGTTTGTTATTAGCAGTAAATTAGAATTGCAGTGTTATAATAATAAATTATTTTCATAATGGAAATTGTTATTTGTGTTGTATCATAATGACATTTGTGAGCTAAAAACCGTAGCTGACCTACTAGACTCGTCACTAATATGTTGCCGTTCCCAGTTACATTTATGTAAGTACATTAAGAATTATATTATGCATTAGTAGAAAACATTAGGAATAAATCTAGTTTACGGACGTTTCTCCAAATAAAACAACAAATATTTAGGGGGATTAAGAAATTGAATATCTGATTAATTCTAACTAAACTTTTCATTAATTTTTTTTTTGTTATATGCAGTTGTAAAAGAAAAGAATATTTTAGGTGGTTACTAAATTCAGGCAAATTAGAAAAAATAATGAAAGTATTTATATACAAGTTTTATAAAAAAATGTACTATGTGTTTTAGAAAAAGAAAACCAAATGGCCACACCAATAAAGGCGAGTAGAAATTTGTACAAACTATTTGTTTAATTTACCTTGGACGGTCTGCCATCAACAATTGAAAAGCTATTTTAGAGATTTTGGTGGTGTAGCTAATGCAATTCTTATATTTGACAAAAAGAATGGTCTCCTTCAGGGTTATGGATTTGTAACAGGAAGCAGTTTGAAAACAATCAAAAAAATTTAAAACGAACAAAGATATTTTGGAAGGCTATTATTTAAACATATGTGCGTAAAGTTTAAATTACAAACCTATTGACAACCATTTAGTGAAATAAGTATCAATGAATTTATATAAAACGACAAATACAAATAGGAACAACCAGAAGCGAAACAAAATGAATTATCAAGAAATCAAAATGATGGCAATTGCGAATTTGAGAACAAGGATGAAAATGATGAACTATTTACAGAGACCACTCGACAATTTCAAAGAACGATGACAAACTATTACCTAATGATCTGTTGGAATTGTATGACCTTTACAAGCAAGCTATAGTAGGTAGATGTAACACTACCAAACCAGACATTCTTAATATACAGGATAGAGCTAAATGGTGTACCTGGAATTATTTGGGAGATATGCGTACTAATAGGGCGAAGGAGTCGTATATAGAGAAAGTAAAACAGTTGGACCCCAATTGGTTTGGAAATATACAAGGTGTCAAACTTTCTACAGCTGGCATTGGTTGGGTAGTTCATTCTATTGAATTACGTTCCAAAGAACCTAATTCCACACCCGATTACGAAAAAAAGTATCTTCAACTTTTTTAAGGACAAAAATATGAAACGTTTTAAGGAGATTATTAAAAATTCCGACTTTCAGTTGTTAGATGAAAATGATATGGGTCTAATACACTAGGCAACGGATGCTTATGATGTAGACACTTTAGAATTTCTTTTAACCTCTGACTGTCCTGTGTATTTACCTTATTTTAACCAGCGTGCGCTCATTTGAAGTGTTTTAAATTATTGCTTCACATCTGTGCTTATAAAATGACTAAAAATTCGGAAGGACAATCCTCTATTGATGTAGCTGATGACCCCAAAATACAATCACTTACTAATTTTTAATCTAAAAATATGTGTATAATTTTTTTTTTATTTTAATAAAAAGCGCGTTAAAAAATTAATTAAAAGGGCAATACCAAGAGAATTAATATTGTTTCGAATTACAAAATGAACTTTTAGTGAAACGAAGTTTCTAAACTTACTCATGGTTACCAAGCATCAAGTTTGACTCATCAAGGCTGAGTGTTTGTGAGAGAGAATGGGAAGGGGTACAGAGTGAATTACTCCCAAAGTGGCAACAGTGGCAAAAATTGTTTTACAGATTTGGCTTCACTGCTTTTGCAATTTTTTTTTCTTCCATTCTTCTAAACAAAACCCGAAACGTGGGCTTACTGAAACTGAAACATTTGCGATTATTTTAACATTATAAACGTATTTATGGTATTCTTTGTTTAACATAATGCAACCTAGCGGTCCGATTACTTCGGATAGTGATATTGAGAGTGTTTTATCCCTAAAGATTAAAAATTCGAAAGTACGTCGCAATAGTGTAGGACCAAAATACTATTGCAGCATTGGAGGATGTGGCGAAAGTTTCAAGCGCTTGGATCATTTGGATAGGCACGAATATAAACATACAGGAATTGTGAGTGTAGTAACACAAAAGTTCTATGATTATTAAACTTTAATAATTGTTTTGGTTTTGAAGAAAAAACATGCCTGCCATTATGATGACTGTTGTAAAACTTACACTATAGTAACACATTTAAAAAGGCACATACGGACAACTCATGAAAAGCAGGAAAAGGAACCGATAAAAAATGTCCCCTGCGATGTAGATATTTGTGGTAAAATGTTTACAAGTGTCGGTAATATGCAGCGTCATATACGTGAGGTTCATGAGAATCCTAAAGTATACAAATGCCGGTTTTGTGAAGAGAAATTTACGCAGAAACTTAAATTGCGTAGACATGAGATAGTTAAACATACGGGAGTTTATCCGTACAACTGCGAGAAGTGCTCTAAAGGGTTTTATCAAAAATGGCAATGGGAAAAACATGAAGAAACGTGTAAGGTTTACCCTTGTCCTACTTGCAGCAAAACATTTGAAAAATGGACGCTGTTTTTAAAACATTGCAGAGAAACGCAGCATTCACGCAATTATTATAAATGTGAATACTGTGAAAAAGCTTATGTTAAGCCTGTTGAACTGCAGAATCATGTAGCGGTGAAACATTTGGAAGATAAAAATAATAAATCGGGTATATTTAAATGTCATTATGATGGTTGTGAAAAATCATACGCATATGAAAGAAATTTACGTCAACATATCGCAGTCACTCACGGAGGAAAGAAATTTAAATGCACTAAATCTGATTGCGACAAGGAATTTAGTTCTTCACAAAATCTACAGAAGCATTTAGATAGGGATCACTATAGAAAAATATATAAGAATGAAGGTTCTTCTACTTCTAAATCTCTAACTAAACGTAAAAAGCGTAAAGACGCTGGCAAGCCAAAAGTCTCCAATTTAGTACAACTTTCTGGTATAGCAGTAAATAAAGAGATAAATAAAAAATTGAAGTCTAGGGATGAAGATGCCATCAATGAAGTCTCAATTCAGTTGACTAAAAAAATGGACACTAATTTAATTTGTGATGAAGCAGTGGATAACCAAGGCAATAGTGCAGATGTTTAAACAAATTTGGTTGAAGAACATTAATGTTTAAAAATATAAGTTATCTAGTTACTATATATGTATGTATTTAATGTTGTAAATTAAAACATGTGCATAAACTTGACGCGTAAACATATATTTAAACTTAATTGTTTTTGTTTGCTTTTGTTGTTAATAAAAAAGTTCTAAAAATCATCGGTAATCTTATAAAATTTTTATAACGGCACAGCAATACGTACTAACATGAAGTGTATCGTTTCCAATTTCAGTGCACCACACTACGCTTTATTTTAAATCAACGATTAGGATTTAATCCTTCAACAAAATAAAATTTTTTTTCAAAATATGGGCATATCAAACAACGGCGGTAAGATACAAGAAAATAAACGAACAGCAAAAGAAAATTTTATAACTCCGGCGGCACTAATATCTATAAGATAGTAAACAACCTGGCAGTATTTTTCTGCAATTGTCGCGCCATTTCCTTGATTAGTTTGGCTTCTTTTAGTGGAATAATAAAAATGATTAAAATTTGTTAGTAGTAAAAAATAAATATATTTGTGTATATAATATTGAAAAGTAAGAGCTATTTAATTGCATTTTAATCATAAGTGTATCAATTTTAAAAGGAAAGTGGAGGTAAAATGCCAACAAAAATATTGCTTTGGAAGTTGCTACTTGTTGTTTGCAAGTTTTTTGTGTGTAATGAGTTTGTTTTAGTTCTATAGTTTGTTAATATAAAAAAATTAGAATTGTAGTGTTATAATAATAAATTATTTTCATAATGGAAATTGTTATTTGTGTTGTATCATAATGACATTTGTCAGCTGAAATAAGTAGCCCACCTATTGGACTTCTCACTAATACGTTGCTGTTCCCAGTTTAATTTATGTAAGTACGTTAAGAATTTTATTATGCATTAATATAAAAAATTAGGCAAAATCTATTTTACGGACGTTTCTCCAAATGCAACAACAAATATTTAGGGTGATAGAAATTTAAACATGAAGAAATATAAAATGAAAAAACGTGAGGGTGTCGATGGCCGCAATAGTCTACAAAACCAAAAATTTCCTGGGTGTTGAACCCCAGTTTCAGACTCATAAAAACATCTCGCATTTTTTCTGTTGTTTATTTGTGTGCCTTTGCATCAGTTCTTCTCGAAAGGTTTCAGTGGCGAAGCCATAAGTCTGTGGTCACTGAACAGTTCAGGCTTCCGCTGTATCCAATCCATAGCCACATCAGAACGTCCTCGGTCGTTGGTACTGTGTAGCTCCGGCGAAGTAAAATAATAATAAAAATGGCTACTAAACCGAAGCTTCAGCACTGCTACGAGTATAAAAACAAAAGAACGTGCAAAAGCAGAGCTGCGAAATAATTAATTAAGCTTCACCTCCTGTCGTTTCTCCTACTATCCCTTTCCTATAGTTCCCAGCACAATGCTTAGCATGTGTAGGAGTCATCTCCTGAGTGCTGGTCCTAGATAAAAAATCCAAAGTTTTAAGATAGTGGAACTTGACCTGGAACTTTGCTCTAGTTCCAGCACAATGCACCGCACGTGTAGTGGCCATCTCCTTAGTGCTGAGATAATAAAGATTTTTTCACAGATTTTATAGTCTGTACCTATTTTAATTGCCATTTGTGTATATTATTTTAATAAGCGGTAATGAGTTTGCAAAATTAAAAATTTTTTAATAAGCCTTAAAACGAAACAATTTCTTTCATTATTTATTTATAATTCAAATGAAAATAACATAAAAAAATATTGATCAGAGAAGCCGGCTCGTTATAAGACAGAGGAGAAACTCCAGGTTTAGTTACTGTCAGTTTAGTGCAGCAGCTCCAAAAAATACTCTCTGATAGAAAGTTAAAAAATTACATACAGAAATTGATGACAATTCATATCGCGTTATTCATTCGGCCTTTAGAGTTCCATTGCAAGTGTATGAATAAAGAGTATATATTTGGCAGCGAATCAAACTATGCATTGCAGAGGAAACTCATTTTTCGGCACTTTTGGCGTGGAAAAATTCAAACCGAACCTACCCCCTCCTAAAACCTTATTTCCAAGTTCCAGCATTGCATGTGCAGGGTCCATCCCATGAGTGCCGGTTCAAGATAGAAAAGAAGTTTCAGCTGACGAAGACGGTGTTCGTCATAACTTACATTTTATTACACTTTTTCTTTGTATATTTCTCAATGTATAATATAAAAACTGTATTGGCAATTAATGTGGAGAATTTTTAAATAATAATTTAATTATAAACAAAAACCAATTCTACTGAAGCAGCTACACAAAGGATTAGCGATAAATAACTATTATTTGTATATAAAAAACAACAGACCTTATGCTTCAATAATTAAATGTACCTTATTGAAGCAAAAACATTAAAAGGCTAATTTGTCATGTGTATAATGTTAGATTTCAGGAGCGTAATAATCTTTTCAACTTTCGAAGCAATCTCGGCCGAAATCCTACTCCAATATAAAAAAGGTTAAATAATAATAATAATAATTATTTTTTTCTTAGACAGTGCTCCCTAAAATATCATAAAATAATCGATTCAAATCAGAATAAACTTAATTATCCAATGTTACATAGTCAAACTTTAATATATTTTTTACATTAGACATATATAAATATCTATATACAATTTACAACGAATTGGTAACCTTGCGCTTACGCATTTGTTGTAACCACTTTTCAAATAGTTCCGAAGGTGTGTCAGGACGTGAGTAATAATGCTTTGGTGGCTCGCCTTCCTCTAAACGTACAAAATAATGGCAGTGCTTATATTCAACAACGCCGAAACGTGCACGTGCATGACGTCTGAACCCCTTGAAATAACGCCCTTTTCCCACAAAAGATTCAGCTGCAATAAAAGTATTTAGTAAAACAACAGAAAAGTTGTTTGGCGAAATGAAAACTTACCAACCCAAAGATTGCTTCGGAATTCCACGTTATGCCTTTTTTGAGCCTTTTCAGCTGCCTCTAGTATAACTTCTTTAGCGTCAACTGCACCTTTTTTTAAGACAAAACTTAGCTGTTTTACCGCCTCATCAACAGACATGCCTCTCACTAAGCAAGCTATGTACCACATGTTATCCGGACTATATTTAATATTGGTCCGCATGTGACAGACATACTGAAATAAGATAGTGTGTGGATTGATAATGGTATTTTAGATACTCAGTTATAAATACTAATTAATGTGATTTCATGATTAACTGATTATTATGGAAATGTTATATCAGAGGAATATTTTGATCTATACTGATGATTTAAATTAATGAAAAAAAAGAAACAAACCGACCGCTTTTCTTGGCTCCTCCTCAGGTGTCTGCGGTGGATGTATGACATTATTATACCGCAGCCAATTCTGTGGTCCTGCAGGGAATTTGTTCCTTTCCATAACGCTTGAACTGGTCTGTAAACCAGCTGTTTGTAAATGTGTTGCTCCGAAATTGATAAATTTGTTAGATTTTAACAAATTTATTTTCAGTAAAGAAGCACTAGTTAATCGCTTTATTATGTTGTTCATTGCGAAATTGTTTTAATAGAAATTTTATACAGAACGAAAGAAAACTTGTTAAAAAATGTTCCGCTTATAAAGTGCATAACCAAAAGGAATAAATGAAAAAATCAGCTGCATAAAATAAAATTGTAGTGTTCGGTCGACTTATGGTATTTTGTGGCCTGATTGTCAGATGTTAGTTAATAAAAAATTATTTTTTCACTAAATTACTTAAATTTGGCAGCACTTCTAGACATAAGAAATTTTGCTTGATGGTATTGAAATTGTGATTGAAGTAGCGAAACGTATTTTTTTAAAATATAGAAATATTTTATTTCTAAATAATGTTATATATGAGATCGATTAATTTTTTTATTTATTTGTCTGGTGGCAAATTTATATTTTTAAATATGATATTTAAAAAAATAATAAACGGTGCGGAGGGAGCGAGGCGTCGTTGGAATTATTGATTGTGCAGCCTCACTGGGACTTCCAAGACCGATTATTCATGAAATTTTAAAAAAGGATCTGGATGACATACTCTTTAAAAAATAAAATCCGCATTTCCATTCTATCGTACAATGCTCTTAATAAAACTTTGTGTCAGTTATTACGTTTTTTATTTACGTTTGAAAATATGAATCTGCTACCAGACACCCTGTACATACAAATAAATAGGGAGATGACCCCTACACATGCGGTGCATTGTACAGGAACTAGAGGAAAGGGATAGTGGGAGAAATGATAGGAGGTGAAGCTTCACTATCTTACAACACTGCTTTTGCACGTTTATTGTTTTTATAGCAGCATTGTAACGTCTCTGATATCAAGGAGACGTATTAAATTTTGAAGCTTGGTTTTTAGTAGCAATTTTTAGTAATTATTTAATTCGCCGGTGATACACAAACACCGACGAAGGAGGGCGTTCTGATGTGCCTGAGTATTGGATACAGCTGGAGCCGTTACTATTCAGAAAGAAAGAACTGAAAGAACTGTGTGGCCATATCAGATTTTTCTGAGCTAAATTTAACTTTAATTTTTAATATTCAGAATATTTAGAATTTAATCGAACTACAGTTTTTTTTTATCACTCAGGAGATGACCCCTACACATGTGGTGCATTGTGCTGGAACTAGAGGAAAGGGATTGCAGGAGAAATGATAGGAGGTGAAGCTTCACTATCTTACAACAGTGCTTTTTGCACGTTATTTATTTTTATAGCAGTATTGTAGCGTCTCTGATGTGAAGGAAACGTGTTAAATTTGGAAGCTTCGTTTCTAGGAGGCATTTTTAGTAATTATATTATATATAGTATAAATATATTTTAAACAATAATAAAAATACACACTGCTTATTTAAACAAATACATTCTTTAATTATACAAAATTCTGTGAATTACGGGGCATAATATTTGAAACTATGACATCTCTGTAACAGTACAACCATTTGTCCTTTCTTACCTTAATTTATTCACCGTTATTCTTTATGGCAGAGCACAAGTTGCCAAAGTAACAATAAATGACATTTGTTTTTAATGTCCGTTTGTCCTGTTAATTTTTGCTGATTTGAAGTATAAAGAAACATTGCGAAGAAAATTTTTGTTGAGTATAATAAATGGAAAAAATTTTAAAGAAAAAAATACGAACAAGTGCACATCAAATTAAAAATCAATGATATGAACAAAATTATTCTAAATAATTAATACTACATACTTATATAAATTAAAATGTTTTTTTTTTTCTAAATTAAATTTATTGGCGTCATAATAATAAATATAAGAAAAAGTTCCCCAACGTCGGTGTGATAAGTAATAAGATATTATTTAAAATACTGTATACAGCAGCACTCTTGAAATTGTTTAGACAAAAAACTTTACTAAAACTTATTACTTTTTTACAACTGAGATTAAAAAAAAGACATGAGTGATTCTCGGGAAAGTGGCAAACATGTCTTCTCCGCCAGTAAAAGTGATGATAAATCAGCAACCCAATTTAGCAATACAATATCAACGAAAGATTTGGATGATTCGGATTTAGCACAAGAAATAAATTCAAAACCACTTGATACCACTAAAAAAGTGAATCAAGTAGGTTTACATAAGTAACAAAAGTTTTCATTATCAACATTATATAATATCGGATAGTAACATTTTCTGGTAGTTTATTTTCACTTACCACCCCATTATTAAACGAGAAACTTTTGATTATTGTGCAATGTTTTTTTTCTCAAATTATATTTTAATATCTTTCTTTTGCGTACGTATGTAGTATGTGTGTGATTTGTATAACCCCCTTCTTTCATATCATCTAAAGGATGCATACGCGTGTGTATGTATGTATGCCTCTGCTATACTAATTCATTCCTGTAGTTTCATTCACAATATTCTTTCTTTTCCTATCATTTTCTTTCCTTTTGCCATGCTTTTATTTTTCTTCCTCTGTGTTTTGTTTATTTTGTGAGAAATAAACAGTTGCTTAGTTTGTATTTCTGTTGTTGTTATTTCTTAAATTTGTTTTTGTTTTGCTGAAAAGTTTCTATATTTTTACATACATCCTTACATATTTACATACATACATATTGCATTGTTGACATTTACTTGTTACTATCAAATCCATACATATGTATATATTTTCTGCATCATTGTTTAGCTTGCTGGTTTTTGCACCATTTTTATCCCATGTAGTCATCTGCTAATTTTATTGGTTGAAAACATGTGTTGCGTTTTTTAATATGTAGAAATTATGTCTTTAATATACCTAGTTAATTAATTTTCCTTTATTTTAAACTTAAACTAACTCTAGAAAGACGGGAAAGACCCAATTACTTTTACATTAATTGTAGTAACGAAAAACTTATAATTTGAATTTAAAAATTGTTCATTCAATTTGGTATTAAAAAGTAATTGCTTTTAAAAATCACATATAAGTTAAATTTTAATTTTATATTCTTCAGAAATCTCTCGCATACGTAGCCAACACATAGAAAATGCCCTGACTTGTTGCATGTCCCTCCCACATATTGTGTAAATTTGCTTCTTTTGTGGGAAACGGTTGTTCGTCGATAGGGATATTTTCACAGGGCCTGTATCATGATCAGAGGCCCCATTCGTTCGGCTTTGAGTCGAGTAAGAGCCGGCGCCGAACTTTTTTTTTGTATTTAAGCCGCCGCCGAGTTAGTCGGCTCGTTTCGTCTAATTTACGTCAGCCAAGTTATACAACTACGCTGAGCTTTTATAAATTTATTTATTAGTAGCAGCATCATCTGCTAGTATGTAAACCATTGCTGCCAGTTAAATTAGGGGAAAATATCAAAAGTTGATAAGTCCTACCCACTGATCGATCGATGACGTACATATATTGTATGTGTACAGCAATAATTTTATAAGCACATTTATAATTTCTATCGTTAAATTTTTGCAAAGCAAAATTTTACAATTAACTTTGTGGTCACATACTTTAGCTTTACTTTGTACTTGAACACAAGTGACCGGTTTTTGTGTTTCATATTTAATTTTTTTAAAAAAAAAGTTGAAATGTTTAGCCTTTATACGAGTATACACCATGTTGTATGTGTACCACATTTACCGATAAAAAAATATATTTTTTCCATTTTTATCTTGTCCCTAATATATTCTGAAACAAAGTTTTAAAAAACTTATCTGCCCGAACGAAGTTTGCTGCATGAGAGGGTTAAATAAAACCAAATACAAGAAAAATTATCCTAGTTTATAATAAAAGCCAAATTCACATGCATAAATCGGATCAGAGCCGATTTTTAGCCGCCGCCGAACTGTTGTTACAGTTGCCCATAAAGCGGTTCCAGACATGGAAAGTGAGTGAATACTTATCTGTTTGAAGTCTAGTAAACCTTTTTGCACGCACGTCACAACGAATATTATTATATGTATATAAATGAAAAGAGAAAATAACTGTTAAGTGATTTATCCTTGCCACCCGATGGAGGGATAATAAACAAAAAAAAAATTTTTTTTGAAGTCACGGAATATCAATTTTGAAATTTAACTGATACAAAAAATATATATGTATAATCAATTAAATTTGAAAATGTGTCAACTGCCCCTGCCCGTCTTTCTAGTGTTAATAAATTTAAATTTACTAACTTATTTCCTCTGTGTTGCTTTTTAAATCTTATGGTGTGCATATGTGTGTGTAAATAAACTACCAAAATACGGGAACATTTTGCTACTGACCTACATACATATTTCTTGTTATTTGCTTGAATGTAATTTTTAGAAATAATATATGAGTTTTGTTCAAAAAAATGTTGAATTTTGTTTTCTTCGATTGCAATGACGTGGTGCCAACATGTCGTACGGTTAATAAGGAATACTACAAGGGAGTTATGCAACGTTTGCGTGAAGCAATACAGCTCGAACGATCGGAATTGTGGGAAAAAAAATCACGGTTTCTGCATCACGATAATGCACCAGCTTACACATCAATGCTTGTTCGTCATTTTTTGGCCAAAAACAACAACCTAATCATGCCTCAATCATCTTATTCACCAGATTTGGCTCGAAGAACGAGCGCATTTCTGAAGTGCTTCGAGGATTGGAAGAAGGTCTGCCATATATGCATTATATCTGAGGGGATTACTTTGGGGACAAAATGGATACTTTTCAAAAAAATTCAAAATTCACATTTTCTTTTGAACAGTCCTCGTACATGTTTATTTGTATATAAAGGGTGGTCCAAACAAACCGCACGAAAATGAAAAGTTTTCAGAGAATTATCTTAATATTTTCGAAGAAGTACGGTCCGATGATGTCGCCAGTCTATAAAGCGCACCAAACAGTCACTCTTTGTGGATGCATCGGCTTTTTAACAATCACTCGTCGAATCTCATTTGCCCAAATGCAAAAATTTAGCTTGTTAACGACTTCACTGAGGCGAGAGTGTACCTTGTCGCTGAAGATGATTTTCTTTGTAAAGTCACCATTCACACCATTCGGTATATTTACGACGGTTGAATTGGACTGCTCAGTAGCCTGCAGCTCAATTGAACATTGTAAGCCTGTATATGCAAATCTTCATTCAAAATTCGCATTAGTGATGTTCGGGAGCTGTTCATTTGTTGGGCACGACGACGAGTCGAAGTTGACGGCCTTTCTGCTAGACTATCGCGAACAACAGCAATGTTTTCGGCAGAACGAACTGGACGAGCATGCACTTTTTAAAATTTCTTACAGACCCTTACGCTTTGCTGAAATTTGCGCACAAGTGTTCAGATTGTCGACACATTTGATCGATTATGCTGCCGAAAAAAATCACGAAGTGCACGAAATGCATTTTGATTTGAACGCCCATTTTTGTAAAAAGCTTCAACAATCTTAACGCGCTGCTCAATTGTGTACCTCTCCATGGTTGAATTTGTAGAACACTGCAACAAAGAAATGTCAAATTAAGTTGGGGAAAAAACTTGACGTTAAGGTCTGACTCCCAATTAACGTCGTGCATTATGGTTGGACCACCATTTACATAAATAAATATAAAATTCAATTGTATGTAGTGCCTGAGATGTGAGAAACTTTCGGAAATTTGTTACTTAAAAAAGATTTTTACACAAATATTGGATTTTGTATATTTTTTATCTAAAGTGAAATATTCAAATTTGTTTATCCGCTTGTAGCCACATGTTTTTCAGTCGTATACAACTGAAACGTCGATCACTGATTATCCCCTGGCTGTACATTTTTTTGCCAATTTCCAACATATTTGTGTAGTTACAGCACTGTTGCCATTGGTGACATTATTTACATGTTTTGTAACCGCCTATGTCTTCCAATATGATGATGTACATGAAACGCATTGTAGGGTAAGCTGTGCGAATGTTGCATTTTTTCTATGAACCATAATTTCCATAATAGTAGTTATCTGTCCTTCTAGGTTTATAACATTGTACCCTCAATAAGTGCAATTACTGGGGTAAGTCCTCAACGTTATTTTTGGCGATTTAGTATTGCATTACATTTGGGTCCACGTTTACCAATTGCATTCATCTATAAAAATTATTATCGCTTAATGGTGGCCAAATTGCAAAAAGAACGCCCTGAGAAAGTCGGCGGAACTACTTATTTGATATACTGCATATTTTTATTAAATTGCATAGAAATTGCATCATTAGGTGGTGTTACTTATATTTCCAATCGCGAAAATTATCGTAAGTATGAACATTTTATTTAAATGAAATAATATAATAGGTTTGTTTCTTTACTTTTCCGGAAAAGTTTGGTAAAATGAGAGTAAACGTTTATTTATCTTAATAAGAGATAAAAATGTACAAAAATTACAAATTAAGGCCGGGGCACATAGAATCCGTCATCCGTCATACTTTGACTTTTTCAAACGACATTAACGTACCGACGGAATAGATTGGCACAATGAGTACTTTGTTGACGGATATCAACTCATAAAAAGTTAAAAAATAAAAATAAATACCAGAATATGTTTTCCTTTATAACAATAAGTCTTCAATTTCTTTTATACTAGTCAAAAATTAAAAAAAAAAAATTATATAAAAACATTATGTACATACACCATTTCAATTTAAGACAAAGAAATTAGTGTAAATAGTTTCTTATCTATTTTGAATTCAAATACTGTGTGCCTTTATTTTTGTTTCTGCTGCAGCGGTCTTGAATTTTTTGTTAAAACAGAAACGATTTTTAATAAAACAAAAAGGTGTTAACAACGTTTCGTATTATAAAACCTGATTTTAAACTTTACAAGTAAAATTGACGTATTGAGTATTACTTAGGCTGGAAAAAGTAAACAAAATGCAAAGAATATTCACATCTCCAACTAAAAAAAAAATCAACCAATTTTGGTTGAAAATAACCTACAACGGCAACGCTGTTCATAACTGTCAAATTACTCAACGTACGTTAAAACTTGGCCAACTTCGTATTTTCCTTTGACGGAGACGGAAAACATGTATTTTAATTTAATTGTCAGTTGAAAAAGTCAAAGTATGACGGATGACGGATTCTATGTGCCTTGGTCTTTAGAACAGCAAAAATCAATACGCTTAAGCTAAATAAATTGAAAACGTTAAAATTCTGAAGAAAAACTGCGGGCTGTTTCGTGCAAGAAGAACAAGAACATTACTCTCTCAAAAAGCCTCTCATTTATCCAATGCCCAATTTTAAGTAAAAAAAAACAGGCTTCATAATAGTAGTGTTTAATTAATAAAAAAAACATGTGTCGTAACCAAAGAACTAAACGGTGATTTTTTAACCGTTTTGGTTTTGAAAATTAAAAAAAAAAAAACAGAAAATATGAAAAGTGAATTAATTATTTATTTTTACCGTTGATTGTCTATGATTACCGCTTTTTTTTTTGCTCGAAATGGAAGAATTGAAGTTGTTTGACATGTGGTATCAACAAGGCGATGTTACACGGCACGCGATAGCATGAACATATTGGCAGTGCCTGATCGGTCACAATGGCAGGTTTTGCAGCAGTCCATTGGCCGCCAAGATTGGCTGCGACCAGTCAGCTACAATTCCAGAGATACCGCTCGAAATCCTGGAAAAGTATGAGGGAATGAACAGCTTCGGCAACATTTACATGAAATTATTTTTAAAAAGTAAATGGTAGGCATATTCACTTATTGGCCCAAAAAAATATTTCATTCACTTCTTCAAATTTTTGTATTCTTTTTTTTAAATTTTCGAAACCCAAACGGTTACAAAATCACCCCTTTATAAGTTAAGAATCGCAGTCAAATTTTCAGACGAATTGATTAACATAAATAATTTATTTTGACTTTATATGGTCATTTACTTCATGTAAAGAATTCAGCAAAATAAATAATTTTTTTATCTTTTTTTTAATTTAATTTTTTAACTTTTTTGAAAAAAAAATTTTTTTTTTATTTTAAATATTCCTTTTATACATATTGACCATTTGAAGAATTCTTTGTTGTTTCTAATTTTAGCAATACATGAAAAAATTTTTATCGCTTTCATGATCTGTTCTTTATGTCACATGTTGGCCACCATTAAACTAAATGAAATCATTCACAAGGATCACACCGAGTTGACTCTATTGCAAAGGGATTCAATTAAATGGAAGAAAATCCTATTCGCCATGTCTATTCTTAGCACTATTGGTCTATTGATCTTCTTTGCCAAACATCGTTTCTATTGTCATGATTTAGGTAATTTATGTTATACGCTATTGATTCGGTGGAAAAGCTGTACATACATACATATACAGGTTGACACAAAAGTCGCCATGGGGTTTAAAAATTGAAGAACTTTTTCGTTTATATATATATTTTTTTTCGCGCATAAATAAAGGAGATATTCACAAGTGGAAAAAGAACCAGATTAATAAAATTTTATTATTTAAATCAGCGATCAATTATTTTCTCAATTTTCAAAATAAATTCAATTTTCAAATTCAAAATTATGGAAATTAATCAAAAAGAATCAAAAGTAATGTTTAAAAGTAATCGAATTATTTTTTGATTACTTCTGATTCTTTTGCATTATTTTACCGTAATTTCCAGTAATCCAGATTACTTTTCGATTACTAGTAATTGCAATCAATTAGTAATCAGAAATTATTTAAAAGAGCATTATATAATCAGTACAATTCCTTTCACAATGTAATCTAATTGATTCCTAATCGTAATCGAAATTTAACAGATCTGTACTCAACTATGCATTTCTACAATAAACACTCAACAGTTGCGTAACAGTCACGTCTTATGAACGCGCGCAAGAGCACTGTTAAGTCAAATTGTTTGGAGAGCGAACAATTTCCAGAAATTCGAAAATTGATTGGCCAGCACGCAACTATTTTCTTTATGGTTACTTATTTATTATTTGAGCGAGTGTATGTGCACAAGAGCGAGTACAATCTTTGAACTCAATGTCAACATTGTTGCAGAAATTAGAGAGCTACAGCCACAAATAAAACGAGCGCATAATTGCGAAGCTGAAATGGAAGGATATTTAAGTGACATTGTTTTCCAAAAATACCTTAAAAAAATTTCAATTTCGTATATTTTATAATCTGAAAAAAAAACATTTTATTAAATATATGTATAAACGAAAAAGTTATTAAATTTTTAAACCGCATGGTGACTTTTTGCCCACCCTGTATATGTGTCGACCATACATACAAAATATTAAATTAATAATTATTTCAGCTTTCAGTTGGTTTGCATTTTTCGAATATTTAATTGCGATCGCCAACATGCTGTTCCATTTCACCATTGTCTGGGACTTTCCCTTCCAATACATGTTGGTGGTGCAAGGATCGCGTACAAAAGTAGAAGAAATTTTTCACAAATTGTTGGAAAAGGTGGATTAAATTCATGCGATGAAAAAACCAACATGTTGACAAAAAAGGGCTTAAGAAGTGTTTTAACAATTCAATTTAGCAAACAAAAGTCTTCGAACATTTATACAAAACTATGAAAAAAAGAAAGCAAAAACTTATTGTAAAAAAAAAAGTAAAAACAAAAAACCTTAAAACTTTATTACGTTTTCAAATACACGTTCGTATAGTGATTAAACAAAGCACACTTTTTTCCAAAAAATATTTCTATTTATTTTGTAAAATTATTTTCAAGAGTTTTGTTTTGCTTTTCCTTTTTAGTTGTAGTGAAACTGCGCTTCCATTTTTCGCCTTCGTGTCTTTTTTCTTTTCTTTTTCTTTTTCTTTAATTTTAATTCTTGATATTAAATTTTCTGCAAATTGTACTCTTGAAATATTAAAGTTCCTTTTAGATTAAAACACATAAACCATAAAAGTCAGCTAAAGTAAAATTAATTTTAATTACTGTGTTAATAATTTAATGTTCTAATTGCGATAAATTTCTATTACTTCAGTTAAATAATTCTCAAATTTCAATTTCACTAAGTGAACTCGGTGGTGAATGCATTTAAATTTTTGTTGGCGCAGTTGTTGATTTTGTTGGGGAGAGAAGAAAGAATTATGAGGGGCAGTACAGATTGTCTTATACTCGAAAATTAGTTTAGTTTTTTTATTCGTAATTTTCATCAATGTTTAATCCCTTGTTGTGGTCTCTTGTGTTCGTATTTGCCGCAAAGTTGCTGAAATCGTTGTCCGTAAGGTGAACATAAAAGCAATTTTCAAAATAAAATGACCACAAGAAATTGACGTGTGTGAAGACGTACGTCGTGTACCTTTTCAAGCGAAAATCAGTGAAACCTTAAAAGCTTCATTGCTTTAAAGAACTCTAAATTTTAATAGTTTGATATTACAATTTATTACTTTAAACTAGTTTTATTTAACTTTAAAGTTATTAATTTATCATATCAGGGGTTGTTCTGTATTCAAGGTGAAATCAAATCGGTCGGGATTGGAAGTAAACATTTATAACTTTCTTTATCATTTCCTTTATAAATTTTCTTTATACCATGTGCCGCAAAATTAATCATCCAATTTTGTTTTTGAATCAATTTTTTACTAAATAAATAAAATTATTTTGAGTGGTGGAAATCTTCATTTTGACCTGTACAATTTTTTCTGTTAATTGGAAAATATGATATCAGCCCAGTGGCCCGCGGCTTCATGTAGCCGCAAAGAAAGAAGTCTGGCGTGGTTAAATCGGGTGATCCAAATCGCCAAAACGGGATATTACGCGACCACAGTAATTCTCAGCGACTGACGCTCAACAGGCATTAACTGATGCACTGTTTGCACCTTGTATGGGAACTTGTGTAATTCTTTCACTAAAATTCGGTGTAGGATGACGCCAAATAGCGTGGCACGTCCTCTGGCTGATGTCTCTTTGCTTTCAGCAACATCTGCGGCCACAGTCTCGACGGAACGACCAGTCCGATGGCGGCCATGGCCTGAAAAATCTGTTGTAGTTCCAATCTGTTCGAGTCCAGCAGCTAAGCTGCATAATTGGCGCGACACGATTAGGAAATCTACGACGCAATTCACGCTGACGTAAACCATCGGCCGTTAATTAGTTTAAAAAAATCGACACAATTATTCCACGCTCTTGCGGAGTATAACGCTGATCGGCTGTTCTGCTCTCGCCGGTGTGAAAGTACAAACCTCCCGTAAAAACTAGCACATGGTTTGGACGTAATTGCTTTAAATCCAATTAAATTTTTTTTTAAATCCAGGTTTTCAAGTCAAGTCTTATAACTATAGTTTCGTTTAATTTGTCACAATCGTAGCAATGCTGGATATTTGGGTACTTAGTAGCCAACAGATAAAATAAATATTTGTTACGTTTTTCTTAATTTTTATTATATA
The DNA here is from genome assembly GCA_963924685.1 of Dexiosoma caninum. Lineage (NCBI taxonomy): Eukaryota > Metazoa > Arthropoda > Insecta > Diptera > Tachinidae > Dexiosoma > Dexiosoma caninum. The sequence goes on along the minus strand of OZ004726.1, from coordinate 9,737,822 downwards.
AAAAAAAAATAAATAAAAAAGTGTGACAGCATACATAATAGCACAAATTATTATTTTTGTTTTTTTTTAAGATTTTCGTATTGTCAAAAAAAACAAAAAATATGAACAAGTTGAGTAGATTTATTTCAAAATCACTGTATGACCTTTAAAAGAATCACTGTATATTCGGACCAAATTAAAGACTAAATTGTGCATAAGAATAAAACTTCGTGTTTAATTTTCTTTGAGTTTTCCGAAAGTCATTAGAGCTGATTCATACATATCAAGTTTACCTGATCAGTTTTTGTTAAATTTTCTTTTCAACCGGCATTTGCGTTCATACACGAAAACATTTTTGCGTCAAGTTTCGCTTGTTTTACAATACTACGATTAAGAAAAGAAGCGGTATGAAACAAAAAAAAGTGGGAAAGAAACAAACTTGACGGTACCGTCAAGTCTGTGTCCCTTTCCATTCTTTCTTCCTCGCTCTGCCAAATACTCAAGACTTGACGTGTCAAACTTGATGGGTGTGAATCATGAGTTAGTTTACTTCGGCAATGTTTTTTTTTGTTTTAATAAAAAAAATTTATAATTTTTTTCTCTTTATTGTTATTTATTTTTGATTATAATATTATTGTATTAAAAGTGACGTTAAGGCCAACACACTGGAGTATCGATGCAATGTGGGGTATGTGCAATGTCCTATAATTAAATATAAACTAATGCATTTTAGACGGACACGACGGTCTGCAATTAAAGTGCATACATTTCTGGCCGATCTGCCAGTGTCTCGCTCTTTGAATTAGAGAGAAACGTTCGAACATTAGCTTTATATAATTAGGCCGACAATAGCATTTGATGTCAATTTAAATGTTGGAAAACATTTACTACTATAGCGCAATGTATAATTTGAATAGGGTTCAGGATAAAAAAAAATCGACTTCGGTATCTAAGCTTCAGTAACTAGTTTAAGGTTAACACCACTTTCCTACAAACAGTTTTTCGTGTATTTTAACAGTTTTAAGAAATTTTTCATTTCTATACTTTTTTTTGGCAAATTTTGTTTTTCTAAATAAAATTTTACAAATATCATCTCTGTGCATATTCAGTCACTTGATTTTAGTCGAAAACTAAACAAATGTAAATCATCTACATTTATTCGACGTTTACACAATACAGCAAAAATAATTTGACTGCCGTCAAAGTTCACTTAGGCCCAAATTCACTGTCATTAGTTAACTATTAGTAAACTGTTTGCAGCTACACAGAGGAGTAGCGAAATATCGAAGAAAAATACATATTACATATATTAAAAGACCTACAGCTTAAATAATTAGCGTTACTATTATTACATTGTTTAACTAACATTCTCAGTATACCCGAAGAATGGTAACCCTAACAATCTTTTAATTTTCAATATTGGTAGCACTGTTATAGCAGTTGTTGTATTCTTTCTTAAAAATGGATAAAACAACCGCGCGTTCATCGAACTTTACCGCGCAAGATAGTGAATTGCTGCTGAAATTAGTGCGGGAAAACCAAAATATTCTCGGAAATAAAAAACTGATACTATTATATATATATATATTTTACTATGGTAGATGATATCGAAACAAAAATACTAATAATAATTTACTAATCTGCTGGTGTCTAACTATTAGTTAATTAATTACATTTGGTGGTTTAATTAACAGTTAACAAAAAGCTGTGAATCAAATATTATTTGTTAAACTATTGCTACTAGTTAACTAATGACAGTGAATTTGCGCATTATAGCACATAATTAAAACGGTATCATCTCACAAAAGCATACTTTTCTAAAAACATGTCCTCCATTTAACGATTTTCTTAAATCCAGACATATCGATAAATAAATACACACTAAATAAAACTAAACGAACCCTGATACACAGAGAGAAATAATTCAAAGCAAACGACATCCGTGTTTAAGAATTTTCTTTAAAGAACACCTAAAGCGACAATTCTTAATCATTTGTATTAAATAAAATTTTTAGCTCTTATTCATTGCAATTAAAAAAAAAACTAATCCAAATTGATTGATTTTCTGTAGAACATTTAAAAAATTATAATCATTGTATGATTAAGGGAAAAAAGTTGTTATAAAAACAAAAATACATATTCAAAAATTTAGCATAAACTCTGAAAAATAAGAAGAAAATTAAAAAAAAACAAAACAAAATAAAATTAATTAATAATAGATAAAACTATTTCACCTGAATTATTTTTTTATAAAAATATTTAATTTGCTTTGCAACAGTTGAAACGCACCGATTTACTATTAAAAACCATTTAATTTATTTAATTGTTAATTTAATTTTAATTATAACTTTAAACCGATTTTAATATTTAGTATAAATCTAAATCCTTAAGCAAGTAATTAATAAAAATAAAATTAAAAAAAAAAACAATATATCGAATTCTAATCGAAAAATTTTAATTTGTAAAAAATGATGAGAAATATAAAGAACAATTTTGGTTTTAAATAAAAATTATATAAACAGAAAATACGTTTGGCATTTTATTAATTCTGAAGAGTTATAAATTTCTATGAACACCTTGGGCGGAATGACAAACTGTTTTGTAAGTCAAGATGAAGTTAAAGTACAGAAGATATGTATGTTCAATTGCTGAAACGCCGTGGACTAGTATTATCTGCCACAATTTCACTAACAGAAGCGATATTTTCGGCAGTGAGCAACTCACGATGATGAACAGACCTGACCATATCTGCAATTCTTACAGTCTCTTGAAATTTTTTTATAATCTTGCCAATTCCTCGCACAGTAGGTCGATTATGATGATCATAATCACCCTGTACTGCTGGAAAAGTGGCCACGTTTCAACTACCACATTTGTTGTAAAAGTTTTAACTATTTTTACGGGTTATTCGGTTGTTAAACGATCCATATTCGTAAATGGCAAAGTTTTCACTAAATAAATGACACTTCAGATGACAGATATTTTACGGCTGGGAACCTTGCCAGACCGACGGTTTGGAAACTACTAATATCTACACAAGGCACCATCAAATTTGGATCCAAGTGGGTCGGATGTGAATTGTGGAAGGCCTGTTTAATCAAGCATGATACCTGTAAGTATCGAGTAATTAATCATGAGTAGGACTTTTTACGGCCTACATGGAGCACGTCACGCACAAACAATTATCAAACAATCAATCTTTTGCGCACTACGTTCGGTAACAGTGTTATTAGCTGCCTCTAAGCTGCGATTTAACCCATTAAGTCTTTTAATTAATAGCAGCAGTTAGGCACCACTGCCATGCGAATAATGTAGAGACTATCAACAACAACTTTAAAACTAATATCATCCGAAACATTCGTAAGTGGAAGGCTGCAATGTATGCGATAGTTAGAACGTTGACTGCAAAACCCAAGGTTCTGGTTTCGAGCCCCGTATCCGACTGTCATAAAAATATTTTCGCATTTGCCTGAGGTGCACTATTATTCCTTTGTGTCAGTTGTTATCGGAAGGTTTCAGTGGCGAGACGCCAAAAAACGTGCAAAACAAAATTTACCAAAAATATAGAAACTTTCCTCCAACTGACTTGTATCTCACTATACCTTTCCTTAGTTCCAGTGCATGCATTGTATACGTAGGCGACATTTCCTGAGCACTGGTCTCAGAAGGAAAAAGTTAGAAATCAAATCCATCAAAAAATTCGTGAAGTCTTTTACGGCAACTGAAAATTATTGTGTTTGTAGGCGAAATTCTCTACATATGCAATGCAGTACACTTGAACAAGATAGGGAGAAGGATAGTGTAGATAATAGACAGGAGGTGAAAGTGGTAGGAAGATAGAGCTTAATTCTTGCACAACTCTGCAGTTGCGGCGCCTCTGATGTTAATTTTGACGCTTTATTTTCAAGCTAAGGGGAGCTTTATTGCTGTAGCACAGAAAAATCAGAAGAAATTGTTGACTTCACCGGACCGGGAATCGAACCCGGCGGCTTCTGGTTAAAGAGTTTTTTTAAATGTATGTATATGCATGTAAATAATTGAAATCCACGTAAAGTTTTTTTCAACATACAGAAATCGCTTTTAAGAGCTCAAAAAACAAAAAAAAAATTGCAAAACTTCTAATGCCAGGGTTCTAGGGTGTGTGCGATTCCACACAGGCCAATGGAAGCTTCTTGTTTAAGTTTCATGCCCTTTTTTCAGTAGCAAGTAATTTTTCATTTTCCTTATATGAATAAGATGCTCCATTATCATCATTATCGCCATCTTTCGTACGTCATGCCCTTCTCTTTTCCAATTAAACTATTTCTGGCATCTAGAAAATCTTAAAATCTGCCTTCATATTGTTGTTGTTGTTGTTTTTGGTTGATTTAATATCAGCATGATCTTACTAACACTTACTAACTTTTACCGACCCTCTAAAAAAAAAAAAACAAAATAAAATGAAGAGAGAAGTAAATGATTATGTTCCCACTGAATGCTTGGTTGGCTGACTTGTTCATTAGTTGGGGCTCTGTCGGCTTTGGCCAACTGCTAACTGACCAGCTTGTTTAACTTGGAACCGATGATAACTTTGTTGTCATTTTATATTGCCGCCAGTCTCGTTTTCACATTAGTTTCTTGTTTTTGTTTTTGTTCTTTGCTGTTATTGTTTTTGGTCTGGTCATTGTCGCCTTTAATGTTATGTTGTTGCTGTTGTCATTATTTAATTTAATCTTTTTTTTTTGTTGCATTATTATCAACATTTTGAAATTCTACTTGCTGCAGTTGTGTTGTGGTTTGTTTTGTTGGTCATGCATTTTGGCATAGAAAGTTCCATTTTAAAAGCTCAAATTCTAACCAGTTCTTGATAAATTTTTTGCGCTTAAGATGTTAGTTTAATTGAAAGCCAAAGCCAGTCACAGGATACGAGAAAAAGGTGCTGTGCTAAGCACTAATTTTTAATTTAAAATTAGATTCTAATGGTTGAAACACATTCAAGACAGCAGGCCACCAACTTCAGTCTGTCAAAAATATAATACATATCGAGCCTTTGGTGCAATACCGTCGTAACTCGAAATTTGGATTTTTTTGAGCTGGGTATGCAGAAATGAGCTTTGGGGAAATATCTATCTAAAGGAAAAAAGATTATGGTTCTATCTCTAAATGTTCAGATTCTACAGCTACAAATGTCCTTATTGCCTGCAGCTATTTCCAACAATATTTTTTTGCAACAATGAAATATTTCCTTTATGACAAGAGCGATTTGAATGATTGTTTCACTATTTTTTTTTTTTTTTTTTTATCTAGGACCAGCACTCAGGAGATGACTCCTACACATGCGAAGCATTGTGCTGGGAACTATAGGAAAGGGATAGTAGAAGAAACGACAGGAGGTGAAGCTTAATTAATTATTTTGCAGCTCTGCTTTCGCACGTTCTTTTGTTTTTATACTCGTAGCAGTGCTGAAGCTTCGCTTTAGTAGCTATTTTTATTATTATTTTTACTTCGCCGGTGCTACACAATACCGACGAAGGAGGGCGTTCTGATGTGATTGTGGATTGCTATCAGCTGAAGCCGGTATTGTTCAGTGACCATTGAATATGCCTTCGCCACTGAAACCTTCCGACAACAACTGACACACAAAAACACACTAATGCACATCAGAAAAATGCGAGATGTTTATTTTTATTTAAAAATTTTTATTTGTCTGAAACTGGGGTTGAACCAGTTGGTTGTGTAGTCAACGTGCAGACTACCATCCATCGTGCCATCGCCACCCTCATTGGATAGATTTAGAAATTTGCTATACTAATTGGTCCAATAATGCACGTACGCGTAGCAATTGGAATTTATTATATTATTATATGTTGAGACACAATGGTTGCACATATAAAATGTATTTTTAATTTAGTAAGAGTGAAAGTAGTACGGCTAAGAGCTGACCATCTTATGACCGATTTTCAGATCTAATCAAACAGCAATCAGCTCCCTCGGTACGCCTAAAATATTTTGTGCAAAGTAGTGCATAAAATTATTATATTTTAGTTAAAGCCCAAAAAAGGCTAAACAATATTCAAAATTAGCAACACCGTTTATAAAAAACAAATACAAAATACGAAAGAAAGGAAAATGTAAAACGCAAATTTAGGGCGTTATTTTTTTGTTCTGGGGATATGTATTAAAATAAACTTGGTAACACTGTCTGTTTGTGAAAAAGATCGCTATAAAATAACTTGAAATTTTTTGTTTTTGTTTACATTACGTAACAGTCATGTAATTACATTATGTAATTGCATGCACAACCATGTTAAAGAAAATAAAAATGCCTCAATGGATACCCATGTTTATCACGTGAAGGTTGCACATCTCTGGACAATACCCTTATAGTTAATTAAACATTTACCAATGTTATATAAGTAGGAGTACAGAGTGGAGTATATCACGATCTCAACCCTAGTTAAGGAACACTTCATCAAGCTACTTGAAATAAGTGTCAATTTCATTAAGAAATCTTACAGACGTACATAAATTTAGAATAGATTTTGTTTTTACAGAAAAAAAAGAAGACAAATTGTCATGAGTTAGCAGTTAGGGAAACAAAAAAACTCTCTGATTCCCTTCAATAAAACTAACGAGTCCACCATTAAGCTTAGCTAAGCTACTTAATTGTCCAACCAGTTGGTGCAAAAAACATCGAAACTGGTTCACACGAATCCATTCATATGATCAATCATGTGAGTATAACTATTAAATGATAAACGACTACTACTGCAATAATAGCAGGAGGCTCTCTAAACAACAGAACATGAGACGACGGCAACGGCAATGCGTTGTCATTAAGGTACTTTATACAGGGTGGCGCAAACTAAAGTCGTAATTGAAATTCAGTTGTCGTACCACGGCTTGCTGACACCTAATTCTACATATTTATGTATATATTTATTGGCATGTATGTATCTATGTACATATATATAAATACAGTCTACCTTGCCTATAACGAATGTTTCTCCATAACAAATTATTTTCGAGAAGATTATATTTTCCTTCTTTTTGATATGCTAATTTTATTTTATAACTTTGTCGGACACTGGACTCGAACTCAGACCCTTTCGTTTCGTAATTAACGCCCTAACTACTTCAGCCATCGGCATGTCATCATTTGTGGTCGCTTTTCCAACGAACAGTATTGGAGCATCAACGCTATGTGTGGAGGAACAATACTGAAATCAGGCAACTCGTTCCAGAAAGTCTCATTTTTTTATGCCCAACTAGCTTGTCATCGATAGATCATTCATGTGTGGTAAATTTTCCAGCGAATAGCACTAGAAAATTATTGCAATGTGGGGTGTGTCTCGAAGTTTCATCGATACTTCGAATGAATGGTAGTGACATCAGGGAACTCTTTCGCACATTTTCGTAACATCGATCGTCAACAATCATTGAGGGTGGCGAAAGATAGGTCTGAGTATAGAAGAACACCTAAGAGATAATTTATTTTTAAAAGTAGGAGGAAGGGGGGCGGACGAGCTGGCCAAGCCTGAGGCTCTGCTGCCGGATCAGGACGTCGATGGTTTATCAGGGTCCCACTGGGACATTTAAGGATGCGAATGAAGTAGAGGCTCTGTGGCATTGTCCAGGTCAGGTGGTCTAGAATGACCTGGCCGCCGTGTAATGTGTGGGGGGAGAACGCTGTCCTGCTATCGACGTCGCATGATGGCGGTGGTGCTGATGGTTTATTGTCACATTGGTACAACGACTTTTGCAGGAGTTGTCGGTGTGAGTGGAACGCTTACTTTGTCATTGTCCGGTTCTGGCCGTGAAACGGGCGTCTGCAATGGGCTGCCCGTTTTTGTATGGTCTTGATGCGGCATCAGGGGTATAAGTTTGTTTATCCAGGATTCCGGGTGGTTAGCACCGACGAGATTGGGGTTACGATAAATTCCCCTCACACAACACAACCCAAATGGTCTGATTCATTGGAATTATCAGCCTGATGAAGTAACCTAAGGATCAAGGTGGAAGTTTAAGGGGAATTTACGCCTCTCCGAAAATATCTAACTGATTGTGACGGACGTGAACGAAGTCACGGGTAAAAGTCAGAACAACGTTTGCCGGGTCAACTTGTATATACACACTAAAGCACTTTTCGATAATAGTAGGCAACACTTTACCTTCTAACACAATGCATCGCATGTGTAGGGGTCATCTCGTGAGTGCTGGTCCAAGTTAAAAAAATAATTAAAAAAAGTTCGATATAATTTTATACAACAAGAATTATTCAACAGAAGTTTCGACAACATATGATACTAAATTTAAGAAAAACTTTTAGTGTACATTTGATGTATTGACATATTTATATCCACCTTATAAATGTCAAAGCACAGGGATATTTGGTGCACATCGGCAAAAATGGCAGCCAATGCAAATTATGACATTATTGTGACATTGAGGCTGTGCCACCCTGTATCAAAGCAACAGCAAGAAATACAACAGAAAACAAGTATCTTTACATAATGCATGATTGTGATATTGCGGTTGTATTTCATGGGGTACTTGGGTACAAATCGACATATTCTACGAATTGTGAGGCAGCAAAGCAAGACTGCAATGCAAACCAAAGCAGCAATTTAATGCAATTCCAGAAATTCTTTAATGCCTCAAAAATGAAGAAAAATGCCGTCCGTGGAAATAAGAGAAACGAGAAAAAACATTCTTAAGATTGTTGAGAAGAATTTCTATGTTGCGAATTTGATACAAAAACAAAACTGGTCAAACATATGCTTTTTAAGAATGCATTAAGCGAACCTACCAGATACAATCCAATACGCAAAACACACACACTCACACACATAGTCAGAGATAATATCTATGCAAGTATATTGTTACGTATGCGCATTAGGGACGTAGCTTTTCCTACTGATTTTAACCCACTTTCGAAAATCGAGTTTTCATTATATTTCGAAGTTTTGAGGTCCTGCAAGCCGATACTGACTGTTTTCGCGATGATGTCTGGATGGATGTATGAATGATTGAATTATAAATCAGCGGAGATTAGGATACTGTGACTTAGAGGGTGGCGATGGCTGAACGTTGACTACCCAGGCCCAGGTTTGACTCCAGTTTCAGACGAAATCATAAAAACATGTCGCATTTTTTCTCATGTGCATTAATTAGTGTGTCTTTGTGTCAGTTGTTGTCGGAAGGTTTCAGTGGCAAAGGCATAGTCACTGGTCACTGAACAGTAACGGCACATAGAACATAGAACGCCCTGCTTCGTCGATATAGTATAGCACCCGCGAAGTAAAATAATTACTAAAATTGGTTACTAAAACGAAGCTTGACTACGATTTCTCGACTTCAGAGCCGCTTCAACACTGTTATAAAATAAAGAACGTGCAAAAGCAGAGTTGTAAGATAGTAAAGCTTCACCTATTTCTATAACTATCCCTTTCCTCCAGCTCAATGGATCACATGTGTAAGGGTCATCTCTTAAGTGCTGCTCGAAGTTAAAAAAAAGAGAGATCTATTGTATCCCATGCCAGGTGTCAGAGCAGCTCGACCGAGTGCATGTTTTCTCAGACATGGGGTCAGAAAACCAGGAGCTTTTCAGGAAGTTCTGCGCAGAGCGTGCAATTAAAATTGTGCAAAACCTTTTGCCACTGTGTCAATCGTTTCATACTTTAAATTTAAAATTTATCTCGTATACCAATTGAAAACATTTGTAATTTCAAAAATACAACTATTTAAAAAAAATCTGTCTTTGTTTTAGAAATTACGTTTGGTGCCGACCATTTTTGCAGCAAAATCACCTAAAAATGCGACATTCATGACTTGTACGATTCGCAGTGGTAGGCGAAATTTTTTATAAAAATTAGTTATCTGCCTAATGTAAATATGTGTTTACTCGTATGTACATACATACATACATATGTATATGTATCTACATACATATATATACAGAGCTATAGGACAGTAACTTGCTAACTGGGGAATGGAAAATGTTTTCTTTTAGTTTTTATTTTTTAAATTTTTTTACTTCGATATCTGAGAAATATCGTATGATGGTATGCAGACCATATGTATGCCGACGTTGTTGTTTCAACTATGTGAACGTTCCTCAAATTGTTGTGCTGTGAGTATTTCTTATATGAATTGTTGTTGTAGTTGTGCCGCCGTATCCGCACTAGTCTTAACTTACTTTTGTCCAGTAATAAGAAATGTTCAGGCTGTTAGTTAAAACTTGCAAGTTTTTCATTTCGTTGGTTGCTGCCGCTGACGATTTCTTTGCAGCACATACATACATACAAACAAACATACTTACAATCGTGCAACATTCATGTGGGGAAAGAAAAACATGCTGATTGGCATTTAAAGTTGTTGTAGAATCTTTTTTCCTTTTAATTTTTTTTTTCTTGGGAATTAAAAAGTTGCTGTTAAAAAACGAGTAACAAAAAAAGGAAGAAAAAAAAAAGAAAAAGAAACAAACAAGCTTAAGTTTTGTGGAACAAACAGCTTTTAAACTTACGCTTCGCTACATATGCCTTCATTAATGTAATTGATGCAGGAACAGTGTTGCCCAATTATTATAAAACAAGTGTTTCCTGCTGCCAGGAAGATACCCAAAACTTCCAAATTATTTTTAAATCGTATTAAATTTAGTATTATATTAAATGTTTTTTTTTTCGTTTCAAATGGTCGTGATTGTATTAGAATTTTTCTTTTATCTATTCTGCAGGTTATATTTTTATAATATTACTTGTTTTGTATATGATTCAAATTTTAAAATTGTGCTTTTTTCCGAAAAAATATGTGAAATGTATTATTACATACTTTATGATATTCTCATAAAGTATTTTTTATAAAATTAAACTCAATAACTGAGTTTACATTAAAAAACATTACTTGTTTTGTATTGGATAAATTATAAATTAGTCTGATTTAAATAATTTTGTATTTTTGTATATTGAAAAATTGTTATTCCTCTTAATTATTATAGTTTTGGGAATAGAAAAAGTCGCAAGGAGCCAAATATGGTGAATAAGGTGGTTGAGGAATGATTAGGGGGTTTTTTTTGGCCAAAAATCACGAACAACCATTGAAGTGTTAGCTGGTGCATTATCGTGATGCAGAAACCATGTTTTTTTCCCACAATTCCGATCGGTTGAGCTGATATGCAAACGTTGCATAACTTCCTTGTAGTATTGCTTATTAACCGGACGACGTGTTGGCAAGAACTCATGATGCACCACGCCATTGCAATCCAAGAAAACAAAATTCACATTTTCTTTTGAACAGACTTCGCATGTTACTGCTGCACTACATCTCGAAAATTGCTCGTAATTTTTTCAAATAATATTGTAATTATACATACATATGTATGTACTTACATAAATAATTAATAATGTGAATTTTAATTCAAAAAACCCAACGCTCAAAAATATACCCTTTATTTACTTTCGAAAAACTTGCTGCGGGGCCTCATCAATCACATTTGTGCATCTTTCACAACATCACCACTCATCTGTATTGCAGTAATACCCCTCCACCACTGTTTGGTACTTTTTCAACACAAGAGCTTGTTTGTTTGCCAGTTTCGCTATTGCTCTTCTTTACTACAGTTTTCTTTTGAGTGTGTCTTTTACATTTATTAGTTCGGTCTGTTGCATTTAGTAACGCGCGCGCATATTTCTACTGCGTTTTGGAATTTTTGTGTTCGGTAAAAGAATTTTAGCTTTTTGTTTTAGCCATCATCATTACTTGCTTGTTGTGCTGTGTATTAGTATTTAGTATTTGCAGAAAGATAAAAAGCAAACAACGTAGAAGTAATTTGCAAAAAAAAATATAAGCAAAGAAAATGTAAAAAATTCCAAATGCTTTCGAGTGATTGTTTTGTGTGCTCTGCAAACGTAAATTGTTGTTTTAAGAATAAAATAAAAACATGTTGATGCATGTAAGAATGTTTTGTTAGTGTTTGCCAAAGGAAAGTAAATTAATCATATACAGAAATTGAAAGAATAAAAGCCGTACAAAAGTTAATTTGTTCGAAGCGAACTCACAGTAAAATTATAATTTGTTTTTGTTTTTATATGTTTTGCCATAAACAAGCAGACTATGTTGTAGCCTATGTAAATGTATGTTGGTGCAATTTGCAACAGTTGTTGAATTCGCCATCATAAAATCATATGTTTTTTTTTTTATGGATTAAACGTGTAGTGCCATCTTTTTCTAAAACTTTGTTTATTGTGTGCTATAAAAACGTAAAAATGAAGTGAAATAAACTTAACTGCAGTTTTATTTAAGTATGAGTGTCTCTCTAAGTGTATGTATAACAGTGGTTCGAGCTTGACAAATTATTGTCCCAAATTTAATATCAGACGCTTTTTATTGCATTTTATAAGGTACGTGTTTTTTTCACAATATTTCAGTCAATAAGTCGTCAATTATAGGGATTTCGAAAACTAATAGTTTATATATGATTTTAATTCTAAAAGTGTGTTTTTTCCGAAAATATGTGTGAAACATATTATTACATACTTTATGATACTCTCATAAAGTATTTTTTTATAAAAGCAAACTCAATAACTGAGGAGGAAAGCATATCCATATAGTACGATTTCGCTAATGCTTACTTAGCTCATCAGTGGATTTTTCCTAATTTCTGACTACAAATCCAAGATTCTTATGTTCAAAATTCAACTAATCAATCGAGAATTAAAGTTGAATACATTTCACATAATTTTTCAGAAAAAAACGCAATTTTAAAATTAGAAAATTAGAGATATTCCCAAAATAAATTCAGTTAATATACAATAATGGTTTATTTGATTTATAGCAAAACAAGAGTTATTTTTTTTCTTTCTTTCTAAGCCATATAAGAAAATTTAAAATTCGGGTGTATGCCCGCAGTCGTTGTCATTAAATTGGGTTTTGAATGCCGTTATCGTTTTTCCCACCGCTTCGTTCATAAATATCTGACATTTACTTTTTAAGATTTATATCATGTCAATGTTGCTCGCTGCTACGCCGTAGGTAGTTCATCCGTTTGCTCTAATTTTGGCATATTTTTCCCGTCATTTCGGCCGGTAGGTATCTCACGAACCGCAGCTGTAATGTTGTCTTGCAGGGCTGGAATTGTGGTTGGCTTCTCCCTGTACACGAGACTCTCCACGTATCCCCACAAAGAATATGCCAGTGGGTTTAAACCACAAGGTTTTGGCTCTGATGTTAAACGTGAGATAAATTGCTCACTAAACTGTCTTCTCCATACGTTTATGGCATCGCATTTCGTATAGCATGTGGCACCATCTTGTTGAAATCACATGTTAACCAAGTCCAATTCCTCCATTTGGAGCAAAAAAGTTAGTTCTCATCCATTGACTATACGGCTGCGATTTTCATTTTCATAGTTTTGAAATAAGTTCCGCCTAATAATAGCGCCGGCCCACAAACCGTACCAAACAGTGCTTCTTTTAGGGTGCATTGTCAGTAACATTAAACATATAAAATGGTTATTCCTTAAAAAATGAAAAAATTGCTCGTATACTCAACTCCTTTACTTACTCGATACGAAAGAAGTATAAAGTGAACACTGGTATTTCTATTTTTAAAAATAAAACAAGCTACTCTTTCTGGAGCAAAACTTTTGAAATAATTTTTTTGGTAGAAAAAAAAATTAAAACACTCAAGTTACTAACGCTGAAGGGGCCAGCACTTTCACTTTTTCTAATAATAAATGTAAAAAATGGGTTGTTCGTATTTTCGAATATGTTTTAAGAAATTACGAAAAGCACACAAATGGTTGAAGTAGTCTGCACGTTGTCTACAAAAACATAAAGTCTTGGGTTCGGCCATAGTTTCAGAAAAAGTCATAAAAACATTTCGCATGTTTTCTGATGTGCATTAGTGTATCTTTATGTCAGTTGTTGTGGCAAGGTTTCAGTGTAGGATGCATAGTCATTGGCCACTGAATAGTACCGGCTTCAGCTGTAACCAATCCACAGGCAAATCAGAGCGCTCTCCTTCATTGGTATTGTGGAGCACCAGCAAAGTAAAATAATTACTAAAAAAGGCTACTAAAACAGAGCTTCAAAATTTAATACATCAGAGGCGCTGCAGCACTGCAAAAGCTGAGTTGTTCCAGCAAAAATACATCGTATGTGTAGAGGTAGAATTTAAATGAATTACAAATGTAGGGGATACTCGTATTTGTTTAAAAAAAATGCGATTTATTAAATTTAAAAGTTACTAAAACCGGACATTTTACTGTTTCAGCTCCACTGCTTACTCTTGTACATTGCCTCAATAGACAACTTCAACGCACATTTACGCTCTACTGTTTTGTGAATAACAACAATAATACGAGTAATGAAGAAATAACGAATGTGTTATTCGTAACGAATATAGCAAGAAATCTCTAACAGTGTATTTGTGAATTTGCTTTCAATATAGTCGTCATGCGCTTCAGCTTGGGAGATGTTAACTTGTTTCACAATAACTTTTCCCTGATGTTCTTGTTGTTGTTGTCTCTGGCATACAGTAATGGCTGAATTCAGCTACAACTACAATTTCGATTGTTTTTATGCCATTACTTTCTTACCTTCTACAACATCTATATAGCTGTACGCTTCTAACTCAAGCACATGTGAGGGAAAAGCCAAGAGTTATTTGTATTTGTTAATACAGGTTGGGGTAAAGTCGAGAAGAGGAAGAAAACATTTCGCCGCACATTCTTCAGCGCATTTTTCCGGTAAATTTCTAAAATATTTGGAATTTTTGTGCGTATACGTACGCCGTAGTATGCAGCTGTGTATCAGTGTGTGTGTGTGTGTGTATCTAAGAGATACATACAACTTGGCATTAATATTATGTTGTTGTTGTTGTTGTTGCTATTGTTGCTGCTGCTGCATAGTTTATATGTACATAAGTGAACATGTAGTTATTTGCCGTTATAATAAAGTTCCAAATATTTTTATACAGATGGCGCTAAAAGACCCAAACAAAACTCTGAACTAAACAATAAAACACTGTTGAAAAGAAAAAAAATTCCAAAAAATGTGGGAGAGTGACATGCTCAGTTTTACTAAAGTTGAATTTTAATATATTTTATAGGAATATTGTACGTAAATGTGTTTTAGGAGGGGATGTGGACGGCAGGCTGGTTGGCAAAACAGTTGGATGAATGAATAAATGTTGTTGTTGTTGATAGCACTCACAAAAGCTATAACAACAAGAACAGCAACAGCAAAAACAAAAGAACATTAAATATTACTGTTCTAGATTTTAACCTACAAAAGAAAGATGCCTTGAGTTTGGGTGGTAGTAACCAAGAGTGTGGTAAGAGGGAATGAGGTAGAGGAGTATGATAGAGCTGCTTGCAAACTGAATCATTATTTGCTTTTTAAATTTTCGAAGCTTTTTTTTTATAATTTATTCTTCTATTCTTCCTTTTATTATTGCTTGATTTAAAATAAATTCCAAGAATTTAATCTTGAAATATAAAAAGGTTTCTTTAGGATTTCTTACAAATCATTCAATAAAGTAGTGTTTCAGTTTTTCGGTTTCGAAAAGAAATAAAAAGATGATTTATTTAAAGAAAATTAAAAAAGAAATAATATTTTTAATGATGAAGTTTTTTGCCGTCGGCAAAAGAAAAATTTTAGAGCCAAACTTTAGTATGACTTCGTAGCGTCGGCTTAAGAAAACACATTTCATATCGTGGGAGTTGCTGTTGTTGTATTTATTAACAACTAACTTAGGTCTATTAGCGTCTTGAGAATTGACATGTTAGACTACTTTTCAATTAAGCAATTTTTCTTCAAGCTAGTTCCTTCAATACTCTTTTAAATCAGAGTCTAAAAGCAGTCTTTGACTGCAGTTATTTTATTGTTCATTACTTACTCGAGCAACGACTTTCGGCGATAGGAAGCCAGTCTATACGAAACTAAGTATTATGAAGTATATTGCAGCAGCTATCAAACTATCAAACTTTTTCGAAAAAGCCAACAGCAATGGTTTTTGGGGACTTAGTATCTTTTTGGGGATTTGGTTCTTTTGCCACTCTGCGTTAGTCTCTTAATTTCTAAAGCGATAAATTTATACCGCTATTACACAGAAAAAATAATAGTTAAATTTTTGCCAATTAAGTCCTTGCTCAGTAATTTTTTTTTTCTTAATTCAAAATTTAATTGCATACACGCTTATAAATATTAATTGATTTTGGCGTTCTCTCAAGACAGTGCAATCAGAATGCCGTAAAATGGTCGAATGAAACAAAAATTTGTGAAAATTAAAGTTAAAAATTTAAATCAACTGTTTTAATTTATTCTGCAATTTTCGTGATAATTGAATATTGATTTTACTTTTTTCTGATTCACAACCGATTTTATTTGTCTTCGTTAAGTTACTGTCTTGTAAATCATAATACGAGCAACGGCTTAATGAGTACAATTAACTGAACAGCTGATAGAAGGTAGAGTTTAGTTGTAATCCATAATAAGAATGTGACAACAACAATACAACTACCAATTTAGCCGTGAATCATAATGCAGCCTACAAACGGGGGAACATTGATGGGAACGTTGGCATGTTTCTGCTATTGTTCCTCCGTATGTAGCGATATTTCTTATTGGAATTCGTGTTTCCTCTCACGTGTCCAAAATATCAAAATTTATTGATATTGAATGCAATGTTCCCTCGTCTGTATTGATGTTTCCTGTTTTTGCTTTTTTATTTCGTTGGGAGCAGTCGTGCCGTCGTCAGTTGCATATGTAGAGGACTACCCCTGAGCACTGTACCGAGATACATATAAAAAAATATGACTTTAGCGATCAACAGTGCACAATCAAAAGACAAATGCCCGTTCTTATTTGTCAGAATAAGTAAATTGTGACAAATTACACATATTTACCGTTGAACTGTAGAACAATAAAGCAGCTAAGCAACACACTTAATATGTCGTCTGAAAGGTGGCTCGCCGATTAGAGGGTTACAACAAATTCTATGCCATACGTTTTATGAAAATGAAATAAAGTGAATCTAGTCCATTGCTATTTTACAACTAAAAAAATTATTGGAAATTTTTCATTATGAATTTTATTGTATTTTCTAAAAACTTTTGCAACTTTATTACACTTCATCATTCATTAAACAATTTCATTGTCATACATTTGCCAACAGACACTTTGCGTTCTTCTCAATACATATTGAACATTTTGTTTTATTGTTTGACTTGTTCTCATTACAAGTTTATGCTTCATTTCTTTACAGATTTCCGGAAAATTTTAAATTATTTATTTACTATTAAATCGTATCATTTAAAAGCATGTATCGTCTACCAGTGTGCTCCAATGTCGAATTCCATAAAATTTATCTGGTTTTATATTTTCTTTTTTCTTAATGGCGGTTAAAAATATCCGACGGATAAAAAAAAAAAAAGAAAAAAATCTTGTTAATACAAGTACGAATCGTATATCGCAGAGTTATGATGAATTACGTTTTGGCTACAATTTTAGTCATTCAAGTTGCATTCGAGTTGACAAATATGTTACAATCATAAATGGTTATATACTGTGTGTTCAGTTTAAGTTTGAAGTATATTTCCTTTAATTGATGTTAACAACTGATATTAACTGCAAGCAAATGTATATTTATATACTGCCATCGTGTCTATTAGTATGCGCTATGCAGAATTAATTATACCATCTTAAGACTTTTCTAATCATTATTTGAATTCTTCGCATTTCATGCATACGGAAAGATGGAAGAACACACAAGTGTTCACACTAGGCTCCAAAATGTGATGTTAATAATGAGAATAGGCATTACATTATAACGATTGCTGTTTATCAGGGTAGGAAGTTTCGCACAACAAAGACGAAGCTGCTATTCAGGTTTTTCTTAAACCAAGATCTTTATGATGTGAATCAGTATCGGCGTTTTTGATAGTGTATTAAGCCCTTATGAAACTACAATTTTACTGCATTTTTAAAATTTTGAAAAACAGCGCAAATATATTGTAATGGGAAAATTAATCAGGTGTAAAGAGTGCAACCATATTAAAATGAATATAAAAACGTAAAATCGTCCAAATCGATAAAAAATGAGTAACTGTCAAAAAAAATGTAAAAATTTCAACTTAAAATTAAAGTTTCGAACTTAAAATCTTTCATATGTTGACAACTTAGCGATTTATGAACAATTTCTGCGATTTTGAGCTTAGTTTTTGACCGTATATTTTTCTTTAGCTTCTTTTTTTTTTAAAGAAAATAAGGAGGCAACACTTGAAAATGTAAATTTTATATTGTATATTGTTTCTTTCTGTCTGTCTCTTTCTATAAATTTTATATTAATTAATGAAAAATAAATGTAGTGTCATACGGGCTTTAGATTAGATTCTCTCTTCAACCAAATCGTGGGCTCAATCGCCCATCAGGCCAAAAATTATTCTGATGTGTCTGTTGAGGAGGGAAACATCGGCGAAGCAAAATGATGAATAAAATTATGAACATTGAAATCAACAGTAGCAATAATATATCGAAAATAATTCGGCCTATTATGTTCGGGAAGCGGAGAAGGGGTGAAGCGGGCTGAGCGGGCCTTATGCGATACATCAACGCCACGTGTTATATTTAGAAGATCTCTTCTATGGATACAGCGGCGGATCCCTTTCATGGCATAGAACGCGGATAACTTTGTGGTATCTTGGAAACGGAATGTTATGATTCTACTCGGCGATTCTACACGGGAACTAACCAGATAGTCCCAGCGTGAACTATCATCGCTGACTAGACAATTACCTCTTTCAACCCCCCACCGCATTTCAATCAAAGGTTTATGCTATTAAAATATGCTCTCAATTTAGCCCCTTAGTAGGATATAGCAGGGAAGGGTGATAGCTATTCCCTCGCATAGTCAGGCTACCTTCAGCACATGTTAGTAGTTAGTAAGACATTTTTTGAATATGAGCAGGAGACCTCGGATCACATTCTGTAATTTTTTTAATTTTTGGTACCAATTATAACATTGGCGACTGTAATGTGGTTTTTTCAAGACAACTAAAATTTGTTTTCCTTCAAGAACTGGCGTTTGAATTTGTTACACAATTTCAAATTTCCCACGCCACTTACGCTCCTTCCTTTCGCTATCAATTAATCATTATCTTCATGGTCTGAAAAAAATAAATATTTTCCTAAATTAAATTAAATAAAATTAAATCTATTAAATATTTTGCAAAAAAAAACAATGTGCTTCTACTAACCATGGCAGCATGCACATGGAATTCATAACAGGAATGAAAAGGCCTAAGCAAACGTATGACGAGGCCATAGGCGCGCAGTCAGAAATAAATAATTTAAAATGCTACTACATACCACCTTAAGACAAGAGCATTTTGTAGATACAAAACACACCACACATCATTAATTTTCATTAAATAAATCATAATGAATTGTGGTCTAATCTATTGGATGGTAGGCTTTATTCCAAGTGGATACGAGTTTGTATAATTTTATGTAAAGACCACAGAAACCAAATATATGAGTATTAAATAAGTATAATGTTGAACTGTATCCATCCATACACTATTCACAAATCTACAAGTAACTACGTATGAGCCTGTGGTTTTCAAACCAACAAAATGTTTTGGCTAATAAATTTTTTGTAGCAAGAAAATTATAACGACTTGGGAAAATTGACAAAAATAAACAGCGAAAAAGAAGCCATCGTACATCTACATTTTGAGAGTTTATTATAGTCCGATATTTGTAATTTAATAAATACTCGTAGTTTTTCATAAGCTGTTACCTGCGCCTTTTTGACACCAACTTCCAACTTTTAGTCCATAATTTTTGAAGGCGGATATTTTTGTTTTTTCATTTTTGGTGACTTTTAATTGATACTAGTGTTACTTCTAGGATTTTTTTTATCTTGAACCAGACCCTACACATGCGATGCATTGTGCTGAACCTAGATGAAAAGGATAGTGAGAGGAATGACAGGTGGCGAAGCCTCACCATCTTACAACTCTGCTTTGGTACATTCTTTTTTTATAACAGTGCTGAAGCGCATCTGATGTCAAGGAGACGTATGCAATTTTAAGGCTTTGTTTTAGTAGGCATTATTTTTTTGTGGTAATTGTTTTACATCGCTGGTGCTACACAATACCCACCAAATGTTCGCTCTGATGCGCCTTTAGATCAGTTGAAGCCGGTTCTGTTCAGTGACCAGTGACTATACCTTCGCTACTGAAACCTTTCGTCTACAATTGACATAAAAAACCTCATTAATCGACATCAGAAAAAATCCGACATATTTTTATGGCGTAGTCGGAAACAGTGCTTCAACCCAGTACTTTTTGTTTTTGTAGTCAACGTGCAGACTACTTCAGGCATCGCTAGCAGCAGCTTTGAAGGTATGAATATTTTATTTTAGGGTACTGCGCCTACGTAATGTATGTAAGTTTCTTTTCCAGTAGTTCTCTTACTAAATCAAAAGAGGAAAAGAAATTGCAACCTGATATATTGTGCCCCTTTAAAGCTTCTGTCAACTACAACGCGTTGTCCTTGGCTCTGTTCAGGGTTTGCATTTTTAGCTTTCGGCTATATTTCCTAGACATTGAATAGATAGATTTGCATTGACCGATTTCGAATCTATCGATAACCAAGTACCACAACACAAGCAAGCTTGATACTTGTAAAAGTTGAGCCAAACGTTTTGTCAGCTAAATAAATCAACGGTTTATAATTATGTTTTTTATTTGCATTAAAGTATTCAATAAAATTACATACGAGAATAAGATTAAATTAATATTATGTATGTAGTTTGGACCAAATGGTCTCCTAATGCAGGATTCGCATATTTTTTTTAATCCAACAGGTGGGTTAAAGAATTGTAAACCCACGAATTTTTGTTTCTGTATTAAATTGAAATTATATTTTGCTTGTTAATTAATTTTTATGTTTCTGAAATCTTCTTCCCTTTTCTATATTTACTGAGAATTATAACGGGAAAGAAATTCCACATGAACTTCATGAGACCAATTTTTCCCGTCGAGGGGAATTAAAATTTCATGGCATTGTTATTCGCAATGGGGTGAATTTGTATTTTTGCTACGAAATACACAAAATGTTGGCTTATTTTTATTTAAATGTTTATCTGATTGAAATTACTAACCAATAAGCATTCGAAATAAATTCAAAAAAAATTTTTTTTTGCTATTAAAAATTTGTTTGAAATTTTCAAAATATTTAATTGAATTTTTAATTAATATTATTAAAAATTTAATTGAAAATTAATTAAATTAAGTCCGCAACAAAAATTTGTTTGCAATTTTCAAAGCATTTAATTGAATTTTTAATTAATATTATAAAAAATTTAATTGAAAATTAATTAAATTAAGCCAGCAACAAAAATTTCTTTGCAATTTTCAAAGCATTTAATTGAATTTTTAATTAATATTATAAAAAATTTAATTGAAAATTAATTAAATTAAGCCAGCAACAGTAGTAATTTAATTGATGTAATTAATTTTCTTAAAGGTGAAAATCTAATTAATTTTTTAATTGATATTACAAAATGTTTAATTGAAATTTAGTTTTATTTTTCTTCTGTGTAGGAGCTTAAGCATGTTTAATACATTTAGGCCACCTATTGGGAATCGTCTTATGAGATCTAAAATTTTTGTTTATTGCTCTTTTTGCAATTCGCACAGACGATTGGTCTAGAAGATTTATGTCAACAGTTTCAATTGTTTAGAACATATTCTGGGTGTTTTTTAAATAAAGAAATTTGACTAAAATTTTCTATACTACATATATGATCGTATTTTATTACTGCTTTAACAATAACATTTCGCTGGGTTATTTATCTACAGAAATATATTTTACTATGTGCATAAAATTGTAATATTCTCCATAATAACTGCATGTTACATGCATATGCTAATGCAAAAAAGAAAAATCCTTCCAAACATATTTAAAAATTATTCGAATCTTACGCAGATGCTTAAAAACTAAATCTCAAAAATTTTACCTAAAAACAATCCATTTAGACTCGTATTATCGACAAAAACAACAACAGCAACAGCTAAGAAAATATCGTTAAACAGTCATAAATGCAACCAACCTCATGATGATGATGATGATGATTGTTTTCGAATACATTTATTTGCATCCATGTGTACGAGCACATATGGATGTTTAGCTCACTATCTCTTCAATATTTAAAATAAATCTTTTTCTTTTCTTTTTAAATACAATTGTGTAGATACCAATTTTTAATAGTTTAAAGAGGGGCTCGTATCGGAGACATTAGCGATTTCGTGACCATTCATTAATCATTGTGATATTTTCATGATTTTGTGCAGTTCTCCTCTTCAAACAGCAGTTCATACAAAAAATATTGAATTATTGCCAATGAAAGAGTGAGCATTGTCTAACGGCTTTTTCATGTGTAAACTTTACATGTCCAGTGACACGCTGAAACAGCGCATGTGGCTTGACCACATTTTCTTCGAACGATACAGGCTTTACTAAAATAAAGTTCACTTCAGGAGGTAATTACGTTGGGTGATTAAATGCACTAGATTTTACCGAAGAGCAATATGAGTACCTACTATCGTCGCTGTGTGACTTGTAATGCCCAGACAAGTGGCAATTTAGCACTGCGTCTTGCTAAAATTTTGAGTCGCAATAAAACCTCGTGTAGTCATTAAACAGCACATCAGGGCCATATTCCCTTCTTTAATCCCCATGTAACTTAAAGTACCATCCAACTCTGTATGCCCTCAAGGACTATTTAACGGGGTTAGAAAGAGGTGCTTGGGGAGAGAACGATTTCTACCTATTTTCTCTTTTGAACTCACACACAAAAAAATAATTCATAATACACATGAATATTTTATGAAAAATTTGCCAATGTACGAATTTTTCATATATATGAAATTTCTCATACTATTCATGAAAAAAGTCCTAAAAATAAAATAATAGTGGGAAAATTTTCTATGAAAATTGTATGAATATTTTCTGAAAAATACATTTGTGCACATACATGGTAACAAGGAGTTAAATCTTTGATTCTACAAGCGGACGATTTTGGGGTCAGTCCTTCTTGCAGCCTTAAAAAATTGTTTTCATGTGATTAAGTATATAAGTTAATATGCGTCTCCTCAGTTACCCGGGTCTCTATTAACCGCATACATTTATTAACACGTATGCTGCTCACTTTGTTTAATAATCTGTACTTTTACCTCTATTATCTCCGCTTCGTTTCTAAAACTCTATCAACAATGCTTTACCTGTATTATACTCCAATCATATACAGGGTAATTTTTTTTTGAGCAACTTTCTTACGGCAACACTGTTTTCGGCAGCTCAGCTGTTTTCATGTAACATGTTACTGTTAACCATGAATCGACTGTTGCAACTCTTTTTTGGGTGCGATTTTGCAACCAAATACACACGTAAATCAGTTGTTATTCTTTTGAAAAATAAATCTTGTAAAAATGTTCTGAAAATCGATTGCGGATATTTTAATTGGATTTCGTCTAGATGTACATTTATTATTTCATTTTATTTTATTAAAAAACCCGTCAAAATAAAAGTATTTTTTCCCCTAAACGTATTGAATGGTTGAACTATATATACCCACTCGACCACAATAAATACTTTAAATATGGAAAGGTAAATCAATTCAACCCTTAATTGGCATGACCTGCCATTTGCTATTCATTCTAAATAGTTGCAAGTGAATAACAACTTTATATTTCAAGTTTTTGCAAACAACATGTAGAAAAAAGGTCCCAGAAGAGCAGTACAAAAATAATTATCCGCCACCATATCAAGTGTTAAATATCCTTATAAGGATGCAGTATTAATTGCCCTCTTACCGCAAACAAAACTCAACATTCTATAGTCTCAAGCCACTTGAATATTTCCTCATAATATACGTACTTAGAACCAATTCATATATGAAATCTTCACACAAGTTAACAAGCATTTTTAGTTAGTATTAATATTTTGCGCACCTATGGCAAAGGCAAAATTTATTTAACAGATAAATACTTGTGTAGTAGCTACAGCAACAACAACAACAACAACAACAACACAACAAAAATAAAAAGGAGAACACACACACACACACATCTCCATTTATGATGCATCCATATCGAAATGAGATTATTTCCATAATATAATATTAAATATAAATAGGGGTACTGATTAAGAAAATTAATGATGCTTTCAATTATGAATGTGTTGCTCTCCAAACGTAAACACACACATACATACATACGTACTCTTAACTTTATTATCTACCAACGACTACAATTGCTAGGAGCAACAACAGCAAGGGTTCATCAGTAAATCATCAGTAAAGCTGGGTACACACTATAATTTTCTGTGACATCGCAACGAAACATTATAGTGTGTGTAGTAGTAGTAGTAGCAACGCTTAACATTTCCGATAGGTATTGCACGCATTGCCCATATTCCAATAATACGCTCACAAAATAACTACAAAAGTAATGCCAGGTGTGTACAAGGCATACGTAGCAAGCAATGTTCGTTACTATCAGCCAGCAGAATACATACTATGTAAAGCAGAAACAGTATATAAACAAATGATTACGTATCCAGCAGGAAATGAGTATGGAAATCAGGTAGAAAAAAATTATTGTTTACCTTGTTCATGGGAAATAGCAAGAATCACAGAGTGCGAGTGAGAGCAGCAATTACAAAATACTCAATGGAGAATGTCAACTCTTCTGCTTGCGCTTTACAAAGAACCGTGTGGCCATATTAGATTTTTCCGAACCAAATTTAACCTTAATTTTTAATATTCAGAATATTTAGAATTTAATCGAACTACAGTTTTTTTTCATCTGAGACCAGCACGCAGGAGATGACCTCTACACATGTGGTGCATTGTGCTGGAACTAGAGGAAAGGGATTGTAGGAGAAATGATAGGAGGTGAAGCTTCACTATCTTACAACACTGCTTTTGCACGTTATTTGTTTTTATAGCAGCGTTGTAACGTCTCTGATGTCAAGGAGACGTATTAAATTTTGAAGGTTGGTTTTTAGTAGCTATTTTTAGTAATTATTTAATTCGCCTGTGTATTGGATACAGCTGGAGCCGTTACTGTTCAGTGACCAGTGACTAAGCCTTCGCCACTGAAACCTTCCGACAACAACTAACAAAAAGCCACACAAATGCACAACAGAAAAATGCGAGATATTTTTATGAGTTTGAAACTGGGGTTGAACCCAGGAAAAATTTATCGTTTTGTAGTCAACGTGCAGACTACTTGGACCATCGCCATTACAAATGAATGGAAATTTATCACAATATTGTGAAGAAATTGCATTACAATTAATTTCATTGCTATCCGATATAGGGATAATAAACTAAAAAATTTTAATAAGAAAAGACACTTAGAAAGGTGGAAAAAAGCTAATTTCGTTCTCACCTATACTGAAAACAGAAGTTTTGACCTTCGGGAATATATTTACTTTACTAAAAACATAAAAAACAGCAAAGTTGGCAACCTTTGTTAACACTCGTAGTACGTGGACTGTAACGATTATTCTCGTATGCATTTTCCTAAGCTCTGACGGGTTAAATAGATGATATTAATTATTTTTTCAACCTCCTCCCTGTGGATAGCCAAACATTGTTATATATAATTCCTATATTAATAGATAATGCTTTTGAAAGGCTATTATTTTATGTATTATACATAGCTTTAAGATATTTGTTCCACATCTACTTAAGAAAACATTTTTTATGTTTTGTTAAATTTTATTTCACATATCGAGCCTTTGGTGCAATACCGCAGTAACTCAAAATTTGAATTTTTTGAGCTGGGTATGCAGAAATGATCTTTGGGGAAATATATATCTAAAGGAAAAAATATTATGGTTCTCTGTATCTCTAAATGTTCAGATTCTACAGCTACAAATGTCTTTATTGCCTCCAACTATTTCTAACCATATTTATTTGCAATAATGAAATATTTCCTTTAAGACAAGAAATTTACAAACAGAAAACATTACAAAACATGCCTCTTTATTTAAAAACTTGTAGAAAAAATTACTTTAGTAAACGGAAATACTATCAAAAAGATGGCTCAAAACTTCAAATGCATTTTTCTCATTTCACGATATTTTGAATTACTACGGTATTGCACCAAAGGCTCGATACGTATGTGTAAACCCAAGATACTTTTAAAATTCTGTAATTTTTTATGTTTTTAAGATCGATAAAAGAAAATTGCAGCTGTATTTTTTTGCTTTAAATTTCCTTCTTTAGCTTATTTTAGCTCTATTTGAAACGTGATTTACATTTATATAATTTTAAAATCTGGTCATACTGACAAAGAACAAAAAAAAAATAACTCAATACAATTACATTTATAAATTTTATATTCAATATGGGCTTAAGAGAATTTTTACTTTTCATTTCACGTAAATAAATTCATAACAACTCTTTAGAACGCGAGCATAGAGAGCAAGAGTTCCACTGAGTGTGAGTTTTAGCAATAAAGAAAATTGTTGTAACTGTGTTAAATGCTCCTTATTTCACAGTAAATATTAATAATACGTGCTTGTAAGTGCATTAACGCATAACACAAAAACACACACAGACACACATAATATACACGCAAATAAATAGTTTGCTCAGAGTGTGCATTTCTGTATTATCGGTAGTGGAGGCCAGTATTTATAAGAAACAATGCACTGTGCACATGTGAGTGAGTACTTTTAAGGAATATTAAACGTGCATTGAGAGAGAAAGTAAAAAATTTATTAAAAAGCTGAAAGAAATGCAACTGGGATTTTTGGGGTTTGTTTTTGCTTTAACTTTTATCATTTTGATTTCTCCAACATGTGTGCGTTGCAACAATGTTTCTGTTTATCAGAACATGAGTTCAAACTTTAAACTGGATTAGAAGAGTATTTTTTTATAGGGTGTTCTTTAGACAGATGATGAATATTCATGGTACTTTCCATTGTAAAAGAGGATGTAACATTTTGTGCCATTTCAGAGAGCAAAATAAAAATTTATCTTTTACCAGCTACACCCGGTGTGATTCGCTACCCCACGCCAACTTATCTAATCTCGCCCACTTTTGTATAGATATTGTTACGGTAAGCCATCTACATCAAATTTGGATACTTTTATTGTTATATATATCAACCGTCCCTTTTCCAAAAACTTAAAAAAGGTACAAAACGCAGTTTTGCTGAGATGTACCGATTTCACTTTATTTTAAGGTTTCTTTTCAACCATTTTATTCATTTGGTACCCATATCATTGAAGTAGATAAAAAATAGTCGTCCGCCATATTGTGTTTGCAGGGTTTTTCATTATATTTTAAGCTCCCTCCAAAAATCTCTTTAATTTGATACCCATATCAGGGTGGTGTTTAAAAATATCAAAAATTTTCCATTTTTCGGTTTCAACAAAAAACGTGCAAAAGCAGAGTTGTATGATAGTGAAGCCTCACCACCTGTCATCTCTTTCACTAACACTTTTCTCTAATTCCAGCACAATGTATCGCATGTGTAGGGGTTATCCCATGAGTGCTGGTCCAAGATAAGAAAGTAAAGTTAAATAAAACACACATAAAGCTATGATTTCCATGAAGCTTAAATTTTTTTATTGTGTTTCGACGTTGCCATTATGTTCGAATGTCATATAAATGACCTCCTCTGAATTGGTTACAGCAGGCGATAATTAAAGTAGTTTTCGACCATTCTTTTTTTTTTTTTGCAAATTTCGATCGGTATATCGGCGATAACTTGTCAAATGTTGATTTTTAAATGTTCCAATTTTAGGGGATTATCCGTGTAGACACAGTCCGCAAAGGTTCCCATAAAAAAGTCAAACGGCGTCAAATCGTATGATATCGGTGGCCAATTGAAGTTGCCGAAACATGCAATAACGCGTTCTGGTAAATTCTCATGCAATAAAGTAAAAAGTGGTCATTTGTATATCTCGTAGTGCCGTCTTGTTGAAACTACATATCGTTCTGTTTATAATCTTCAAATGCTGGCCTTACAGCTATACCGCGCTGAGTTGACGGTAACGGTTCCGCCACACTTTCAGTAACAGAATCGATATTTTCGGCAGAGCAATGAATCCCACATCTGTAATGGTTTCTGTCTCTTCAAATTTCTTTATAATCTTGCCCATTCCTCGCACAGTAGATCGATTATGATGATCATAATCACCCCGTACTGCTGGAAAAGTGGCCACGATTCAACTACCACATTTGTAGTAAAAGTTTTAACTATTTTTAAGCGTTTTTCGGTTGGAAGAAATGTTTCACTAAATAAATGACACTTCCGATGACAGTCTTACCAGACCTCCGGTTTTGAAACCACTGACTGGATAACGCGCTACTTAGTGCATTTTAGCGCATTTCTTATGAAACTACAGTGTGTTTTGCTCTGAAAAAGTTAGCATCACTGTTATATTGCCTTCACTTGTTGTGTTTAAGCCTGTTCTTGCTTTTTATTGTGTATTAACACAACCACATTACACGGTGTAATGATGAGCAAAAATTGGAGTTAAGGTAGGAGGCATGTTTTCTGCCATGCTACCTATACCTATAGATATTTATGAGCGTGTGTGCGTGCCAGTAAAAATGTTTTTAACTGTAATTGTTTTTAACTGTTATTACTCTTGTTTTTGCGGATGTTTTTGTTGTTATTGCTTGATAGAACATGACTGTAAGTGTGTGTTTATTTGACTTTTGTATTCTATTATATTTATTGTTCTCTGTTGTTGTAGTATTTGTAAATACAATTTAGCTCTGCTCTTGAAGAGTGTTTGTTTGGCTGTGTGATACACATACAACTTGTAGCATCATGCTTGTTCTATTACATGTTAAACTCTATTGTTTCCTTTTATTTCCGACAAAATTATAGCGTTTGTTTAAAATTAGTGTAAATGTGTTTGTGTCGGTTTGCATGAAAATTAAAATGATGCTCAGTCCTGCTATTGTGTCTTTTAATATTCGTCCCGGGTAAGAAGAATGTGAAGAGAGATGACATTGTGGGATAGAAGCTACCAAATTAAATTGAATTTTGTGCTTGATTTTAATTTTGTTTTTGCAGTATGTATGTATGTTTGTATGTAAGTCTGTATGCACAAGTGTAATTGTTTGCTGGCTATTGTGAGCTTTTGTTTTATATTTATTTAACAATTTTATGTATGGCTTGATATGAGCACAAAAGAAAAACATGACCAAATGACTTCTTTAATTAAAATTTCAAATACTTTTCCTTTTCGTCTGGATTATACAGGGAAATATTAATATTGTCTTTGTGATGAAAATATTTAGCAAATTAAAGCTGCTTCTTTACATTCAGCTACAAGTGTTAATTTTATGTATAAAATAGTTAAATGAAAATACTTAAAAATTTAAACCATGTGCACACGATTGTCAGATATTACAATATTGTCAGAAAAATTGTCATAAAATGTTTAACAACCGTGTGAATTTGCAATTTTTATCTGGCAACATTGTAACAAAGAGCAATGTCAGTATATTGTACGACAATAATGTTGTCAGGCATCTAACAATCGTGAGAACACCCGTCACTTCCATTAACAGGCAATTGCCACATATTATACGGTCATTTGTTATTGTCAGATGTGCTTAATTTAGTGGACCGTATAATAACATAATTGTCAAATAAATATTTCTATTGGCAACGTTGCCCATAAATATTAAGAGACAAGGTTTAACATCGCATCTGGCAACTTTTGCCATACAATAATCTGACAACCGTGTAAACTGACAATTTTTGTTAGCGGACAACTGTGTGGCAATCAAATTATCAGGTTTTCTTACAATAGTCTGAACTGACAATTCATTTTTTGGCGACAATTTTTCATTGTCAGTACAGTATTGTAATATCTGACAATCAAGTGTACATAGCTTTAGAAAATGAAAAAGTAATAATTTAAATTTAATTTGCCTCAACTTAAAGATATTTCTTTAAAATAAAAAAAAAATATGTGGTAAAATTTTGCTTCCTTAGGCTTCCATATCTGATCTACAAAAATTGTTAAAGTATGCCATACTTTCTTATGGCTACATTAATATTGGAGCTCATCTTTTTTTTGTTCTAATCAGCTCTAGTTTTCAAGATAAATCATTGTGTGAAAAATGGATGCACTTACCTGTCAAATATTAGCATACCTTGAGAACGTCTTGTCAGTTTCTTTAAAGAAAAACCAAAAACGAAATTGCTCAATCAATATTTTTTTTAAGGAAGCCGATGATAATGATGACAGAATAGACTAAAACTGAAGGCCATAAACTTCATTCAGAAAATTAAAATTGGAAAGGCACCGCAATATATAATTGAGCAAATAATGTACACTAGGGAAGCGCAAACATACCACCTGCGGAATAATGAGAACTTTAGGATTCAGCGGCCAAGGACAACCGCTATGCAACGCTCGCTGTTTTACAAGCGACTACAGCTATATAATAGATTGATAAATAACGTAAAGAATGAAAGTAACATAAATGTATTTAGCAGAAATGACAAAGTATTATTCATGATGCAATTACTAAGGCGGCAGTATTAAAACTTTTAAAGGCGTTCGTGTGTTTGTGCTTTGCGACATAAAATGTCAGAACAAATTTTCAATCCCGATATTTAAACACTACTAATATATATATATATTTTAAACAAAATACCGATTGCATTCAAATGACGCAAATATTAATTGCTTATCACTTTTTGTTAATAATAAAAACTGTTAAACAAATGTCTTTGAATAGAATTTTGACATTTTATGTCGCAAACTTAAGCATAGAAGAAAATAATTATCTGCCGTAGCGATCCCATCAGATTTAAGTACATTTTTGGTATTATTGTTATGAAAATCTATATGTATAAAGCTGAATGTGTGTTTGTTTGTTTGTACATTATAGGAGCTCAAACCGCTGGACCGATATTCCTGAAATTTACTCACCATATATTTGGGACTCTTGAATGAATTAGAGACTACTTTTTTTTTAAACAAATTTCGGCCTCTCCAATACTACATAGCCGATTTTGATGAACTTTAAAACTTGGATGTATTTGAGTTTAAAAGACACATTGGCAATTGTGCAACTTCGGGAAGGTTATAGGGTATTACTTTTTTTAAAACTAGGACCACGAGCGAAGGTAGGGGCAATTTCTAAGCCAGCGAGACAGACCATCTAATGATTTAAATGTATTTATGTTTTTGCGTCTAGAAGGGCACATATGGTACATATTTATATATTTTTTAAATAGAACCAGGAGGCGACGTAGGGGTAAGATATGCCTTTTCAAAACTCTATAACCGATGGAGATAATAACTGGAGCAAAACCGCTGGTTAAAGTATATATATTTTTAAATAATGAAGAACGAATGAATCAATGAGTTGCCAGATATGAAGAAATATATTTTTTATTTATAGGCAATTTTTTGGGAATGGTGCACTCATATTGACTACCTTGATTGGTTATTAGGGTGGGGCGATTAGTATGGAAGGAAAAAAATCTTAATGGGCGCTTCGAGTTTCTGATTCTTGGGATTGTACTAAGCAAAAAAGTCCACTAGACCATACGTCTACGATGAAAATCGAGCTTCACGATTTTGACTTGATCAGACTTTTGTCACGTTTTTTTTGGATATTTTGGCCTATAACAGCCAAACCATTGAGATTTCCGAACCAATACTAAGACAAAAATTGTAGCCAAGACAATAGTTAAGAACTCTCTAGTACATCGCAAAAGCATTGGAACGCTCCTTCAGGCAGTTTTGGCCTTATGAAAGTGCAAATTTTTCGTGAAAATATTGATAAATTACCATTTTCAGTTGGTCGTAGCGCAAAATCATAAAAATGTTCTATTTCTTATTTTTTTCCACTTTTTCCACTTTTTTTTATCCAAAAATATAATGTTTTTTTACAGTAAACTAACAAAAATGCATCAAATGAACTGAAAACAATAGAAGAATAAAAAATAAGAAATAAAATAAATAGAATAAATAAAAAAATAGAATAATGCAGTAATTGGCAGCATCCACTACAAATACAGCAGTGTTGTCAGAGCTAGAAAATAATATTAGTTTTTGCCAATTCGTTAAAATTTTGCACTTGATAAAAATATAAAATTTTTTTCTTAGTAGACAGTAATGTTGCCAGATATGAAAAAAGTATATTTTTCATACTGACGACTCCCTGACAGTTCACAGCAACAAACAAAATTCATGTTGAGAGCAGTGCTGATAACATACGGAAAAATTAATGAATTAATATTTAGTTGTGTTCAAGTTCATAGTAAATATATCACAATAATGTGAAAATTACTTTCGATTAGAATAAAGAAGAAAAGAACAATTAATATCCAACACCAGTTGAGTAGAGGGTTTCATAACGATACTGATGCGAAATAACAAGAAAATTATGACAACTTTCAAGTTTTATTCTCATTGTATTCATTTTGTTTTTGCTTCTCTATTCCCCACTAAACATAAAATATATATCATTAACACACTAACACTTTAACACATAAATATGTATGTATGTACTGTGCAGCTTTGGACTTTGTAATTTTTTTTTTTTTTTTTTTTTTTTTTTTTTTTTTTTTTTTTTTTTTGGCGTGTGAGGTAGGGTTGGGTTGGACTTTGTAATTATCACTATTTGATTGCGTTAAATAAAGATTACGGCAAAGGCAGACAACAGACAACAGACAACAGACAACAGACAACAGACAGTCAATATATGCATGTTAAGTCAAAACGGAAATAACAACTAAAGGCTGTAAGAAGAAATTGATGGCGACCCATAAACATAAATGAAAATATTGTTATTGTGAGGAGAAAAAAAAATATCAGAGCAAAAGGAGAATAATGAAATAGTTGGTTACCAACAGCAAGGGGTGGATAGATCTCCAGCACCAGCAACAACTATTAATGTTTATTATGTTTAAATGAGTACTTTGCTTTGAGGCTGGCAACGTAGACGTCTTTTCAACGGATTATTTTTACAAACCTTATTTTGTTGTTGTCACTGTTGTTCTAACTGTTCTTTAATAGCAAAGCTGTAATGGCTGTAAAAGTTTTCTAGTGGATTTTAATAAACGCCAAAATACTAAACATTTTTTTTATTAGACAGTGAAATAGACTGAATGAGAAATTTCTTGTCTGTTAAATTTTTTTTAATAAAAATATCCAACAAACAAAAAGAACTTTGTAGAATTAGCACATTTTTTTAATGCGCTATGGCCGTCGCTTAACGCTGAGGTTACATAATCAAATTTGCCTGCTGTCAGCTGGCTACTCTCCTGTCAGTGATAAGCATCTTCCGTCAATGACAACCCTATCTAAAAAGAAGTAGAACTGATCTGATTATCCACTACTGCCGGATCACAAGTTCAGGATCATATTGTCTTTTTTGGAAGCACTATTTTCACTGGGAATATTAGGAAGAGGTAATGTTCCCTTAAAGTGCTGAGGATAGCAACGAGTACATGTGAACCGCATACTGAAAAAATATTTACTATCCTTTCTTACGAAACATATTTTTGTTTCTGTCTCAGGTTTTAAGGGGTAACGTCTGAACTGATTTCGATAAAATTTTAAACATTAATAAGAAAGAATAACTATGTCAAAACTGGGACCAGTAGGGTAGTTGCGGGCCACTTTCTGCCTTCCAAAAATTATTAAAAAATTATAAATAGATCTCCATCAAGGAAGCCTCATGGTTACACATGTTTTTAAAACTGTACAATCTGTACGATCAATAGGGGAGTTGAGAGGTGACTTCTGCCCCGCAGAAACTAACAGCGGTGTCATGCTTTTGATTCCATATTTACCATTCCGTTCGAATTTGTTTTTAGTGTCACAGATTTCGATCGTTTTTGCCATTCCGAACGAAATTGTTAAAACCTTCTTTATATATAAATACTTTGGCAACATTATCCAGTAGCTAAACATAATGTGGCAACATAATCAATTATCAAAACAAAAAACAGCTGTTTACAAGAAAAAAACGCCAGCAAAAATAAAAATGCAAAAACCTAAATTTACTTTTCGAAATTTTTAAATGGCTCTTGAGTTTTTATGTATTTTTTTGGTCCTTCCTTTAGTTTTCTTGCAGAAATGGTTTTTTTAAAAGAGTTCTACAAATTTGCAAAATAAGACGCTAAAAATTATTTAAAATAAACTTTCGTCTCAAATATAAATAAAAAAACCAATTTCATTCCAATACAAAGTAGTTTTAAATAATTCTTTGTACTTTCAGAGGCAGGAACTACCAATTCCGTACAGGAATTTAAACTGATTTCATTTCGCAAATTTTTTTCGTTTTCTGCAGCATTAAAACACGGATTGATTTTTGTTTCCGAACGGAATTTCGCTGTCTGACACGGGGGAATAAGTCAAAAATTACAAAGACATCTCCGACTTTTTTTCATTTTAAAGAGGCAGTGCGATTTGCAGCACTACGATGTATCAAATACGTGAAGTGCAGTGTTTTCGCAAAAGTTTGACAAATAAGCGATACGTGAATTAAATTAGGCTTTATATTCCATATTTAATACATTTCGCACACTGTGCGACCTTCGTAAGAAAGACACTCTGAGTGTTGCGTGTTCACAGGAATATCGTCCAATCTTGTATCTTTAACGTATCCAACACAAAGTAGTTAAACGATGATTTTTATTGGATTTTTTTTTGATGGCAGACAGCAAAAAAAAAATGGGGAAGGAATCAAATATACAATGCGACACACATACACGCAGGCAGCGTAAAAATATAAATATATAAAATTCAATAACAGCACAGGAAGACAATACGAAGGCATGTTGAAGCAAGTTTGGTTAGGCAGGCCAAGGGGAGGGTTAAAACCTTAAAGCTGATATTGTTTTCGCAGTAAAACTTTGTTTAACGTTCAACTAGACGTTGAGGTTTTGTCCTTTTCAAGTATAAATGTTTGCAAAGGAGTATGCAAGCGAGTGTTCAAATGTATAAATATTGGTGTGCAGGTCATTGTTAAGTCAAACATTTTTAGCTTTTTTACAAATTAATATTTTCTGCTCAAGACATGACATTTAAGTTACAACTACAGCATGTGTATGTGTGTGTGTGTGTGTGTGTGTGTGTGTGTGTGAGTGCGTGCATGAACGCGAACAGTTCTGTTCATTGTGCTCCCTTTTTTGGATTTTTCACTTGTACAATCAAACATTATACAGTTTAAAAAGCAATAAAGTTCGTTTCCCTTTTCATTCCTTCAAAAGACGAGGTTTGTTAAAAAGAAAACATGAATTTTGTTTTTTCTCGATTACAACGGCGTGGTGCATCATGAGTTCTTGCCAACAGGTCGTACGCTTAATAAGGACTACTACAAGGAAGTTATGGAACGTTTGCGTGAAGCAATACAGCTCGAACGATCGGAATGGTGGAAAAAAATCATGGATTGTGCATCACGATAATGCACCAGCTGACACATCAATGCTTGTTCGTGATCGTTGGCCGAAAACAACATTCTAATCAGGCCTCAACCACCATATTCACCAGATTTGGCTCCCTGTGGCGTTTTCCTATTCCCAAAACTGAAGAGACCAATGAAGGGAAATTGTTTTGCCACAATTGATGAGATAAAGTCAGAATCGAAGCACGAGCTGATGGCCATACCGAAAAGCGCATTTCAGAAGTGCTTCGAGCATGAGAAGAAGCGCTGGCATAAGTGCATTATATGTGAAGGGTACAAAATGGATATTGATGAATAAATAAATACTTTGCCAAAAAAAATTTAAAATTCACCTTTTCTTTTGCACATACCTCGTATTTAAGGTTATTTATGCTACAGGTTTCCTTTCTCTTTAATTTCTTTTTAGTGTTTTCTTTTGCAAAGTCTTTGGCAGATAGAGTTTTATACGTTTCACTTTTATATTTTATTGTTTTTTTTTTGGTTTTTATTATCCCCAATGAACAAATGATTACCACTTCCATTGTACTTAAATGCTTGTGCGAAGGCGTGGGTGGGATGGGGTGGGGTGGTTTATACCGCAGACTTTTCTCAAAACATATATTAAACAGAAAACACTGCGAAAACTGCTGAGAAGAAAGTTGTAAGGAAATTTCTATTGATTTTTTCCAATGCACTAATGAATAATGAAATGGGCATTAATAGTTTCACAAATATTTTTTCTCCCACTAAATTCCAATTATAGTTTTTAAGCATATTTATGGTTTTTTTTTTAATAAACATCTTCAATACTCAATGACACATTTGATCACTTAGTTTTGTAATTAATACTTGATTTTTAGGAAAAATAACTTTTGTTTTGCCTTTTGGCGCCTTCTGCAATTTATAAACAAAAATTTATCAAAATCTAGCTGATCCGCAGATCTTTGTACTTCCGATGAAATGAAAGTTATGTTACTTGTAAGTGCACTTTGTTTATTAACATAACAAAACGAATACTATAAATATATTAAGTAGTGCTCGTGTTTTATTCTCTTTGGTGTAGCACCTTCTGCTATACGACATTTTTCGTTTTGTTATCAGGCGCAAGTATAAATAAAGTGAATGGTTTGCGGACACGCAAACATGCCACATACAATCGATCGTGAGAAAAACGTTAATTTCCTGTATTCTGACCACAAATTCTCAAGGATTGAGTGAGTGATTTGTTTTTTTTCGATCCTTCAATTTCTCGATTTCTTCTCTAAGAAGTCGCACCACCCGGCTGATAGGCGGATAAAAAGAGACGTTCGGAATTTGTAGAGAAGATTAACTATCTGGCCAACGATATCATACGATGTCGATCGGTCGCTTAATTACATTGAAAACAAAAACAACATTTCAACAACTTTTGTTTTGTTTTGAATGTATTAAGCGATGGATCGATATCGTGGGACATCGTGGGCCGGGCAGTAAAATAAAAGAAATCCAATACTCATGAAAATGTTAAACATTTTAAATTAAAAAGAGAAATCGGTGTACAACCGCCGCCACCGATAATTTATTATTGCTCAGTCGCCGCCCATATTTTTTGTTCGGCTTGTTTCTCTGATGGGCAGTGCAAGAGGAATGCGCAGAAATGAGGAATAGTTGCTATCGTAGCTTGCAATTATTATAGTGTGAACACTTCAGTTTAATATTTTTGCAAACTTACTTAATCATGTTTCATCATCTCTGATAATGCGATGCATTTTACTGGAACTAGACGAATGGGATACTTAGGCAAATTAAAGGAGGTGAAGCTTCACTATCTTACAACTCTGCTTTTGCAGGTTCATTGTTTTTATAGCAGTCTTGAGTGCGTCTGATATCAAGGAGACGTATTACATTTTTGCAGCTTCGTTTGAGTAGCCATTATTAGTAATTATTTTACTTCGCCGGTGCTACACAATACCGACGTAGAAGGGCATTGTGGTGTCTATTTTGAAGTGTCGATTTTCTAATTATTTTTAATATTTAAGAAAATTATGATTTATTTATGTATTTAAATTAACATCATTTTATTAGTTAATATATAGACTTATGTATCATTTTAACCTGTTACTTTTAAACTCGTCAGTGTATTTGAGGTTAGGAATTTGTTGAAATTTGTGTGTCTTTTTTTTTATTAAATATTTACACCCACATATATGCGGCTGTATTTTTAAAACGTTTTCCCTCATTCCTCTGTTATTTTCAATGTCAAGTTGTTGCCAAGTTTGTTTTCTTTTCAATATTTTACGCAAAAGTATCCTTTGACATTAATTTGTATTTATTTCGACTTGAAATAAATCTTTTCTGTTTTATTTTTATTTGGGACTTTAAAAGGACGTGACTTTTAATACGTGTTTTAGAGTGCGTATCTCGCGATGAGTGTGGCAATGGGTGTTGGTGAATTTAATATAAAATAATACATATCCAAAGGAAGTTGATGTGCTTAATGTCGTATGTGAGTAATTACAAGTGTGTTTAACCCAAATATCCTTATAAATAGAGCAATCGAAATCGGTACTTTTATATGGCATTAAGGAACCTAAAAGTCTTGTATCTACACGGAGCACCAGGGAAACGGGCTTCCTTCTGCTAAGTCATATTTTAGTAAAATTTTTCATTTAGTCTCTGTAAACTTCATATTTCACCGTATCTGACCGAAAATGTCATACAACTCTCATGTATGGGCCGATGCTTCAAATACTATTTTGAAGATACACGACTGTGTACAGGAGAGGTTCAAGAAAGTCATCGGGGACGGCTATATACCAAATCTATTGACTTTCTTGAGCGTCGTCTCAAATGGAGTGTGTTACGTTTTTCTATCGTTAATACAATGGGATGTGCTGTAATGAAATCAGGGAACTTGTTCCCGAAACCTGTTTTTTCCAGCGCACAACGCGTTCATCATTGAAGACGCTTCCTTTTGTATACGATTTGGCAGGCAATTGAAATACCCTGCAAATAATATTGAACTGTGTGGTCTGGTAGTCTGGTTGCACACATGGTCCTCTGTAATGCTGCAGTGGACCATGTCATTGAAAACAACAGCTTATTATTATACGACAAGTGTTCGTGCTTTTCTTCGTATATACGATTACTCCGTCGCATTAAAATTACTCTCTGATGTGCTCCATGGAGTGGTTACATGGATTAGTTTTTGGGGTCCAGCCCTATGACATCGTAATATTATATAGACCATGTTTTCTGCATACATTTGAGTTAGTCTTGGACAAATTTTAGTCCTATGTACTACACTATACATGAATGTGTGGAATATCACATTACCTACCTTGGTACGTATTACAGATATAACTCATTTTTCGGCCGAACAGCTGTCACTTGTAACGTGGGAAAATTTAAATCAAATGTCCACCAACACTACTCTTTCTATCCTTTTTCCCATAAGGTCATTTCCAATGCATCGCTGGGGTCATCCCCTTAGAGCTGGTCCAAGATAAAAAAAAAACTTGAAGGGCTAAATGATGGCCTTCGGTA
Source organism: Dexiosoma caninum (assembly GCA_963924685.1). NCBI lineage: Eukaryota > Metazoa > Arthropoda > Insecta > Diptera > Tachinidae > Dexiosoma > Dexiosoma caninum. The sequence goes on along the minus strand of OZ004726.1, from coordinate 9,698,875 downwards.
TTAAAATTTGAAATTTTTATTTGAATTCTATTCGTTCGTATGTATTTCATTGAATCTTTTTTATCTATGACCAGTACTAATGGGAAATTCCCTACATATGCAATGCATTACACTGGAACTAGATAGACAGAGGGATAGTGTAGAGAATAGACAGGTAGTGAAAGTCGAAGGAAGATAGAGCTTAATTCCTGCACAACTCTGCAGTTGCGTGTTAATTATAAAGCAAAGTTGCGGCGTTTCTGATGTCAATTTTGACATCTGATTTTTAAAATAAGGGGAGCCATTTTATTTCTTATTTTACTTCGATGACGTTTTATTGCTAGAATACCGAAAAAGAATGGTGCTGAGCACAGAAAACTCATAAAATTCTCTTTTGACTTGACGGGCTTGGGAAACGAACCCAGGTCCTTTTGGTTGCAGAGCCAGCACTCTAAATAATTGCCGTCAGCACAAGATAATCAACACGACGATAATCTGGAGGGGCACAATACCAACTTTAATTTCATTACACTACATATCATATACAGGGTTCTATCTAAACGGTAATGTAACTAAATAGTGGCGAATGTAGGGATGCTACTTCATAATTTTCCCAACTTTTCTCACCAACAGTGCTATTTTAAGCTCTACTTGCTATTTTTTTACCCATTGCTGTTCTTTGCGAGGAGATCTATTTTCATTTATATTTGGTTTTATTTATTTCTTGCTATTAATGCCTTTTAATTTTCTGCATGCGTGTGTAAATAAATAGATTTTATTGTTTTTGGTGCTGTTGGCTGCCGGTAAGAGTGTGATTGTGTGTGTGCGTGCGTGTATGCGTGTTTGTTTGTATCAATGTATTGTAAGTGTTTTTGGGTGATTTATGTTCAACGATTGTCCTTGTTCTTATTGTTTGACATTTATCATTGTCTTACTTTAATTTAATTTTATTGCCTTATTTCCAGGGTCCTCGAAAACTATGTGGAGTAGGAATTTTTATTTTATTATTATTATTCATCAGTAGGTTGCCCAACGACATACACGTCGACCTAAAAGACCTTTTGTGTCCTACCATAACCACGAAATATGAACCACATGACCATTGCTACACTTTCATCAGTGCGATGCCGGCCGTAGCCGATTCTCAGTTAACTACATCGTTCACTGGTACTATTGTATTCTTATAATTATTCGGAATCAGTCCGAATAAAGTAGATTAAATTCTTGATAGTAATAGATCTGATTTTCGGCGGACCCAATCGGTCCTGGTTGCAAATATGCAGTTTGGTACTGGTCAGCGCGACACAGTTTCACAAAATGTGCTCTGTGGTTTTATCTTCCTCCAGACAGAACCGACAGTCCATCTCATCTAGAAGGAGCTACATCCTGAAGTGAGACGTCCGTCCTTCTAATGCGCAAACCTTGACCTGACATCTGCCCAGCCAATATCACAAAAGGTTTCTGGATCCCGTCATCGTTAGCAGCTTCTTCAACAATTTTCTTTGTTCGATTTAAATAATAATGAAATGTTTCTTCTATATAGAAAACTTTTGAAGACGCCATTTTTTTTATTTTCTTTTTATTTATTATATTTCGTAATTCTCAAAGATTTTTTGGGAGTTCTTCTACAAATATATGGCATTTCCTTTGTATTTTCAAGAATTTGGTCAAAGGTTTATTGACGAATTTGGTATTATAACAGTAAAAAATTTTTATTTAAATTTATGTATATATCTATATGTATGTATGTAAATATATCGTTACCTAAAATGCAGAACTCCCGAACTAACAAAAAATTAAGCATCGATTAGATCGTGTTTTTTTTTTATCAAACATGACGAAATAAATAAAAAAAAGTCTATATTGAACCTTTTTGTTAGTTACGCTTTAAGTGAGGATAAGAGAAGGCAATATTTGCTACAGTGCTGTTAAAAAACATAAAATATATTTTATGAATAATAATGAAATATTTATTTTTGTTTAATTTAATTTAAAATTTTAAGTTAGAAATTAAAGATTTTCTCAAACTTAGCAGGGCGTGCGACACGCCTTAATCTTTACTGCATCGCCGGAATTTTTTTTGTGGTAATTTTTTTATTAATACGCACCGCATTCAGATATGATCTTTGAAGAAATCTAACTTTTAATTTTAACGATCGCCCTAATATACACACTACGTATGTTTTTCTATTGCTTTTAGGTTATGTTTACTTTTTATTGTGAAGAAGTTGGGTCATTTCGTATTTGCAAATATTGTGCCCATATATTGTGCGAAGGTGCAAATGGAAATGATATGGGGAATAAATAACATACAATAATTTATATAATGGCTGTGTCACGTTAGGAAAGTTTGAAATAAAAGTCTAGTTATTAAAAACGTATCGTCTAACGTTAGACTAATCAGTATCGTTCTACTTTAGTTGTCGGTTATTAAAAAAACTTCAAGCAATTAAAAAAAAAACTTCAAGCAATTCAGTTCAGTGTGCGGATTTTCTTTTCTATGTAAGTAATGTCAAGTTGACGTTTGCAACGTAAAAATCTATTTTCTGTAGATTTGCTAAGTGACAATTTCAACGATACGATTTTAGTACAGAGCAACGAGCATAACATAAGTTACAGCTTTTGCCAGCTGAACGACGCGAACGTGTTATGTTTCTACTAACTGAGACTTAAGTTACAATAGCCGCCGGCATAACCATTGATATGCCAAATTGCAAAATTATTAATAATTTAAATTAAGAAATAAAAATAATTGACGGCAGCGAGTCGTCTGCCTCCGTGCTGTCTAACTTTAGCAAAATTTTTTTTATTTCATGGAATTAATCTTTTTGTCAAGAGAAACAACGGCATGTGCCATTTGTCACATACATTTTTCAAACTTAAAAGTTTTTGCACTCTTCAATTAAAGTAACTCGTGAATAGAATTTGCAAATTTTATCACAAATTCAAAAATTATCAAGAAGAGTTCATTAAACCTAATCCATCATTTTTTTTTTCTTTTACGCTCCTTCAACATGTCAATTTCCGTACGTGTGTGTGTGTGTGTGTATTTTTCGCTGTTTATGTAAACAATGTGTCGTATTTCATTTCATACTTTTTTCTTTATTTATTCCAAAACAATTTCCGCTTCCTTTCGTAGATACAAAATAAAAATCAAGAGAAAAAGAAAACATAAATATTTCATAATTTTTAAATAAAAATGCACTTAAAATAGCTTTTACGCACATTTTTTTTATTTTTTTTTTAACCAATAAAATAAAAAAACAACACAAAACAAATACTAAAAGGCGTTAAAGAAATCTTAAAAAACCATAATATATTCATTTTATTTGATTTGATAGCTTGCCATAAAATTTATTAAGGTTTTAAGAATTTTCGTTTTATTTAAAGATTTTTTATTATTATATGTATGTACATATGTATGTACTAGTATGAAAATAACTTCATACAACTTTACGAATGTGTTATAAAATGTGCATATAATAGGGCATGGTTTTGGTGAGTTGCGAGTACGTGATGTGATAAAAATATAACAAAATTAGGTCAAATTCACGAATAGCAGGCAAATATATTATTTATGGGATGATGATGTGCTTGTCTGTCAATGTGGAGGTCGCTGGGACTGATGGCCTGCGAAGATTCCATTACGTTTCGCTGCAACTATTTAAGATCTTTCTTAATATTTTCATTACCAATTTCTAACTTCATTCTGATATATTTGTATAATTCAAAATGAATGGTAAATACTCGTAATTTATATTTTATTCAACATGTCAGACGAGTTCATAACAGCTGAACTTTCTATCCCAGCTGGCCGACTATTTATCATCAAATTGTATGAATTATTTCGACAACGTACAATGATTTTTGGTTGTACAGTCGAAATTCTCTATACCGTAGCAGTTGGGCACCGTCAAATTTCTACGTTATAGAGAAAATTCGTTATAGAGAAACTGCAGAAAATTTTGAATACATTTTTTTTTATGTAGAAAATATAATTTTTCTAGTTTTTTTACCTCTTTTTATATTAATAACACTATTTATTGAAGCTTTAGGCCTTTTTAATATATTTAGTATTTATTTTGATTCGATATTTCGCTACTCCTTTGTGTAGCTTCTTCAGGAAAATTGGTTTTTGTTTACAATGAAAAAATATTTTTTTTTAAAATTCACAATATAGGAAAAGTTCTTGTCAATGAAAATTCAAAATAAAAATATTAACAGCCATATTCATAAAAATATTAAAAGCCATATTCATAAAAATATATTCTGGATTTGAAATACATAGGTATAAATATTCGATTTTGTATTGAAATTCGTTTTTGAACCACATCCAAAATACATTTTTACGAATATGTTACATATAATAAAATATTTAACAACAATAATTACAATAATAATAATGATAATTATATTATTAATTGACCCTTTTTATTAAATTTTTTGATATATATTTATTAAGCCTGAGGTCTTTTTTTTTATTTTATTTTGTTTTTTATTATTCGATATTTCGTTAACAGCTTGTTAACATCATCAGGAATAATAGGAAATTATAATAAAAAAAAAAAAAAAAAATAAAAAAAATATATATTTTTATATTTCAAAGAATTATAATTTCCTATTATTCCTGATGATGTTAACAAGCTGTTAACGAAATATTGAATAATAAAAAACAAAATAAAATAAAAAAAAAAGACCTCAGGGTTAATAAATATATATCAAAAAATAATAATGATAATAATAATAATAATAAAAATCTTTTATCTATATCTTTTTAATAATTAACTATATGTTTATAGTTCTAACAATTTTTGTTCTGTCTCTAAATGTAATGTAGAAAATATATTTATTACGACAAAAAAATTGTTTGTACATGAACACATAAATTTTTTTTTTTTTTATTAATACATACATGTGACTAAATTGATGCAAAAAATCGATTCTTAAAAACTTCGCAATAGAGAGATTATTTAGTGTGAAAAATTCTATTTCGGTCTTAAAGAATTGTACGTTACAGAGATAACTTCGCTGTAGGGAAGTTCGTTATAGGGAGATCAAAATGTATGAAAATACTCACAAAAATGTTGTGTTCACGAATTTTATTTGTTATAGAGAAGATTTCGTTATAGAGAATTTCGCTATAGAGAAGTTCGACTGTGCTATCCAGTTTACCTGGTATGAATTCGCCTTTCTGCGAAGCACGAAGAAATTACTGCCATCTCTAATTTTGCTACCAAATTATCGCTGGTTTATTTGAAGGAGCTGTCACAGCCAAACAAAAACAATAAATAAATGTGTACAAAATTAAATTATTATTAACATATTGATAAATATTAAAAAAAAATACAGTGAAACATCACTTAACGGACACTTCCCATTACCGGAAAAACTTCAGATTTTCCGTACAAAATGTATTCTCATAATCGGACACTCTATTAGATATCCAGTATATATCAAAAAGTTATCTTCCTGCGTAATTGTAGGTAGTAACCACAGGCACTACGAATCCCTACCCAGACCAGCATACTAATTCCAACTTTTCAGTGTTGACACGAAGTAATCACAAGGAGCACAGCTAACTACTCAAAGCATACATCAGGCTTTAAACTCTTACTTAGCGTTAGAGTAGTGGGGCTTCAGCTGGCAGATTAGACTTAAACTGCATTACTGTAGTCACACGGAATATGCTGAAGCACCCCCTCATCAATCTCTAGTAAGATTTGAAAGAGCCGCCTCTTCTGTCATCTTCAAAGTCACAGGTAGTTGAAGGCGATGCTTCACCTTTAGTTACGTACCGCGGGATTGCTAAAGTCTCGTAGGTTTTCTCAACCCCCTTGCGGGACCATTACTGTTAGGTGGCATTTCGCTTAGACTAGCATTTCCATGGGTTTTCATACATCAAACATCATGTTTGATGCACCTACATCAACGTTACGCTTGTCTAAATGAGCCTTTGAAGTTTAGTTTTTGTCAATTTCATATTAAAAAAAAACACTATTGGAGACAATGTGCTTAGTGCTTGTTATATTATTTTTTTAACGAGTTTTTGACAACTCTGGATTCTAAGACTTTAGTGGCTGTTTTTTTTAACAATTACCCTCGTATGTATGTACGTATAAGTTATATCCATTCATGCATATTTATATACTCGTACGAGCATGTCACAATTCGTTATAAATATCCGACTCGTTTTCAAATCCAAAAAGCTGAATGAACTCACTTCGGAACGTCATGTCTGCAATTAATCAGGCACTCACATAAATACGTCTTTCAGTCAACGCAGTTGTCATACCCATCAAAGTCAAATTTAGTTTGAATTGTTTGCTTAAGCCAGTATGACAAAGAATTAAATCCTTTAACTTTAAGCTTTATCATTATTCTACTGGCATGGGAAAGGCTACTGGCTATTCGCGAAATATGTATCCAGATGTTTCCTATATGTCCGCCCTAAAAAAATAATCATAAGAAAAATTTTCATCATGATTAAACATTAAAATTTAATATTATATGTCGGTATTCTTGGAGTCTTAAGAAAATACCAGCCCTTTAGTACACTGAAAAAATATATTTTGTAATAGAGTTTTTTGGAGAAGAAAATTAATTAGTCAGAACATGATAAAGTAAAAAAGCTTTCTAAAAATACCATTAAGTGTTATCTTTTCACAAATAATTTTTATGATTAAAATGAAAAAAAAAATAATAATAATTAAAAGCAAGATATTTAAATTTTAATACATTTTAACTTTTTCCCTTTTTCAGGTAAATTGAAAAAAAATGTTTGAATTCCTGAAAATATCTTAAAGGTAAGAATCACTTAATGATTTAAAATTTTAAACGTTCACGAAAAATTGTATTTGAATACGAAAAACTGATATGCAATAACATTTTTTTTTACGACTTTTGTAAATAAATCTGCAGAATTAAAAGGAGAATGTATTATTTAGAGTTGTATTTTTTCAATGAATTTTTTTATAAATAACTAGCGGACCCGGCGAACTTCGCCTCGCCCCAATTTTAAGCCTTCAGACAAACTTTAGAGTAATAATACAACACACAAATATTTAAATTTTCAATGTGATTTATTTGAATGGAATCAGTAGAGAGCGATTTGATGAACAATGTTTTCATACAAAAATTCAATTTTCGATTTTTCCAATTTTCCGACTTTTGCGGAGAGATTTTCCAATTTTCTGCATTTTCCATGATTTACACTAACAACTTTCTATTTTTTGATTTGGAAAGCCATTAAGGAATAATTTCACAAAATTTCATACCAAAACTCGATTTTCGATTTTTCCAATTTTTAGACTTTTCCGGAGGGATTTTCCGTAAAAACCTTCTCCTCGAAAATACGAACAACTGACAAAAAATTTTACAGAAATCAGCCCAGCCGTTCTCATTTTATGAATTACTATACATTTTTTACACCATTTTTATATATATAGATTTATTAAATTAAAGTCTTGAACTACTGTTTTAATATTTTTGTTAAAGTTGTGGCGTTTTCTTTTCAGAAAAGCGGGCAACGTTTCTTCTACAGCCAACGGCTTTTACGACGAACATGCCACGTTTGTAGAGGCATGTGATTCAAGTGCTACACTGGCCACCGCACCTCAGTTTTTAAATGCATTCATAACAGTTTATTAAACACAAAATATGAATATTTTTAAATAGAAAATATATTTCGTCATATAAAATCCAAAAAGTGCTTAATTACAAAAATTCTAAATCCACTTTTTGAATGATTACCTTTAAAGCTCTGCCGTATATTTGTTTTTATTCATTTCTTTTCAGACTACATAAGAAATAGAAAAAGAAACAAAAAAAAAACCGAAGTTGAAATGATTGCCAATAAAATACATGTATCATGTACTGATTATTGATAATTTATGCCTGCAAAATAAACAAATAAATGTTTGTCGTCTTCTTTCAATGAATTATTCATTGATAAAAATTACTCTGTGATACATTAATTCATGTAATTTCTGCAAACATAGATAAAGAATAGAAATACATATAAATTAATATTTGATTGTTTTTAATCCATCCTTAAATAGCTGTCAGATTGTCTGCCATAATCTAATAGACAGAAACAAAGAAAATTTTTATTTAAATTCCAGATTTTATTTCAAACCATAGGCAAAAGATGTAGTAGCATGAATAGTCGAAAAAAGTTAAGTTTCGTCAGATAAGAAATAAGGAAGAGAGATTTAATAACCTCTAATTTAATGAATTATTTTTATGGCAATAGTGAGAGGGAGAGAGTTAGAGAGAGATAGAGTGGACGGTAAGGAGGGAGATGAGTACATGGCGTTAAACAGCAATTTACAATTTTAAATACTTATAAATTTAGTACTTTTTACTAAAAGTTGCAAAAGTTGGCATCATTGGCCTTAAAATATTTCTATCACAGATCCCAATTTAACCTGACATTTACACATGCAAGTGCAGGTGCGAAAAACTCAACTCACTCAGGCATTTTCACCAATGCGATCACATTATTCGAACTTGCGACTATACTTACAAAAAAATTTTGTTGCAAGTAACTTTTTGGTAGTTTTTGGTGGTTGTAGTGCATTAGCGTTCTTCCCCTGCACATTTTTTGGAATGATGAAATTCGTTACAAAAGGCAAATTTGCTCTACAAATAAAACATTATCGCGAGTTGCTTTATATGAGTTGTTCGCAAAGGTAAATAAAATATTTAATCGAGGAAATGATTGAAAAGTAGGGAAAGGAATGTGCCATCAGTAATTCGAAGGTCAATGTTACAGTGGCGATCATTTAAATAGCACGTTCCCACAAAATACCAATATTGTATAAAATTCGCTTTTTCTGTTACGTACTGCTTCTTTTTACAGGAGCTCACTTTAATCGCTTTGGCTCTAATGGTAGACTGTGCTTTCGCAGAAATCCGAATAAAGAATTTGTGTAATTTGGTACACAGTTAAAAGTGTCAGACACGGAGGAGGTTGGGGGAAGTTTCTCCCCTACTGGTCATAAAGAAACAATTGTATGGCACCATTAAAAAAACTTTTCAAGTGTCTTCACAAACTAAGTGATGGCAATATTTTACGTTCTAATTTGTAAATAAGTCGCAAGCATAAACGTAGTAACAGTGTAAATAGATATTTCCTTATTTATGCATTTTGAAACCAGTTGCTCGTATTGAAATTTAACTTATTGCCACAAAATTCATTATTTCTTTGTCGCCTTAATAAAATTAAAATTATGAGAATGTTTTTTTTGTTGCCACGTATTTCATTTCCAATAATTCGTACACTAAAGAAAATATAGTATGATGCACTTCATTGGAAAATTCAAATTTAAATAAGGCCATTTGTCAAATAAATGTCTGGCAAATTTCAACACAAGTCATAGCCATTCCAATTTTAAGCAGCATCTTTAAACTGCTGGTTTTGTTGTTGTTTGTTCTTTTCAATTTTACTGTTTGCGTTGTACTAATTTCTTTTATTTCTGCATACGACTGAAATTTCCTAGAAAACCACTTTCAGTTGAATGACACGTCTGACAAAATGTTAGTAGAATATGTGGATGCAACAAGATCTCAGCGAGTAACAAACAACAGAATCATTATTAAAAGCAGAAAAAAAAACACAACAACAAATAATAATTGTCAGCAGAAAGTTTAAGTTCATTCATGCTGATAAAATAACAAGTGGAGAAAATGTAGCAATATGTTCAAAAAGTAAAGAGTTGTAAAGTTAACTTCAAACTGATTTTGGCTTGATGCTTATTGTTACACTTTTGTGACAATTTCATGTTCACCATATTTCTAGTATGGACTGCATAAATGTACTTCAGCTTGCAGGAATGCAGGATGGTGTCAGTAGATGGTGGTGTTTTATTGAATTAAACTTTCACAAAAAAAATGTCACTGTTTTAGTTTTAATTAAAAGCTTTAATTAGAATGATATATTTTTTCAATGAATAATTTAATAAATTCAATTAAATGTTTAATTAATATTTGCGCTCAATACTTAAATATGTGTATAATTTATTTTATTGCTATGTAATACACAAAAGGACGACTTATTTTCATTGAAATGCCTATCTGATTGTATCATTGTATATATGCAACACACTTTATACAAATAGAAATTAATAACCAATAAGCATTCTTATTGAAAGCAGATATCTTATTTTTGTTTTAAAAATTTTGTTTGGAAAAGTTAATTGAATTACGTCAACAATAATAATTTAATTGATACGATTTTTTGCCTTCCAAGTGAATATCTTATTAATTTTTTAATGCATATTACAAAATTTTTAATTAAAATTTCGTTTTATTTTTTTTCTGTGTTACAGACCTGGCTAATGCGTATCCTCTGATTACTTCTTGTCCTATATACTTGTCCATAAAACCCCGTCCTGCTGAATACTAGCAAATAATCTTTTACATTCATCCATTTTGCACGTACCCATTCATCTAGAAATGGACCTCATCGCTGAAGATGATTTTTTCCATGAAAATTAGAGTCAGTTGCCAACTGCTTCGTTTTTATAATTTGCACGTGTTGTTGAATGCTGCTTTGCCAAATCATACTGAATAAATGACAACTACTTTGATAGATGCAGCTTCAACAAGATGGCCGTTCTCAACTGTCAACTGTTCGGTAGTCTCTGTTGGAAGACCCTGTGTATTTCTTATTGCTGAAGAGTTTTTTGAGTGTTCTTGTATAAACATTTGGAATGTCTTTGCATTTTTCAAAAATTTTGTTAAAGATCTACTGACGAATTTGATATTGCACACGAATGTCATATATTACAATATTATACGACTGCCAATGAAAAATTGTTACCAAAAGGTAAATTGTTAGTTCAGGCTATTGTAAGAAAACCTGATAATTTCAATGTTACACAGTTGTCCGACAATAAATTTATCTGCCAACAAAAATTGTCAGTTCGCACGGTTGTCAGATTATTGTATGGCAAAAGTTGCTAGATTCTCTTATTGTTTATAGGCATCGTTGCCAATAGAAATACTTATCTGACAATGGTATTTTTGTACGGTGCACTAAATTAAGCACATTTGACAATAACAAATGACCGTACAATGTCTGGCAATTACCTGGTAATGGAAATGGTGGATATTCTAACAATTGTTAGATGCCTGACAATGTTAATGTCGTACAGTACGCTGGCAATGCTTTTTGTAACGATGTTGTCAGAATAAAATTGTAACTACAAACGTTTGCTAAACATTTTATGACAATTTTTCGCAACATATTGTAATACCTGACAATCGTGTACATATATGTAGCTTCAGTTTGAAATTGATGCGCTAAATTTAAACTTGTGGAAGAACTTAATATGCTCTCCCCATTAATGGGTTACAACTGTAGAGTATTGCTTTTCATAAATAAATATCTATTGCGCATACAAAACACGTACAATAAGCAAATACACAAATTACAGAATCGTGCTGAATGTACTGTGTACAATTCTTTTTATTTTCTTTCTTATTTATTTCCTACATTGCAAACAAATATTGCATATACTTTGTTTTCAACACAGAAAAAAAAACCCACCAAAAGAAAATCATGTTTTAATATTTACAAATTGAGTTTAAATGTGTGATAAATGCATCATCACCGTTTTAAGAAAAAGAAGAGATTCCGAAAAATGGAATACTGTAGCGGAGAGTATTTTATAATCAATTAAAGAGAGCGAGCGAATTGAAGAGCATTTTGTTCCTTTAAATACCGAAAAATAAAACTGAAATGAGTCATATGTTTAGGAAAGTGGATCAGTGTTACCGTTGGTCCAGCAGACCTATGTATGTATGCATGTATGTATACATATATGTTTAAGTAATTGTGCGACAGTCTGTCGTCTGTTTTACTGTCATACCATGCAGTGTTTCCATTTTGACGCTTTTCTGGTATTTTATGATGCTTTTTCCATTTTTTGTAGCACTTTTGGTGATTTTTGCACAGAAAATTTCTTTGACGATTCGTGTCTAATAAATTAAGAAAAAAATGCAAAAATATAGCGAAGAACTGTTGCTTTTTGAAATGAAGTCTACAATTTTAAAAATTATTTGTAGGAACATCGTTTTCATGAACTAGCTAACTTTTTTATTGGTATACTTTCGTTTCCTTACTCAAATGCCGAAGTCGAACGAACATTGAGCTTAAGCAATTTTTCTTAATCTAAGATTAGAAATCGATTTTCTTTAAACTCACGCAAGTCATTATTGCACATGTAGATGCCTTCGTAGTCTAGTCTATGAGCAGTAGCCTATCAAACTGGAGGAGGCGGTTTCGATTCCACCATAGACCATGGGTGTTTCTGCATACAAGTTAAGAGCTGCGCAAAATGTGTTGTTGAAAAAGTGAGATAAAGTTTCAAATCGCCTGCTAGTAAAAATTGATTTAAATCAAACGTATGACGGATCCGAATATTTCATTAAAATCGTTTTGTGGCTCAATGATGAGGATTATGAATCAAATATGTATCTTTAACAATTAAATTGTTTTTCTATAAAACTTTATATTTATTTTGTTATTTTATTAAAATTTTTTTTATACCTTATTACAGCGATATTCAATTCAGAATTGATGTTGCGTTTATGGTTTACTTGTTGGTTGCAGGGTTTGTGTCAAAATATGCAACATGAATGATAAACGTGTTGCATAAACTTGTCTTTAGCCTGCATTACTTGAAAGTTTTACTAATTTTTAATGTGTTGTCTGCGAAGAAAAACAAAAAAAATTTTTTTTTCAAATTTCAAATTTTTGTCTTGACGGTTTTTACCGTTTTTTTTGTTTTGACGTTTTTCTTCATTTATAAAAATAGATACTGATACATACCATGGTAAATTTTTTCATATGCCCATACATATGTGCAATTTTGGAACTTATGCCTTGTACACACTTGTCATTTCTTTTTTTTGTCATTTTGTGACGCCATTATTGAAATATGTGCAATGTTTGCAACACCTCTCGGCAATGACAATGACGTTGCCACTAGTACACACTATAACATTTCGTTGCAAAATCACAAAACAGCACAATGTGCACGCACCATTAGAAAAGTAATTTTCTAGACACTCTTTTAAGACAATTACTTCATATACAAATTTTGAAAAACTCCCAATGGTAGCCCTGAAATGGTGTCATGAGTAAAGAGATTGCACTTTTTATTTCAATGCTGTCCGCGGAAGAAGGAGCTGAAGAGAATGTTGGTGTGTGTGTGTGTGTGCAGCGCTTTTGCATGTTTAAAATTTAAACTTTAAATGCAAATCTGAAGATAAATGTGCGAACACTTATGGTGATTTCTTTTCTGAACAAATATGTTGCCTTTTCGATGGATAACATTTTCTACAGTTTGCCCACACCTTTAAAAAGTGATACATTTTTTACTGCCACAATGGTACAAAATATTAGAGATTTAATATTAATGTATACTTAGCGTTTCACTGTTTCTACGGTTTTTAGCACCATTTTATCAATAAAAATCGTCAGCAACATTGTTTTCTAATCATCTGCTATTACCTAGAACAAACTGCAAAAACTTTAAACCGAAAATTTATCAAAAAAGTGTACATTGAAACAAATAATAAATTAAACAGAATCTCTTCTAACAAAAGTCTGACGGACTCTAGTCAAAGTGAAGAGTATATTGATTTTCATAATTCTTATTTGTATAAAAAAGTACTTCACAAAGATGTAAAAAAGGTTAGTATATCACCCCGACTTGAGATTAGAGGGTCAAATATGTTGCATATTTTGCCAGTTATTTGTGCAACATATTGAGAAAGGAACGAAATAGCTTTTTTTAATGTTACATATTTTTTAGAATGGAACAGAAACAGTAACGAAATGTAGCATATATGTAACATTTTTGTCAGAAAAGAAAACGCCATTAACGTTTTTTTGGTGTAGCTCTTGTTGTTTAGTTTAAACAAATTGACTAAAAATTTTTTCTGTGAAGCCAAATGCATTTATACTTCTGCATGCTTGTGCAACACATATGAACATATACACACATATATACAGTTTCACACATACAACTATGTGTATCTATGTTTCTTTTTTATTTTTTGATTGCAATAAATAATTTCAAAGCAAATTAGAGAACAACTGTTTGATTGTTCTTACTTAGAAATAGAGAGAGACAAATTCCTGATTATGCTCCTGGAGGTAATGCTAACACACACGTACACATAAATGTTTATGTATTGTATTTAAGTAGCATATCGAAGACACACAAGTTTTAATGCTGTTTTATTTAAATAGATGTTGCTGTCGTTGCTACTGATGGTCGGCAGGGAGTCTCTTAAACTTAGGAAAATATGGGAAATTATATTCATATTAGATGAATGATGCATATGTTTTTGTACAAATATAAATTAATACTTTCAAGGTACAGAGGTGGAGACTTTATAACTTTTCTATTCCAAAAATTGCGGGCCAATGTTGAGAGTCACTCACTTCACTTGTTGACTTCTGAGAATGATTCTTTCTTAGTGTTTTCACGTTGGATATGCTCTTTGCACTAACGTATGTGTCAACTCAATTGATGATAATTAGGTAGTGCCAACGATACAACGTTAAAAGAACTTTGTTCTCATAGCCTTGGTAAATCCATGTGCTACTTAAATAAATGCCTTAAAGGCATGATAAAGCTTTCAAAATGTTCACGTACTAACCTCGAATTGTTCTGGTTAAAAGTCAAATCTTGACTTAAGTATTATTTTCTACTAAAAATCATATGAATCGTACTATGTCTCAATAATTTTTTCAGTGCACTGAACTCACCACTCATATTGAAAATGGCTCCAAGGCAGTGCTTGCTTGTTATAAAATATTTTATTTTTAAGATGAAATTTTATTTCTATGATGCAGATTTTCTTTTTTAGTTTTTGTTTTGTTATATCATTTATTGAGTGGCTCCATAGATGTTGTAGGATCGAAATTTTGTTGTGAAAATAAAATGCAAGAAAATTCCATGTTAATAATTCTACATCGAATTTTATATCCATAAAGTTTTAAAATATTTCCTTCATATTCAATTCAATATAATAAATAAGGTCAAATCCATCTTTTTCTTTCAATTCTTTTGTTCTCGTTTATTCAATCAATAAATCGCTCATTTACTTCAATAAGGTCATAATCCAAAAAAATACACTTTTTGAGTTAATAATGCAGACGAATTCTTCATACCGGCCTTTATATTTTGTAAAAAATGCATGCAAATAGTTTCAGAACTCACCTCGTGACAGAAGAATATTTTTTCCTTTCCCCATTAAGAGGCATGTAATTGTAAACTTTAAGTACGTTTTTTACAAAACCAGTTTTTTTGAGTTGTGCCACTATTCAAGTAAATTAGCGAAATGTTTCACCTATCCATACGTTGAAATATTTTAAATGTTAATTAAATTTAAAGGCAAAAATCAAGTGTAATTGCTATTTTTTTTTTTGAGAAGAAAGCAGTTGCCCATCTCTGCGCCCCAATCACTTACACAAGCATATTCGAGCTCATTATTGCATCCAAAGTTGCCAGAATGATGTTAAAATAATAATTATTTTTATAATTTTTTTTTTTTTGTTGTTTTTTTTTATCCTGGACCAGCACTCAGGAGATGACTCCGTTTCGAAAAAAATTTTTATAGTAATTATAATTAATTATAATATAATATTTTTAATAATAATATAATTATTTAAATTCCTAAAGATACTAGATAAATTTGATAGATCACCTATTAAATTTGGCCATAAAAGGACCTTTGGTTTTGTAGTGAACATGCTTACAGTCACCATATGTAGTGATTTTTTATTGCTCTATTTTTTTCCTAACTGAAATAAATAACAAAACTTATTTAAACTAACGGAATTTACGTTTAATAGAACCCTAAAAAACTGGAAAATAGGAAAACAAAAAAATTAATTAAAAAATTTGCGCTCACTCTAACATTCCGAGTTGTGGGTCTCTGCACAAGAAATAAAACTAAATTTATTAAAAATGAATATTAAAAATTTTTCCTGAAGATGGTAACCAAGGGTTAGCGAAATATCGAAAAAATATATAAATTAGAAAACTTTTTTGTAAAAAAGACCTACATTGCTAATTAATATTATTACATACAATAAAATTTATTTTATTATTTTCATACCTTCACTAAAGCGAGCTTCATTAGAATAAATTTTTTTAACATATTGAACACCGCTTTCGATTTACTGAATGGGTGCAAAAAAAGAGAACATCAGGCAAGAACAAGCCTATATAAAATTTATTGGAATAACATTTCTAAGTATCTTCATCGCTTCTTTGGGAGATAATTTTTTGTTGGATATTTTTTAGGAAAAAGATTTTTGAAATAAATTGTATTCTGTTATGAAAGCCGCTGGCAACACGGCTCGTATTTATACTTAAGTTTTCTCTGAAAACAAAGCACTAGAGAGAAATATGTGCAAATGGGAAAGAAATCCAACGATTCTTCTTCTTGTAGTTTGAAATCAATTCGTAATCGTTCGTTTCGTTCAAGTGCGGGCATTTATTTCTGCTGTTGCTGTTGCTATTTTTGTTATTGCTGCTGCTGTTGTTCTTGCCTCTTATTTGTTTCGGTGTTGCTGTTGCTCGTTCAAAACATTAACAGCAACAACGGCCACGGCAACGGCAACTACAACAATAAAATAATATTAACAAAATTACACACACACACATTCACACATTCTTTTATTTACACACAAAAACAAAAATAAAACACTACAATACAACAATAGTGAAGACCATACGATATTTTAGTTGTGTGTGTTTCTTCTTATTTGATTTTTATTGTTTTATTTTAAAGTTTACCGTGTTTTGTCTACGTACGAAAAACAAAACAGCTGCAACAACAATGAAAACTTCTACGTACACTCACACACACAAATAACATTTTTCAGTTAGAAGAGATTTTTCGCTTGCACACGATTTGAGCCAATTTAAAGTTGGCAGTTTTGTTTATGCCGTCGTCGTAAGTGCCGTCGCGTTTTTGTTTTGTTTTTCAGTTTTCGTATTAAAAAAATATCAAATAGAAAAAAATTAAATAAGATATAACAAAAGAAATATGTACATATAAGTATCAACAACAACAAGGTCTATGTCTATTTTAAACAACAACAAAAAAAAAAGATAAATACCTAAACATAGAAAATGCTGATGTTTAATTATTCTCTACAATAAATTACATATTTTATTCTAAGATTTCTTAAAAATTCAAAATAAATTCCGAGTAATCAACAATTTAAAATTAGAAAAAAAAGGAAATAAACAAAAATTTAAAGTGATTGATCCCAATGTTGTACTTGATATGGCCGATAAGAGCATTAAGATAAAAATATAACAACATTAACATTGAATGTGACACAAAAATTATGCCGACGCTAAACAAAAATTTCTGGAAAAAAACGTGCATACGTTGGCACAAATATAAAAGTTATTCAAAATAAATAAGGAAAAAAATTATTATAAAAATTATAATAAAGTTGCTTGAAATCAAATATTTTGTGGTTTTTTGTTGTTCGTGTTTTGTTTAGGTGCATTGAAGTGACAACAAAAAAGAAAAAATTGCGCGCGCGTTTTCCGCGGTACGTTTTCATTGCCACCCAGAAAATAAATGATACATGTAAGATCTAAATATAAAATATAATATATACATATATATATAATATATATTATATGTGTGTGCATAAAATTATAAACAAAATGCAAAAGTGCAATATAAGTTTTTTTAATAAAAAAAAATATTTCAATCGCAAAAACTTAACATTAACTTAAAAATTAACATGCTGTATAACAAATACATACATATGTATATGCTGTAAAGCGTAATTGGCCGGGACTTGAAACTAGGAGTTGTATAAGTCGTTATTTCAAAGCTTCGACATGGACCAAGTATATTCACGTGAAGTATTGTGTCCAGTAACCCAACTGTTGACACTGTTTAAATTTCTTCAATGTTAAAATTTCTTTTCGAAACGCATGTATTTGTGACACGCACACATTGGAGTGTTTTTTTAACACAAAATTTTAAGTAATTTCGGACAGATGGAAGAACAAACAAAAAAAAATCGCAAGCCTGTCGTTTTGTTCAAGATATGTCAACTTTTATAAATTGGGCAGTCGAAATTCCTCGGCCTAATTTACGGGAAGGGCAGACAAACAAGACAACTCTGAAATGTATTATATTGATTGTCTTGTCACTTTGGCACAGTTCAGTATGGATAATTTTGGAAAAATTATGTCTCGAGCAATTTCGAATAGGCTGCTTTCGCTGAATAGAGTGAACTTGGGCCTATTAACGGGATACTTCAGAGGCCTACCTTAACAAAATTGGTCTTTCCGAGAACAATGTCGTTCGATTTTGTGAAAGCGACACTGCAAACTTTAAACACGTTCTTTGCGACTGTCCTGAACTCGGCAGACAGAGGTTCACCATCTGGGTAGAATTACAGTGCCTCCACACAAGCTGTGTCTGATGGTACACAGCACACCAAATAGTGCTTGAATTTTATAGAATCCTTAAATGGGGGTATAATATGAGGCTCTTTGCATAATAGATCTTCTTGGTCACGGTGCTTCCTGGCCAAATAATAATAATAATAATGTATTTTTCAAAGGTTTGAGTTTAACGTTTGAAAGCAAGTTGAGAAGAAAGGAATTTCTTAATTTAACAATTTTTTTTAAAATTCCTTTCAAGTTATTTTCAAACGTTTGCCATTTGAGAAAAGGTATGATTTCAAATCATTCTTAATTGGAAATCAAGCCTTCATGTGTGTTGGGTATGTATGTACCCTGCAGGAGAAGACAATAGTTAAACTGTAGTGATTTGCTATTGACATTTGTAGTCACCAGCACTATTGACTTTGTCATTTATGAAGGACATGTAACATGTGGTTGTCCTTGAAAAGCTACTACTGACGTTGGTCTTATAGTCAATAGTAGTAGTGGGTAGTTCTTGTGAGATCATTTTAGATACTGAGACTCATTTGTATATTTTTAGTCAATACCTATGAAAGTTTCACTAGATTTCCACACTAGTAATACTTACTGTAGGAAAAAGCTATTAATTCTATTTTTCATGGAAAATTTAACTTTTGCGTGCAACCGCATCTATTTTCAACACAATAAAGAGAAGGAAGCGTTCTCTTCTCATCAAAGACAAAATAAAAAGTGTGAACAATTCCTTGACAATGTCAGCAGAAAGTCACCAAAACCAATCGACAGAAGTGATGACTTAGATACAAAAGTGGGTTATGCCGGGGATATAATTGCGACGAACGACGAATTTCGTCGCATAACGAATTCGTCGGTAAAAGTTCGTTGTGTAAATTCGCAGTGTGACGCACAATTACGATGAAAAACTTACAGCTGCCACAATCAGCAAAGTTGTTTGCTGTCTGTGTTACCTTATAAAAAAAATTACTTTGAAAAAAAAAAACAATTAAAAAGCAATTTTATGGTAAATAATTGTGTATATTTAACTTAAATGGTGTATGCTAAAATCTAAGAAATTAATAAAATAAAAATTAAATATATTTTCTAATATATTTAAAAACTAAAATGAAAAACGGTAACTCTGTACTAAAATATTCGTCGTTCGTCGACGTATAAAATGGAAATAAATCTATCGCAGAGTTCATCACGTACGACGAATTTCGTCCGACGGCGGTGTTGTGTTTTATTTTTCATATTTTCAAATGTGTGTTTTTTTCCTGATGACGAAAGTTTGTAACGAAAAATTCGTCGTTCGTCTCAATTGTGTTCCCAGCATCACTTGGTAATTCGAAACGAAAAGAAAATTCTTCGAATTTGTATGTTATATTTTTAATACGATAATAAGTTGGTTTGATTCGAATTACAGATTAACACGCCAGAGAGTAAAAGCTTTCTGTTGGTGTGATAATAAAACAGACAGTTGGTATTTGTAGGACTGTCGTTGAATTAAAATTATAAAATGCATCTACAGCCTTCAAGATATTTCAGAGCAGAGTTGTTATTGGCATTAGAATCACTCCACCATATCTATTCTCTACACCATTTGATATTCATTGAATATCTGGATGTTACCTTCCTTAAAATAGCATTTTGGCACCAAATTAAATACGAGCAACCTTAGAATAGAAATAAACGTTTTCGCTGATACCAAATTTTTTTCTTTTTATTTACGTGAGCTGCGGATAATATCAAAAATTATGTTTTTATAATGTTGAAAAGTCTATCATTTTACGCTCCTACTGCAAGGGAATGTCTGGCCGCTCGTACATTTCCTTTTATTCGGGAAAATTCGCAGCAACTCTGCTCAAAAAACGCGAAACTACAGAGTTGAACGGCGTTAGCTGCGCAATGGCAAACACCGTAGTGTACTTTTTTGTTGGACTGCTTAGAGATTTTGCAATCATGAAAATCAAAATTCTTTTCAAATGAAAATATAATAACAATACAACCAACTCATTTTTGACACGCGGGATAAGTTTTCGTAAGAAACCGTGCAAAGGTTGTTTAAAAAATGCATGCAACATATGAAAAATTTAGGGCTACGTTCCATTTTTCAAAATATTGCGTAAATAGAAAAAACTATAAATATTTTTTGAGAAAAACGTGCAAAAAAGTGATGTGTTCGTTTATTTAAAAATATATAAAAAATATAAACAACTCATGTGCATACGAAAGAAAGAATAAAGTTTGTTCCAGGTTTCAAAGATTAAATTGAATAAAAGTCAATTGTAAAATGAATTGTCGGTTTCTGATAACAAGCGCGAACGCTTTTTAAAAAGGATAGAAAATACTATCATCAGTAGATATGTCTAGTAAATCAAATTAAGAACTTCTTGTGTTCTCTTTTCAATCAAAATAGCATTCCATGACTTATCCAATTTTGCTGTTTCCATTTAAAATATTTACACTTTATTAATCCACTATAAAGCCATTTTACGTTTTACGTCTTTAAAAGGGAACAATAAAGTGTAATTAATTTTAAGAAATATAGTGAAAAGTGTAGTGCACTTTTTGAGAATTAAAATCACTATTAGTTCGGTGTTAACAGCCACTATTGATTTTTCGGCTGTTACAAATTCCGTTAGTAGTTGTTGATTTTTTTTCCTCAGGTAGCTTACAAAAAAATAAAAAATACACGTTATTTGTTGTTAGACCTAGAAAAAAAAAGTCGTGCAAGTTCGAAAAATTCATTAAAAGAAAGTTTTGTTTTTATTTGAATTTTATTGAAGAAGAGTTGGGTGTATTTTGTTAATAAATTCCACACTTCAGCTCATTTAGTTGCAATGAAACGCTAATTCGTTGTTATTAAAAAATATTGTTAAGATTTCCTCCCTTGTTTTATTGAGGGATCCATTCGTCAGCTACTCGTCAAAAGCATTTTTAAGCGAAACTGTCGCACAGTAGTAATCTTCAAATCGAAATTATGCTGGGCTCATGATAACTTTACAAAATCCAACTTGATTAGAGTGTGGAGAATCATATTCTTAAAAGCCACTACTGACTAGCCTAGAAAGTTGTGCGCTTAGACTTCGGCTTTACTTAGGGAAATTCAAACAAAATATGAATATGAGAAATTTTCTTCTCAGTTGCTATCAATTAGAATCAACTAATCAGTTGAACTTTTTTGCTCGTTTGTGTTTCACCAGCATAAATGTCAAAATTTATTTACATTTTATGAGCGCCAATATCATTTTTACTCATTTGTTTAATTTGAGAAAACGCGCAAATAACTGTTTTACTCAAAAACTTTATTGTGATTCTCAATGAGTTTTACACAAACAAAATGCCTGTTGCTTTTGGTATTGTTGTTTTGTTGTGCAGTTGCTACTACTTGATAAATATACTTTGGTTGCTACACAATAGATCTTATTCGAAATGTTATTTTATGAAAATTTTAAACAATTAGCAATGCGGAGAAATGTGGTCAACAAGTCTGAAACACATTTTTTGAACACACTTAAAATTTTTGATAGATCTAACACTCAAAAACGTAAACAACAGCGACATCCGTTGTTTGGCTCTCAAGAGTACTCATGACATGAGTCATGCCAGTACAAAGTGTAATAATTTTGACAGCGCGTCAACAAATGAAGTTGGTCGCAGAAAGTGGCAAAAAACACAAAATACATGAAAAACAAATTTCATATGTACGAATATTTATCAATCTTTAAGTCAGTCCCGGACTGAAGATACATATTTCACGGTGTGTAAAAAAATTGTTTTGTTATTTTTAAAAAAAATTATCACTCGGCCAATTAGTAGCTGTCATTATTGTATTAATTTCAAGGCGAATACATACCAGGTAAACTTACTGGTACAACAACAATAACAAAAATCATTGTATGTTGTTCAATATAATTCAAACAATATTGACATCAAACAGTGATAAATAGTCGGTAGCTCGGCTAATAAGTTCAACTGTTATGAAGTCGCCTTGATTAATTTCTTTAGAACGAATGTCTAGTGTGGAGAGAATACATTTTAGGAGTATTGAATTATTTTACAACTCTCTCATAGCTTTTCTTTTAAAATAGTACCTCTGACGTTGGGCAGACAGATGTGTTAATATTTAAGCCACCGGTGCTAATTTATTATTATTTTATAATTTTTTTTCAACGCTTACAAATGGCCATTAAAAGTTTACAACAACTACTTTTAAGTTGCAAAACAATAATTAGTGCGATATAAATATGTATTAATTTTTGTATTTTGCAGAAAATTGATGGGAAAGCTTAGAAAATAAAAATAAAATCGAATGTGCAATATAAAAGAAGAATAACAAGATATAGGAAAGGGGAAAAAATTAAATAAAAATAAATAAAAGTACAACATTTATGGAAACAAGTAAAATTTAAACGCCGCTGGTGAACGGAAAAATCATAGAGAATTTCACGGAAATCTCCCCCCCCTGAGAATGGAAAGTGTTAAGAAAATTTTAAACTATAGAAGAGTGTGAAATAAATTTTTAATTATTGGAAAAAATATTCACATATAAATCGCAGCAAAAAGATTTCAGTGAGCGTGTGTGTGTGTGCGTACGAGTGCTAAAGTTCATTTTGGAATCTTATAGATACGCAACGCTGTCGCTTCATAATCCAACTTCTTTTAATCTTATCGTCTAATAAATTTATTTATATCGTTTTTATGTTCCAAAACTAGACACGTTTACTCCAGCTCAAAGTATATTTCCATAAATTTAAGTATTTTTGATTGAAAAAAAAAAATACAATAAAAATGTTGAGGCAAGTGTTTAGCAACAATTCAAAATAACAAAATAATAATAATGGATGTAAATTTAGAATAATCAGTAACAAAGAATATTAACAGGCATATGTATGTATCGATACATACATACGTGTGTACGTACATCTGGAAAAAGTTCTAAATGATTTCTAATTGTATAACGTAGAAAATCAATTGAATACTAAAAAAAGTAACAAAAAACGAAAGAAATTTTTCGAAAAAGAAAAAACGTTGGCTGGAAACCCATGCTACACTGGAAAAATAAATAAGTTGGCTCTAAATATCTATTGAAAATCTATAAATTGTGTAATATTAATTTAAAATATATTTTTTTACTCAACAAAATGTCTGGTTTTATAAAAGTGAAACTAAAATGTTTACAAATTTTATGATGTTAATTTTTTTTTACCTCTCAGTGTAAATGAGTGATTAATAATACAAAATCTGAACAAGATACTGCATATAGATTTGAAAATTTTAAACGTTAAAAGCATAAATAAAATAAAATTCTAAATACAAAAACAAATATTTTTTTCTCTTCAATTTGTTTGTGTTTTTTTTAAATATTTTTTTTTTTTTCAATAAAAAAACGAAAAAAGTGCAGTGCAAGTGTGTTGAATAAATCTTCTTACTGTGCTGGCAATTAAAATTTTTTAAATATTTCATAAATACCGACGGTATTTTGCTCTACAATCATTCAACAGCAACTTCAAGCAGTTAAAAGCAACCCGCAACAAAATGGATTGTGATTATTCCAAATTTTTATATAAACGTAAGTGGATTTTCTTGTTAAAATTATTTTTGATTTACTGCGTAAAGAAATTTTATAAAATACATTTTGATTTTCATTAAAAAAAAAAGCAATTTGTATCGGGTTTTGCATTGAGGAGTGTAGTAACGGCTGTAGTAGCCTGCACGCACGTTGACTACAAAACCAAAAAGTACACTCGAACTTTCAGACCAAATCATACCAACATTTCGCTTGTTTTTCGGATGTGCATTAATGTGCCTTTGTGTCAGTTGTTTGTCGAAAGGTTTCAGTGGCGACGGCGCAGTAAAACAAAGCTTAAAAATTGAATGCGTCTTCTTGACATCAGAGCCGCTGCAAAACGTGCAAAACCAGAGTTGCAAGATAGTGAAGCTTCACCACATGTTATCTCTCTCACTATCACTTTCCTGTAGTTTCAGCACAGCTGATACTAATCCACTAGTAACATCAGAGCGCCCTTCTTCTGCGGCATTGTGTAGCATCAGCGGCGAAGCAAAATTCTTAATAAAATGCCAACCAAATACAGCTTCAAAAAATACAGCTGCAACACTGCTGTAAAAATAAAAGCGTGCCAAGACAGTATTTTAAAAATTGAAGCTCTCTTCTATCTATCTATTCGTCAGCTGTAATCTCTATTACTATTCCTTTCCTAGAAATTAACACCTAAAAGTTGGTAATCATTGCCTGATTCCAAAAAACAGTGCATCGCATGTCTAGGGGTCGTCCCCTGAGTGCTACTCTAAGATAAAAAAATGGAAATAACAATTTTATCTGTTAGTAAAGGGTTATCCGTTTTTCGTTTTCAAAAGTAAAGTTAAATAAAACACACATGAACCTGATTTCAGTAAAACTTTTATTTCATTATAATGCTTGGATCTTGACAGCATGTTCAAAATGCAATGTCATTTAATTGGTTGCATCAGTCGATACCTTTGCGGTAGCTTTCGAACACTTATTCACACGTTTGACTAATGTTGGTTTTTAAATGCTCCGACGTTAGGGAATTAGCCGCGTAGAGACGATCTTTGAAGAAGATCCTCAAAAAAAATCTAACGGCATGAAAAAGCATTATCTTGTTGGTCAATTGCTGTCGTCAAAATGTGAAAATACGGGTTCTGGTAACATCTCATGCCATAAAAGCAAAATCGGTCGTGTTGTGTTTGTCGCGACACCGTCTGCTTGAAATCACATGCCGCAAAGTTCATAATCTGCAATTGCAGGCAAAGAAGTCGGCTCTTATGCGGCCATAGCGCTCTAAATTCACGGTAGAGGTGGTGTATTTGGAGGTATATTATTTGCTCTCAGCAGGGGTACTACTAACTTTCCGGCAGTACTATATTGGCAGAACAACATTGGATGCAACGCAACGCACTGCAGGATAAGAGCTACAGGGAAGTACGAATCAGGATACGCTTGGAAAGCCAGTTAAACCTAAGGGTGGCGATGGCACGATGGATGGTAGTCTGCACGTTGACTACACAACCAAAAAACAGACCTGATTTCAACCCCAGTTTCAGACAAAAAAAATTTTTAAAATAAAAATAAACATCTCGCATTTTTCTGATGTGTATTAGTATGTCTTTGTGTGTCAGTTGTTGTCGGAAGGTTTCAGTGGCGAAGGCATAGTCACTGGTCACTGAACAATACCGGCTTCAGCTGATAGCAAACCACAATCGCATCAGAACGCCCTCCTTCGCTGGTATTGTGTAGCACCGGCGAAGTAAAATAATAATAAAAAAATAAATGGCTACTAAACCGAAGCTTCAGCACTGCTACGAGTATAAAAAACAAAAAAAGAACGTGCGAAAGCAGAGCTGCAACATAATTAATTAAGCTTCACCTCCTGTCGTTTCTCCTACTATCCCTTTCCTATAGTTCCCAGCACAATGCTTTGCATGTGTAGGAGTCATCTCCTGAGTGCTGGTCCTAGATAAAAAAAAAAAAAAAAATGGCTTTGAACGTCTCTACCTAGAATACCTTCGGCAGGGCCCTCAATAGCCTGGCATCCAGAAAAAGTGCTTCATCCAGAAAACGTGCGTTATTTTATGGAATGAGTTTTAGTATCTGGTGTTAAAACGGCGGTATTTAATTGATTTATTTTTTTTCTTTTTGTATTTCATATTTATTGTTATGGAATAGTTGTACTTAATTGTTTTATGCCAAAACATGTGTTCTTTTGTACACGTAAAATATGCAACACTACTTAGAATCAGGTGAACATTTAACAATGTTCACAAATCACATATAACACTTATTATATACTTTCTTTAGAAAAGAAAACACCATTAGAGTTGCGCCAACAAATTCATTCTTTGAACAAAATAAATAATTTTTGCTCTTACGCTTTCTTTAGTCTGTTCGTTACAAAATGACAAACCAAATTAATTCCAAAACAAGTCGACTTCCAAAGCGAATTAGTGCGGCCAATTCAAAGACGTCATCGGCTACAAGTCCCCATATCATACTCTGCGCTGCCTCAATATATTTTTCTGCTCAAAATTTCTGGTTTTGCCCTCGTACAAACGATGAAGTTTTTCGCATGTGCGTGTCTTTTTATGGAATTATGCTAATTTATATTATTTTGCACAAAACAACTATAATTAGCATTTATTTTTATGATTTTCCATGTTAATTATTTTCATTTTCTGGGTATTTTCGTAATTAATGGGCACTTTTTCTTTTTTTTTTTTTAATTCTTTTATTTTAAGCATAAACGCAGCCTTTTATGCCCTTAAAGAGTTTTAGTTCAGTTGCTTTTCATTTTTAAAATTAATGATAACAGGCACATACATATGAAAAACGCTTAGAGAAGTGTTTTACACAAGATTAATTACAGGTGATTAGGGAAAAAATATTGACACTTAACGCGTGAAATGCTTCAGAAAAAATTAAATTTATAATTTATGGATGATGAATTGAAGGCACTTTATGTTAATAAAATTATTTAGGTATTAAAAACGCTGTAGTTACGATATGCGTACACCTACATATGTATGCATATTTCGAAGTTAGCTGTACTGAGCGCAGTGATGTTAACATTTTTAATTGGATTTCCGTACACCTCCAAAATAAATACCGTTTTTATGTAAAATTACCGTACGCAAAGAGTTCTGCAAAAATAATAATATGCTTCTATTAAAACATGTTTACACCTATTTCTAACTCAAAATATAATGATTTAAAAACAAAAAAAACTGGAAACTAGTATGTACTAATAATGAAACAGAGTATTTAAATTTTGTACTTTCAGTGCAGTACAGTTTTGCAATATGTAATCTTAACTGAAAGGTGTTATATATAGCCATTTATGGCAGAAACGTATATAATTGCATTAAGTTTCATGTTAACGTTATTTGGCATAGTTGTAATGAAACCGCTCTTTTTATGATTAGGTCATTATGAAGAAAATTTTTGTGGGCCTTAAAAATTGAAATTACTATGCAAATATAGAAATTACCTGCCTACCATTTGGAGGTCTAAATTACCGTACAGTTAACATCACATATAACTCGTTATTGCATAAGTTTGCGACATAAAATGTCAAAATTCTATTCAAAGACATTTGTTTAACAATTTTTATTAATAACAAAATCGGTATTTTGTTTAAAAAATATTTATTATTTGTGCTTAAATATTGCTAGTGAAAATTTTTTCTGACATTTTCTACCTGGCTCACGATGTCACTCAGGTCCAAGTGAGAAAAAAAATTCTGTTAAAATATTTATTTACATATGTACATTAAATTTGTTAAGTTTTTATACTCGGAGTAACATTACACATTTGTTTATTAAACTTTTTATTAATTTCTTTTGATTTTTAAAAATTTCTGCATTTACGATCAGATTTTTTTACGTTAATTACTCGCCATCACGAAGTAGTAAATTCTTCTTTGATCATATCATATTGATTTTTCTTAAAAAAAAAAAAAAAAAAAAAAAAACAACGCCCAGGGTCTCAAGTGTTAATCGAACACGCAATCTACAAATTGATGGTGTAATGCTCAAGCGCTAGACTACGGAGGCACTTTAATAGAAATAAAAAGAACGTTAACATTTGTTCTTAATGTACCATTTGCATTTCAAGTGAATGTCGTCAATTTAGCGAATTTTTACTTCCGTAAACTCATCGCTAATAGTTCATATTTTTTGCGAATGTTAAATTCCGGCAATTTAGCGAATATTTTTATATCGAGAATTCTTCGCTTTAGCGTACATACGCTTAAAAGCGAATCCACGGTAAAGCGGGCAGTCTCAGACGGACTAACTATATGCTGGTAGTCGTGTCGCCAAAAAAAATGGCGAAACTCTCTTTGGACCGAACTCGTTACCTCTTTTGTGTAATAGCGGTGCACAATCCAAATGCGCATTTCATTATCCCCATCTGCCATTTTCACTAAACTTACATGACGTTCTCCAATTTAAATAATATGGAACCATCTGCAATGCTTTTTATGTCGATTTAATTTATTTTAACACAGTTTCTTATTCACCATCTTCTTTAATTCTTGCTAATTTGTTGACCTGTTAACCTAAAGAATGTAACTACGATAAGTCTGTAGAAAAACACTTTGTAATAATTTGTCTATTACGTATTTGGTATATTTCAGAAAGTTTTACCCAACAAAATTAATTAACTTTTCGTGCCGTTACGTATCTTTCTTATGAAAACGTCTTAAAGCCGCCTAACAAGTACAGTATTACAGACTTCAAGAAATTCTATCTAAAAGCAATAAGGAAAAAAAAGGAACAGCTTAAAATAAAGTGTAGAAATGTTCAAACTTTTGGCATTCGGCATTAGACGAATTTGTTCGCAAAAAATAAAAAAAAATGGACAGAAAAAGATAAAAATTCTTTAAAAATACGAAATGCATAGTGACTTTAACGACAATTGTAATTGTTGCAATTTACAGACGGCAATTACCTTTTCATTCTTCTTTTTTTTCGATAAGTGTGTGTGCACGTGCATATGTGTGAACATGTTTGTAGCTGAGTGTACGTGTCTCTAATACCCCCAAGCAATTTATGTCTGCTGATGCCCCTTTTCCACTAGATGATGTTTTTATTTCTTTAACTTTTCACACGTTCTTAGTCTTTGTTACGTCTTTTCTTTATTTTTTTTTTTTTTTTACTGGGGATTAACATTACGACTTACAGGGGCGGTTCCACAAACAACCAGGCGTCATAGAGAGACTATTGTTTTAAAAAGGTGTAAAAATAAAGAAGCACTATAAAATGTATTAAATCACCATCTCATTGCAACAACAATAATCTTGGTCAAACTGAAAAATGGCGCTGCACACAAAAGATATTTTGTATGGAAAGGCGCTTTACACCATAAACTTGGAGAAAAGAAAACAATTTTTAAGCAGTTCTAAAAACAGTCACATGTATTCGAAAAGTACGGAAAATACTTTTATTATTAAAATAAGCAAAAATATAGAAAAAAATACACTGGGAAAAAATTAGATTTACTGATTTCATTCCCTGTTCTCCGATTACTACATGTACATTGACGTACTAAATGTTGCAGGCTGAACCCTTAAATAGTGCTATTCTTTATATATAGTGTATTTCTTTATATGAGAATAAAACTTATTTGCTCAATTCAGACAGCTCAGTCGTATGGTGTATCATTTACATAACGACGGTCAGGGTTATTTTTTTTAAAAAACAAATCAGAATTTTTTTTTTTTTTATCTGGGACCAACACTCAGGTGATGACTAGTACACATGCGAAGCATTGTGCTGGAACTATAGGAAAGGGATAGTAGGACAAACGACAGGAGGCGAAGCTTAATTAATTATTTTACAGCTCTTCTTTTGCACGTTCTTTGTTTGTACTCGTAACAGTGCTGAAGCTTCGGTTTAGTAGCCATTTTTATTATTATTTTAGTTCGCCGGTGCTACACAATACTGGCGAAGGAGGGCGTTCTGATGTGATTGCGGATTGCTATCAGCTGAAGCCGGTATTGTTCAGTGACCAGTGACTATGCCATCGACACTGAAACCTTCCGACAACAACTGACACACAAAGACACACTAATGCACATCAGAAATCTGGGAGATGTTTTTATTTTTTTTTTTTTATAATTTTAGTCTAAAACTGGAGTTGAACCCAGGTCTGTATTTGGTTTTGTAGTCAACTTGCAGACTATCATCCATCGTGC
Organism: Dexiosoma caninum; assembly: GCA_963924685.1. Classification (NCBI taxonomy): domain Eukaryota; kingdom Metazoa; phylum Arthropoda; class Insecta; order Diptera; family Tachinidae; genus Dexiosoma; species Dexiosoma caninum. Next base: position 9,668,712 of record OZ004726.1, on the reverse strand, counting down.
CATCGCCACTCTTATTGGCATTTATCAGAATTTAAAAGCGATTCTGATTTGAGTTGGTGTTATGAAACCGTCTTGGATTTGCCTTGACTCGATAATAAACAAAAACCATATTCGAATCATCTGTTTGACTCTGTTTACAATTCCTTTAACGGCATTTTCAGAACAAATTACACATTTTTTAACAAGTGATATATTATATGATCAAAATATTTACTTTAAGAAGCATAAATTGTGCTAAAATGAATTGCAAACAAGTAAGAGTGCTATATTTGTCTGGGCCGAATCTTAGATACCTTTCACTGGCCCACCTTATATCCCATATTCGTCTGAATTTCCGTTCAGTCGTTTAGTATTGCCGGATTTTTACCTAACTTTTGTATCTGGATCTTTGAACCACCTCTTTCACTATATAAGTTCAAATAGCCAACTGAATTGCACCGAATTTAACCGTTTAGATGGACCGCGAGTTTGGTAACACAAACCATTTTTTTTTTCTCTCACATAATTGTCCAAGCGGTTATCTGAACCGCGAATATTATCGAAATCGGTTAAACGGACCATATGTATATCTGAGCATAACTAACAAATTTTGTAAAAAGCGCTCCAGTCGAAAAAAAGGAATTTATCTTATAAAACCGAGGCGGTCGTGCTTCTTCGGCTGTAGGTCGGAAACTATTGAACGGATTCGGCTGAATGTAAATAGCAACCGATTCGAGTCTAGTACCGACCGATTGACACCAAAACGAAATCTGTACGGAGTTTAGTTTGGCCGGAAAGTTGATTTCACACATACGGACAGGCGGACAGACGGAGATGGTTCAATAATCTTACTTTTTAAAAAATATATAAGATTTTTTCATAAATATTAAAATAAATAAATATTAAAGAAATTACACACGGAATGACAAACTTATATACATATGTATATCCGTTACACTTAAAGTGAAGACTATAATAAATAAATAATTTAAAAATTTAATAATAATGTCTTAAATAGAAGTTATAATGAACTCAAACCCCTTCGGTCATTGTGGGTAACATTGTACATGAAATACATATATGTATGTGTGTCGTAACTTTGTTATATTAATTTCGCCTGAATCCAAAGATCATATCGTATGCTCTCCAAGAAACATAAAATATTATTTGTTAGTTAAATTGAGAAATACTTTTAAAAATTCGTTACATTTGCTACAATTTTTGCAGTTGAACGTTTTCATTACAATAACAACAAGAAAGAAACAAAAAACAAGAAACAGCAAACTCAAGTACTGATTGAAAAGATTATGGCGCAAAAACAGATTTTCCGAAAAATAAAATTGCCAACAAAAAAAAAAAGGAACGCAAAAGAAAACTGAAACAACAACTGCAACAATATGTAACAAATTATTGCAAATAATTTATAAAAGTTTTCTAATGTTAATTTATGGTAGTTGTTGCTGTTATTGTCATTATGAAATAAACAAATGACACGAATTTAGACGTTGTTTTTGGTGCTTTTTGTTTGTTAAGGCATTAAAATCACGTATTAAACAGCATTTATCTTTTTTTTTTTGTTTTGTTTCGCAGAGGTTTTCATTTTTTCTTTTCCCGTATTGAAATCAAAATCACTAAGAAAAGTGGTGCAATTTTACGAGCTTCAGAAAACGAAGTCAATAAATTGAAAAGCATATTTTTTCTACTTTATATTTCTATAACAATCGAATTAAACTTTTGTTTACAAAATTTTGTGAGAAAAAGCAACAAATGTCGGTATATAATTGAACAAAATTTCAAAAAGAATTAAAGCACGTTCTATTAAGTAACAAATGTTATTGAGAAGAATTTTAAAATAAAAAAATTGCTGGCATTTTCCATTTAATAATTCGGTACTCAAGATAATAATAAGATTTTTTACGATTATTTATCTATGTTTGTTATATGGTTTAGCTGGTCTATATGCACATTTCATTTGGTGCTAATACGAAAATCCTCAGTAGATTTTTAACCAAATTCTTTAAAAAAGCTAAGAAATTCCACATGTTTATACAAGAATTCCCAAAAAAATATTTGAGAATTAAGTAATAAACAAACAAAACAAACCAGAGGGTGGCGATGGTCGAAGTAGTCTGCACGTTGACTACAAAACGAAAAATTTTCCTGAGTTCAACCCCAGTTTCAGACTCATAAAAATATCTCGCATTTTTTCTGATGTGCATTTCTATGGCTTTGCGTCAGTTGCTGTCGTAAGGTTTCAGTGGCGAAGGCATAGTCACTGGTCACTGAACAGTAACGGCTTCAGCTGTAACCAAACCACAGGCACATCAGCACGCCCTCCTTAGTCGGTATTTTGTAGCATCGGCGAAGAAAAATAATTACTAAAAATGGCTACTAAAAACGAAGCTTCAAATTTTAATACGTCTCCTTCACATCAGAGACACTACAACACTGCTATAAAAACAAAGAACGTGCAAAAGCAGAGTAGTAAAATAGTGAGGCTTCACCTCCTGTCCCTTTCGTCCAGTTCCAGCACAATGCACCCATGCGTAAGGGTCATCTCCTGAGTGCAGGTAAAAGATAAAAAATAAATTACTTTTATAATTTTTCTAGTTTTTTGACCTTTTTTTTTTTTTTTTTTTTTTTATATTAATAACACTAATTATTTTAAGCCAAAGTCTTTTTATATATTTTATATTTATTTCAATATTTCGCTACTCCTTTGTGTAGCTTCTTCAGGACAATTGGTTTTTGTTTTTTTTTTTTTTTTTTTTAATTTTTTTATTATAAACAAAAACCAATTTTCCTGAAGAAGCTACACAAAGGAGTAGCAAAATATTGAAATAAATATAAAATATATAAAAAGACCTTAGGCGTAAAATAATTAGTGTTGTTAATATAAATTACTTTGAATTAAAAAAAAATCATCAGTCACAAACTGGGACGGATTCGACAAGTGGGCGTGGTACCTGCCATAAAAACAAAAAAATTTTAAATCGATTGATTATGATGTGTTTTGGCTAATTAAGTCATAATTACAGAAGTTCAATATTTATTTCAGAAAAATTAAGATAAACTATTTTCAGTATAAGTTCATCAACATCTGAACTTATTTAAATCCAATTTCATTGAACTGTTTTTAATTTAAATAGGTGCAGCGAAGCACGCCGGATTTTAGCTTTATAACAATAAATTTCTTTTGCGTATACTAAAAAAAGTTTCTACACCATCGCGTAAAAGCATTTTTATACTTTAGTTATTTACATTTATCGTTATTAATATTAATTTTAAATAAAATATATTCTGTCCTGAAGAAGATACCAGGCGATATCGAAATATCCACAAATAAACAAGAACTTTTTAGTCAATTAAATCAACATATTTACAATAAAAAAAGGGCGAAAAATTACAAATCTGAGAAATTCAAAAATCAAGGAAAAAAAAAAACAATTTTAATAGATTTTTTTTTCCAAAATTTGCCTCAAAACTTCTGTGGGAAAAGTTTGATTTATGACTTTTAATTTCTTTCCCTTCATTTTCTCAAGTACGTATTTCGATAATAAAACTAAAGAAATAAATGTGTATGTAAAGAAATTAAATAAAAGTGGTGCAAGTAGTAAAAACTGAAAGTAAAACAAGTAAAAAAAAAAGAAATTAAACACATGACAATTTTACCCCTTCGAAAACCAGATAATCAGCACCAGCACCATCACCAACACCAACATCTCCCCAACTCACTCCCCATTTGTCAGCTAAATAAGGTCATCTTTTTCTTTACATACATTCGCTGGTACGTTTGATGACTTTTAAATCTCTCTACCTCTTACCCTAGTTTCGCCCACCACACACCCTCAGCCTATGCCCTTTCTTGAAGACATATTCACAAAAGCGTATTCAAACAACTTGCATAAACTAGTTGTAGTCACAAGTTACGACAAAATAAAAGCGTATTAACGAATTAGATTAACATTGAATTAAAATAAATTAAACTAAATAAAAACAGAGGAAAAACAAGCAAAAACCAATAACAATAATACGCATGCTAGAGTACAGTAAACACGGAACGCTTGAAGAAACGTTTACGACGGAAAAAATGACAAAAGCCGTAGAAAAAAAAGCCGACGGCTGACAAAACACAAAATGTTCAAGCAAGTCAAACAAAAAATTAATAAAAAAATAAAACCAGAAAAGGCGTCTACGAAACTATTCCTTACTGAGGAAGAAAAACTAAACACAATGACGACGGTACATCTGCGGCTCCTTGACTGCTGCTACATTTGTTGACTTGGATTCACAAAATTAGCTAAAAAGTATCACTATTGCTTATATTTAACAGAAAATGAAAACAGATTCCTAATTAACATAAATATTTTGTTGACTTGACTTTGTTGGTAATAAAGGCAGCGGCACAGCTTCACCATGAACGTAATCAAGTGCGCAAATATTTTTTTTTTGCGAATTCTCTGCCATGACTGTTTAATTACAACCAAAAATTTGTCGTACCCTTTTACTTTTGAGTTTACCTGTTAGTTAACTTGGGAGTGGCGCAGGAAGCTGTCTTATAATCTGCTGGGTTCGTGGATGTCGTTGGTGTGCAGGGAACGTTTCGGCAGACAGTTTAGCTAGAAGGGGAACCAGCACACCCCTGGCCGTACCGGAACCATTTTGAAGGCTCGGATCAAATACGATCCTAGAACGTATGCGAGTACACATCAGGAATGCCGATGAATACCTCTGGCTTCATTCCGGACTGAGACAGTCGAACCTAATAAATGGGGATCGTATCGAGGCTCTCATGTCTTTGAGTAACAATAAGTTACGTGAACTCACCGGCATGCTAACTGGCCATCAACGTTCATTGGGATTAACAGCCGGTGCAGATTCTGTGACTATGAAGAGCGGACCCCGTAGCACATTCTGGAGAACTGTGAGGCTTTAAAAAACATTTATTGGAAGATTCCCCGGCAGAGCAGTTGTAGTAGTTGCTTTAGCACCCTTTAGGTGATACAATACATCTCTCTTGGGTCGCGGTATCCTATATTTTCCATAGTTTTTATTTCGTTAATGAAATTTTTATTCTGAAACGAATTTCTGTACATCGGAACAAAGTAACTCTACGGGATTTACCGGCAATTAGTTACTTTGTTTATATTGTCGTCTATGGTCTCTGTGAAATAACTTCCAAAGAGAATAACGGCCAAAGAGAACAAACGAACCCCCAATAATCAATTAAATCAAACTGTTACCAAAGTGCACTATGTAACAAAACGAACTCTACATAGTGTGCCTTCGACCGGGCTCAAGACTTTGCTCCTTTATGGCATAACGAACAATGGATTCGCAAACAAAAGTTTTTCTACATAGTCGGCCTTTGGCCTTACTCAGGGATTTCTTGCTCTGTTTTATAACGAACGCCGGCTTCGCTAACAAAAGCTTCTGTCGCCTTATCTAATTTTCTTCCCATTTTGTGAAGCGCCCATAAATTAAATTTAAGCGAAAAATTTAAAAAAATTGCAAATAATTGAAAATGAAATAACTTCCAAAGCAAATGAAATAAAATAAATTAATAAAATTAAATAACTGCCATTTGAAATTCTTTTGGGACTTATTTCATTTGGGAGTACTTTCATTATGAAATAAATCCCAGGTAAAAAATGAAATAATTACCAAAAAAAATCAAGTAAATTGACCTGAAAACAACTAAATTGGCATTACTTTTCAACAATTTAATTTTTTTATTTTTATTTTAATTTTTATTTTTATTTTTTTTAATTTAATTTAATTTTTTTGCAGCCAACTTCACTTAATTACGCACTGTCAAAATTGGTTTTTTCAATTGCAAACCATTGACGCCGCGTTATTTAGGCTGGTTTCGTACATTTTGTATGGGCATGAGAAATTATGACTGCCAGACAAGGCTTGTGCTCTCAAACAAAAACAATTTATTTGGCCATGGGAACTTTTGAGAGCAAAAATACGCTTGACACGCTGATTTATATTTGACAGTTATCGTTGTTATTATTCAATAATGCACCGTTTTATTATTACCGAACACGCGAGGGCTTGAAACCCGGATCTTCTGGCTGTAGAATGAATGTGCTAACTAGTCAGCCAACAGCACCTCCAAACTTCATCAATAGAAAATTATTTTAATTACAGCGTCAGGTTGCTGTTGTTGTTTTAATTGCTTATGTCGATTAAAACTCTTTGTTTTTTTTTGGTTTTAGTTACTGGCCTTAAATTGAAATTAAATTCAATTAGAATTACAATAATCCAATTCGAAACACCCCCACCGCTGCCTGCTTTTACAAAATAAAAAAAAAAAACACAAATGAACTGAATGAAACTGAATTGAAAATGGAAATAAATAAATTGTGAAACATTTTGATCACTTCGGTTAATGAAATTATTCGCACTTGTATCTCAATATTTTACACGCGTGCAAAGTGCAAACGCCTTATCAGGTGAAATTGATTAACAGCTATTCCATTTCCCATTTTCACCATTTTCTTCTAGCACACCCGCCATATTTAAATGCCTTTGATATTGCACAATTTGACTGGTTGGCTGGTCTTTTTGTAAATTTATTTCCATTCTAAATGAATGCGATAAAAATAAATGAACAATATTTAATGCTTGTCCTGGTAATTAATTGCCATCTTTTTTCTTTCTGCCAGCTTAATTTATGTTTATTTTATTAGAATTTAAACTACGTTATGAACAGGGCCATAAATCATTTTCCATTCGGTTTAGTTTAAGGATATAAGGCGTTGAAATTACTTACATTTCACACTAAATACGATAAAGCTCTAGAGATTGTCGTTCAACATAGAATTCATTTGCTATGAAAATTGCAAGCAAGGACATTAATATAGATGAGCAGTTGAGAAAGGACTTAATAGATAATAATTTCGAATATGAGTTTGTATGCCATGCCATAAGCTGTATAACATTTGCAAACTTTCCGAAAGATGGTCTTTAAATTGACACAACAATCGGAACATTTAAAGTGTGATGGACAATACAATCTTGAGACAATGTTTTACGGCGTTATTACGTTCTTTCGCAATGCTTTTCAACACTTTTGTTTCATGCAGACGAATTTCCATCATTTATGAAACACTCACCTAAAAGATGTTCATAAATGTAATGGGACACTTTTCATTGATCCAATGAATCACATCTTTGGGTGACTTTTAATGTCTGGTTCCACGGGAAGCCAGCGTTCCGCACTACTATAAATATAACCCATATGTGAATGGCAAAAAAAAAACACGTTTAACCCTAGAATGGTAAACATATTTTTTCGCTCTTTAATGGTAATCTTCGCCTGTGAGGCGAAGACTTTTGTAAAAAACCCACATTTTAGCCTTAAAAAAACAAAAATTTATTAAAACAAAAACGTATTTATTATATGCTTAGTAATAAAAATAAACAAAAAACAATTCATTTTTTAAATATCACAAATATATCATTGGCAACATTTATAGATCACATATTTTACCAATAGTATGAATAGATCTTTTACAAAAAAGAATGAAAAAAAAAAAATCCGATTGAGATCAAAAAATAAACTTCAGTATCTTGTAGACCTTATATCTAATTAACATATTAAAAAATAATATAAATCTTAAAATATTTTTTGATATATATTTATTAAGCCTGAGGTCTTTTTTTTATTTTATTTTGTTTTTTATTATTCGATATTTCGTTAACAGCTTGTTAACATCATCAGCAATAATGAATGAATAATAATAATAAAAATAAATAATAATAAAAATAATAATATAATTAAAAAATAAATCTTAAAACTTAAAACAAATTGTGCAAGACAAAATAAAGTTTGTGGTTTTTCCACCTAATTTTTTACATCACATTGCCAACAATTTGGTGATCTGTGCTCTAAGCAATAAGTTTTCTTGCATTTTGCGCAGAAATATACGCTCATACGCTTCAATTTTGGAGGACAGAAATCGCACATTGATCTTTTGCCCTTTTTTATACTGGGTTCGTCTGTATCATTATCAGTATTATCGTCAACAAAAAAATTACCTTTATTGGTACACTTCGCCTCAGAGGCGACACACGTATCTATATATATATAAGCAATGCAACGCAGCAAAACAAAACACGTCTGTGCCCAAGCTCGTACAACACTCAACTGAGTTGGCACGAGCGCACGCTTTAATACGAGTGAACGGTCAGGAAGTAAAAACAAAAATTCTTCCCTCACAGGCGGTGTTTACCATTCTAGGGTTAAGTGTACCGGGCTACCTACATATATGGCAATATGATTGGAAGCCTGGGGAGCATGCTCTGCAAGGTGTTTTTTTTTTGGCCATTCACAGTTTTTGTTCGTTTATTTTGCTTTCACAAATTAAAAAATTTCAGTCTGATATTTTCATAAAAAATGTTATTATCGGTATATGATCGGTTTTCCAGGTACCTGGCCACTCTGTTAAGGGCGTTAAGAAGTAAACTGGTCTGCCACGCGTATTCAAAACATTTTCTTACCTTAAAGTTGGAATTTATTGAAAATTTATAAATCTGTTTCAAATCTGTGGATCAGCAACTGCTATAAAAAAAATTTTACCCAAAACGTTAAAGGTACCCGGGTAACTTGCTTGCAATCCACATAAAGGATAAATAAGGGTTTAATAATTGATGTGTTCCTTGTGAGTGCTGCGTATCGACTCTGAAAGTTGGAGTTATTGTGCTCGTATGGTTTTGGGTTCCTGGAGACTGTGGTTACTACCTAAATTCACCCGGGGGAGAGTAGCTCTCCCCCTCAGCAAAGTGTATATCATAGACCAGGATTCCTTAGTTTTAGTTAAGTCACTAGTTGACTTCCATGCCCATGGGGGCACATCGTAATTCACCCGGTGTTAAGAGCACTGTGGTGTTAGACGCTATACGCAGCTACCCACGTTAATCTTGAACACAATCTGCCACTTTTGATATGGGGAAATTCAAATCGAATGTCCAGAAACACTACTACATCTATACCTTCTTACAAAACCTCATTTTCTAGTTTCTACAGAATGCATGGTACACGGTAGGGACATCCCCGCAATGTAACTAAAAAAAAAAAAAAAATAACAAAAGAAAACAACCGAGTAAATTAAATTAAATTAAATTAAAGTAAATTGTAGTATTAGAAAACGAATGAAATGTGTGCTTTAAATTTATCTATAAATTAAATGTGATTCAAACTATCAGAGGCGACCGTTGTTGGGGCAAAATACCCTGCGTTAATTTAACACGAAATACTTTAAACACCAGGCTTGTAGGACTATTTCATCACTTATTACTTTTAGCAACAATTTGAACAATTTTAATTAAAATTTCACAGATTTTCATTATTTATTTATTTTGTTAAATACTTTTGTGCAATAAATACATTTTTTTTTCTACAACTTTTTTTTTTTAAACAACCCGTAAAACAAGACGGCGGAAAAAATTGCTGTGTTGAAATTTTATAAAATTGAGTGTTAAATTAACTGAGAAGTGATTAATTATAAACAAACAAAAAAAAATAAATAATAATAAATAAGATGAATATATGAAATTTGGCTGATGCTTGTACTTATAAATAATTTCAATGAGAACAAAAAAAAATATGAAATAGTTTTTCTTTTCTTGCACAAAATTACGGTGAAATTTTCATTTTAAGTTCAAGGAAAATTGTTTATGCTTTTTTTCTCTAGAAAAAAAATTAATATACATTTTTTTTTATTACGTGATTTTATTGTTAATTGAATTTTTTTTCGAAAATTTTGCTGCCAATAATTCTACGATTCTTTTTCTAGTGTTTCCAGTTTTTATTTCCAGTCAGCCACATAACAGGCGTTACGATGAGAAGTTTATTGTTCGCTTCCCGCTTGGTGTTCGGGATGTTTAAACTACAGTCATGATAGTTTTTGACCTTCAAACACACTTGACTTGACTAAATTTTATGAACATGTTTCTTTTTAATTAAAGTTGTCATTTGTAACCGATGCCATCATATACATATTTTCGTACAGTTGTGCACTTAAGTTTTCACTCAAATGTCAGAAAGAAAAAAAAAACTAAATAGAAATCGTAACCAAGATATTCTTATATTGAAGATATTTTACTGCTAAAATTCTTTACTAATTTTAACAAATTTCTTTTTGTAAAAATTTTCATTTGCTAATTTCTAGAATATTTCGCTTAGTGTAGGAAGACTTAGTGCATGACTGTATTTAAATATATGTATGTACGTATTTGTTTCTTTCAAGCAAGTAATTCTATTCAGCAAAATAATGTACAGCAATAATATTCGAAAAATATCTGCTGACTATTTTTGAAAGTGTGATTGCCATTAAATTTAAAATAAAATAAATAACTAAATGACAAGTAACTAATGCAAATCAAGTGATGGTGACCAGTAAAGGGTTTTTCGAAGGGGAAAGGTTACTACAAACATTTTGGTGTCGCTTAACTAGGTGAAAGTACCAGAAAATCCTTTTCGGAAAATTTCATATTGTAAACTAAAGCAAAAAAAAAAAAAAAAAAAAAAAAAAATAGAAAATAAAACTACCTACACATATATAGAGTAAAAGTTTGAAAAAGTTCAGAATACGTTGAGTAACTTTCGTTCACAACACGGGACTCTAGAGAGTTAAGTGCCTCGTAATTTTTTCGACTCAGTTTTGTGTTTATTTTATTTTCACCACCATTATGATTTCTTATACGCCGATTCCCAGCTGGTATATGACGAGTCTTTCGTTAATCGTCTAAACGGCGGTTGGAGGAGTGAATCGTTGTTTACGCACTTTGGCGAGCAATCGTATTCGACTCTTTCAAATGATATTTATACGCGTTAATTTGATGATTGTTTTACGAGTGTTTTTTTTTTTTTAGTTTACAGCACAATCGTTGTTTCAGCATTCTGACGACTATTGAAAAATCGTTCTTTCACCATAATCGTGCTTTACTAATGTCTCCCATAGCTGTCTGGTACATTCCTACCAAATTTCATAAAAATCGGTTCAACCGTTTAAAATATTTTTTTATCACGGTACTACGGACCACATTTTTAGTTCAATTCGGTTGTCCAGATGTATATCTGAGCATGTGTACCAAATTTTGTAAAAATTGGTCGAGCCGTTTAAGAAATGTGAATTTAGCTTGTATGGCAGCAACTAGAGGGTCCAAATGATACTTAAAGTAAGCAGGCGACCTATTTACATAAACTAAATTAAATCAAAATCCATCCAGCCGTGTCGAATTTATGGAAGTTTTTGTACTAAAATTTCTAGTAAAAAACAAGGTGGACGTGCTGTTTCGGCTGTAGGTCGAAAACTATTGAACTGATATTAAAGAATTTATATACCAACCGATTTAAGTCTACTACTGACCGATTCACACCAAAACAAATTCTGTGCGGAGTTTAGTTTGGCCGGAAAGTTGATTTCAACGAACAGCCGGACATGGCTCAACATGCATCACATTTCTGAAAATATATAAAGTTTTTTCGGAAATAAATATTGAAGAAATTACACCCGGAATGACAAACTTCTACTTACATACCCGTTACACTTAAAATGAAGAGCATAGCAAGTGGATGTTTTAATCCTAAACGGTTTTCATGGCAAACCCTTTAGATTTTTATTTTAAAATATAAATTTTTTTTAATAAAATATTTATTTTATGTTTTTTTGTTTTCGAAAATTAGTTTCGCTTGCACGTGTTTTTTTTAATAAATAAAATTTTTTACGCATTTAAATGCAAAGCTTAATTAACGAAAATTTAAAGGTTTTGAAAAAAGAAAATAATACTTACAGTGCTTTCGCGATAATATTAACACCTCAAAATATGAACATCCCAAAATATGAACACTTTTTTCTTTCCATTGACTACTCTAAAATTTGAACAGTTTATTTGTGTTACTTTTTATCCGGTTTTTTTTTATCTAACTCAAGAGGCTAGTGGTTAAATTATGATTCAACTGCATACTAATTTGGGGCTTTCCCCAGACGTTCGCTTTTCAATTGTCCTCAGCAGTCAAGGTAAATTTCTTATAGAAAAGTTTTTAAAAAATAATTTTTTGTTTTTTTTTTATCCAAAAATAAAAAAAAAAAATTTAACATAAGAAACTTGTATTTTTATGGGAAAAACCTTTTTAGCGGGAAATTAGCTGCCATTCGCAAATATGAACAATCTTGCAAAAGAGAACTGGATTTGTTTTAATTAGGTCATATTATCGCGAATTCACTGCATTTCAAATACGTCACATCTGACGCACTTGAGCCTACGAACTTCAACAAATTTAATTGTCGCATTCACAACCATAGCTATGCGTCGTTTGGGAGAAACAATAAGAAAAAAACGTCCGGAATTGTGGGAACATAATTCATGGGTTTTGTATAACGATAATGCACCTGTTCATTCATCGTTGCTTGTGAGAGATTTTTTAGCCAAAAGCAGCACAACAATCGTGTCTCAGCTGCCATGTTTACCGGACTTCGCCCAGGGACTTTTTCCTGTTCACAAAACCTAAAAGACCTATATGGAAGGACGGAGATTTGCAACGATTGATGAAGTAAAAATTGTATCGTTGCATAAGCTCAAAGTTATACCAAAAAATGCTTATGAGAAGTGCTTTGAGGATTAGAAAAACCAATGGCACAAGGTCATTGTATCTAATAGTGTTTTCACACGGAATGGTTCTACAGCAAAAGTTGGTTTTACCATACAAAAATATTTTCTTAAAACCATTTTAAAATCTCTTTTGAATTGCTTTTAATTTGATTTAGTAAAATACAACCTTGATTTTCATGTATTAAAGGCAGTGCTACCAAGTTAAAAAATGTAAAACAGCTGGGAATTAAAATGCGCCCTTTGATATAAAAAAATTAAGAACAATTTGGTAAATAAAGGCACTACAATAATTTAATACAATGGACGCAGCAGCAACAACAATAAAAAGTGCAAAAGAAAAAAAAAACTATTGGTTAGAGCGTAATGAAACTGCTTTCGTCGAGTAGTGGAAGGAGAAAATAAATTTTATTACACAAACTGTGCATTAAAACCTGATTTAATTAAACTTATAGTGGGAACGCAAAATCAGCTGTTTATGGTTTTAACGTTAAAATCAGCTTTAAACTTTTGGAGCGATAATACTATAAAGTGGATGCTACACGAATCAATATTCAGCTTCAATATTTGTCTGTGTGTGTTTGTTTGCAAAAATATGCGCTCTCTGTAATAAATGCCAAATATCAAAATGCTTTTGATATTCATCAAAATATTGAAACAGTTTGACGTAGTGGGTCAGTGTTATTGGCAATATTCATTTTATTTCTGGTAACTTTAAATGCGCAACGTAATTAGAACGCATTACAAATAAAATATTAAAATATTTTTGTAATCGATTTAATTGAAGTATATCGCTCATAGATGGCTTTTTCGGGCGTGCAAAGCAAAAAATATAGTGACAAAAACATAAAAAATATCATCAGTGCTTTTTTTTTTAAATAAATAAAGAAATAAACAGATATGTATTTTGCCGACGGTAATTTCAAGAAATATTTTGCCGACGGCAAGTTCTATATGTTTGCACTTGAAAACAACAAAAAAAAATCATTATTGATTAAAAATATTGAGTAGTGTGTCAGAGGCTTCCATATTTATACTAAGGCAAAGACAAATATTGAAGCTGAATATTGATGTGTGTATCATGCGCTTAAGGGGGATTACTTTGATTGGGGACAATATATGTAAATATTTATGAATAAGTAAATAATTTTATATAAATTCTTCTCGTTTTTTGACCTCGTTTTATATTAATTACACAATTATTTAAGCTGCAGGTCCTTTTGATATATGTAGTATTTATTTTTATTCGATATTTCGCTACATAGTCCTTTGTGTATACAAATGTCAAAAGCATCTGCAGCTTAAATAATTAGTGTAATTAATTTTTTTTTATAAAAATATAAAGAAAGTCACCTCATTTTTTTTAAACACACCTCGTATGTTAGATCTGTGAATCGCAATTTTTATTTTTAAATTTTGCTGCCCAAACTATTTTTCTAGTTCCCGTCCCTTCAAATGCTTTAAAATGAGTTTCAATAAAAAATTAACGTTTTTTAAATAAAAAATGTAATTTATCGTAAAATTTCTTTTTATTCATGAATCAATTATGAACCAGACCACCTGCCCGTCATGAGATAAGCAAGTCTTTAAACAATAATAATGAAATAAATACGAATATTATAAATTTGCTCTTTAAGCGAAATTCTAAATTTTTAAAGAACATGGTTTTTTTTTCACATAAACAACATTTACAACAATTCCATAATTGAATTGTGTCCATCAATTTGACATTGTAATGGAAGTGTGGAAAGAAACTCATGATAAATTGAAACGTTCGCCATGAGAGAAAAGAATCATCAATCTTTTTCGATGATAAACAGATTTCGTTTTCAATTTTTGGCGCATTTATCTTCATTTTCTCCTAACTGAAATGAAAAAGACATTAAAAACTGGCCAGGCCAGTGAGCTTATGCGGGTGTATGAAAAGAAAATCAAAAAATTTATTGAATTTTGTCCATCAACCGCGTACTACCAACACAGCGGCACATGGGTTAAAAAAATTAAATATTTTAAATTTAGTGAGGAGAAGTTTAAAGCCAATAATAAAGCGTGCCAGATTTATTAAACCAATGGAAAAAGAGAAGAAATTTTCAGTCAAATCAAAAAATTGCCATCGTGAAGTGTAATATTTGTTGCATTCGTTTGTCCGTTAGTCAGTCAGTTCATCAACAGTTTGCAAAGCATTTCCTGTGCTGCTGAGCACTTTGAAAGTGTCATTTATGGCCTGGGCTGTGTGCTACTGCCTTTCAATTATGACGCTTTGCAATGACAGTTGTCACAAAATCAATCATTGCGGCAAAGCGACTTTAATCCTTTCAGTGTTATGTCGTGTACATGAGTCAGAAAAAATTTTAAAGTTTTACATAATACCGATTTCAAAGTTTCTAACTGTAAACAAATTTTGTGATGAATGCGATATATGCACGATGCCTAGTGTAGGCACGCGGTGCTGGTTTACATACATAACTTTATGTTGTCCAATTTGCAATGACAGCATCTCTTTATGGGGTGTATCTATTATTTTGAGCTTTGAACTACGAAAAATATCATAATGTTATTAAAGAAGTAGTAAAAAATTTTGCTCTATTTTCTAGCTTCAAATTAAATTTTTTAATTCGTTGTAGCAGTAGTTTGTTCTTTTAGAATCTGGCCGCACTGTTCACAACAGGTCAAACCACATGCGCTCGTCATTATATTCAATTCAATTATATTCAATATTCAGTTTTGTTGCATGGTGTGGTATGAATAAAACATCTTCAAACACTCAACTCATACTTACATATATGAAGCGTTCAAGTCTATGATGCTGATTTTATTCAATGTTGCTTGATTAAATGCGAACAAAACTTTTTGTGCACAATAAATGGCTCGAACGAAACATCTTCGAACACTCAACTCACATTTACATATGTGATTAGTTCACGAGTATGACGAAGAAAAAGACAAATTTTTGTCATTCTCTGTTGTAAATGCGCAGCCCTGTGAAGGGGCAGGTTTTGTACGTTGTGTTCTTCCGACTTTGCAGAGGGTGGCAGTATGCCGGATATAATCCCCATTAGAATCGTACAATTTTTGAATGTAGCGGGCGGATATAAACGCATAATTCGTGCTGCTGCTGACTATTACAGTCCACGTAATTTTTTCTCTTTTTTATATTGGACCAGTACTTAGACGATGACCCCTACACATGCGTTGCATTGTGCTGGAACTAGAAAATTATCGTATGGTGAATAGAGGGAGTATTGTTTATGAACATTTGATTTGAATATCCCCAAGTCAAAAGTGACAGGAAAGACTTCCGCAGGGACGCGTATGTTCCACATACGCCCTGTTCGGCCGAAAACCCAGTTCTCTCTGTAGTGAGGTTCGTTGCCAAATCGACCACAAATGCATGTTCCCTAAATGATGAATGCGTTGTGCATAGGAATGAATGGGTTTCGGAATTAAGTTCCCTGATTTCATTAGAGCACTTCCAATTATAGTAGCGAAAAAACAACGAAACGCACCCCATGTGTGCGACGATGCTCAAGAGAGTCAATAGAGTTGGCTACCCTACCATCCCCAATGAGTTTCCTCGCCCTCTCCCGTACACGCTAGGGTAACTTCAAAATAGTTTTTGAAGCACCGGCGCATAATCTTTTTTTTTGGGTCAAAACGGTACTATATGCCAATTGACCCTCGGACACGGGGTAGCAGCCAAATCAAGGAGCCTTCCATTTTGGCAAAGATGTATTTCTTCCTTTTTTTTGTGTAAAAATAGAGAATAATTACTGATTATGATTTATTTATAAATTTAAATATCATTTTATAGTTTAATGAATAATCTCTTTTTTATATTTTATATACTTCTTTTAAAGCTTTTACAAATAATAATATTTTATAAATTTTTCATCGAAAGGTATATATGTAAATCCAAAGCCGTCTAGTTAACTTTAGGATAGAGTAAAGTAGCTCTAGAACAAGTATTTTATTATATACACAAGGAATGTATAAATCTTTACAATAGAGAATTTATTCCTGCAGGTCTTATTTTTATAAAATTTTTAATTTATTTATTAATAAGTTTTTTCGATATTTCGCTAACCCTTGCTTAGCATCATCAGGAAAAATAAATTTTTTGAATAAAATTATTTAACAAACATAAAATCAAAATATTTTATATTATTTGGGAAGAAAAAAGAATTTTTTTCTTACAATTGTATAAAAGAATTTTAATAAAATCAAAATATTTTACATTATTTGAAAAGAAAAACAATTTTTTTTTCTGTCAATTGTATAAAAGTTTTTATGAAAAAAAATTTTTTTTATGAAAAAGTTTCTCAGATATCTTATTGTTGGAAGTGTATTTATGCACAACGAATGGTAACGTTAATACAGTTAAGCTATTGGTCAATAAGATAACGCGTTTCGTATTTCGGCTAACATACAGGGATCATGTTTCGGAGTATGTTGCTCAATTGTTAAAGTGTAGTTTCTCTAATTTCTTAACAATTAAGCTGCTTATGAGCCTTTATAAACTTGTTAGAAATTCTACACCTACGTTTTTAGTTCAATGCGTTCTATTTTGTCATTCATCTAGAAATACACAAATTTTCATTCCCAGAATACACACTTCCCTCCTGGCAGGGTCTTTCCTCGTAAGTACAGCTCGTGTATGGAATCGCTTGCCAGCTGTTTTAAGATCTTTTCAGTTCCCCTTCAAGACCTACCGAAGATTGCTCATTGCTCATTTTAATTTTGTTGGCAATATGACATAGTTTGTTTATATGAGACTCGCAGGAAGTTGGTGTGATATCGCAGCCATCGGGCTTACAATTTTTCGCCGACTTTTTTTTGATAAATTATACTTTTAACAAATTGATGCCGTATTATGATCTTTACCTTTTAAATTCTATGCTGATATTAAAACGATTGTTATCTAGTTATAAATTTAGGGTTACTTTTAATGTTTTAAGAATCTAAGTTTTAAATCTATTGTAATATTCTTTTGGCCAGATGAGGGCTTTTATTATTACAAAATTCTGAAATAAATAAATAAATAAAAAGTAAAGAAACATTTTGGAAAAAAAAATTTTTATGAAAAAGGAAAGAAACATTTAAAAAAAAAAATTTTTTTAAGAAAAAGAAAAGAAACATTTTTTTCAAAATACAATTGAGAGAAAAAAAAATTTTTTTTTTCAAATAATATAAAATATTTTGATTTTGTTTGTTAAAAAATTTATATAATTAAGCTTTAAGGTTTTTACATAATCTCGATATTTCGTTAACATCTTCAGGAAATTTTTATTTTTTTTTTTTTTTTAAACAAGTATTAAGAATAATTGAAATAATTTTATTAAAAAAATTTATTTTTGCTGATGATGCTAATCAAGTGTTCGCGAAATACCGAAAAAACTTATTAATAAATAAATTAACAATTTTATAAAAATAAGACCTGCAGTGCTAAATAATTTATTGCATACAATAAAAATAGAAGGTCGAATAAAAGGAAGAATTAATGAGAATTTATTCCTTTATACCTCTGCAATATGCTTCATAAGGCATTTAAAGCTGTAACAATCGATCAAATTATGGCAAGAAAAAAACTTCGAAAGAAATATTCAAATTATCTCCAACACATTCTACTGTTGTTCTCATGACCCATCTTCGATAAATGCTGCACGAAGTAACCGTCTGATATTGTACATATTTATTGTCAACAGTCAATTAAAAATGTATCTTTGCTTTTAATTTTAGTGTATTAACGTTACACAAGAAACTTTTTACTCAAAACGTATTTGAATTGTGATTTGTTCTGTCTACGTTTTATATGCTCTCAGTTTTCAAAAGTTCTAGACCTATTGGCCTTTCGTTGTACAAGATTTAATTGATTTCGATTTACCCTGAAACTTAATTGACTGCTTCATTTAGTTTTGTTAATTTTCATTAACCATCTGTAGACAGTTAGTTGTCACCATTAATCACTTGTTGTATATTTTTAGCTCTGGGGGAAAAAAAGTTTATCTTTAGTCGCGTCAGAAGGTGTGTCAAACATTGCAATTGAAAGTAAGAAAAAAGCAAGTGGAAAGAAAAAAGAAATAATGCTGAAAAACAAAAAAAAGGAAAACTTTCCACAAATTAGGAGAAACGACTCATTTGACTACAGCAAAGAAAAATATATTGTGTCAGAGAGTACTTTCTGAAAAGAAATTTCCAACTTAAAAAAAACATGGTACTTGTAAAATAACTTCTGCATTACTTTCTACTATTCTGCTTAGAAATAAGAAATTTTCATGTTTTATAAATCGGCGCTACGATCGAATATTTGTGAAAGAAGCCAGAGACCGACCAGCGTTTGTAAGAAGAGCTTCCGTTTCCACTCGTCAATGGTTTAAAATTGGTAAAGTTTTTGCTACGAAACAACAGTTTCGAACGACATTTTATAATTATTTATACTTAAAAAAAAAATTTTAAAAATGCTTCAGTTTTTTTTCTAAAATCCAGGCGAAAATTTTACGTGTTCCAGTTTTTAGGATTTTGGGATCTGGCAAGCCTAAATGCATACATACCATGACTGATATTGTAACTTTTTTTTCATTCCCATATCTAAATTAATTTATCTTTTAAATTGTGTATATGAGACACAATTCTACTTTGGCAACACCGACTCTTGTTTAGAAAAAGGACATATGTAACACATACAACCGAAAAACGTAATAGTATAGGTTTGCCTGGTTTAGACACAGATTCTCTATCATGCTGTACAGAGTCCCTGTAATGACCTCAGTAGATAAGTTGAGTTTCGAACTTATAACTCTCTGCTTTTATTTCTTTTCCTATATAAATATAATTTTTATATTCTATATTTATTCTTTATTTTATCTTTAATAAATTTTAACAATCTATTTATTTTTAAAAAAATAAAAACTTCCTGAAGATGTTAACCGAAGGTTAACGAAATATCGAAAATAAATATAAAAATAATTAATAAAAAGAGAAAAAACCTTAAAGCTTAAAAAAATAGATTGTTAAAATAATAAAAAAGGTTAAAAAAAGTATTAAGAAAAATCTTTAATAAATATTTTCTAAAATCAGAACAAAAAATAGTCACAATAATTAAAACAAAAATATGACTGTAAAAATAACAAACCCCGCTGTGTTATCTTTGTAAATAACTGCGAAAAAAAAAATTCAATGAAATCACTTCAGACAATAGATTCAACGTATCGCAAAATGGAAAAAATACTTTTCTTATCTACAAACTCTTCTTTCTCTTCACCAGTAGGAAATCACTTAAAAATAGTCAGACATAAAAATAAGTTAAAAAATAATAAGTGAAATATTTTTGAAAGACGGACGGTAATGACGACAGTATAATTGAAAGCGAAGCATAATAAAGAACAACGATTTAAAAAGATTTCAATTGTTTGAGTAGTAAAAAAAAAACAAAAAAATTACACCTGTTTAATTCTAATGAATTGTTCGTGAAATATTTTCATAGATGCACTAATTTTTGAACAGCTTCGAAACACAGTATTGAGAGATTTCAAGTTTCTAAACAATCAAATAGAAGTATTAAAGAAAACATTGGACAATGTCGGGTTTCCAAATTTTCATTTGCCACCATTTGTTCAGTTGGCAACCCTAAGAGGACAACAATGTTTTAGAGTTGATAATAATAGATAGCTTATCACGAGTAGGGTTGTAAGATGCCAAAGGACGAAATTTACGTGCATTTTTTAAAAATAAAAGGACTATTTAAAATATAATTGTTCAATTCACAAGCTCGCATTAACGTCGTATGCGTTGTTTAATCGTTTTATTATACCGTCACAAACACAGGAATCAGACAGTCGCCACATGAAAGCACGCCGATTGCAAAACAAATTCGGCTATTGCGGAAATTCTCACCCGGGAGAGTTCTGTCAATGATGACAAGAAATGTAAGGCGAAGAACCTCCTTCGTTAGGCACTGTCACATGAGGTGAGCAACTGTCACCTCCTGCTCCATAGACCCCCAGCTTCTGCAAAAATCCTGAGAGGTAATGCCGAGTCTATCGGCATGCATTTCATTGAGGCAATGACCCATAAGAACCGTGACAGTGCGATTGATGGCCATGCGATTTAAGAAAAGAAGTCACTGAGTCCTCTTCTTATCCAGGTTGGTCCAGCAGAATCTAGCAATACTGTACGTCGTCTCATGCTGCCAATGAAAGTGGACCACCGCATACACGGAACGAAGGATTCCCACTTTCACTGAGACAATCGAAACAACCATGTCCGTCAATAGTTCAATAGCCCGACCTCTTAGACAAGCCATCAGAAACGCAATTACCGATGACATCCCTGTATACCGGGGACCCATATAAGAGTCAGTCTGTAATGGTTCGAGATTTCCCTGAGAAAACACCTGCATTCATGGACGAGGACCGACATCGAAGTGACGACCGCCAGGGACCTGATTGCAGCCCGACAGTCAGAGTAAATCTGAAGATTTTCAGTTAAAATCCGGCTACCTAACAAGCATTGCACAGTCTTTTTTTTTGTTCTTGGACCGGCACTCAGTGGATAAACTCTACACATGCGGTGCATTGTGCCTTGTGTGTGGCCATGGGCTCCTAATTACCAGAAATGTAATTCTTCTTAATGATAAATATATATGTTTAATTAATTTCAATTCACTTTACAAACTATTCGAATCAAAATTGCTGATCGTGAAAAACTTTAAATTTCCACATCTGATTTAATTTCATGGAATAAAATGCATTGACTGTACATTTTTTTTAAAGCAGAAAATATAAATAAAAACAAAATTAAAAATACGATAAAATAAATAATAATTAAATAAATAATTTGTGTGTACACAAGCACGCAGTGTTGCCAAACATTTTTTCAAAATCATCATATCGAAAAGAGAATTCTATTTTCTGCAATTAGTTACGATCCGCAAGGGTGCCCCGTTAGTCTAGTTATGCTAGTTTATCAGTGGGGGGTTCTAGTTTCGATTCCTAGCAGACACTCTGGTCTGTATGACTACAACACGTGAAAGTTTTGTCACAACAGGTAGCACAATTGGACCATAATAAATTGAACTCAAGTGGGTTGGGACCCTTCTTTAATCAACGATCCACAAAGAAGGACAACTCGCTAAATACACTGCGCTGTAGAAAATCAGTTAATTAGAATTCCGAGATTTAGATCACATCTCTGTTAAAAATACCGCTACAATACTGATTACAAAAATAATTGACAAAATCTTTGTCTACTTAAATTTCTCTTATGGCACTTTGTCATGTCATTTTAACAGTTAAGATTTGCTACCTCTGGACATCTTATCAGTGTTAATCGAACACCATCAACATCAACAACAACAATAACGAGCAAAATGTCAATATTTATTAAACAATCGGCTGATTTAATTGTTATTAATTTGTTTTCTCTATGGCTATATAATGCGATGAAACAACTTGAGGAGAAGGTTTAATGGCTGTTAGCAAGCAGCTGAAAGCAAGTGATAAAGTTGTTGATTTATTGGTTCGAAAAACTAAACATCACACGAATTGAACACTTTTTATTTACTTCTAATAAGTTCACAACTTCATATACATATATTTTTTTTATCACTTTTGCTTTTATTCGCATGTTTGATTAACTTACAAAATTGGCTCAAATGGCGATACGGATGATTGCATGAGTGCAAGAGGAAAATATTTCCCGCCTGAAATAAGAATCATATAGAGCAGGCCAATAGCGTTTGTTTAAAATAAACATTTTATTACATCAAACAATTATTTAGCGATTATCAGCGTGTAGTGATACGTTATTGCAACGCTTTGTGCGCACGTAAATGTTGTGCTAACTTAACATTTCACGGTTTCGACATTCCGCCCAAAATGCCGATCACCTCTGCGTTTCCAATTCATAAATTTCTTTTTCTAACTGCCTCATAAAACTTCTGATCAAAAGTATATCATGCCCTTTGGTTGCTATAGCATCGTGAACGGTTCGAGTGCTGAACCCATATTATTTGAGGGTGACGTTGTCGTTTTTTCTTCTGGGGGTAGTGCTCATTTTTAGCGGTTTTACGATATTTCTCGAGATACATATTATTTCTTAAGAGTCGAATGTTTTTTGCTGTCCATACAAATTGTTTTTGTTTAAGAGCAAAAATACGCTTGACGCGCTAATTTAAGTTTGGCTGTTATGATTATTATATTTATTAAAAATGTGGGAGCACATCGAAGCGGACCACAGGGAAATCGGGTATTTCTCGACTTCCAACCTCATCTTTTACTTGCGTTAGCGTTTGGCCCAGACTAAGTTCCCCCATCCTACTTCCATAGAGGATGGTGCGGCCCTTGGCCCTTAGTCTGACATAAGCCAAAGCTGGACATGCGCACGCAATATGTTGCGCCGTCTTACCCTCCGCCAAGCATAGTGTGCAGATATAATCCCATATGACATCAGATTTTAGGCATCATCTGATGCCCATTAACCTTGCCCGTTACCCAGCGCAAGGTACCAAGATACCGCACGGACCATGGGCTCCTTGAGCGCGATACGAACCTGCCTACAGGTCTTCAAACTATTCCACCTGTTACGGCCAAATGAATCCAACCACTGCACGATCCCAACTGTGATCATTCTATCCCCCAACGGCAATCTGAGCTCCGGTCTACTGAACGACGCCGCGGCTTCCTCCCTCTCGAGTTCAACCGCCATGTCGTTCCCCCTAATCTCAAAGTGTCCTCTTAAATTAAGGCAGCACTCAGGATCAGTCTCTGGTCCGCACGCCACCCCTCCGTTACCCTAAGAGACAGTCTAAAGCAACACGAGAATGGTGTGCAGGAACCTTCCCTCAACAACAAGTGCCATGTCGTCTAGGTTTGGCTTTTAATGAAGTAAAAGATCGTTTTTGGAAACTTTCAAGTCATCTAAATCCTGAAAGCCTTAAAATTTCATGTTGTAAAATGCATCCTATTTTTGTGTGGCTTTTTTCTCAACAATTTTTTGATGCCCCTACCTTTGCAACTAATTTTCATGGACGATGACTCACTTAAATAGTTTTCATTTCTTTTTTTAAATATTGAATTTTTTCTTGAATTTCAGAACTACATTTTTACAAAGTATCATTTTCTTAGATTTTTTCATTTAAAACAAAAACGCCGCCTTATTTTAAATGAAAAAAAAAAGGTTTATGGTTCAATGAATTTGTGGGTCTGTGATCATTTGCTCAAATGTACACAAACAGAAACTTCTACACAAAAATATACTTTTAAATAAAAATTGAAATCGTACTCAAATACAATTTAGTTACTAACCCAGCAAACATTAGCATATAATGCCCACTTGGGTTTGGTCTTGGAATTAATATGAACTTCCCTACACCTTTTTTTGTTATTAATTTAAATCCCATTTTGGGCAAAGTGAATGTCTTTCGACATTCATATCTCCCGATTTTCCTTATCGGTTTAATATACTCGTACAAGGATGAAACTTTAAAACGGCCGTAAAACAAGTTGTGGATGTAGCCTTTTAAAATGCCAATACCATACCCACTAGACCTACTTTATTTAGTGAAGAGATTCAAAATTTTAGATAAATAAATGAACAATTGTTAGCATAATATGTCATGATCCGACCAGATATAGTTATGTGACGCCCATTTAAGAGCTTGTGGGAAATTTATCATTGTGCTGCATCTGTGATTAGTTTGCGATGCTGATGCGCAGAGGAAAAATAAATGATTTTTACATCACCTTCTATTCTAAATAAAGTAAAAAATAATAATACCTACTCTTCAGTTTTTGTGATCCTTGTTTAATATGGTTTTGGACATCAGCTATATCAGAGTTGCATTTTAGAACTCATGACATTTGCAGAGTTGCAAACGTTTGCTTTCTATAACGTACTACGAATCAGATGCAGCGCAGTGATGCATTTCCTAACATACCGCGTGCTGATTTATTGTGTAACAGTTTTCATTGATGATATCTGCGAACGTACAAAGTTATCCGTAGGGCAAAGAAGAGTTGTGACTTTCTTGAAGGGTTGCCAGATTCAAATAGTGTTCTAGTTTGACATTCGCTTAAAATCTATTTTCAGAAAAGAACTTGACACACTAAAATATTTAAGTAATTGCAAAAATTTAAATCAATTAAATTTTATATAAATAGTCAAAATAAAGCATATATTAAGTGATGCCAATTTAGCCATTCTTTATCCCGTTTAAACAGCACAAAACTTAAAATGGCTAATAGAGCCACTTTTATTTTAATCTAGTTACTTTTT
This sequence comes from Dexiosoma caninum, assembly GCA_963924685.1. Taxonomy (NCBI): domain Eukaryota; kingdom Metazoa; phylum Arthropoda; class Insecta; order Diptera; family Tachinidae; genus Dexiosoma; species Dexiosoma caninum. The sequence goes on along the minus strand of OZ004726.1, from coordinate 9,643,842 downwards.
TTTTACCAATTTTCGGTACATGAAATTTGTTTGACATTTTCCTAAAAAATACAAGTAAATTTTTGATTTTGTTTTAAAGCTATATAAAGTTATATCTTCCATGGTCGAAAGGAGACGTAGCGAGAATTTTCAGCGAAATTAATCTTGTGAAGAGTAAAATAAGAAACAACCTCCAGTTAATTCAATTATATCAAAAAAGAATTTTTTTTTTTTAAACACAAGCTCTACGAAGCTTTATAGCTTGTCTGTAGAAACACGCAGGATCTAGGCGGGAATCGAAACCGCACCTCCATATTGACATGCACTAGACTACGGAGACGTGAAAACGTCTATCAAGGGTGCCTCCGTAGTCTAGTGCATGAGCATTAGTCTTATCTATATGGAGGTGCGGGTTCGATTCCCGCCTAGACCCTGGGTGTTTCTACAGACAAGCAATAAGAGCATCGTAGAATTTGTGTTGTTAAAATAAAAAAAAAAAAAAAATTATTGTACGGACTATGAAATTCCTCAGAGTCACTTAAAACTAATTCGCACAAAACACAGCTTTCGCAAAAACAAAAACAACAAAGTTGTTAATGATGATGATATGATTGTGTAATTAAAAAAGTACCCACGCTCAGTGCTGCCATATATTTTTTATAAAAAAAATTGCTCCTTCAAAATTGATTTGAATTTAATAATTGCTAATTTTTAAGCATTTTTAATTGAAGGAAATAACAAAACAACTTATATGACACTATAAGTAAAAACATAACATAAAATAAATCACACATAGAGATTTTAGAAAACTATTTAATTATAGATATTAGTAGTACAGTGAACTAGCCAAAATGTGAACAAAGTTTTGCCAAGGCAGTTCACATATTCGCGTTTGTTCACGTTATCAAGTATTCAAAAATTCAAAAAAAAAATTACCCTATTTAATATAACAAATGATATTTTAATAAGGAAAAATGCTCAACACTATTTTAAGTTAATTATTTTATTAAGTTTTAATAACAAAAAATAAAATGCAATATATTCAGTTCACTTTGCATGCGATAAATAACAAAAAAAAAATAATATAAAATAAAATAAAGAATACAAGAAATTCATAGTTAATTAACAAAACCAATAAAAAATAAACTAAAAGTAATAAAAAAACTTTTTTTAGTCGGATAACTAAGAATCAGTTAAATAAAGTTTAAAGGAAAAAATTAGTCATTTATTTTTGGTAAGTTTTTTGCTTTGCCTTCTTTAAAACATATTTTTTCAGCACTCTAATGTCACTTTGGTCTACTATCTCGTTTTCAGCCCATATTAAAACTTTATCCAAAGCTTCTACAGCTTCAGAGTTAAAAACAATAAAAAAAAGAAAGTGTTCACGTTTTAAAGCTTTCAGATTTTGTTCACGTTTTAGAATATTCTAAGGAAAAATAAATTTTTTCACGATTCTGTGTGAATGTCTCACTTTCGAGTGTTCACGTTTTCGCGAGTTTACTGTGCATGCTTTTATGAAATTTAATTTTCATTTCTTTTGCTTGTACAAAGTTTGTGCAATTAAAATTTTTTTGATAGGCAAAATTCTACATACAGTAGGAACCTGTAAACTATTTATATTTTTTGTTTTATTAAATAAATATTTGAGGCAATATTCTCTCAACGTTGGCTGCTGCCAGTGGTATTGACATTATTGCATAAACTAATTTCTTTACATTGGCAAAGGGTTTTGAACCATCAGAAAGTTTTGTATTAAATTTAACTTGCCAAAAATGTACAGTGCTTTTTTTGGTCTAATAAATTACAATCATTAAAATTACAGTGCAATAATTCACAGCATTCATCATCAATGTCTTGGATATGATTCTAGGTCCGCGACATTCGGAACAAAATAAACCAAAACCAAATCACAAATGCTTTTCATATTGCATTTAATTTCATTAGCAGGCGCTAAAGCTTCAACATATTTTTGAATATCAGTGTCAAAATAAAGAATAAATGCTTAAATTAAATGCTTTTTTGCTTTATTCGAATACAATTGGAAAGATTGCCTTGATATAAGGAACGGTTTTTTGCAACAAAAATCTGCAAAAAACACATAAAACCGTAAATTTGGCAGCACTGTAAGCATGTGTGCAGTGTTTCCAGAAGGAGACTAAATTAACATTTAACACTTTCTTGAAAATCTTCATACAAAATCAGAATAAAAAACGAAAACTATTATTATTCCAGTTGGAGAAATTTTATTTCAGCTTGTAAGTTGACAACAAGTAAAACATCTTCACAATCAAGCTCATTCAAGATAATCTGGCAAGCCTACTTTTTTCTGGCTAAAATCAATTTTGCGTTCTTTTCAACGCAAATTTTGTAGCATTTCTTGCCCAATTTATCCCGTTTATTTAATTTCAAACTTCTTAACTTAAGAAAACTTGAAAAAAGTGATTCCTGGGTTAAAAACACACACGCACATATTCCCACACACAAACACACACATACACAGCACAAAGCATATGTTTGCGTAGAGCCAGGCACAAATTTCTGCAAACAAATAAAAAATAAAATAAATAAATTAGAAAAAAAAAAACTATCTTGTATCCCACGCTTGTCATTTATCATTGATTGGCTGGATGGCAAGAAAGAACCCAAAGAGACACATTGAATTAAAGATTTAAGCTCATCTTATTGCCTTTTTATTTGAATAAAAAGAAAAGTAAAACATGCTTTAAAGCTGCAGATAGAAACCCTTTTAGTTTTTTCACTTTGTTTGCCGAGGCTTCAAAAAGAAGGGGGCCACGACCGCAAAATTAAAACAAAAGGGATACAAATTGTTAAATAAGATGCAAAAACAAAAAATTATCAAGGAATGATTTCACGGGATAGAATACATGGAAGACAGATAAAAATAAGAAATACATACAAATATTTTTATATGAAAATGAGTGAATTAAACTGATTGTCAATGTTAATGTTGTATGAATGTATTGCGGACTACACTGGCAGAAATAATTTTTTTTATTAAACAAAAGAAGAAAAACAGTTACAGTTTCTTTTTTGTGAAGGAGAATATACAAGGTTTTTTTTTCAAAAGAAAAGGTGAATTTTGTTTTCTTCGATTATAATGGCGTGGTGCATCATGAGTACTTGATAACAGGTCGTACGGTTAATAAGGAATACTACATAGTGAAATAACTCCCACATTTGTATGAACATTTTTTGGAACGTATTTAATTTTTTCTTTGGGACTTTTTTCAACTGTGAGTTATCGCTCAGGGTAACTCCTGAGCAGTAACTGCCATTTTTCTTTCCATTTTGTCCCATAATTTCATTCTGACAAACTTCAATGGGCGTGCGGCACCCGATCGCACTCATATTTCTGTAAAATTTTTTTTACTCTAAACTAACACAAAACTGGGCTACGATTTGGAAACAGATGAGTTTTCAATTTTCCCATACGTTGAGGGTCCACTCTAAAGTACAAGATGCGTAATATTTTCCTTAAGATGGGTCAGCTGGAAGTAATAAATGCCCAGTTGAACAAACATTATATTATTTTTCCCAACTCATATTGGTTTTAAATTCTAGTTTTTTGCTGTGTATTTGTCATAGCGCTAAGTCTGCTTCTAGATTGGGCAATTTTTTTCAAGCAAGTTTGTTCAATTCCCTTTTAAAACTGCCACAGTGTTTAGGCACAGAAAATTCGCTGTGACAATTTTCCCAAAAAATCACATGGAGCGAACAGTAACTCAAAGAAAGAGTATGAAATAACAAAATAGAATTGAAGTAATTTTCTTTGTGGAAGCAGTTCCATATCCCTTTTCATTCTTCATTCTCCGCTACCCTACAAACTTTGACTTGCTTCTAGAAATATTATCCAATCTAGAAGCAATATGAGCTGCGAACAATAATAGAAAGATTTAGAAATTAATAAGTTAAAATAAATCGCAATGTGGCTTTGACGCAGGTTTTTTGTTCGATCACACGTATAAATTTTCGAATTTTTTTTCTCTACAAAAAAATTTAATTAAAATTCCGCTGAAGCTGTGAAAAAATTATATAATTTAAAAATTTTTACTAAGCTGAACTTAACAATTGTTAAGTCGTTTAAAGCTAAAATAGTGACAAGATTTACGTGCATATGGAAGATACAGTAGTGTGTACAGCAAAAGCAACATTTGAAATCAATTTATTTATAAAAAGTAAAAAATAGGAAAGCAACAATTTAATTTGAGCAATAAGTCAAGAATTAATTATTTTTAAATATAAATTGACATATTTATTATATAATATTTTCATTTAAAAAAAATTAATTTTATGGGGCAAATTGTTTGTTATTTACTTTTTAGGAATATGGACACAATATAAATTATTAAAAGAAAAACAAATGTTATCTATTTTCTATATTTTAAACTAATTTTCTAAATTTCTAAATTCAATCTCAAGGTTTCTATGAGATAATTTTGTTTATTTATTTATTTTTTTTTATTTCCAATAAATTCATAAATTTATTGAACACCTATTTTTTTTATTGTTTTCTGAAACATTGAAGGCAAACGAAATCTGTTTATAAAAACCTTTAAAAATTAAATAAAAATTTTTTTTCTAAAAATGTAAGCAGACATTACGAAAGTCACATGCCAATATTTTATGTCTATCTGAGGCTTTTTTTAGGCATGATCTTAATTAATGCCAATTTGATGGGAAATATTTGAGGTTTATTTTTTAAAATTTGGGAGGATCAAATTCTCTTTAGTCTACCAATCATATTTTTAATGTTGAACTCCATTGGGAAATATATTTTTATTCTAAACAACCTGTACGTATGTACTTCAATTGAATTTGATTTCACTTTATATAAATTCCAGGTCTATGGAAGGTAAATCCTTACAGACTGAAGGTATAGTTTATATAAAGTAGAGATCACCATCCTACAACACGGTTTTCTTCAATACGAAAACATATTTTTTTGCATAATTTTATATTGTGTTCATAGTCGTCAGATGAAATTAGAAAAATTATCTGTTTATTAAAAAAAAAAAATCGTAAAAATTTCTGCAAATCTCCATATCAGGCAGCCGAAACACGCACATACCCTGCATGTAAAGTGTAGTTCATAGACTAACTCACTCAGTGAGTCCACGACTAACTCAAATGTATGGACAGAATATAGTGTATTTAAAATTATTAATGACATGGTTTATGGCTGCATTACATACAATTTTTCAAGTACAATGGACCACGTAGTTCTATATTATCTGCAGGGTATATACAGCTAATGCTTTTCTTATTGTATAGGCTAGGCAATAAAGCTACAAAATTTCAGTTTTCAGTTTTGTATCTAGTCCCTATTATTTTTTTAAGGGAATTTTTTTTTATTAAAATCTCTAAGTCGTGGTCAGTCGTACCATGGGAATTTCTTCCCTCATATGTCATATGCCTGTGTTTAAAAAGCAACAAAACAAACAAAGTCATTTAATTTTCTTTGACTTCTACTTATGCCTCCGAAAAGAACGACAGTTTTATTCAAATCAACATTCAAGATATAGTTATACAAGATAGACTCGTCTCAATTTGCTGTCAACAACGTCTACTTACTTTGTCAAAATCAGTCGGCTGTTATCAGCACACTTTTTTTTTTATCTTGGACCACATGACCCCTACACATGCAATGCATAGTGTTGGAACTAGAGGAGAGGGATAGTAGGGGAAGCTTCACTTTCTCACAACTCTGTTTTTTGTACGTTCTTGGTTTTTTTTATAGCAGTGTTGTAGCGCCTCCGATGTTAAGGAGCCGTATTAAATTTTGAAGCTTCGTTTTGGTAGCTATTTTTTGTAATTATTTTCCTTCGCCGGTGTTACACAATACCGACAAAGGAGGTCCTTCTGCTGCGCCTGTAAATTGGTCACAGCTGAAACCGTTACTGTTCAGTGACCAGTGACTATGCCTTCGCCACTGACACCTTCCGACAACAACTGACACAAAGCACACAAATGCACATCAGAAAAAATTCGAGATGTTTTGATGAGACTGAAACTGCGTTTTCGTTTTGTAATCAACCACCTATTTTTACATTGACTACTCTAAGAGCCTATTTCACCAATTCTACTTAAATATCAATTCATATTTAAATGTCGATTTTCATTTTCATCTAGAATATTTAAATACTGTTTAAGTAGCCAGCACTCTGCATTTAAATATTGATTTTGCAACAGCATGAAACAGCTTTAAAATAGCTTTTAAACAGCTTTTTAAAAAGCTGTAAGTTGACGCTATCATATTAAATATCAGAGCGTTACCATTGTTTCTTGTGTTTCATTATTTCAGTTGGTGAAAATGAAATGTTTTTAAACATACTTTAAATAAAGATCATTAATTAAATTAAATTGTGTTTAAATATGTTTGGTGAAAGAGACCCTAAGACGTGAAGAAAGTGTAACAATTCAAAAATATATTGGGTGTAAAAATATATTCATTGAAGGGAATTGAGTACTATTTTTAACTTGGTTATATGTACTAAATAGACTTCATGATGACTTGGCAAACGTTACTGAGTACTAATGTCAACACATTTCTCAACTGTCAAGCCATAGTTATCGATATCGATAGTTCTTATGCAGCTAAAAAAAATACTCGTTATAAGGATCTGGAAATTCATTGGTCCAGCGTTTCATAAAACTGAGCACACGTATTAAGGTTTTGAAATATTTAAAATTTTTAATATTTTTTTTCTCAAAACAAAGTAAATTGTTTTTGAATTCAGTTACTACATATTTGCATTACAAAGTTAATTAAGAATATAAAAAAAAATTTGCCATTTAATATTAATTAATTAATTCGCAATGGAGCTGTACTTAACATCATATCTTTTCTGAATGTTAAAATTTTAAATTCTTTGAATACCGAAACAAAATAATTTCAAGAGAAATAAAGGCCTTCTTGTTTATACAAATAAAGCCTGGTTTAATAAATATGAATCTCATCTGATTTAAAAAAAAAAAGAAAACATCAATTAATCAATTAATAATGAAAAATTCAGTAGCTGGGTAAATTTTATTTATTTCATTCTGACAACCAAAATTTATTGAAAGACCCACGAAGTTACACAAATATTTTGTTTAAATGCATACGAGTAAATACACAAAAAGAAATAGGAAAGCAAAAATGCACAAGGAAAAAAATATTATAAAATAAAATCTGTAACATTAAATCAATTTAAACAAACCGCAATAACAAGAAATAAATTATAGTTGGACTTTTGTTTGCAACCATCCACGAAAAATACCAACATACACACTCACAAACGAAACGCACACACATTTGAGTGGTGTTTTAACCCCTTCCAAAGCTGAAGGAATCAAAGGGGCCCAACATTAAAGTAACAACAAAAAAAAAATAAATAAATAAAAAATTCATTGCACTGTTGAAACCAAAAGACAAAAAGGGCTTCCTCAACATAAATTAAATAAAAGAAATTTTTATTTGTTTTTATTGGGACAAAAAGCAACACAGCCATACATACATACATATGTTTTCTTATATACATACATATACACACACACATCCTTACGTACTAAGAATTAATATGGGCCTGTGTAATTTTCACTCTCAGGCACTTTTAAACACAAACACTTATACATATATACATACATACATACATATACATCTATACATACCTACTTTTTTTTTGTAAATTTAAAATATGGAGTCAGTGTAGTCCCAATCCCCTCTAAAATTTTGTCATGTTGTTGCAATATTGAAAAAAAAAAATAAAGAAAAAAAGCAACAACTTTATAATGAAGTTAAAGGCTCTTTTTTGTGTGTATGTAACACACACACACATATATGTCTGCATGCAAACATGCATACATACATACGTTTGCATACATATGTTAACCAAAAGTTATATAAAATAATTTAGATCTTAATAAAAGCATATTTGTATGCATGTGCGGATGTATGTATATGTATATACTCTTATATATATATGACTGTGTTTTTGTAGCATACAATGGCGGGTTTGAGGCCATTTTGTAAATAATTGTTGAAAAAAGAAATTAACATTAATTGTACACTAAAATCGGCAACATTCTTACAGTGATGCACAATAATAGGCTTTTTACACTGACGCACATTCCGCTGAAACGCATAGAAAATGCTGCAAATGTGCAACATTCGTTTACACTGACAACATCAAATTGCAAGAAAATGAAAGCAGCGTGATTTAAAGTATATTAATAAAAGTAAAATCAAATTAATTTATTTATATTTAAACTTAAAGAAAAAAAATACGTGCGTAAATATACGTACGTAAAATATATATATAGTATATTCACTTAAAATGCAAAAGGGCCTATCAACACTTTTAAAAATTTTACAGGAGAGACAAAAAACTTAATTTTTTTTTTAATTCATGTTTATTTGCAATCTATTTAAATCAAAATAAATTCTCTTAATGCTGAAAATGGAGAAAATGTTAAAAATGTTAAGTTGAACTGAACAAATCAATATATTTTCATGTATAAAATTTTAACTATTATCTGTGAAATTAATATACATGCGAGTACATATGTATATGTAGATAAGTATTTAAGTATTCTAGTTATTAATTAAAAAATGTTCTACTTATTTTAAAATTGAAAAGGAAGATCTGATATGTGCAGTCTTTTTAAACGTCTCACTTTATCACTGTCACTAGTTCCAGCACAATGCATCGCATGTGTAGGGGTCATCCCCTGAGTGCCGGTCCAAGACAAAAAAAAAAAAAAAAAAAAAAATAGCAAGAATTTTGTGATGATTGCTAAGTCTGTTCAGATAATTTGTACTATATTTTCTTATTTCCGTTTACCTTGTAGAATTTTGAGGTCTTCGTGTATATTTTCGTTATAAGTCTCTAAATTTTAGACTGATTTAGATTGATACCTTGGAATAATATCTATAATTGAATATGATGCTGTTCCCCAAAGTTGAATACCGTAGGTCCAGTTAGGCTTTATTCTTAAGCTCTATTCTTTGTTTTCTTCTTAATGATATACATATAACTTTTCCATGTTAAGCGTCTGTCAATGTTTAGACCTCGATATTTGAGACATTATCATATTTAGGAATCACAATTCCGTCTAGGAATAAGTGTTGGGGGGGCAGTCGCATTTTCTAAGAGTATATGTAACATGAGTTGACTTTTCCGCATTAAATTTAATGTTCCATTTTTTTTTAGCCATACGTCTATCAAGTCTAGTTCATTCTGAAAAAAATTAGTGTGTCAGTTGTTGTCGGAAGGTATCAGTACCGAAGGCATAGTCACTGCTCACTGAACAATACCGGCTTCAGCTGATAGGAATCCACAATCACATCAGAACGCCCTCCTTCGACCGTATTGTGTAGCACCGGAGAAGTAAAATAATAGTAAAAATGGCTACTAAACTGAAGCTTCAGAACTGCTAGAAACAAAGAACATGCAAAAACAGGGCAGTAGTGAAGTATTGTATTGTCTAAGTATAATATTTAAAATTATATTTATCAAATTAAAAAAAAAAAATTTCTGTTACCTACAATACGACTAATTGTTTTAGCCTCTACTGTAATTGACAATAACTTTGAACATTTACTCCTTGAGATACGCTCAAATTGTGTGTGTGTTTGTGAGTGTATGTGAGAAGGGAATTATACTGCAATAACAACAGAAGCAGCCAGAAACGAAAGCATTCGTTTGCGAGCAGTTCATGGAATTTTCGTAATTCTGTTTTTTTTTCGCTAAAGTTGAGACAAAAAATTTTTCAAATTCCTGTACGTTGAAAAATGTTGAGAAAATACAAAAATATATAGACAACGATATACAACAGGCCACTAAATTGCAAAACAAAAGAAGAAAAAATGAATAAAAACGTAAAAAAGACACACTGACGAACGACAGACAGTAAGACAAAGTCACATGGAGAGACACAATATTAACAAAAGCACAAACAACAAAAAAACATTATTAAATGAAAATCGTTTATAGAAATAAAAAAAGAAAACAACAAACCAACCAACCAACCAACCAACAAACAGTCGACCGACCATGTGATACAGATAAAATTAAAAAATAAAACAAGAATTGCAATTCAAACAAATTTTTGTTAAACCGACAACAGCAACAAGAACAAATATAACACTCACAAAGCAACAACGACATTATGGAGACAAAATTCAAACAGCTGAAGTTTTAAATTTTAATTTTAACAAAAAAAAAAATAATAAGAAAGAAAAATCTTTAAAATACGCATACACTTTTTCAATTTTCGGAATTAAAATCACACACTCATCTAACATGCTTGGAGCAGCCTTGCGAATACTTTCAACGCTGCTGTTGTTCAAAAAAATTTTAAATTTAAAAATAAAAATTATCTTCCTTTTTTGCAAATTTTTCTTTAATTTGATTTGTTTTTTTATTGTCGTAGCAAAAAGAGTTTTAAAAAGTTTTGCTTTTAATTTTTGATATTTAAAGTCAGCGATTAATGTTGGCAAAAAGTAGGCATTTAAATTGGTTGCAGAATATTTTCTTTAATGTTCTTTCTGATTTTGATGTATTTGCATTAATTGTGGAATGTTTTCACAAAAAGGAATGCATTCATTTTGATACACATATGTGCATATGTACATATGAATGTAGATATGTATTTCACAAAGAGGATATTAAAAAAAAAATTGCAATCATTTTCATATAAATTTTGTCAGATTGTAGCCTGTTGCAAATTATGGGTTTAATACTTAATACTGATCGTTTCAGTATGGAAATATGTACATTATCTCCAAAGGTTCTTCTAGAAAATAACTACGCTTTAATGTTTATTAATTTGTAATTTTCAATTTGTAGTTTTCAATTTTTAATTGTTTTGAAAAATTTTAAATGTTCAAAAACATTTTGGTTTAATTTCATAATACTTGTCTTTACTCTTCCCAAAGTATCTCTATGCTTTGTCCTTGAAAATACTAGTTTTAAAAGGAATTTTTTTAAAAGAATACAATTTTCTACAAAATGCCTTCTCCAAAAAGTGCCATTTGGTGATGGAAGGAAGGAAAAAATGTTAATATTGTGGAGTGTTAATATTATCGCGAGTTCAATATATTTCTAATTGGCTTTGTAATTTTTAAATGATTAAATAATAGAGGAAAAGTAATTTACACCATTTTAATTGTGTAAATAAAATAAAAGATCGACAATTTTTGAATATAAAAAATATTTTTTTGTTTATATAACAATTTTTTTATTTTTATATTTTTCCATTTGTTCGCCGTGAGTCAAAATTAATGACTATTATTTATCTATATCTGTAATATGGTTTAGCTGGTCCATATGTACATTTCATTTGGTACTAATACTAAATTTGTCTATAGACTTTTAACCAAATTTCTAGAAAAAGCTAAGAAATTTCATTTGTTTATACAAAAACTCCCAAAAAATCTCTGAGAATTACGAAATATTTAAAGTAAATAGCTTCCTTAAGAATTTTCTTTACACAACAACTAGATAGACCCGGTGCGCTTCGCTACTATATACTTTTCTATAGAAATTGTTACGGTAAATCATTTGCATCAATGTTGTTAAATTTCAAGAAGATCGGTCCAGAGATTTCCTATAAGGTACACATATCTTCGAAATTATTTCACATTGAACAAAGCTTTTTCCGTAATCTTTTCTTCTAACAAAAATCTCAAGTGTATTTTCTTACTTCTTTTGAAATTCGAAAATATATGGAGTAAAATTCTATCTTTATCCCATTTAAATAGTGTTTATGAGGTACATTTTCTACTATTTTTATACGTCCCATGATAAGGGTATCAAATGAAAAATTTTTGAGAAGAAAACCAAAATAAAAGTGAAATGTATACTTTTCGGCAAAACTGCGTTTTGAAAAAGGAACCTTATTTATTTTTGTACTGTTGTTATAACAATAAAAATGTAAAAATTTGAGGCAGATGATTATCGCACCAAAAATATCTATTTAAAAGTGGGTGGGATTAGATAAGTTGGTTTGGGGGTAGCGAAGCGCATCGGGTTAATCTAGTATTTTTATAAAGCATGTTTTGTCTTCTATTTGTTAAATATGAATTAATTCACATTAGGCAGTTTTGTGTAAATCCCAGTATAATTATTGAAAACTTATGATTCGCCTTATGAAATGTACCCTTTGGCACAAAGTACTTTTTTCAGATAAGTAGCATTTTGTACCTTTCCTTCAATGGTACTCCAGATACAAACCTTTGTGAAAGTTCCAACTGTTGCCTACGAATACCATTAATTTCTGATTGTGTCTAAATTTACGGACATTTTATCCTCGATATGAACTTAAAAAAGCAGCGGGCAGTAGATATCAGTATTTTGTGTTTTGTGAAAAGTGTATAAAATTAGAAAATTAAAAAATTAAAAAAAAAATAATAAATTTAAAATAATTTTTTAATTTTATTTGCCCTCCTTTTTTTTATTAATTATATTATGTATGTTTTCTAAAAAAAACTTTTAATTTTTTTATATTAACAATATTTGCTTTTTCAATTTTTATGTTGACAATGTTTGATATTCCAATTGGAATTTTTAAATATTTTTATAATCAAAAAAAAAAAAAATTTGATTTCCTGAATAAGCCAATCAATGATATGATATTGTGCAAAATATTGATTATAAAAAAAGAATAAATATTATATTTTGCTTTAAAGAATTGACCTTAAATTTGATTAATAATTAATTAATGATAATTAATACAATTATTAAATATATGTTATAGCGGCGTTCCCCCGGGGCTCAGTTCTGGGACCCATTTATTCAGATTATATATTAATATATCAATAATATTGAATATATCAATAATTGATATTGTCAAATTTTTCATCTATGCTGATGATATCAATCCAATTTTTACTTCTGATAAACAATTTATAGATTATCATGTTGCCTCGTCCAATTATGTGCTCTCAATGGTAACTTTCTGTGCATCATCCGAGTCCAGAATATAGTTTATTTTACTTTTTTCATACATTAGAAGGCAGTTATTCGGTTCGGAAGCTCTCAAACGAGTGACTGATTACGGCCGAATTTAATTGAGCTAAATTCATACTATCCCCACATATGTAGATCTATCTGGTGTTTTATGAAAAGTGTTTGTTATCAATTCATATACTTTACTTTTTAATATTATACTTTTTTTTAACCACCTATGCCTAGACTATATTCCAATACTTTTTCCTTTACAAACTTTCAATAATTTTTAATAAATTTTTTTCTTCTCTCATTTCAGGTACGTTGCTCTTATTATAGATCTATTAAATCATTAAAATGCAAGATAAGTAATAAAACCAATTAGACTTCTAATTTAGCACCGTAAATTATATATTTCTATACATGTCAAATACTTATTTTTCCTTAAAAGCACACAAACTTTAATATATATTTTTTGTTTCTTCCAAATTTGTCACTCTAACACTCAAGTCTTAGGAAAAACATTAATTATTTAACACTTTGAAACTAAAAATTAAAAATAATTAGACGATACAACACATAAATATAAAAACACTTCTTAATTATCTGCAATTAAGGAAAAGTTTCATATGAGTGACAGAATTGGAAAATTAGACGGAATAAAATGAGTTTCATTCTGTCTATAAAGAGTTTTATTTAGTCAATTGAAACGTTTTTAACCTCCCCTACAAAAACAAAAACAAAAAGGAAAAAACAAATGATGCAAAACTTAAGGCGTTCAAAGACAAGCAGCCACCAGACATGCGAGTACAACATAGAACAGCAAAAATCGTGATTGTTTGTTGTAAAGACAGCATCAACAACAAACAGAGTCAGTGAACAACTAGAGTGCAACTGCATTATGACACAAATACAAACGCACGCAATGACAGACGCACTTCTCATCTACATAATAGACATATAGACACACATTGCTTAAGACAGTTTGTAAAACAATGAATTCATTGTAGAAGTTTTAAAATTATTTCATTCGATTCAGAGAATAGAAGGACATCTGATCCACATATGCCTTTCAGTCTCAATATATTCGCCAATGTCAAATAGACCGGCATGCATCGATTACGCTGATTGTTCTTCATGTTTGTTTCTCTAATTATTACGCTGTTCAATTTGCGGTTACTTGAATTGTTGCGAAATTGATGCGTCACATATTTCAGTTTTGTCAAAATGAGCCGCAGAAGTAAATTGTGTTTCTAATTACAAAAGTACAAAAAGTGAAATGGGCATATTTTAGCTAAAAAAAAATATAAATTTTAATGTTTCAAACCAATTGAAAACATATGGTGCAATAAAAATGCATTTTTGGTAAAAATTAGACCGACATGCATCATTTGTGCATGTCCAGAAAATCTGTGAATCAGTACCTGATATGGTCAATTTGGTCACACTGTATGCTTTTAATGCTTTTTAATTAAAGACCGAGCTTTTCAATAATTTTGCATTTGATTTTAATTGTTAAAAAAAAATGAAAAATAACTATCACATCTAAACTTACATACTTGTTTTCCTTTTTACTTATTTTGCTCTTCATTGTGTGCCAAAACACACAAAATTTTTTGAAGTTACCTCAACCCAATACTGAATCAGAATAGAGGTTCCCTCTATAGAGTACGAAATGAAACAATTTTTGTTGTCCCCTCAATCCAGCATTTCTCTCAATCGCGCGTTCCCTCTACCACGAGGATACTGTAGTTTCATAGAAAAAATTGCAATAAACGCTGATAATTTAGTCCTTTGAAAACTTGCGAAGAAAATGTCAATTTATGTGTTAATAAAAATGAGAATGAAAAAGGCACCTTTAAAAAATGTATTTAAATATATTTGAGGGATTCACAATGTCTGTTATTAGGTCATATTGTCATAATGTCTTAATATTTTAAAATAGCTTAAACAAATTGTTGTTGAGCTTCAAGCAAAAAAGTCATAAAATAATAAAACTTTTTGAGCTATGTTTGTTGTTTTGTCATAAAATAACGGTAGAAATCTGAATCGTACACTGAAACTCTTCATTCGAGCCGGCGATAATAGTTACAAGCCGCCGCTACTTACAAATGATATAAGAATAAAAAATTCTCACATTTTTATACCTTCACATTAAATTACATTTTTATAAGAAGAAAGAAAGAAAAAACTTGGCTGGCAGCTACTTAAGGTTTCTCCACTAGCCGCCGTTCAAAAAATTATTCAGCTCATATCACTGGCAACAGCTGTTTTCGATTATATTTGTTTCAACAATTTTGTGTGTCAAAAGAACAATTTTATAATTTTAATTAAAAATTTAATTATTACAAGATTTACATTTAAGTTATTATTTACTATATTAAAAATTCGAATTATTTTAGTTTCTAAACTTGTTAGCATTTTGATATCAAATGTATATATATATTATTTATAAAAGATTTTTTTTTATCACCTGAAAGAACTTTTGGAAATAGCACACTAAATTATGACGGCTTGTTCAAAGCAGTCATAGTTTTTCGTGTTAATATTGTAAAACATATGACTTTATGTTTACCCTGTGAATACTCCGTCTTTAAAAAGTACCATCAAAGCCCAGTATAATGTCAGACGCTTTCGTTAAGCTGAGAAATTCGTTATACTGAACATATTAGTTTTAGATAAAAATTAGAGTTATTTCGCAATAAATTAAAACTTTTATCGTTATTTTTCATGTCAGTACTGGTAGCCCTTGTAAAACGCGGTAGTTACATTTCAACAAAACATTTCGGTGTTGTAAAGTTTTTGGCTTCGTTAAACGGAGCGTATAATTAATTGATTGTATGTAATATGTATAAGGAAGTTAGTGGAAAAAAAAGCTTATTCGCTACATCGAATTTTCGTCGTTAAAGTGGGTGTTTCAAAAATTTACCTCTTCATTTTTATAACTGCAATCGATGCGAGTAGTTCTTTGCTTTATAAAAAATCTTTGAAAAATCAACCTTTTTTTTATAATCTCTTTTTTTTTAATTTTTTAATATGTACATTTTCTTATAAATATTTTTTGAAATTTTAAAAGTCATTCTCTGCCACGCCAGGCTGTCTGTGTCTCTTGAGTCATACTCGCAGCAGTGTTGCGAACGAGAACAATGAATGCACGTTTGCAAAGTTAATTCGTCCATTCGTTTTCAATTTCAGCACTGCATTGAAGTCTAGTTCAGCCACGTCCATTCATGTCGAATTGGTTGTTTTTATTACGAATATGATATTATTTTGTTGTTATTGCTGTTGCTGTTGTTGTTATTGCAATTCAACAGTGTATGCTTCTTTTTGTTAAAACAACAGTGTTGCTGAGGAAAACAAAAAAAAATAAAAAATAAATAAAATAAAAAATAAAAAATGTAACACTAAAAGTCAAAATAATAATTTCAATTTCATTATTATTGCTAAAATAACAATTATTTCGTTGTTGTTGCTGTTCCGTTTGTATAATGCGAGACATTTAACATTATTAATTCGAGCAACATTTACACATGCGCACTTGTATGTTGTATTCTTCCCAGTCGTAATGTGTGTTCGTTTTTAAATGGTGGAATGTTTTTTTTTTTTTTTTTTTCTTATAAATAATTACTATATAGCTAAAGACGCAATAATAATTTGTAACGACTGTTATAGCAAAACTATAGCGATTATATGGCTAATAAAATCAATCGCAACAGAAACATTTTTAAGGCTTTTAGAGCAGAAAGAAAATGTGCAAAGTATTGTAAGTGAACCAAAATTAGCGATCTAATTTTATTTAATATTTTGAAAACTCAGAAAAGAAGAAGAAATTAACGCTTTAAATGCTGCAAAAATATTTGCAAATTTTAAAAAGTACTATTTTTTTTAAAGAAGCTGTAAGATAAGATATTTTTTTAAAAGTAATGGATCGATTATGGATTACAACAAAACTTCAGTAGCGTTGCCAGGCGGAAACCACAAATTTGTGATGGCCTGAAAAACACTATAATACAAGTCTTACGACTTTCATAATAATTTGGGAGAGAGAAATATAATGAGATTTGAATGAAAGGAAAAGATTAAGGAGTCAGAACAAACCCGGTTTAGAAGCAAATAACTTTTTTGTTGTTTTGTTATTTTCTTTGGTTGCTTACACAAAAAGACATCCTTGATAAAATCAAAAGTATAAGCTTTTTGAAAATTTTTAAAAAATGGTGAGAGCCATACGACTGTCAAATTCCCAAATAGCCAGAAGAAAACTGTAAAAAATTTAAATACTGTTGAAAAACTTATTTTTTTTAAGAAAAAACTGACCAACATTTTTGTACTTAAAAAAACTGCTAAAAAAAATAAAACTGCACAGTCGGCAACGCTGGCCATCAGCAAGAAAATTACCTTTTTTGGAAGTTAATTTTTTAAAACATATTCGTTTAGTACTTTCAAAGTTTCTTTTCAAAAGTACTTAATCTATAAGTTCCTCTTCGAGGATACTTTTTAGAAAAGTACTTTTTTTTCAAAAGTGTCTTCTTTTATATGCAATTAAGAAGAGGAAGGACCCCAGTGACTGTTAGAGGGTTAAAATATTTGTAAGTACTCGTTTAACATCATTTAACACGAAAATTACTCAAAGAAAATGTAGAAACCAAATGAAACACGCAATTTTGTACAACTGACGTTTCAACAATATAATACAAAAACAAAACAAAAAAAAAATAAAAATAAAAATGAAAAAAAAAAACAAAAAAATTGTAAAAAGTATTAAATATGAAATCAAACAGAAATTATTGTGCAATGATGGAAAAGAAACGCATTAACAATTACAAAATATTTGTATTTGCAAAAGTTTGTGTTATTGTTGGTCTATAAAATTTAATGAATATTCATGAAACTTATTAACTAAACAATAGCACTTTGTTAATTTTATAGAAATTAAAAAGAATTAATTAGACCGGATTTTAATAACTTAAAGATTCTTGAAAGAATTAAATTTAATCGAGTGTAGATTGTCAATCGGAAGGTGATTTTGGAACGACAATTTTTAAAGAGCAACAATTATTACCTGGCCCATAATGTCGATATAATTTTTTCATTCGTTCAAAAACATTTAATATAAAAACGAACTTGTTGAATTAGTGATATTTATTTCAGCTACAATTATTAGAACAAAGTGGTTTTTCATTGCCATTCGGTGGAGGGCTAATAAACCAAAAATTTTAATAAGGAAAGACAGTTAAAAGTTGTAAAAAGCTAATTTCGTTCTCATCTGTACTAAAAACTTTGAACTTTTTGGCATATATGTATATATGTATAGATTCTGACGTATACAGAAATAAAAAAGAAAGCTTTGAGAATGTGCTAGAATAGTATGGGATAATACTAAGCATTTCTCGTATACATTTTCTTCCACTTTGTCAGGTTAAATAGATGATATTAATGGCTTTACAACAAACTCCCTGTGCAAACAAAGAGTACTGAGGATGTGGTTGGTGGCATAGAAAATAAGTAAATACGTGTTCTACTCGACTGGTGTTGGATATTAATTTATTCTAAAATCAAAAGTACTTTTCACATTATATTAACTTTTTTTCATATATCATTAACTATGAACTTTAACACAATCAAATTTTCATTCATTCATTAAAACAAATTCTAAAATATTGCTTTTATTTTAAATCTTTCAATATCGTGGGTTGTTGGTAAGTAATTTTTGATATTATTTTTTTTTGTGGTAAAAAAAAGTAAGAGATTTTTACAATTTAGAAATTGAAAAAGAATTTTTTGGATTTCACTGCCATATCCACTTTGTGTTACTTTTTCAATTTATATTCAATTTATTTGATAATTTTATACTTTGACCTTCTGGCGAATATGCAGCTAGTACCACCATCAAATAAGATATACACATCCCGAAGTAATGCGGAAAGCGGTTCCGGGGAGGAATCTACCCAGAGGAGGAGGAGGGAATTTTTTAGTGGCAACACCACTCGACGCAGAAGACGACGGTCTCTGTAAGTGCGAAGGCATTTTCAACCCTACCTCACACGCCAAAAAAAAAAAAAAAAAATTAGATATACACATTGTCAATATTATTGTACAATACGAAAAATTGCACAATTATAGTGCATATATAAACTTTATAGGGAAAAATGTTTGAAGTTAGCGAAGCCACGGGTAAAAGCTAATAATAAATAGAATAGCTCTCTTTTAGTTTACAAATCAATGCGTCAGCATAACATCACAGATGCAGGTAACTTTACTTTACAAATTCCAAAAAAAAAAAAAAAAATAAATAATGCACAACTGCAGAGTTGTGCAAGAATTAAGCTTTTCATACCCACTTGCCTCTTCTCATCGCTATCTTTTCGCAACTACTTTCATGTAATCCATTTCATACATAAATAAGTACCCTGAAAAAAATTCATGATTAATATAATGAAACGGTTTCGTTAAATGTTATTCATGATAATAATGAAAGTTTTCATTAATACAATAAACAATGACATTAGATACATGAAATCTTGCAATATCAGTTCTTCATAAGTTAGCCACAGTTTATTATATCAATGAAACTATATTTTCATAGCCTAAAAAGTTTTATTTTTAATAAATTTGTGATAAAATAAGAATAAGCTGCATGATATTTTTCTAGCTTAATGATAAAACTAATGAAATTAGCAGTTTTTTTTGCTTAAAAACTTTTTATATTTGTCATTTTATGATCTTTCAAAAAAAAAAAACAAATTAAAGTGTCATAAATGCAATGAAAGTATTTCATCAATACAATGAAATATTCTTCATAAGAAAAAAATTAATTTACTTACGTAAGCATGTGTGTGTTGTATCGTTCAGCTAGACTATATGTACATTTCTCTTTTATTTAGTTTTTGTATATGCGATAATTCTCAAAGACTTTTTGGGAGTTTTTATATAAACATGTGAGATTTGTTTAGCTTTTGCGAGTAATTTTGTTGGAGGTCTACTGATGAGTTGGCATAAGCACCAACGAAATGTACAAGCTTAACCATACAACAAACAGACATACAGACTAAAACGTACCTGAAAAATATTCCCCGTAGGCACCTTAAAATAAACCCTTTTGGGACTGCATTTGCAGTCGGATTTTAAAGAATGATATATCAATGTTGTTCTCTCGAGAAGCCCAATATTCTGCATCAATGGCTCACCTTTTGTTTTTGCCTGTATGGTGGTACGCTCTTATACACACATGTGTAAGTAAATTTATAATTTTTTATGAAGAATATTTCATTGTTTTGATGAAATACTTTCATTGCATTTATGACAACAATATTATTGCATAAATGCAAGTTTTCATCAAGTTTATCAATTAATTTCGTTTAAGTTATGTAAGAACATCATTATATCAATGAAACATTTACATTTTATATACGAAAATAGTTTCATTACATTTAAGAAACACCCACCTAAAAGATGTTCATAAATGTAATGAGAAATTTTTCATTGATCAAACGAAGGTCATCTTTGGCTGACGTTTAATGACAAAATTCGTTGTATAAATGAATAGTGTTTTTTTCAGTGCAGGTATATCCCCTGAGCCCTAGTACAGGTGGCTTGTTTATCAATATGCAATATCTGTCAATAATTTGATAATTGCAAACTTCTCAATCGATCTTGTTAACCGTTTGTAATATGCTTCCAACTGAAAATTTCTAATTTTCTGACGAGCGCTCGTTTCAATACAGAAAAGTGCTTAATAATTAAGAAATAAAATTTAGAGGAAAATATATTCTACAAATAGATAAATTCATATCTAAATGATGGCAATTATTAATTGAAGAGAAGAAATAAAAAATTTAAATGCATTTCCTGTTGCCGCCAAATTTAGAAAAAGTACTTGAAAACAAAAATTAGAATAAAAAAAAAACGACAATTTTATTTTTAACACTTTACGCACTTTTTGAAATTAAGAAACAAAAATTGTCTGCCTTTAAAACATCAATTTTCTCTTAATTGTAAAACTTTTTTCCTCTTTTGTTTGGGGTACTGCACACTGGGAGGGGAAAAATGTAACGGCCACAAACAAAATGTTCAATTTAGCATCGTAATTTATTTAACATGTGCTAAAATAATCAAACATTGTAGGCAAATGATTTTGTTCGCTTTCTGTTAGCAAGAAACGAATTTAGAATGCTCTACACCAAAAAACTTATCTAAACATTAAATAAAATCATATGGAGGGGAAGAAAGAAACCCCAGCTACACTTTGCGATAAATTTAATTTTATCACTTAATTTGCCTTAGGCTTACCTCACCAAATATTTGTCCAATCTGAAATTACTTCTACTTAAAAATGCAACCGGTACTTGAGGAGCCAAGAAATTTCTTTGTATTTTTGACAGCCCAGCCCATTGAAAATTTTATTTTTGCAGATGTCGCATACACTTCACACTGTGTCGTATTCTTTTCACTTTCCATATCACAGTTTGTTATTTTTGGCTTTTGTACAGAAGTTTTTTCGATTTTTTTTTTTTTTGTTTGTGTTTATTTTTCTGTATTGAAAATCATTAATAGATTGTTTGATTGAGAATGTGTGTCTGCATGCTCGTTTCAATTAAAATAAACGAACCTCAAACATGTACAATTTTCCCGCTTTATTGCAATTTTTTGTTAAAGATTTCCTTATAGAACGCAGAGGTTTTCATGTGAACAAGTAGCGGCCTCCTGCTGTTAGAAGCATTTCTAAGTTTATTTGTGGAATCGATAAAATTGGCTAATTTGAAAATTCTACATTCTTGCTCGAGCATGTACTTGAAAATGAGCAGTGTATAAATTTGTGCCGCTAAATGTTGCTGAAGCAATTCAGCCTTGTGCAGGAAATTTCTTTTTTTTTTGTCTTGGACCAGCACTCAGGAGATGACCCCTACACATGC
This sequence comes from Dexiosoma caninum, assembly GCA_963924685.1. Taxonomy (NCBI): domain Eukaryota; kingdom Metazoa; phylum Arthropoda; class Insecta; order Diptera; family Tachinidae; genus Dexiosoma; species Dexiosoma caninum. The sequence goes on along the minus strand of OZ004726.1, from coordinate 9,622,004 downwards.
GATACATTGTGCTGGAACTAGAGGAAAGAAATAGTTACAGAAATGGCAGGAGGTGAAGCTGCACTATCTTTCAACTCTGCGTTTGCACGTTTTTTGTTTTTATAGCAGTGTTGAAGCGCCTCTTATTGAGATAAATCATAGTTTGCTCTTTGAATTTTACCGGAATAGTAAAGAAACAAATCTTAGATTTATATGGGGTGTAAAGGGTGTTTCATTTCACCTTTGCTAAGGGTGATTTTGTTGAAAAAAACATACTACACTTTCTGACAGCAAAACATTTTTAAGAAAGAAACACCAAATTGCACGTTTTTAAAACAATGACGAATTTTTTGGTTGAAGAAAAAGCACCATTAGTGTAAAACAATTTTCATTTATTATTATTATTATATTTTATAATCTGCAAAAAAAATTAATTTTCAAACGAAATAGTTATTAAATTTTTAAAACCCATGGTGACTGTTGGCCCACACTGTATTATGGCTGCAGTATTTCTAAAATCTGGGGCTGTAGCGCGATATAATGCAATGAAATATACGCTTGCATTATTATTATTTTTTTTTTCTTTATATTTCAATATGATGTTTTCAATTAATTATAAAATAGTATTTTCCTAACCTCAAATATCTTCTTTCCTTGTTCAATTTGATAAAGAAAACTACAGCATATTCTTTCCAAAGAAAAATATTTTAGAAACAATTATTTTGAAAAAGAAAACCGCATTGAATGTTTTAGTGTTGCAATTTGCAAAATAATTACACAACTCAAGCGAAATACAAAACAGCCAAGTGTCCGTCTGTATGTCTAAACGTCTGTGCGTTTGTCAGTCTGTGTTTAGATATCATTGAACGCTTAGAAATGAATATTAATGAATTTAATTAAATCAGGCATTAAATAAAAAGAAATGAGAAAAAAAAAACTAATACAAAATTAAATTGATTTTCTAAGAAATTTTATAAAATACTTATGTACATCTGTATATAAGCACACACCAAGTTCATACATATGTATATACATATGTATATGTAGGGATGTACATATGTACTCGTACATACATGTTTTTTGCTAGTAAATATGTTTGACGTATGAGGAGTATGGGAATGCTAGTAGATTTTCTATGAATTATTATAAATCCCACTTGCCGTTACTTCTGTCATTGATGGAAACAGTCATAAATATTAAATTGAAGTACATGAAGAGGCGAATAAATAGATATGCTTACTTTCATTTACTGCAAGTATGAATAGAATAATATTTGAGCTGGGCTGTTACGAATACCAATTTTTAATATTCGGCGCATACGAACACGTATATCTGCTCCAATATTCGCCGAATACGAATGCGAATATTTAATCTGAAATTTAGCTTCACTCGATATTTTGAAATTTAAAGGCAAAAAATCTCCACTTCGCGTCAATTGCAATGACAAACAGATGATTGGATTTGAATTATCAACATCGTACGCGAATGACACTACTGAACATTGCTCAGCTTGGTTTCCAAGCTTCGACTCATACTTTAATTTGAAAAACTATCGAGGAATATTTAGTGGAAAAACGGGAGGAAAACGAAGTCAACCCACTGTTATGGTAGAAAGTACAGTGTGGGCAAACGTTAAGACCCAACGTTCTTTTGCTGTAATTCTTTTTAATAAAAAGCTTTGGATATGCTTGTATGTTCAAAAACTCTGGCGGCGACCATTTCGCCGATATCACAAGCAATAAACACTACTCCCTCTATCCTCCTTCCCATAACCTAATTTCCTAGTTCCAGCACAATGCATTGCATGTGTAGGGGTCATCCCCTGAGTGCCGGTCCAAGTCAAAAAAAAAAAAAAAAAAGCAGTGCCAAAGGTTTTCATTAAAAAAAAATTACAGTAAAAGAACATCGGGTGATTACTTATATCCCGGGTGATTAATTTTGCCACTTGAGGGTGGTTATTTAGATCTTTCCGGTGATTGATGCAGTTGACAAATTTTATCTTGTTTGGCGTTATTGTTTTTTTGTGCTGTCTTAGCATTGTCGGGTACATACTTACTTAGTTCTTAATATTTAAATGTAATTTAATATTTTGTAGCTCGGGAGTCCTTGATAGGTATAGAAATTATGAGTTGATTATCTATTTGCACATACAAATGACCACGTTTGTTTATTATATACCAGCAAAAAATTTTAAAAAAGTTAATGGAATCATTTCCCAACTGGATTACCAGCTTAATGATTTTAACAAGCCGTGAAACAAAAAAAATTTATTGTTGAGAAGTCATTGTTTCTTATCGTGTGAAATGCTTGTTTTTTTACGCAAGAAGTTCTCATAACTAAATTTACTTTTTTCTTCTTTGAGTTGAAACAGTTCCGCTATTTCAGTATCCTGAACCAAATTCGAATTGCAGACATAATGTCCAAATTGTAATCGAAATAGTTGAATTTTATGTGCATCAGTTATATCTGATTTTTATTTGTATTCTTATTAATTTTTTTTGTTTAAAAATAAATTTTTTAATTACAAAAATTACGCTGATATTTTTCCTCAGAATATAATGTTTTTCCGACACATGATGATTTTCTGGTCAATGCTTCTGGCAACACTGATTACAGCTGCAGTATCTCTTTCGCTTTGTGATTTCAAAAGTTTTGCAAAATTATTGAAAATTTGTCTTTACGTGTCCATTTAATTTAAATTGACACTGTCGTTTTAATTTTCATCTCCACAATAAAAAAATCTTTTTATTTTAGAATTCTCAAAAACAAAAAAATCCTACAAAACCAGATTGTGTATACCGATGTTTTTCAAACAGACATTTAGACAGAGCAAATTTAAAGAAAAAAATTATGTACCTACATATATGCTCGTATATGCCGTAAATTTAATATAGTTTTGATTAACCAGAAGCCCACTAGAATGTTATCGTTTTCAATAACATTTTAAATTGATGAAGAACTTTTTTTGGAACAGAACCTTTCAATTTAACTCTGCATGGTGATTTAGAAAGTTTTTTGTTTGTGAACACAGTGAAAATGTCTTGAGACGCTTGCTTTAATTTTTAATTGTTAGAGGAGGTACTGGCACTCTAATATGCTACTAAAATGGCAGGCAAAACTAATTTCATTATGTCAGTACGAAGCAATGTCATTGCTACGAAGCATAATACTCGTGGAGTTTAATTCTTCCACAACTATGCAGTTGAGGTTTTTTTTTTGCAGAATTTCTAAAGCAGAGTTACTGCGTCTCAGGTTGTATGTTGAAGCATTAATTTTTCAACTAAATTTTATTTATTATTTTACTTCATCTCAAGTGCCAGTAACCAGCTCTTGCCATAAAACGGCGGAGGTTCTTCGCCTCACATTTTCTGTCATCATTGGAAATTTCCGGAATTTATTTTCGAAACTTAGTGGTTTCATGTGAAGACTGTCTGATCCCGCCTGATTGTGATTGTGGTATTACAATGGGACTAACCTCTAGCCGTCTTCGTCCCCTTCGGGGACGGAACGCCACATCAACTAACCAAACCTTCCGTCACCGAAGTTTTATTACTCAAATACCTACAAAGGAGGCCACTGTTAGCGCAGACACATTTGAAAACTTTTTGTTCTTATCGGGTATTGGTACCGCGGATCTTCTGATGGCAGGGTCAACACGCTAACTACTCAGCCAACAGCATCATCTAAATTCCAATTTAATTAAAAAAAAAATGTACGCAGAGTCGTCATGTTATCAATTTATTTTTCAGTCACATGCAACAAAACGTCATTATTTTTGCGGCACTCGGTAAATGAGAGAACGAATTCCTTCAAATTTCTCATTTCTTAATGTTCACACTTTCTATGGTTGTCTGTAGGATACTTTTAATATAATATTTTTCAGCTATAGATACACATAATTAATGCTTGTAGTAACCCAGCAAACATGCAGGCATAAAAGTTTGTTACGAAACGAAACATTCTTGGGTAATTTCACAGTTACAATTTATTTCTCAGCTCATAATTTAAAAACGCGTCAACAGATCGGAAACAATTTGATTGGATTCGTAAGATACTGAGCTCACTTAGATGTTGTGAGATAATGAACCGATTCGGTTCGTTAGAGTTCCAAAATTTTTCAAAATTGTTTTCCTTAAAATCAATTTTAAATTCAAAAATCTGTTCAACTCTTAATCTCAAGCAGAAACATCAATTGTTGACAAAAAAAATTTCGAAAAAATCGTTTTTAACTCTGAACTGCTCTTCGTCAAATCGATTTCAGATATTCACTTACTTTTATAGATTTAAAAAATGTATGGCATGTCAAATGTAATTTTTACCAAAATCTGTAAATTCTGAAAATCTGAGAAATTTGCGAAAAACGTCTTGCTTTTGACGCATTTGGGTTAAGCTTAGCGCGAAGTTTCGCTGCTGGAAGGATAACAAGGTCATCCTATTCTCACGCTTTTTTTTTTCTTGACTGCTTTCCGAAAGGAATGTATACGAAGTCTGTTCAAAACAAAAAAGGGAATTTTAAATTTTTTTTTTTTTAAGTATTTTTTTATTCATCAATATCCATTTTGTTCCCTTCAAAGTAATCCCCATCAGATATAATGCATTTATGCCAGCGCTTCTTCCAATCCTCGTAGCACATCTGAAATGAGCTTTTTGGTATGGTCATCAGCTCGTTCTTCGATTTTGACTTTATCTCATCAATTGTGGCAAAACGCTTTCCTTTTATTAGTCTCTTCTGTTTTGGGAATAGGAAAATGTCACAGGGAGCCAAATCTGGTGAATATGGTGGTTGAGGCATGATTAAGGTGTTGTTTTTGGCCAAAGCATCACGAACAAGCATTAATGTGTGATTTTTTTTCCACAATTCTGATCGTTTGACCCGCATTGCTTCACGCAAACGTTGCATAACTTCCTTGTAGTAGTCCTTATTAACGGTACAACCTGTTGGCAAAAACTCATGATGCACCACGCCATCATTGTACTCGAAGAAAACAAAATTCACGTTTTCCTTTGAACAGACCTCGTATATCGTCGTACCATGCCCTGTTTTAAATATAATTGTAGTATCATCTCTCTTTCTTATTGCAGCGAGCAAATTTTTAACTTCAAATCTGTTGTTTGCCGGGTAATATCAAGTGTATAGACAGACGATTTTTGCTTTTGCTATTAATTTCAGAAACTAAAAGATAAAAAAAGTTTAACTACACAAAAACGTGTGCTTCTTTAGAACTATGTATGTGTATGCGCATACGAGTATATATATACATATATATTTTAAGAACAAAGAAAATAATAAAAAAGTAAAAAAAAAAGCATTCGTCATCGAAAAGTGTGGTGCTGCTGCCCATAATTTTTCTAGCGAAACGACAACAAGAACCCAGCACTTAAGAACACAAAAATAAAAATCACTTTCATTTCCTCTAAACCCAAACAACTGAATGACGTTTTTATTAATAATAATTTTTAAAGAAAAATAAAATGATTAATTAAAAAATAAACAAAATAAAATGAGAAACCCTAAACGTATGACAATCAAAAGCATGATGAGGGCAGTCGGCTACACAAACTAATGATTTTGAGAAGCTTCGTATTCGTAACGCCGAATATTCGCCTATTTCATAACATTCGTTTCGTATTCAAGAGAATATTTTGCGACTAGACTCCAAAAATTTTAAATGCATTAATCGTAAGAAAGTATGTGCATGACATTCGTTTTTCAGCTAAATATTTCTCGATAGTTTTTCGAATTAAAGGATGAGTAGGAGTTTGGAAACTACGCTGAGAATAGTTCAGCAGTAATTACCAGATGTGAAGTTGATAATCTCAGATTTAGCCATCACTATGTGATTGTTTGTGAAGCGAAGGAGAGATTTTTTTCAATTAAATTTAAAATATTACTCATCACTCATGCAGTTAAAAATTGGTATTCGTGACATCACCACCCGTGGCTCCAACCGCTTGGTTGCCAAAGATAATTCGGTTTATTACTAAAAGTTTTAAGCAAAATAATTTACTGAAAAAAAACTATATAAAACCTATAAATTGCTGTTATTTTAAAAAATTTTCGAAAAAAAATCAAATCGAATTAAAAAAATTTAATTTATGTAAAATTTAAATGATTTCTAAATGAAAGAATTTGCTGCAACAACAACAGGAAATTCCTATTTCCATTTACTATTAAAAAATCCCGTTAAATTTGATTGTTTAATAAATGATGTGACATCTGACCACATCAGATCAGACTTCGAGTCACGGAAAGTGTATTGTAAATGCAATGCACAATGAAAACACCATGAACTATTGTATTACTATCAGTATTTTTAATTTTTTGGTTCTGTTTTAAGCGGTTCAGTACTTTTCAATAAATTTTACATCGATTTATTGCAGCATATTTTACATATAAACGAGCATTTTTTCTGCTAAGCGCATTTTCGGATGTCCCACCGTCTAACTTATTTCAGAACATCATCAGGACCAACACAATTAAAGATTGTTTCATCGCTACAAACTACATAGATATACATATATGTCCACTGATGTACAATTCCATTCTTATAAGTCTTTTTTTTTTTTGGGCAGTCGCCTCTTATGTGTCATATGGCCCGGCTTGCAGCGATATAGAGTACCAGCGGCTGATTTAGTGTGTTCACTGCGAAGATTCGTCTTTTCATGCGTTCGGTGTGATCTGATGTTTTACTTAGTTGATTCCTACGAAGCAAATTTTTAAACAAAACACTATGAAAATATGAAAAATATTTTCAATTCACATTCTCACAGAACTACAATAGACCCCTGTTCTGTGTAATATATAATGGATCGTCACCGTACCTATATACAGCAGCACTTCGTTGGTACTAATGCCAACTCACCTTCGGTAAAATTTTTTAAGAAATTTAACTTGGGCTGACTTCCAAAAAAAAGTTTGTAGACAGTTTTGCTGCACTATTTAGGCAAAATTGCGAAACATTGCAATAATGTGTTTTCTTTCCTTATTATATTTTTTTTATAATTACAATAAAGAAGCTTGCGTTTGCTAATGCCAGGAATAAAATGTCGGGGCATCTACTTTGAAACTGATGCTCTAAATGCTTTTTTGCTGCGTTTCTAATAATTGCCTGTAAAGTTTTCAAACTGTATGCATTGAAAATTTTTTGTACCACAGCATTATGAAACTCTATAGTTTGTTCGAATACAAAGCGATTGACGTTTTGGAAATCAGTAATGTGTATATAAAAATTCCTAAAAACTATTTGAGAATTATTAATATTTTACCGCTTTAAGTGCTTTTTAAGTGACTCCTAAAAAAGAAGAAGGTTCTCAATTCGGCTATATTTTTGATGTGTAAACATCTATACGCTAGGGGGTAAAAATCTTTTTCCCAATACAATCACAGATTTTGAGTAAGATTGTAATAACGATAACGCGGTGTGAGCTGTGTATGAGTGTATTAGTGTAATCATACGGACAACAAGAAGTACAGAGAAACTTACAGCTGCATAGAAATACACTAACACCATCTAGTGCGCAATAGTAGTTGTAGTAGCTACTAATTTTCACTAATTGTCGTACATTATGTTATCGTAGGCAAATAAAAACAAATAAATAAAATGAATACAAAAACATTTAATTTTAATAACTTTTAAAAAGATTTCATTACTAGATTTTTACACATCTCCCCTGTGATGGGACTCACATTTTTTTTTTTCAGTTGTGTTGCCTCAAAAATTTTTTCTGGCTGGTATTTTGATTATTATTTTTTCATTGGCAAATTCGTGTTTATAGTGTGGTCCCATTTTAATGGCGGAATATTGCTCTCCCTCCTCAAAACTTATTAAGAGTTGGTCAGTTTTGATGCTTCTATTTTCATTATAAAGTTCGTGATTACCGTGTGGTCCCATATTAATACTATAATAGGCCGATCCTAAAAAGCAAGAGTGAACTACCCGAAAAAAAAATTTTTTTTTACAAAACTATATTTATTTTTTTTGATTCAGCATTAAAAAACACAGAACCAAAAATTTTCCAGGTACCGCTGTAGACGATGGTAGACTTTCACTATAGTTAGAGACAACAAGTAGGTAATAATGCAAAAATTATGAAAATGGGCAATTTTTTTCAGGGGGACCAGCGTGCCCTTTGGCATTGAGCACTCCCATTATAGCTACGGACCTGCAATGCGGTACACGTGTAGGTACTGTAAATAATTGAAAATAATGAAAACTAGACAATTTTTATCTGGGGGACTAGGGTGCCCCTTTTTGCATGGGACACTTTCGTTATACCTACAGACCACAAATTGAAATACGGGAGAAGTGGGAAAAATGTGAAAATGGGCAATTCTAACCTTAATTAAATAGAGTGTTGAACATGTGGCATTTTTTTTTTGTAAGGGGAAGATCATGAGAAAATGCGCTACTGACTTTGCGGAATACTTCTTGAATAAACTTCAGTCCTCTACTATAATAATTTAATGAGTGTAATAACTTAAATTTTTGAATTCAAGGAATTATTTATTTTTTAATATGTTATTTTTAATAATTACAATTTATATGATTCTTCTTTGAAATGTATTCTTAAATTCTTTTCTCGGCTGCCGCGATAGTCTAGTGAGTAATGTGCTAGTTTCTCAGTTGGGTGTTCGATCCTATGAACACGTGAAAGGTATCACAATGGGACCATAACAAATTGAACCTAAGTGGGCTGTGACCTTTCTTCACATCCAGCAACTGCCAACCTCAGCTATAATATTCTCATAAAGTATTTTTTAGAAAATCATCTCTATAAAATTAATTTATATAATTTATTTCAATGTAATGAAAAATTTCTATTCGTTTAATTATTTTTAGGGCATATTTTTCACCATTTCCAATGCATATTCTTACATACTTTTTTATCTCTCTCGTTGGCTGCCTGGTTATCAAAATAAATGTCGAGTGTCCAATTAGTGGGATACTTTTCTTTTAATTGACACCCTCCAGGTGAATGTATATTATTCATTTAGTAAATAAAATACAATTTTCTATAAATCACTTTACTTTGAATCTTTTGAATAATTTTGTTGAATTTTATTGATTTTGAGAAAAGGAAAATATTTCTGTTTCCAAGCAGGGGGCTTTTCATTCACTTTGTCCCATAATTAAAATGTTTTTAATGTTTGCATTTTCAATTTAGTTTTATTATTTTTTTCCGTTTTATATTTTCAGACGCAATTGTTGCCAATTTTTCATCGTGGTATATTTTTTTTTCTATTCGTTTGATTTTTTTTTTCGTTTTCGTTAGTTTTCATTGAAGCTGATTTAATATTAAAAATAAAATTTTTAGAATTTATTTCGGTTCGCTACTCTACGTTTTGAAATTGTCAAGTATTCGTAGCATAAAATGTTGATTTTAATTTTTTTTTCAAATAATTTTATTCGAATGCAAATAGATTGGTTTTTTTTTTGCAACGTTGCCCAAGGCATACATCATCTGACGTTTATTTGTGCGATTCTTCTGTTGTCATTTCATAAAATTAAACATGCAGAAATATTCGAATAAAAGAACATTTTGAATAGACATGTCGTACCCTCAAAGAAACAAGTCTGATGAGAACTCTGCAGGTGGCAAAATTTCATTAAAAATCGAAATAAGACTTGGCGGAAATATACTATATTTTTTTTTTTAAATTAAAAAAATATACTTATAAGTATGTGCATATGTACATACATATAAACATTTCAAATTGGCATTTAACAATTGTTAAATATGCAATGGAAGTCATTGCTACATTAATTAAATTTTAATATTTTGAAATGGCAAATGCATTATATTTTCCCGTTAAAAGCACGATATATACTCATAATTTTAGGATATTATATGAAAATATGGACTTGGCAAGTATATTTCGAGTTTCAAATATATTAAAATAGATTAACCCGGTGCGCTTCGCTACCACGGAACCCAATTATGTAGTTGTCCACGCTAGGTGTTGTGTCTTACTAAATGACAAACCAAATGCCTAGTTAGTTCCTCAACCTCTAGGAAAATTGAGGCGATATGTCAGATTTTCATAATATAATTTTCGAAACATTAACAGGATCTTTGATCGATTTTTACCCCATGAAAAGTACCCTATATTTTTAGCTGGATCATAAACTAACCGTCCACCAAATTTCATTAAAAAAATCTGTCTAGCGGTTTAGGCGGTATAGTGGAACAACCATCCAAACATCTAAACATACAAACATTCACATTTATAATACGTACTAATAGGATTAGCTTATAAGGATGATGTAGTCCATTGACGTATATAAATAAATATATAAATAGATATTGAAAATATTTAGTTTTATGCTTTTATAAAAATTCAAAATGACGTGATCATCATTAATGAACCACATTGAATCTATAGCAATATTAAATTTATTTACTACTAGCTCACCGGGCCACGTGTTGCTGTAGCTGTTATGGCAGTTTAATTAAAAAAAAACAATATATGCTCTATATGTCCTTTATTAAAATCGGTTAGTTTGTTTCAAAGAAGCGGAAGTTGCCGCCGGCCACCCGTCGTGGTCTTATCTTTAAAAAAAAATATGTAGAAAGTCTATGTGTCCATCTAGATGCAGACCTATCTTTGTTTTAGCTCCCCTCCCTTCGTTCTGAGTGCCTAACCGTATACCCAATTTCAGCTCTGTAGCTCTATAAGAGTGCACACCCGTATTACGAATGGGAATGCCACTTGGAAAAAATTATCAGCCTAGTCCCGCGCATAAAATTTGCTAGTTTTCATATTTTTCCCATTATTTAATCTCCCGTATACCGCATTTAAACTCTGTAGCCTGAAAGTGCCCGAAGCAAAATAAATTTGGTATCAATTCATTCAGACCAAAATTAGAAACTTTTGCTCAAAAAATCATTATTTGCTTTTTTATGGGAGATACCACGCCCACTTGTACAATTACGCCCACTTTTTCAATATGTACTGACCATTAAGTTACTCCGATCAAATACAGAAACTTTAACTTTAACCGTTCGCCAGATATAATGAAATCAATATTTAGTTTGTATGGGAGGTACCACACCCACTTGTACAATCCCGTCCATTTGGAATTTTTTAAATATTTATAAAGCCTATTGTTCCTTCCATATATGTATATGGACAGAGTCTGTAACAATTTCAAGAAAATCGGTTCGGTCATTTAGCTGTCCGTAAGGCACAAACACACATGCATATGTACATACATACATACAAACATGTAATTTTTATATTTAAAAATACCGCTACACGCTGTAATTAACCTTCGATTACTTCCTGGGTTTCACTCAATCGCATCTAAAGAATCCTCTTACATAAATTTAATCGATTGTGGTTTTTTCGATGTTGTGCATATGGGTTCCGTAACATATCCCATATCACTTGCCACTTCAAAGGGGTCAACTTAAAATTTTACTAATTGCAATAATTATTAGTTGAGACGACCTTCAATTGTTTTCAAATACATATTGAAGTTAAAATTTTTATACATCGTCGCCACATTCCAAAAAAAATTATGCATGAAGGTGCTGGAAAATACCAGCGAAACATTGGATAAAAATATTAAATAGATTTTTTTATTTTCATAAATTGGAATTCAGGACCTCGAAAGCCCAAAAAAATTGCTAAAACGAACGACAAATTTTTACAATTCAAATTTTTTTTCATGAAAACCGTATGCCATGTCCATAGTTAACACGTTTCTGACAGTCTGACATTTCAATTAGATGAAACAAGAGGAAAACTTTTATGGTTTTGCTAATTATCTGTGCTTTTGCATTGAACTTTAGAAGCTCTATAATTAGTAAAAGAACAGAAAATAATCAAACTTCGAGGTTTCATGGTATAAACAATTAAATAGGGTGGCGTGACGTAACGAGATCGTTTTATTGCACAAAATGTTGCAGGGCCTGTCATTTCGATTAAATTTAAGCACTTGCATTTGTCAAGTAACACCTTCAGACCCGTTAATTTTCTAGCTATGATATGTACGAGTATTCATATTGCAGCTGAATGCACGAAGAAGTGTAGGGTACTCAAATATCGTCGCAGCCATATTTAAAAACTTCCTACTTGTTTTGTATATATTTATTATGCCAGTTGCATCAACGACAATAATTACAATTGCTTGTAAATTATGCCATATAAAAAAAAAATATAAATCCATACCCACATACATATGTACAAACAAATGCATAGGCATGTAAACAAGACTGAATCAGCTACAAATTTAACAAAAAATATTGAAATAAAAGACGCCACTAAAATATTAATGCAATGATGAATTTAAATCGACTATGAGTAGTTTCTTTTTTATCTTTTCAAAACTTTTTGCACAAAAAGATCGTAGAAAACTGACGGACTGTACGTACGTATGTACTCGTATGTGCAATGAACAAAAAAAAAAACTACTGTCTACGCTTGTAGCGCCACGAATTCGAAGGCGTCAGTTTTTCTTCTGCAAATCTGTTTTCTTCGTTTTGTAATCAGCTTTAATGATTCTTTGAAAAACAAATTAGCTTTTTGAATTATAATTATGAGAGTATTTATTTTTTGTTGTCAAAATAATGATGGATAAATGTTCTAACGCAGTGTTTGGATTTCCAATATTTCTAGTTTTTTTTTTTTTTATAAAAAATTTTTTGCAGAAATCACAATTTCCCATTCTTAATTGAGGTTTTTAGCCCAAATATCCACCAGTGTTTCTTGTATGTTTTAATAAATAATTAATCATTTTTACACCATACTGTCATAAAATTTATGTCAAGCTGTCTGTAAGTTTTTTTACTTTTTAATTTGTTTAGCATCATTAGAATGATTTTATTTTTTTTAATTTTCTAAATCTTTTTTTCTATTTTATACTCAAAAAACTTGTTGGAAACGCTTCTTCTTTTTTAAAGTGTAAACGGCAAATTATTATGAAAAGATATAAAATCTGCGTATATTTTAACTGACAGATTTATATTTCTGACCCAATTTCAACAATTACAAACATATCCGTTGAATTAAATATTTATTTTTTTTTTTCAATTGGAAAAATTAAACTATTTAATGCCCATTAAGAATATTTTGTTTCTATTTCGCAGCGGAAAGAAATTAAATAAAGAAATATAAAATTTCAAGATAAATTAATTTTACCAACTGCCATGGCCGAAACAGCTGATCATTTTTGTTTGTTTTCTGCTCTACTTTCTGTGTAGATACGCCCTTGTACGTCCGTTCAGTAATTGGATAATTTTATATTAAAGTACGCAACGATATTTTGGTAACGCTGTAAAGAATTTTAAATTGTATTTTCATAGAGATTTTCTATTAAAAAGAATTGGAAAAACAAAAAAAAGAACATAAATTTTTTAATTTTTTGTGTTTTTCTTTGTTTTGAAACAATGTATTGTAATATTATAATTCTGTAGTTTCAAAATGTCTGTTATTAAGTCATAGTGTCATATTGTCTTTATATTTTAAAATAGTTTAAACCACTTATTGTTGTGCTTCAAACCACAAAGTCATAAAATAATTTAACTTTCCGAGATATATTTATTGTTTTGTTATAAAATAACAGTAGAAATATAAATCATACGCTGAAACTTTTCAGTGGAGTCGGCGATAATATTTCGAAGCCGCCGCTATAATAATATAAGAATTGCTTAAGAATTGTTCACATTTTTAAACTTTTACATTAAATTATATTTTTATAAGTTAGAAAGAACCTACCTGTGTAACCTATCTGACTTTCAAATAATGAAGCAGCTCATATTACTGAAAACAGCTGTTTTCGCTTATATTTGTTTCAACAATTTTGTGTGCCAATTTTATGATTTTAATTAAAAAGCGAATTATTACAAGATTTACACGCAGGTCTAATTATTTTTGTTTCTTCATTTGTTTTTAGTATTTAGATATTTTTTTTCTTATTAGCTGAATGAATTTTTTGAAATAGCACACTAAATTATGACGGGTAGTTCATAGCAGTCTTATTTTTTTTGTTGTTATTATTTTAAAAAATATGACTTTATGGCTATCTTATGAATACCCTAATTATAGGTCATTTTAAAATTTCTTGTATGAATTAGATTGGTAGCATTTACGAGGGAACACGCACGTCATCGCATGGGAAATAATTCACAATGCCTAACAGTAGACATTGAAAGCATCGACGGATTAACATATGGCGATCTTCATTGCCACAGGTCGATACAGCGCACTCGAGTTTATGGATTACTATCCAATAAAGCGAAACTGGTGCGAAATTAGGTCACACCAGCTTGAATAGCCGGTTCGGTGTGTGGATTATGATGACGATAAAATTGACGTAATTTGCAAAATGCATTTTTTACACAGCACGAATTTTGATAATAAAATTCAATGACTTTCATAAATTGTTCATATATTGGTCTATTCGTGGTGAAATGGCACACCTTACTCTGCATTTGCGGCATTGCCACATGTCACGAAACTTTTTTTACACTGAAAAAACCAAATAGCAAAAATATCACCTGATATGATCGACTTTAACGTCTGCGCATTACACGTGTATAATGTTGTATGATTTTAGAAACTCGTAAACACTGTAAAAAATAATGCACTTCGTTTAGGACAAATGTAAGGGCTCTTCTATTATACCGTGAAAATTATGCAAATATAATAGTAACTATAAAAGAAAGTAGAAAAGTTCATATAAAAGAAAGTTTAATAAGATTGGTTAATTAAGTATGAAATGAAAAATGACACATTTTTTTATTTAGTGAAAAGTGAAAAATCGTCCAGTTTATTCAAAGTGACATAAGGAATGAACCAGTTCTTTCAAAGTGACATAAAGATTGAATCACTTCATGTAGAACTCATTGAAACATTAAACAGTCTACCGTATTCAGATGAGCTACAAACTTAAACAGTTCATTCAGAAATGTATCTCTACATGTACAACACAAGTAAAGAATTATTTTAAAATTTAGAAAAATTTTAACCGAATTCCAGGAAATCTATAAAATACGTGTTAATCAATTTAAAACTGATGCAAATGTCATATCGATTTTAAGAATATTTTCCTCTGGTAAATTGTAAAAGTTACGCTTTCGGAAAAAAAAATTTAATATTAACTTCTTTTAGTCCTCCACTACTCATGTGTCTGTTTAGAATTTTAGTCAGTGGTGCACAATTCCCAAATTGACTTTGAAAAATTTATAGCAATTGATTCAATTTATTGTGTGTTTCACGTGTTTCTTTTCATAGAAACTGCGAGCTATTGAAAATAGTATTCGTGCTGTAAATTCTTGTTGTTGCTGTTGGTGAGGTTTTTCTACATGGAAATTGCCACCATAAAACATGTGTTTGGTGGGTGAGAGTAGGGGTTTCTACCACCATTCATTCACTCAACCAGCCATGCAGTAGTCATTCTCGTCAACATTCAACCAGTGTTGAAACATCATGCAACCACAACATGAAATCACTGAATACGCTTCAATGGCGGGTGGTTAAATGTAATTGACTGACTTACTGCTGCAGCAACACGAGCCGCAGCGACAACTGCAACAAACTTTATAATTTCATTTGTATATTTTTCGTGGGAAAAAATCGTTTGAAAAATAATGAATTTTCCATGGCTTAAGCCATGTGCTATTTTGGCGAGAGTAATTTTGACAAAAACCTCGCAAAAAACATTCTCTGAAAAAGAAAAACTGAATATTCTCATCATGTATCTGTTACGTTCTTCGTTACAGCAACGACGCAGTAACTCTGCACTATAAATTCTCAAGAAACGGTTTTCTTTTTATGGCAGTGATTATGAAAGGTACGTTTTCAAGGGGGTATCAACAGTATTTTCTTATGGTACAAGGTATGAGCAGCAAGGAAAGAAATAGGTGCAACAGAATTCCACGACAAGGGCGAATTCAACGCATATTAAAGAATTAAGTAAAATAGAAACCGTACAAAATAGAAAAAAATCAACGATTTTTGCACCTTGCACAAACGGCATGTCCCTTAGTAAAAGCAAGCGGGGTAAATCATTAGGCCTGCGAATTGATCAGTGAAAGTAAGCGATAATTTGTGGTTTAAACTGTTACACAGAAAAAAATTTAAATTAATTTCAATTAAAAAATTTGTAATATCAATTAAAAAATTGTTTAAAATTTCATCATTAAACAAATTAGTAATATCAATTAAAATTTTAAACTTTAATTGAAATAATATTTGATGGAATGTTAATTAATAAATAAATTTTTTAATATTATTTCTTAACTACGGGATTAAAAATTTTTTGTAATTAATATATTCTTTTAATTTTTTTCGATCTTTTTCTTGCTGAATTATAGTTTATTTAATTAGTTTTTTATTTGAGCGAATTAAAAACGATCCTCTTTCTAGCTCTCAGGGAGCTGTGTTCAAAAAATCGGTTTCCTATTATTAATGTTTTTTTAACTGATTGAAATTTTTATTGTATCAATTAAACAATTTAATAAAAATAAAAATAAATTGAGAGTCTTAATTAATAAAAAAGCAATAGCACACTCTCCACTACGTTTTCCAAGATTGGTCAGAGCCTTAAAAATGTTTTTTTTGGCGAGTATGTTGCAATACAAAATCATTCGTGCCGCATCTGAGACATCCTCGAGAGTACACGGCGCTGAGATTTAAAGCTGACAAAGTTGAAATTCGAATGCTTTTTTCCATCACATTTAAAATATTCTTTTGTTGTCATCATTTAAATAAAATCAAAAAATTATTTAAAAAAAATTACAGCATATTCAATTCGCGACAATTCGAGTCTCAACAAACCTTGCGATTTTCGAAAAGTGATTATTAAGTAGTCATTGGAGTCCCTGCAATAAATAATTGTGTTTGCCACCATAAGCGTTCTTCCAATTTGCTATGGAAAATCTGCTGTGCATGAAAAATATTTTGATTCTATACAAAGTGAAGATTAAGTCTGAACGATATCAGCACCCACAGACTGCTTGAATTCTTCATAATAAATCCTATCTTTACAAAAATGAATTCCTTTTTTTTTCAGCCATTAATTACTACTTTCATGAGTTTCTTTTTTTTTTTAACAAATAGACATAAAAACGTCGGCAGTACAACATTGAATTAAAACTCAATTATAACGTGGCTTAATTATTTATTATTTAAATAATAACCAATGATTTCGACATTATGATAAATATGCACATTTGTTTTCATCACTATAACAATAATTACTGCCTCTCCTTCATGCCCTCTGCAGGCAGCGTATCAGAAAAATATTTTTATTTATAAAATTTTTACAGCGTTCATTATGCTCAACCATCGCACACAGAAAAATGTATAAAATTCGAGGGAATATTAACGGCAGAACTAAATAAAATGAATAAAATGTACAAAAAAACAAAAAAAAAACACACAAATTCATATTGAAATACAACTTAATGTCTGAATTCAACTTCATGATGATGCAGATTTTTCTTTTTGTTTGCATAGCAAAAGCTCAATTTACATAATTTTCAATTGAGTGCATTTTCGCATTCAATTGGAAAATATTTTTTGTTTTTTTCATAAACTTGTACATTTTTATAATTTTTTCATTCATTATTATATTATTGTTGTTTTTATGCTGATTAACTACAGCGTTATTGTAGTTTTTTTTTCACCGCAGTGATACCCTGATGCCAGTTACTTTTGCAATTGTGTGGCAACAAATGAAAGAAATCGAATAAACGAACAAACGATTTTAAATAATTTTATGAAACTTATTTAAATGTTATAAATATTCGTCTGTTGTAGAGAAATCAAATAAATTACTTAATTTTTTTAAGCACAAATAATAAACACTGCTACGTAAGCAACTTATTTCTTCAGAAAATATCATTGGAAATAAACTATTCCGTAGAGCAACAATTTTTTTGCAGCGAAAAATTTTATTCCGAGTAGGGTTTTTCCATAAAAAAAATTATCGCCATCAAAAATTTTCTACAAACTAGTTTAACACGGTGCGGTTCGCCGTTGCCTACAAAAGGAAATATTTTCCTGGGTTCAACCCCAGTTTCAGCCTTATAAAAACATCTCGAATTTTTTCTGATGTGCATTTGTGTGACTTTGTGTCCGCTTCAGCAGTATCCAATCCACAGGCAGATCAGAACGCCCTCCTTCGTCGGTATTGTCTAGCACCGGCGAAGTAAAATAATTACTAAAAATAGCTACCAAAACGAAGCTTCAAAAAATTTAATACGTCTCCTTGACATCAGAGACGCTACAGCACTGCTATAAAAGCAAAATAACGTGCAAAAAGCACTACTACTATCCCTTTCCTCTAGTTCCAGCACAATGCAGCGCATGGGTAGGGGTCATCTCCTGAGTGCTGATCCAAGATAAAAAAAATTTGTTTTTATGAATTTAAGTCTGTTGGATTGTTTACCATTAAAAATTAAAACAACTAATTTAAAAAATTTTACTTACGTTTCGCATACATACGCATGAATTAAAAAAACTTTTCATTAAATTTGAATGAAAATTAAGCACGAGTAGCCTGGGTTTTAACTGAATTTTCATTTTAAATTACAATATCAGATAATTTTATATAGACAATATTTTGAGTGTATGAGTAGGTACGCAAAATTTAAATTTTTATCATAAATTTTTATTTTTTAAAAAAATGTCTCTTACGATCATTTCCCGCTAAGAGCTCGATAAATGTTTTTAATAAAAACAAAACTTCGCTTCGAAGTGAAAATGTCATAACGAAGTGTTAATTGAAAAAATTGCTTTACCACATGCTGTGAATTTTAAAATTAACTGGGAAATGTTGTGAATTTTTAATTTAAATTAAATTAAACTAATTCGAAATAAATAATTTATATGGATGTTGCTTCTTTGGTAAATCTATTGTCGACGTCATTGATGCCTTAAAATATCGAGAACTAATTTGACCATAGAAAAATAAAGATTTTGAAAAATGTTCACGATCGCCAAAAGAAGCACATGCTTTCTTTTTCATTCAGCCGACACAAAGCCAAAAACAAACAGACACCAACAAAAACACATTAGAAGACACAATGTCTATGATTTTGTTGATACGCTCTCCGAAATGAAATCTTTTCAATTTTGTTTCTGTTTTTGAAAATGTTTAATTTATTTGATTGTTAAATATTAGTTGCTGTCAAAACTAATTTTTGAAAAATTATTTTATCATTAAAATTTTGGAAAAAAAATTTAAATTTATTCATGCATATTTTAATTGATACATTTTTTTATTCGTATGGATATTTTCAAATTGAGAAATTTTTCATTAAAAGCTACAAATTAGAGTTACAGTGGAGTAGATAAATATTTTATACTTTCAGTGAAAGTTTGAAGAATGTTCAGTTATAACAATATTGATTTATCGCTGGAGAAATTAGTTCAATCGAAAGTTATACATGCATACATACATACATATGCATATAAAATGCATTAGTCAGTTTTACATATTCCGGTCCGCTAGGCAGAGGGGCTCAGCACAGAAAGTTACTTTTTTGTATTTTAAACTCCACTTAAGCTGAATGATAACTTCTCTGCTGATTATAAGAAAATTAAAAAAAAATTACATTTAGTGCTTCAAATACACCGGAAAAAAGTCTCCGTTTATACAATGAATTTTTACATTAATACAAAAAAAATTAAGAAATTTGTCATTGGATCAATGAAAAATGTTCCATTACTTTTATGAATATCATTTGGGTATGTGTTTCAGAAATCTAATAAAACTATTTCGTTATTTTAACGAAACATTTTCATATATAAAATGTAAATGTTTCATTAATATAATGATGTTATTATATAACATAAACGATATTAATTCATGAAATTTATGAAAACTTTCATATATACATATATGCAATTCCACGAGCTAGAACGAGACACTCGCTTGCCTTTGAAGTGAGATAAAATAAAGAAATCTTAAATTTTCTTTTTCTTTTCTACGTTTTTTTTATAGCACTTTAATGGCACTACAAATAGTGCAAAATGTAGCTTTTATCGATTTTTTGTTTCTGTTGTATAATCAATAAACCTGGTATCGCGAACGGGACAAAATTTAGAAGTCGCTTTCAACTGCATTTAGAAAAATGAAAAAAAAAAGAAATTTGCGAATTAGAACACCATTTTTGATAAGAATTTTTTTTTTAAATTAAAATAGAATAATATGGTTTTCCAATGATGGTTGGCATATTTAAATATTTGTGTTCCTCTTTTTTGAACAACCTTTACTATGATATAGCACGGGACATTTAGATACATATTTTCCTACAATGTTTGTAATTTTAATTTTCTTACGTTTAAATTGTATTAACTGCGAAAATACTTATTATTTTATAGAGATTTTTACATATAAAGTTTAGGTTGTGGTATGTAACAAATAAACCGTTGATTTTAAAAGTGAGATATCGCCATTCTTAGAAAAGTATTTCTTAATCATTTAAATAGTTTAATATTAAAAATATCTTTTCTTTTTGAAATAAATTATAAATATTATGTTATAAAATCGACTCGTATATTTGATATATTCTACATATTTTTAAAAAATTTTTAGTTTCCAGACCAATAATTTTCTGTAAATAACAAACACCACAAACTGAAAATACATAATTTTCTTAAAATTTTAACATTTCCTATAGAATGTTACATAAAAATCATTTGTTTAATGACATATTAATTTTCGATCATGATGATTTGCCAAAGTATACTTATCTTAAATGTCAAAAAGTGAGCTCAAAATGACAGTCCATTTGACACTTTACTCTTTCGTAAGTTTTATCAGGCTTAAAGTCGCCTTTCATTTTCACGAGTTTTTGCTTTTGTTGTTCCTAAATGTCAAAAATTATCTCAATATAACAGTTCGTTTGACACTTAACTTAATTATACCAAATTATACTGATCACAAACGTAAAAAATTCAGCACATTATGACAGTTAGTATGACACTTAACAGACCAACCTAAATTACGACGCAATGCATTGTTTGTTTTTAAAAATTGCTCATGCCCATACAAAATGTATGGGGTGTTAACGCTGTGCAATTGGAAAATCCAATTTTTAGAGAGCGTAATGAAGTGAAGTTGGCTGCAAAAAATAAAATTGTTGAAAAGTAATGTTAATTTAAGTGTTTTCAGGTCAATTTAGCGATTTATTTCTATTTAGAGTTTTTATTAATCAAAGTGAGTAAACATTACTATTTCTGCCGCAACGTTAACGCTTTAATTTAGGTCACTCATTTCAGCGTAAAATCTAAGCGCTTTTGTAAGTTCTAAAGGGCTTAAAAACACCTTTTTATTTTTCTATTTTAGCGCATAATAAAGTCGACCACTACTTTATATATGCCTCCAGCATTATTAGGCAAATGCTAAGAAAAAAAATTTTTACAATTTAAAGAAACATTTTAAATTTAGCTGAAATAGAGGAAGTACAAGATATTTTGGAATACTTAATATGAATATTTTGTTTTTATATTAACAAAATTTTCTATTTAAAAGCATTTTCACAACGTTTTACATACGTAGGAAAATATATTAAAAAAAAAATAAAAAAAACTAACCAATTGAACAGCTAACAAAATAATAATTATAAAAATTTTTGGCCAAAAGCCAAAATTTATACAAAACAGATTTTATTTACACTGAAAATTGAAGATTAAAAAAAATTTTAATAAAAATACGTAAATGAAAGGAAAACATGACTATGAACTATATTAACAATTTCGTAAGAAAGAACTAAAAAAAAAACTTTATTTCCCGCAGCAAGAAAAAGATTTTAAATCATTATCGTTTTACATTTAAGGTGATTGAGTGGGGGGAACGATAGTCGGTCTTTTAGGTGTTTGTCAGCTGCGTTGTTATTATTTTATATTATTTAATTTTTTTTAGAGAATTTTTCAAAATTCACTCAAATATATTTCTTTTTCTAAACCGAGCCGAGCTGGTTGACGCTTATTGCAGTGGGCGCCGAGCTGGTCAGAGCGCAAAGCTGGTTGAATGCGAGAAAACAGTTTCAAAGCGTATTTCAGCGCCGATAACATTGTTTATGTTATGTTGTTATGATTTGGAAAACATAAAAAAAATTAAAAACAAAAATTTAAGAAAAAGTAAATAAAACATGCAATCAAAAAATTAAAAAAGTAATAAAAATTAAAAAGAAAATAAAAATTCAAAAATAAAATAAAAATTAAAGAAAAAAATAACAACAAACCCAAATGCACACAAAAATATGTACATAAAACACAAATAATAGATAAAATATCTCGCATCCACTATGAACACTCAAACTTGTTTCTCGCATGAACAATTCTCGCAATAAGCGTCAACCAACTCTGCTCGGTAACAAGCTGCCACTCTGTACATACCCTAATTCGTTAAACAGGTACACAGAAAAAAATAACTATATTTTTATTTTAATAAAGCCGTGTTGTTGAAAATGATCGTCAACATTAACAACACTTTTATTTGACTTGATAAAAGTATTGTTAATAATGCCATTTGCAAAATTATTAAATTTTTGCTTGTATTTAATAACTTATGTTGCAAAATCAAATAAAAATTTGTAAGTTTATCGTTTTCGACGGTTATTCAAGAAATTTTCCCTTGGATACAATAATTTTTAGCAGTAAAATAAGAATCACACAAACAACATTAAAAGATACGGTTTACTATAGTAAAATAAGTTGAGCATTCGTTATATTAGGCAGCTAATGAAAAAATATATTCCCCGTGCCTTAGTTCGGATTTCCGTAAAAGCACGTATTTGTTATACCGAGCTTCAACTGGTATAAATGGTGGTGAGAGACAATCCCTTAGTCGTCCTTCCTAGAAAGCTCTTTAATATTGTTTTTTGTTTTGTTCATATTTTTGATTAATTCTTTTATAAAACTGCCTCTCGCCAATATTTCTCTGTAAATTAACTTCATTTACGACGTTACATATTCAGCAGTTTATTATTTTTGTTTCATTCATTTTAATTATTGGTGGCCATCAACCATCAAGTTTTGGTTTCCTTTTATTTTTGCAATATCGTATGCAGAAATATATAAATTTAATAAACCTCAAATTGAAATCACAACAACTACAGCATTAGCTAGCAAGCAAGCAACAACAACAACAACAACATCGGCCATAACAACAAAACCTATAAAAAAAAAGATGAAATTAAAACTCAACAATTATTTTAATAAGCCAACTTCAGCGTTAATTAAAATAACAAATGCAATTGTATGAGTCGATTTACTCGTTATACTCCAGCCAATAAATAAATAAATTTTTGTTGAACCATTTCATTTACTCATTTGAAAAAAAAAAAAATGCAAAATGGAAAATGGAAAATGAAAAAAAGGAAAATTTATTTGTTGGTGGTGAACACAGCAATAAAATACCAGGGAAGCACTAAACACGGCACATAAGAAAGACATATACAGGCCTGTTCTGCAAACCGCTTTTTGTCAAAGTGATTTGAAATCACGGAAATGGTGGTCTGCACACAAAAATTTTAAAAATCTCGTCGTTTGAAATCGTCAGCTAAATGACTGACGATTTGAAATCACTTGCTTATTTTTTCTATGTATTTTGTTTAGAATTTAATACAAAATGCTATAATATATTTCATGTGATTTGTTTTCTATTTATTTTTGTTATAAAATTGAGTTTGCTACATATAAAAACTTAATGATGATGAGCAAATTTGTAAGAAACTGCTTTTTTTTGTAAATAATTGTTTTGCTTTGCTTAGCAATGTCGTGGTTTACATTTACTTTTTAACAGTCAGCTGGTTAATTTTTTCGAACATATTTTTGAGGTTGCCAAAGTAACACAGTCTTTAGAAGTCATGTAAATATATAGATATTTTACCATCATGTGATTTATTTAACAAAAATTTTATATATTGTTGTATAAAAAATCAATATTAATAATAATTAAATAATTTTTGTGCAAATTTAAGCAAATTTCTTTAATGAAAACACTGGCAACTTCGCAATTATATGTACATACATACATACATATGTAGGTATTTTGTTGTGCTAATAAAAAATTTATGGTTTGTAAAGCTTCACGCTCTTTTTTTATATGATGCTTTCTTAAAACAATTATTGACAATAAACTAGCTCCTGACATTTTTATATTTTTTATTTCATCTAATATTTTAATTCACAATGCAAAAATATAATCAAATATAAAACATCAGCTATTTTCTCGTGTTTTCGAAAAATTAAAATCACACCGAAAAATGTAAAATCGCGCGATTTACAGAACAGCTTCGAATCCTCGGCGTGGTTTCAAAACGGTTCGTGATTTTAAATCAAGTAGTTTGCAGAACAGCCCTGATAGAGGATGATTTTGTAAATCATATGTGAGAGTGCAAATCTTTAACAAAAAGAACAACATTATTCTTTCTACAACAATGAATGAGTACACGCTTATTAACGGCCACACATATTAATTTCTAATTAGCAATTTAGTTTGTCAAACCTTGACTGACTGCTCTGCTGAAAATCAGCATACAACATTCACTTTGTTTTTTTTTTTTTTTTTTTTTTTTTTTTTTTTTGTTGAGCTTTCAAATAATTTTTATTTATTATTTTAATTAACTCCATGGGCTGTTTTTAACACGAAATAAAGTTGGTTTTTTTTTCTGAGGTGTCTTTCGTTTTTTTTTTTTTTTTATTGTTTTCAATGTTCGTTATTTATTTATTTATTTATTTTTGCTCCACTCTACACAACAATTATAAATATGAACACGTTTTTTTTTCTTTACAATTTTAGAATGTGTGAATATGTTTTAAATGGTGTTTTTTTTGTTTTTAATTTAAAATATACAAATAACAGAAAAAAAGTAATTATTTTCGTGGTAAATTATTATTCAACATTAAAGAAAATCTTTTGTAACACAAATGAAACGAAGAAACACAATGGCCCAGTAGTCATCATTTTTAAATTGGCACCCAAATAAACGTAGATCAACATTATATTCGGGTATGTTCTGTAAAACGAAAACACATACTTAGATGTTCTGTAAACCAAATTCGCATAATTTTACTGGGTTTAAAATCCGGTCGAAATTAAATCGAATGTGCTATCTTCCTAATAAATAACTGATAAAGCAGAAGAATATTATTTGAGGTAAATGTTGCCCAATGTTGGCATACTTCTTCCAATGGCTGGGTAGTTAGCGTGTTGGCTCGGTCAAATCAAAGAAATTTTTCAGATTTTTTTATGCAGCTCCTTCAGTATTGAATTAATAATAAAACTTGAGCGAAGTTAAATAATAAATAAAATGGCTTCCCCGTAGCTTAAAAATAATGATGCGTCAAAACATCAGAGCCGGCGCAACTTTGATTTATACTTAACACGCAACTGCAGAGTTTCTATTACCTGCACCAACTGTATAATTCTCTACGTTATCCCTCTCTCTATCTAGTTCCAGTGAAATGCATTGCATATGTAGGGGATATCCTCTGGGTACTGGTTCAGGAAAACCAAAGCGTTTCGGACAGCATCTCATCAGTGGCAGCTGTAATGTTGTGTTCCAGGGCGGATCTGTGTACATGAGACACTTAATGTATGCCCACAAAAATAGTCCAGTGGGATCAATCGTATGATTTTGGCGTCCAATGGACTGCTGCAAAACGCGAAATTGATTGCTCACTAAGCTCGTCTCCCACTAGGTTCATGGTATTGCGTGGCGTGTGGTTACAGTTCTTATCAAACTAAATTGTAAATTATAGTAAATAAAAGAATAGATATGTTTTACATGTTACAACGTAATAATTCGGTGTTTTATTTTGCAATCACGAATTCCAGTAAAATACACGTTTTAAAAATGTAAAACGTATTTGAACTATCTATTTAATTAAGCTTTAAGGTTTTTTTATTTCTTATTTTTATATAATCTCGATATTTCGTTAACCTTCAGTTAACATCTTCAGGAAATTTTTATTTAAAATTTTTTTTTTTTTTTTTTTTTTTTTTTTTTAATTTGAAAAAAGTTCAAGAAGAAAAAATTTTAAAAATTTTAAAAATTTCCTGAAGATGTTAACCCAAGGTTAACCAAATATCGAGATTATATAAAAATAAGAAATAAAAAAACTTAAAGCTTAATTAAATAGATTGTTCAAATAATAAAAAAGGTTAAAAAAACAAGTATTAAGAAAAATGTAGAACGTAACAATATTTAAGGCTTCAGATTAATTCCTTTTTATTTACTTAAAGATACCGCTAAAACTCTTTATTTTTCCTTCCTTTTTATTTCTGCAAAAACACAATGGTATATTTCTTTTGGTTTTTATTTGCATCTAATAAGAAGAGATGTGTTTTGTTGAATGCTGTGAGTAATAACTTTAAAGTCATATTACTACTACTAAAGTACTAAATCGATGTGAATCAAATTAAGGTCTGTGCTTATCTGTGCCGAAAAATCTTTAAAACCAAAATACAGGGAAACCTCTCATAAGCGGACACTCACCGTCGCGGTATTTTTGTTGGGTTATGAGAAGTGTCCGCTTTTCAGAGGTACACATTTTTATTTTAAATATTTTCTTTATTTCATAATGCTAGACTAGTGATTTGTGATTTAAAAAAAATTTATTCAGAATAGATTGCTTTAACTTAGATTGGTTCAATTTGATCCTTTGAGTTTCAAAATTGTTTTAAATGCGACGAATTCGTTTCTAGAAAAATACTTCAAAACAGCAATTTCGTAATTTGCTTCATCTCAAATATTTAAGAAATCAAGTACATGTAATTTAAATTTTTTCTTTAAATATATAAAATATTTTTTCTGTGCCATTTTGTGATTCTGAAGATAAGCAAACAATTTCTTCAAATAAGCAGCATTTTCTATGCAATCCCAACACATGCCTATATATTATATTCGTGTTAACACGGGAATCACAATTTTCAAATATGAATCAGAATTGAAAATTGAAGAAGTACTACTGGGGTTGGTGAGTTTTAATCAAGGCGAATTACTTAAAATTAACGCTTCTGTCCGCTTCTGAGAGGTTTTTGGAGCACAATTTTTTTTAAATTTAGTGTCCGCGTCCAGTTAATAGAGTGTCCAGGAAAACTGATAAAGATCTCGGTTCTACAAATACTGTACGGTTATGGGAGGTGTCCGTTAGGAGAGGATTCACTGTATATATTCTCAAAATCGGCGCAGTAGTCGGACGTTAACGGGATTACAAAAAGTGTGTTTGCCTATTAATATCATAGAAGATTAAAAGGCCAAAACCCGGATGCGTATAATTGATGGGAACAAAAATTTAATTTAGCATACGCCACCTGCCGTAAAATAAAACATTTAAATGAAAATAATTCAATTTTTTTGATGCAGCGTGAATTGAAATTCAACAACAAGTAATCAAATCATAAATAAAATTATTCTTTAGTCCGGAATAGCCAAACGTTTTTGGAATTTGTTTAGTATTTTTCACGCATACCCAAAAATGGCAACACTAAATTAAATATTAATCATACGCCAAGGGACCATTACAATAACACTACTGCATTGTTACATGTCATTTGGTCGTACATAATACCAAAATATTCAGTAGACCTTTAACCAAATTTTTGAAAAACGCTTATTATTTCACTTCGCCGACGTTTTAAATTCCCAAATTCCAACGAAGGAGGATTTTGTATGGAATCGAATCCGGGTCCTTGTGGTTGCTAACTACTCAGCCATCAGCACCCTGTAGAATAGTAGATACTCTTGCATCGTCAAACATATCATTTGCAATACAATAAATAATTTTTGTTAACCAACTATTGCGAATTATTTATTTGAGCAACCATCTCACAGCCAAATTGAGCATTAAACATTTCGCAAAATGTCAAATACACTTAAATAAGTGGGTGAAAAATACAAAAGATTAATATTTATTAAAACAATTCCAATTCCATTGTACATATTTGCATACGTACATACATAGCTGCATGCATATATCATATACATATACATGCATATTTACCTACTAAATAAAACATGCATATGAATGAATTCATTTAGTCCGACAACCGAAAGATGAACCCGAATCAGAACAATAGACAGCTATTCGTTTTGAAAAATTCCATTCCAATGCAATATTAACAAAATTTCAAATACACTAAACGTTGCACTATAACGAACATACACTTCTCTATTTAACCATAGCGGCACACATGCTCACTAATACACACACACACACAAATATGTACGTTTGAACAAAAAAATTCCCTAACGCGGTAGTTTCGTAAGCAAATGACTGACATGACGAGCTGTCCGAGTTTTTATCCAGAGTTTATAGAAAATCTGCAATAAATAAAATTATATTGCAGTTGCATGTGTGCAGTATGTGTAAAGCAGCCAGCGAGCACCATAAGGGTCATCTACTGCATGCACATACACATTCGCGCGCAGAAATCAACATCAAATAACATCTTTATTATTGTTGGTTAAAATATGTTTTTTGTTTGTGTTTGCTTTATTGTTTAATTTTTTCATTTCCACTAATTTATTCTCATAGTTGTTGGTGGATATACTTTGGATTTCTCTCCCTCTTTCGATCTCACTCCACCATTTGTTTTCATTTCTCTATTCATTTTATACGTAACCACATATTTTTTATTTTCCAAAGCATAAACGTGTGTGTGTGTGTGTGTATGTGTGTGTGTGTGAATGCATACATTTTACTCCTGCCGCTGTAAATGATGATGATGATGGTGTAAATATCGTTGAAGTTTTGAATGAATGTTGGAATTTTTTTCGTTTTGTTTGTACATTCACACACATGCATTTTAATTTACAGTTGTGAATATTTGTATCCTGTGCCTGTCAGTTTG
This sequence comes from Dexiosoma caninum, assembly GCA_963924685.1. Classification (NCBI taxonomy): domain Eukaryota; kingdom Metazoa; phylum Arthropoda; class Insecta; order Diptera; family Tachinidae; genus Dexiosoma; species Dexiosoma caninum. The sequence goes on along the minus strand of OZ004726.1, from coordinate 9,593,208 downwards.
TGTTTACAAGATGAACTATGAAGAAATATTTCATTTTAAATTGGTACAAAAAGTCCAAAAACATACATACTACAACAAAAAATTCTTTATATTTGATTAAAAAAAATAGTTTTAACTGGGATTTTATTTGGATATGTGTGGTTTATTTAATTTCCCGCCATAAACGGGATTAAATATCGCATATACATATACGTCCATTGAAATATTGACCCATTCGGAAGTTTGTATTTTCGATTACTGTTTCATTTGATTTCACTTTTACGCTAACCTCCCGACCAGACGAGCAAGTTTTTGTGTCTTAAGAGAAGCGATAACTCCGCTGGAATAGCGACGTCAAATTGCTAGTGGCACTCTTGTCCAAACTAAAAACATTAAAAAAATAATAATATATTTTATATGATTCTAATTTTAAAATTGTGCTTTTTCCCGCAAAAATATATAAAATGTATTATTACAAATCTTAAGATATTTTCATAGTGTTTTTTAAGTAATAAAATATACTACAATTTCACTAATGCTGATGAGCTACATCAGCGGATTTTTCCTAATTTCTGACGACAAACTTAGTATTCATATGTTTTTAATCCTTATTTTTTAACCTTATTTCTTTTAATAACAATTTCTATATTATCTTTGAATGTTAAAGGTTTGTTTTTATTTATTATTTTTCTATTTCGATATTTTCTCAACCATCGGTTAATATCTGCAAGAAATTTTTATTATTTTTTATATTTATTTTTATTATTTTTTTTTTTTTTTTTATCTTGGACCAGAGCTCAGGGGCTATCCCCTACATATGCAATGCATTGCACTGGAACTAGAGAGAAGGATAGGGAAGAAACAGACAGGTGGTGAAAGTGGTAGAAAGATAGAGCTTAATTCTTGCACAACTCTGCAGTTGCGTGTAAATTATAAAGCAAAGTTGCGGCGTCTCTGATATTTTTTGACGCATTATTTTTAAGCTAATTGAGCCATTTTATTTATTATTTTACTTCGCCAACGTTTTATTGCTCAAATACCGACGAAGAAGAGTGCTGTAGCACAGAAAACTCAGAAAAAACTTTTTCTGATTTGACCCGGCTGGGATTCGAACCTGGGTCTTTCTGGTTGCAGAGCCAACACGCTGACTACTCGCCATCAGCACCCCCATTTATATTTTATTTATTGATTTGATTTATTTTTAAAAAAATAAAAATTTATTTCTCCCCCCTTGTTTTTTTTTATAATTATTATCTGGCAATGCTGTCAACAAAACAAAAATTTTTAATTTTCGGCTAAAGTCGGTAAATAGATTTCATTACAGAAGGACACATATTATATAGGTATGTATTTTTTTTATTGAACCCGTAGGGATTTAAAGGACAATTTAATCTTGTCCGAAACTATATAACATACTGATATGAACGTGTACGGAGTCAAGGGTAAAAGGCTGAACAACGTTTAGCGGATCATCTAAACCATAGAGACTCAAATTTAAGGGAGATAATAGAACTAATAATATATGAAAATTTTCATATATAAAATCTATTTTTCATAATACAGCAGAATAATAAAGAGACATAGTTGCATACTGAGTATACGATATGAATTGTTAGGCAATATTGAAATAAAATAACATAACAGTTGGACACCAGTCATATTAGCTCTGCGGGAAGAAAACCTCTGTGTACACACGATTGTCGGATTTTACAATATTGTACGATATGGCAATATGGTGACAATGCATTCACATTGAAAAATTGTTATCGTCTGGTAATTTGCCAGTTCCGACTATTATAAGAAAACCTTACAACTTCATTGTCACACGATTGTCCGGAAATAGATTTATCTGCGAACAAAATTGTCAATTCGAACGATTGTCAGATTATTGGTTGGCAAAAGTTACCGGATTCGATTTTAAACTTTATCTCTTAATATTTATGGGCAGCGTTGCCAATAGAAATATGTTATTGTACAGTGCACTAAATTAAGCACATCTGAGAATAACAAATGACCATACAATATCTGGCAATTACTTGTCAATGGCAATGGCGGGTGTTCACTCGATTGTTAGATGCCTGCCAATATTATTGTTATACAATATACTGACAAAGCTTTGTGTTTATTCTTTCAAAATTTATAAAAAAGAAATTATTATTCTTTGAACAAATTATAGTACTATGAATTACTTTATATGGTTTGAAATACAAGCAATTAAATTTTTTTTCCCGAGAAGCTTTCTGTTTGGAGTGTTGTTTTTTTTTTTAACTTTAACCAGCACTCAGGAGGTGACCCTTACACCTGCGATGAATTGCACTGGAACTAGATGAAAGGGATAGTGAGAGAGATGACAGCCGGTGAAGCTGCACTATCTACAACTCTTTTGCACGTTCTTTGTTTTATAGCAGTGTTGAAGCGCCTCTGATGGCAAATAGACGTATTGAATTTTTAAGCTTCGTTTTAGTACCTATTTTTAGTAATGATTTTACTTCGCTAGTGCTATACAATACCGACGAAGTTGGGCGCTCACTGACTCGTATGTCTTATTGTTAATGTTTAATTTTTTTTTATACGGTAACTCAGACAGCAAACACCTTTATTGATTATGACAGCTGTAATTTATTCGTCGCTATTGTGCGCCACAGTGCGAATTTACGTAACGTACTTTTACCGAGGATTTCGTTTTGCTAGACGAAATTCGTCGTTCGTCGCAATAGTGTTCCCAGCATAAGACTGAGCTCAATACCCATCAAAGACTTTTGATAAACATTGTTCTCAGCAGCTCTCTCTCTCTCTCTCCATCTCTCTCTCTCTTCTCATTTCACCTCTCCAAAATAATTTTGAATTTCGAATTAGCTCGATTTCTTAACCAATTTATAGTCAATTGCCACGTATTTTTGCTCTTTTCCGCATTTTCGAACCCATTGTGTTTGACCAATTTTATTACCAAGTTATTTTATTTCCTTAAAATGTAAATTTTTTTTTTGTATATTGAACATTTTTTGTTCCAGCTATCTGACATTCCGGAATTTCTCATTGTCCAATAACAAAATGAGATAACAGAAAAACAATCCTCCCAAGTGGAGTAGCAAATTTGAAAGTAGAGATTCTCAGTTAAGAACTTTATAACTCCAACTCTTCCAAATCCCGTACTGCTATGTGGGTTTCATGTTCATGTTGAAACTGCATAAATGGAATTTTTTAAAAGTTGTTTTTCCTTTGTGTGACTTCTTTGCAACAATTCTTTGTTATTTTGGTTAACATGGGGGTAATGAAGCCAGCAACAATTTCATACACACACACACACACACACACACACATTTATCTGTATATGTGCACACACTGTCAATCAAGGACTGCGATACCCACATTGACACACACACACACACACACACACAGAAATTCATGCACTTGCACAAGGTTGATGTTCATAATGATTGAAGTATGAGTCGAGCAATTGCATCAACATCATAGAGACATACAAATTGCTGGGATTTTTCTTTCAGCAGTAATTTGCATGCGTGTACTCGTATTGTGCGGATGTGTGATTTGGTATTTTCGCTTTCAGCAGCACACAATTTTCAACTGTCCATTCATCCATCCATCTCCAGCTGATAATGGGACGTAGCAGCGATTGCTGAAAATATTTTTTTCAACCATGAGAGCAGCACAAATGTTATGAAATGCCTAAAAGGAAGCAGAACGATGATGAGAATATATAGTGGCAATTTTCATAAATGTTTCATGGAATTCCAATTTCTGCCAACTCACTACTTCATATGGAAATATTTTCAAGTCCGTAGTTCTGCTGTTATTATTGGTTTGGAGATTTATTTACGGTCAGTTGGAATTATGACATGAATGCCTCACTGACTATACGTTGTAATGTCTGTCTGACCATATTTCTGGATTGCTATGTGCTGCTCTTCTTTCAATTCCTCTTTCTTTCTCTCATCCCATGTAATATAAATGAAATGCAACTGAAATGAACAGAATATTTGCTTGCCAAATATGAAGAGCAATTGTACGTCTGATAAAATAGTTGTTAAATACGAGTAATAAAATAGAATTTATATTAATTTGAAATATTAATATTGAAATAGTTTTGTGCATAAAATTCCTTAGAAAATAAATCTTATTCTACGGAATACGATGATACTAATTCCCTGTACGTTGGCCAATTTATGGCTGCATAGCAAGTAAAGGTGAAAGAAATTTATGGAAATATTGAAATAAAAACAATACTAAATAAATAAATACAACAGAAAAAAATAAATACAAGAGAAAAAAATGTAAAAAGGCGATTGTAATTAAGTTTGCTAGATTGAAGCGTTAGTGCTGCAAGAATTTCCAAAATTATAAATCACTTTTTAAAGTTTAATTTATATTTTTTAGGTATATTTTCTGTTTTTGTTATTTTTGCAGATCATATAAAGGGTGGTGCAACCAAAATCCACGATGTTATCTAATTATAAATAAAACAATAAATTTTCAGAAAATTATCTTAATATTTATTATTATGATAGAATTAATATTGTGATAAATTAATTAAAATACAAATTTAGAGCTTTTAAACTATGTTCATCTTTTACAATAGTTATGTCAAATAATAATTTGTGTTCACATAACGCGGTGTTCACGTTATCGCGAGTGCACTGTATACTTTGGCGTTTGCATGTTGTGATTTTTTGCGTTGCCGTACTTTTTACATTGTTACGTCTTATTGCGATAAATTGTTGTTTACTTTCATCTACTGAACTTTACCGGTAAAGTAAAGTAACAAACCTAATACTTCTCTCAAGACCCTTTCGAAAATGCTATCGGCGTATGACTAATAATTCACAGTTTAATTCAAACGCACTCATACGTCAGGTAGGACAAAAACTTAATTTAGGACTGCTTTTTTCAATTTAAAAGATTAAACACATGCAACACTCACAGACACACACATACACATACATACAGGCGAGAAACGATTTGTTTGTTTTTTGGATTTTTGATTTATTTTGTTTGTGCTGATGATAGAAAACAACAAAACACCTTTTTATTATATCTTGATGCTGTTGTTGTTTTTTAATTAAATACTGAAAAAAAAAATCCTACAACAACAAAACACAAACACATACAAGCACAAGAAATGGAATTTTTCATTTAAAATGAAATATTTTGCAGTTAAATGTTAATCTTTTTTTTAATGTATTTTTTACAATTTACAATCACGTGCACAAAGGTGGCAATTGCAAAAACTGTTAACAGCAGTGGCAACAGCATTTATCTCCTGCTTTAGATCAAGTAATGCAATTAGAAGACTTGGTGAAAAATACAATAAAAAAAATTTAAATTCTATTGAAATTTTTTTTGGTAAAAAAATTTTGTATTGAAATTTTTTTGGTAAAAAAATTTTGTATGGAAATTTTTTTGGTTAAAAAATTTTGTATTAAAATTTTTTTGGTTAAAAAATTTTCTATTGAAATTTTTTTTGGTAAAAAAAATTTTGTATTGAAATTTTTTTGGTAAAAAAATTTTGTATGGAAATTTTTTTGGTGAAAAAATTTTCTATTGAAATTTTTTTGGTGAAAAAATTTTCTATTGAAATTTTTTTGGTGAAAAAATTTTCTATTGAAATTTTTTTGGTGAAAAAATTTTCTATTGAAATTTTTTTGGTTAAAAAATTTTCTGAGATTTTTTCATAAAAAATTCTTCACAAAATTTCAATTTGAGCTCGAATGAAATTGTGCTGCAATACTGTCCACTGGTCGGTAATTCTTTTTTGCAACCGACTCGAACGAAAACTATCTGGCGTTTGAAACCCTCAATAGGTTGTATTCGGGTACGTCGAAAATTTCCTGTAATTTCAAAAAATTTACTTTTGGGCAGGAGCTTTCAAAAAAAATTAAAAATATTTAGAATTATTGATATTTAAATGAACTACAATTATTACAAATGAATGAATGAAAATTTTGTTGTATTTAAGTTCATAGTTAATTTATCACAATAATGTGAAAAATTGCATTTGATTAGAATAAAGGAGAAAATGGAATATTTTCTGAAAACTCTTGTACAGCTTTCTGTATGCATTCTAATACGAAAATGTTCATAAGATTCAGAAGATTTAGTAAAAATTTTCTAAAAAGCTGGCTAATATTTTATCCATTGGCAAGCGAATAATAATTTTTATATTATGACGACGAGCCAAACTAGATCGCTGTTAATCATTTTCACAATCCAAAAATTTGCAATGCACTGAAACAAATTTTTTGTGGCTTGTTTTACAAAAAAAAAAAAAAAAGGAATGGAAAAGATCGAAAAAAAATTCAAAAAGTTGCAAAATTAAATGAGTTTAAAAAAATTGCAGAAAAGCCGCAGAAAAGGGTCCAGTTGTGCCTTTAGTTGACGAGCGATACACTGCTCATGAGCACTGGTCAAAGAAAAAAAGTCGCAAAGTTAGATAAGTTTAAAAAAGTCTCACAAAAAATAGCAGACCGCCAAAATATGAACAAGTTGCGTCTTTAGTCAAAGAGCGAAACAACCCTAATCTATCACTATAATTTAGTAAATCGAATTTTTTATGAATGTCATGTTATACAAAGGTTGTATATACATATGCATGTATGTGTGAACTACGTATGTGTACATGTGTGAATTAACAATAAAAGGATGTAACGTGATGTCTATGTATTGGTTGTGGCCTGCTTGTTGTTTATTGCTGTTAAATAAGAATGAAGGGAAAAAAATTGCTTGGCATTTATTAAACAGATGATGAAAAATTTTTGCAAATACAGAAAAAAAAGTAAAAAATGTTGGCTACGAAATATTTCATATTTGAAATGTGAAAAATCTTAATTAACTTGATTTGTTGTTACAATTTTTGCACATTTTTTGCAAATATTTGTTAATACGAAAAAAAAAACCGAACCAAGATTTTAATTTGCATTGAAATAGAAGAAGAGATGGGAAGAATACAAATTAAACTGGCTTTCACGAAAGTCATACAGGAGAAAAGTGTTTTTTTTTTAATAAAATGAACTACGAGTACACTGTTTATATTTATTTTTCTTTATGCTCAGGTGATTTTGAAAGCTGATTTCAATAAAAATGCTTAAAATATCTTTAAGCGAACATTTATAATGTTGGGAATGTGCGGTAGCCATCTCAATGCACAATTCTGCGAAAGTGATCCACCTTCGACCTGACCTCTGACTAACCAATGCCACAAAAGTACTCTACGCCGACACCACTCTCTCCAGCCCATCAGCAATCTCATTCCCAGCGAACCAGGAAAGAATAATCCTGTTCGCCGTCCCGAATCGCTGACAGTATATATCCATTAAATAGTTCGCCCATAACAACAGTTCATAATGAAAAATGTTGAAATAAATTATTAAAAGAAACTACATCTTTTCTTTTAAATGGACGAAAAAGTTAATATCCGGTGTTGGCAAAATCATGAGCAATCTGTCAAAATGTGTTTATTTTCATTATTTTTATATTTAAATTTGGTGCGCTCCCAAAATTCTCAAAAAATTTTGCATTTTATTATTTATTTTCATCTATTTTTTACACAAAATTTGATCAAAACTGACCCGAAATTTTTTTGACAAATTGTTTTGCACGGTAGAGTTGCATACTTATAGCGATAAGACTACCTGGTACGCAATTCGGTGTGGTTAAAAATTTGTATTAGTAGTTTATTTTTATTTATTTTATTCACCACGAGACAAAATCAATTACCGATATCGCCAATCACCATTCTTGGATATTCATCGTCTAAAAGGAATTTCTATCGCCACGTTTGGCGATAAAATGTCATACACTTAGTCGCAAAACTCTACATACGCTATCGAAATTTCATTTAATCTGATCATTATTTTAGAAAGTAAAATTTTTTTGAAAATTCTGCTTGCAAGTACATATTAAACAAAGGACATTTGTGAACCCATTGAAAACTGAAATTTAGAAATAAGTAGACTTCTTCCACTTCTCACTTGAAAATGATTTTAAAAGAGAAAATGAAAATATTTCCCTGAAATATCAAAAAAAAAATTTTTCTTCGATGCCTAAAAGGCTTAAAAAAGTTTTCTGTGCAACAATATAATTTTAATATTTATTCAAGTCTTAAATAAATTAAATTGAATATTTTCTAAATTATCACATATCTTTAATAATGTATCGTATGTAGACTTTTGCTTTAATCATTCAATAATATTAAACCACGTGAATTTTTATTTTCGTTGATCCTACGAAATAAGAAAGTTCAAAATAATTTTTTTGTATTTCGCTTAAACATTTAAATTTATTAAAGAAATTATATCGTGTGTAGAGTTTTGCGACTAATTGAAGCTGACAACACTGGCTCCATATCGTTGCCAGCAGACCTTAAAAAAATAATAAATATTTTCTAGAAATATTTTCTAATAATTTTTACTGCTTTGAAAATAAAACTGAAGCGTAGAAAATTTAGTTTTAAAATTTCTTAACTTTCGCTTTTACTGCACAATAAAAAAAAAAGGTTAAAAATTTGACCTTTTGAATTTATGGTTAATTAGCATGTGAAACTTAAGATTTTATTGACTTTTGCTTTTTATCTCGAAACGCTTTATTCTTTGTTTTGTTTTTCTACTTCTTTTATGTTTAATCTATGCAGCTGTTATCACTACCATTTGTATATGTTGCATTTAGTTAGTTGTTGCTGTTGTTGTTTAAGATTTTATTGTTGTTTTTGTCTGTTTGCACAATAAAGAAAACTGTTAAAAGTAAACTAGTTTTGATTTTTAATCCGATATTGTTGACTAGATAGGAAAAAAAGAGAAGGAGAACGCTAGGGCCCATCATCATTGTTTTGTTCCTGTCTTGCCTTATCTTGTTCTTTTTTATGCTCTATTTCTTGCATTCATTTTAAAATTTTTTTTTCCTTTATAAAGTATGAAATGCTGCAATAAATAAAACGGCCGATTTTGTCATTTAAAAAATGCATCCCAGAATTGCATGGCAACCCTGGCAATTCTAGTTGACCAAAATTTGAGTTATAATTTTTTAAAAATATAACAATATTTTATCCTTAAAATAAAAAAAAAACACATTTAAAAATATCGCGTATTTATTTTTTTATAGCAGTATAAAAATTGTTAATACTAACGCTGCTTTGTAGTAACAACACCTATTAACTTTTTTTACACTTTTTATTACATATTATTTCATATTTAGTTAGTCTATATTTTTATTTTTTAAAATTAATTAAACTTGTAAAATAGTTCTTAACATACGAATTAATAACAAGTTTCGTAAATTTTTTTTTTGAATACGTGGGGTGAATGTGTGAAATGTTGGTTACGGTACGCAGGGGAAGGTATGAGTCATCAACAACTCCCTTTTCAGCATTAAATAGTTCTGTATAGTTCTTATGAAACAGTGACCGCAGTTTCACGATGATACGTATACTGACACCATACAGCTGCGACCACTGTGCAATGGGTAAAAGAGACTCTATCGTTTCGTTTTCAAAGAGTAACTTTTTCATTGTCAACGTAAATTTTCTGACCCACTGTGCTTATTAATGAAAAAAATAACAAGAACAATATAAACAAATGGAAAGATAACTTGTTTACAAGCATTATTGTCTCTGCGCGTTTTAAACAAATTTTCCTTAAGCGGACTTGTAGATAATTTTATCTTTTCTTGTATTTTTCTGCACCTCTTTGAAGTTTTATTTTACAAGACCATAAATATTGTCGCCAGATATAAATACATAAATAAAGTTCAACAACTCACAGAAGAAATTCTCATTGGATTATAAAGTTGTCTACATGGAAAAATTTTAAATAAGAAACGAATCTATAAACTTAAGAAGAAAGTGTTACAACAGCCAAGAGATACAGCAAACAATTTGTTTCAATTTTCGATGACCCATTTAGATTAGAAATGCAACACAAGAATTCTAATTTTGTTTTAAATAAACTGATATCAAAACAATAATTAAAAGTACACAAATTGTAAAGTTGTTTTTTTTTTTTTTTGAATGGGAGGTTTTTAGGAAACCATTAAAATTAATGAAGGGCTCATATTAGCAGAGCTCTCACACCTCACCTCACCTAACCTAACCTTTAGTGTAGTACAGCCGTTTCAGGTTTATCAAATTGAAGTTGAGAATCAGTCAAGTAAAATTTAAAATATGTGGATAAAAATAAATCAAAAAAAAATATGTTTTTTACAGTAATGCCTGCATACGTGTGTTATTCTGTTATACCTCTTTTGATGGCAAGACAAATGCTGAAAAATGGAAAAATAGAAAAGGCTTTTCAAGCGACAATATTTTATTTTAATTAAAAATTAAATTCATTAACTGCCTGTTTTTAGGTAATTATAGCAAAAAATCATTGGAGATTTTATGTATATCGAAAATAAAAATAATGTTTAGAATTTTATTGTTGCTTTCAATTTAAATTCTCGAATGCAATTTTTCTTTCATTTTCTAAAAACCGACAGTAAAACGAATCCGCAAAAAATTTTCATTGTTAAAACGAATAAACATACTTAGGTGTTCTGTAATTTTACTCGCATAATTTTACTCGCATAATTTTACTTGGTTGAAAATCGAAAAAAAAATCCGGTCGAAATTTTTTTTTTTTTTTTAATCTGGAACCAGCACTCAGGAGATAACTCCTACATATGAGAAGCAATGTGCTGGAACTATAGGAAAGGGATAGTAGGAGAAACGACAGGAGGTGAAGCTTAATTAATTATTTTTGCAGCTCTGCTTTTGCACGTTCTTTGTTTATACTCGTAGCAGTGCTGAAGCTGCGGTTTAGTAGCCATTTTTATTATTAATTCACTTCGCCGGTGCTACACAATACCAACGAAGGAGGGCGTTCTGATGCGATTGTGATTTGCTATCAGCTGAAGCCGGTATTGTTCAGTGACCAATGACTATGCCTTCGCCACTGAAACCTTCCGACAACAACTGACACACTAATGCACATCAGAAAAATGCGAGATGTTTTTTTTCTTTTTTTATAATTTTAGTCTGAAACTGGAGTTGAACCCAGGTATGTTTTTAGTTGTTTTGCCATTAGTTGCCATCGCCACCCTAAAAAATCTTTCATGCAAAAAAACTCTTTTTTTTGGATTTTAGAGATAATTTGATAACATGTCTGCTTAAAATACCACCAAATTTAGCTGAAGGCAAGGATTTTGTCAATTTCTTAACAACGCAATAACAATCCTGCTCAATAGATATGAACACTCATCACTTTCCAGAGCAAATTTCTTATCGTCAAAATTATCAAGCCGAATGTGTTTACTAACACTCATATTAGTTTTAGTACTGAGATTCATAGCACTCGGTAAAGTTAGTCAATAATAATTGAATAAGTATCAATTATATTGATTTAGTGTTATTGGAAAAATATGAAGTGGAAGAGGGTGGCTTCTTGTTGGCGTATGACGTGTAAAAAGTATGCTGATATAACACCCAGCAGCACAGTGGCATAATCGGCAAGTATTGTAATTTATGAGTCTGACCGAAGTCTTTGGCCTTGCTTCGAAGTGAAAAAGGTAGTATATAAATTTTTACGCGTATGTTATTCCACTTTATATTTAAAAGTTTCAATCAGGACATTGTGATTGCACATGGAGTTGAAATATATCAAAACTATCAATACTAAAAAAACATTTAATTATTAAATGTCTTTTAAAGCTGATTCATAAAAATAGTCTCGATTTAATATGTATGAATCTATTTTTAATTTTAATGAAGTCTTTGAATATTTAATACGTGTTCTGGCAAACAGGTTGTATATTTAAATGACAATATTGTTCCAATCAACATCTTCAAATTATTGTTGTTGGAAAAAAATAAAATTAATGGCTATTCGTTTTGGCTGCTAACAAAATAAATAAAATTATTTTGCCAACATTTCGAATGTGCTCAAAAAACTAAAATATCGTTTCTTTGTCAAGTGTGTGGGTCAAAATTTGGCAATAAAATAAAGCAGAACTTCTTAATTAAATACTTTCTAGTATAAAGTGGTCCAACTGGTCCAGTAGTTGGGAGATCGATTATTTGACTTTTTTCAGAAACCGGGTTTCGGTTAAACTCGTAATTAGCAGACAATAGAGCAAAAATCCATTAAAAGGTTTATTTGAATGAAACGGAGCAATTCACAAGTATAAGGAATTAAAAAATTATGGCTCGCTTATGAATTGCAACCGAACTATTGTTCGCTTGCCAGTTGCTAGCAAAGGTAATGCAGTTCGAAACTGCAATAACCCAAGTTGCCTAAATTTCAGTGCTTTTTAATAATATTTTTGGCAACCACAAGTTTGTGGTTTGTGTCGCCTGTCAACGCAACTGAAGTTGGGTTGCAATTGAAAATCGGCCTATTAATGTTTGCAAACATTTTTATCATCAGCAATATTTTCATTGAAAATTCTACTCCCATCAATTGGATAACAAATTTCATCTTCCGAAATCTGTTCATCAAGCTCTAATTCATCTGAACTTGTATTCTCGGTTATACTACAAAATACTCGTAGTTATTTGTAAATTGTGTCTACAATAAAAAGATTGATTTTTTTCCGATCCCACCCTGACATGTTCTAGTTTTTATGATGACGGTATGCGCGAACCACTTTCGATTTCTCAGAGTCATAACGGACATTTCGTCCGATATTAAAATATTAATTGATTATGTAAGTAGACCGTTGTCACAATGTATTCTCAGCGCCACTTTCAATTGTCAAAAGTAGTCTGGTATTGTCATATTTTTAAGAAGATTAATTTTGTTTTATGGAACAACGAATGGTCACTAATTTAATGATGATTTTACTACCTTTTTTGATTAAAATTATCTTTTATTAAAAAAACCATAAAACTAACGATCTGTTGTCTTGTTCACACTACAGTTTAAAGCGCTCTGAATAGTAAATGTGAAACATACTCTACACACGACACGTCTGCGTACTTCGTCGTCTGGAGATTTGCTTCTGAAACACTCATATAAGTGAATGCATTAAAATTTTTATTATTCTGTTTTTATATATTGTACCAAAACATGCATAAGTACAGTGGATTCTCGATAATTTAAAATGGAAGCAACCGGAGCAAAAGTTAAAATTATTGAGATTTCAAATTAACAAGAGTTTAGTTGATAGTAAAGCACATGATAAAGCAAAAGGTTTAATTCATATTACGAATTCACATATTTAATAGAGTGTAGCGAAGCCTAATTTCAAATTATAGAACGTCGGCTAACAAGATGTCATTTCTCCTTATTGCCGCAAAAATTTCGTGTTTTTGTTTCCTATGTTGTATTGACTTTGGGTCTTTATTTCATTTCATATCTTGGGGCCTTCTTGCGCAGCGCCCTTAAAATTACCAATTTTTATTTTTTATTTCTCACTGAAAATTATAGAACGTTTAAATTAAAAATTTAGTTTAAAAATTGTTAAATATTTCATATGTAATTTGAGTTATTTTGAATTTTTATAAAAAAGAAAACAAACATTTCTTTCAAAATACTTTTAGATAATTGACAAAAAAATTTTTCTTTTCAAATAATATAAAATATTTAGATTTTATTCGAAAAAATTTCATTTTCCAAGGGTTAGCGAAATATCAAAAATAAATAATTTAAAAACTTTTTATAAAAAAGACCTGCAGTGCTAAATAATTTATTGCATACCTTTAAATTTATTTAATTCTTGTTTTTAAGAAAAGTTAAAAAAGGGCGTGTAAATTAAAGATGATCGCTTTACCTGCAGTGGTTTTCAAGAGCACAAATTACTTCACTTTCACTTTCGATTATTTCATTAATCCAACAACAATTATCGATTATTTCATTAATCCAGTAAAAATTATAATACAAATTAGATATCAGGGTGCCATGTTTGCGGACTTATTTCACAATGCCAGCATAAAATTATAAAGGAAAAAAAACTTTGAACTTCTTTAGAAACCCCATAAATAAAATAAAGAATTCATCTTGTTTAAATAAAATAAATAATTTAAAGAAATCATTGAATTATATTATTTATTTCTATATTTTCCTTCTCTTTCTTTTGCAGGTACGTATCAGCTCCACATGTTCTAAAACCACAAACTCCATTTAATTAAGGCTTAGAGAAGAAGTAAAAAACTTATACATACATATGTATGTATAGAAAACTGGTAACCATAAAACAACAAGTTTATTAAATATTTATTGTTAAATTAACAAACAAACAAACAAACAAACAAAAAAAAAAGAAATACAAAACCCCTCTTAAAAGCATTTGATATTTAACAAAAAAAAATTAAGCATTTTTATATATTTTTTTTTTTTTAATTTCTAACTATAAAATACAAACTAATGATTTATAACTGGTTTCCACTTTTGCCATTTTCTAAATAATTATTAACTAAAAAAAAAGAAATACACAAAACTGAACTGAAACAACAGCAATAAAATAAAATCCAATACATTCTAATTCTTTTAAAACTTTAACGCTTTATTGACTCATTGCAAGTCAATGAAATCCAATATTGTAAAGTGTGTGATGATAAATGGCAAGGTTACTCAATTACTCACTTTTGATCACGTAAAGTACGATAATCGTACCACTGTCTCTTTACTTTGCTTTTCATTGTTATTGATACAAATAAACTAGATTTTTATGACATTGATCTGCTAGTGATTTGTGCGCGAAAAACGAAACTTAATCCCTTGGATACAGTCGTGTTCGTACTAAAAATACTTGCGGCACATTTCTGTTCACGTTTTTTTATAGCGTTTTCCTATAGGCTGATTAGTTTTGCCGCACCTTATACGTTTCAAATTTTGTTTTTCTAGAGTTGCATATACAGGAATTAATATACTTTGCTAAATACCATTCTTGGCTATTTGACGTTTCAGTTTTATATATTTATTAGTCATGGGAGTAGTTTCCTAGAAGAAGGAATGAACTCACTCAATGCATAGTATGGAATAATCTTAAGCGGATGCGAATACAGTATTTAACCAGAGAAAATTTCACAGCTGTAATGGTACTGAAGGCCTACTGGGTGTAACAGGTCATAGGCATATTAAGATCCTCCAAAGGAGTGTCGAAACTAAACATGCTGGTCAATGTGATGCACTGCCTGTGAATCCCGGAGTTCGAAGATGACAGAGGACATGTACACAGGTATCTTTCTCGAGGTCACACCATAGAGCTGATAGGGTCCTACGGGCAACCAATACCCCAAACCATTCCTTCTAAGTACGGGTTTAATGAGTGATGTGATGCCGCCGGGCTAGACTTGAGCTTATCGGACCAGGATTTCGCGGCTACACTGCAGGATTTAAACCCTGATGCAGTTTGGTGGTCAAACCGGCATAGTGCACTTTATTTTATTATTTGTTACATTCAAGCAATGATTGCCTACTACTAGCTGTTACCCTCTATAAGAAATGTATAGTGAGAAATATAACAGGTCGAGCGCGAAAAGTAGGAGTTCGTGGTCGGTTATGGGTTTGGGTTACTTGGTAGCTATGATTACCACATAAAGTCACTCGGGGCATAGCGTCATCTCGTGCGACTCAATACTAATCCTTCAAGAATATTCGCCGGAGGGTGCCCGGTATTTGAAGAATTGAAATAGCCATGGGTGGTCTATCTTCGGATAGCGTAATTTCATTGCTAAACTTTCTTCTTTCATTGGTCGGCCGTGTCTTAAGCTCTCTGATGTGGAACTAGTTTAGGCAGCCAAAAAACCTTACCAAAGTTTTTATAATATACAGCGATAACTATGATAAAGATTGGAACCTGTGGGTACTTCTAAGCCATTAGGTGCTTCGTGGATGCCCATAGTGGCGACAAAAAAAAAATTCACCCACCGTGAGAGTAGACAGTAGGCACAATCTGGTCTGCGTGAGCCCGGCGTTGCACGATTTGTTGTGGATGCTATATCGGAGGTGTCGTATGTCGGTATAAGTGTCGTTACGCTGATGTATCGCGTAACGGCATAGATCTTCTACGCGGATTAGGAATCGCATGAATGTGAGGTATCTTTGAAATGGAATCATGCTGCTCTACTCTCCTGCCTGCGGGAAGCCGCGTGAACCAACCATGAGGCAATAAAAGTTTATAAATTAAATTTTTAACGCGTGCCGATTTTCTTTTATTTACAATAATTTTTTTCATTGTTGTCTTTTCATTGTTGTTGTTAAGTGGAAAATTGTTAAGGACATTTTGAAAAGTTTTAATTTAATAAGAAACATAATATAAAATAACATATGGATTCATTTCCAGAAATGGAGTTGAGTTTCTAAAAAATCGTCCTTGAAAACGAAATTAAATTATAAATATAAATGAAATATTTTTTTCCACACACTGCCTCTAAATTATTTACGTCCTTAATGGGTTAATTAGCTAATTAACATAACAGTCATTAGTTGTATTTAAGTATTTAATTCATTTCAGATTTTTAAGGAGTTTTGCTATTTTTAATAAAGTTTTGAGTGTTTTTTAAACTGCTTTGCATTGTTATCTTTTTTTGTTTTTAATACAGAGATAAAAAGTTAAAAGTTAGTTTTATAATTGTTTTTTTTTTGTCTAATAATTTAATAATTCTGCTATTAAGAACTAAAGTGATTCATAATTTTAGTCAAGATTATTTTCGCAAATGCATGAAATAAAATTTTAAATTACCCAGCAGTTCACAAACTAGAATTTATATTAAACAATTACGCTCGTATGCAACACCTATTGTTAAGTATAAATATACATTAAAGTATACATTAAAAATTGTGTTTTTTTCAAAGTTCGTGCTTTAAACCGTTAAAACTTTAACAGAATTGTGTTGCATAAGGCCGTTAAATACTACTACTGACTATTTATACTATTTTAAATACTTAAAATGTTACTGACACATTTATAAAAATTTTCTTACCAGGTTTAAAGTATACTAAAGGGGTGTTATACAAATTGTATTCATAACAACCGTTTTTCAACTATTGTGTTTAAAATCTTTTTACTGAAGCACTGCGCTGTGCTCAAAAAACTCAAAGCGAAGGTCGTAAAACAAAACAACTATTCGGAATTTTTTTAAAGTAAATATTCGAAATAAAATGAATCCAAAACGATTTATAGATATCTGCTGTAGTTTTTTCCTTTCGACCAGAAGCCCTACACATGCGGTGCATTGTTACAGATCTTTAGTTACAGATCTTTAAACTTTTTCAACTTTTTAAATTAAAATTTTTTTGTTTTGAAATGTGAAAAAATGCATGAACTACACAATTGAGTCAATAGATATCACAGCCCTGCAGGTAATGCAGTTTTGAGTGCCTTTATTGAGATAAATGCCATTGACTTCAATATTCCATACAAAATGTAAATTAAGTTACTGCGCAATATGTACGAAATTATTATAAATATTGAGTAAATCTAGAAATACAACCCTTACAAGTATTTTTACTGGGGAGTCTGTTCAGTGAAAAGAAAAAATGCTGTACAACGTCAAGCCATGTGTCCAAAGAGTACACAAAAAAAAAATTAAAAAGGAAACAGAGATGACCAGCGAATTGTACGTCAAAACTTTTTTTACAGCTGTGAAATGCTAAAGTAAGATAAATTACATACATATGTGTGAAAACTAAATTAAATTGCTCAATTTTAATTTAATTATCTCAATTAATAATGCATGTCTGAACATCTTATTGATTACCATGCAGGTAATGCTATTTTTTATTGAAATTTTTTTTCATACATCAACTACGGTTGTAATAAGGAAAGTTCAAAAGAAAAAACCTAATTTATTTCGTGAGTGACCTTTTCGACAGTCGGCATCTTTCGATTGCCACTAGGTTTTTTTAACTATAGATCGCCTTAAGGATATAGATTAACTGCCGGTTCATAGAAGCCGAGTGAAAATAATGGTTCTGGGATTTATATATAGAAAGGAAAAACAATCTGATTTTTTTTTTATTGTTGTTTTCAATACAAATGGCCGAACGAGTATTCGTCTTTTTTGAACAGGCAGTAAAATTTATGCCAGCAAAACTCTTCGAAATTGAATTTTTCGTTAAAATAAAAGTTCCGTTCCCGAAACTCGTCCTTCACTATGTCGTTACATCGAGAAGCAAATTGCAGCATTCAATGTCGAATGGAATTTTTAACAAAAATATCGGAATTTCAAGCGATATGGAATGTTTTAATTTATCACCGCAAGTTTCTTTAGTAAAACAAGTACAGTCGAACTTCCCTATAACGAAGTTTTCTTCTACGATTTAGTTTTTAAAATACTCTATAGAGAGAACCTTCATTCTGATTTGGTATTGGGTCGAGGAAATTGCGCAAATTTTTGTATGATTTGGCACACAATAAATAGAATAAAGAAAATAATTAAAAAAGAGAAAAAAGGCATGTGCGTTTATATAATGTAAGATATACTGTGATAAAAATCTGTTACTAATGTTTCGTTTTTTTAACATTTAAAATAAAATACTAAATTATTGAAAAACTGGGGTTTTACTTAGCTGATTAATCAGTGTGACCAATTGGACCATATCAGGGTAAAAGGAAACTTTAAGAGAGAGCGTCGGCATATGTATAACAGCTGACATAATGGAATCACAAAATATATAATAACATCCCAATGCAAAAACTAATTTTGTAACCAGTTTTAACGTACATTTTAACTTTAATAATTCTTTTTTTGCATAATTAAGTAAAACTACAGTATTAATAAACACTTGTTTTGTTTATTAGAAGTTTTCTATAATTTCAATCTCTGTTGAATCTGATATCGGCATCGTAATGATATCCATCCATCTGCATGACTCATAAATTACCTACTTAAGACTTATAAGCATTTGGGAAAATACTCATGGTACTCATAAATGATTCGACTCATTCAAGTCATCCAATTACATAAGTACGTCTTTGGCAGCCAACAGTGTGACAACAACTAAAATAAAATTTATAGTCAGCAGAGTAATAAATTTAGCTAAGTATGCGTATGATGATGCTGTCGATTAGATGTGAGTAGCGATAACATTACAACAAGTATCAATGCGTATAAGTACAAGAAATAATGAATCATTACTCGAGTATTTTCTATGTAACGTTGAAATTGAACATATCACTAATACTACATTCTAGAGAAGTTCGTCTGTAAAACATTTAATTGTTACTCACACTGCTGGGTGTACAACAACGATTTTTTGCATTCATATTCACATTTCACTAGTAAATTTGTTTTTGATTTATTATTGGCTGCCATCTGGTGTGCCACACTAATCCCCTTGTAATGAACTGAAATAAAAATAAATAATACGCAAAAATTGTATTTAATCATTAACTTATCTATTTATTTATTTACTTAGTTTTTCTATTGATTTATTTTCCATTTTAATTACACAAGTATTTTGTATCTGAAAATATTTTTTTTTTAATAAAAGAACATTATTCATTTATTTTTAGTAAATAAATTGCCCAACAAAGTTTTCAAAATATTGGCCATAGAAATATGTCATATATCTTTAGTTGGGTATTTTGTGTACCCCACACAGTTAGTCTACTGAGTAGTGTGCTAGTTTATCAGTTGGCAGTTATATGTTCGATTCCTAGCACCGCGTGCAAGTTTTTTCATAACAGGTATCACAATGGGACCATAATAAATTGAATCCAAGTGCCAAGGTCGCAGACCTTTCCTTACCTTTACATCCAGCAATCTGCCAACATAACCTAACCTAAAAAGACAGCCGGTGATATAGTCCGTAAAACATGCGTAAGCATTACAAAGCTCACGCAAAGCTGTTTGATTACGGAAAATTTCGAGGTTTTGCCAAATATGCAACTGATGCAGTGCCATTAGATTTCATTTCACAAAACTTGCTAGAAAATGTCATCGAAGTACAGAGAAAAAAATAAAACCATATTTTTATTATGAGTAAAAATTTTGTAATATCAATTGAAAATTAATTAGATTTTCAAATGTAAAGAAATTAAGGGTCTCTTTCACCAAACATATTTAAACACAATTTAATTTAATTTATGATCTTTATTTAAAGTATGTTTAAAAAAATTTTATTTTCACCAACTGAAATAATGAAACACAAGAAAGTATGGTAACGCTCTGATATTTAATGTGAGACCCGCAACTGACAGCTTTTTAAAAAGCTGTTTAAAAGCTGTTTTAAAGCTGTTTCATGCTGTTTCATGCTGTTGCAAAATCAATATTTAAATGCAGAGTGCTGGCTACTTAAACAGTATTTAAATATTCTAAATGAAAAAGAAAATCGACATTTAAATATGAATTGATATTTAAATAGAATTGGTGAAATAGGCTCTAATAATATCAATTAAATTATTATTGTTGACTTTATTGAATTAATTTTCTATATATGTAACTCATTACATACAGGCACTCAAAAGTTACATGTGATAATTGCTAAGAAACGAACTAAGTCCAAGACAGAAATTGTAAGTCACATTGGCAAACACTAACAGAACAGAACAACATGCTGTTTCCGAAAGGTGCGAAACCTTCACCTTCAGCATTCTTTATGTTTTCAATTAAATTGTTAATAATAATAATTCAAAGGTTTCAGTGGCGAAGGCATAGTCACTGGTCACTGAGCAGTAACGCTTTCAGCTGTATCCAATCCACAACCAACTCCTTCGTCGGTATTGTGTAGCACCGGGGAAGTAAAATAATTACTAAAAATAGCTACTAAAAACGAAGCTTCAAAATTTAATACGCCACCTTGGCATCAGAGGCGCTACAACACTGCTATAAAAACAAAGAACGTGCAAAGGCAGAGTTGTAAAATAGTGAAGCTTCACTTTCTGTCATTTCTCCTACTATTCTCTTCCGCTAGTTCCAGCACAATGCATTGCAAGTGTGGGGCTCATCTCCTGAGTGCTGGTCCAAGATAAAAAAAAATATTGCTCCTGCTAATATGCTGGCTGAAGGAATTGTCTAACTTTCTGTGTATGCGAATCGGAATTAAACCGCTGCACAGCGCATTGAAAGCAAATCGGCGCTGTAGTGTTTACGAAAATGATAATTCACTTTTGAGGAAGCACAATTTTTTATAAAGAAAAATCTGCACAATTTAAAATACTGCACTATTAAATTGTTCTCAGTTTCAAACATAAATCAGTATTTCTATCAAGATTTAATAAATTATAAAATAATTGCAAGTTTTGTAACCGAAACTGTTTGCAACATATTTTACTAATCAATTCCAAGATCAAATCATAAAATCAAATTACAAACAAATTACACTGCCGGTAAGTCAAGTAGCACTTGCAAATGTACAAGACCAATTTGGATATTTAAACTGGTCTTTTCAATAAAATTTTATGCTTCAGTGGAGCCCAAACTTTTTTTTGAATAACGTCTCATAATATCTTCTGCAGAGATAAAAATTGCAGTGTTAATCACAACAGCACAATTAAACTTTTTTCAATACATACCCAAAATTACATGGTGTAAAATTTTTCACACAATTAATCTGGGAGTGTAAAAAATTACAGTTTGAAAGCATAGATTCCTAATAAGTTCAAAAATAATAATAACGTTGACGTCTAGGATTTTTTTTGTACAACTGTTCGTATGCTACTTAAGTTTATTAACTGCGCTATTTAAATCGCCGCCACTGTAAATCATTTCAGTTTCTCTACATATTCCTTCTTTTATGACTGATGCAAAAATGTTCCAACTAATTGGCTCAAATTATTATCTAGTGCAAAAGTAAATAAAGGGTATTGCCATAAGGAAGAATAGCTTAAGTCTGAATTTTAAAATGCCCGTTCTGAAACATAAAATCTGTTGATTTTTTATAAATTTTCTTTTATAATTAGAATTGTATAGTACATTATTTTCCTTTTTAATAAACTATAAATTTGAAATTAATACATTTTTCATGTAACATAACGTAAGTCGGCTTAAGCTACTCTTCCATTGTTGCCAACGATTTATTCTTAGTGTTTTGTTGCAAAGCTCTCTTTCACAACACTAACACCGATGGGCGTACTTCCAAATTATATCATATACATGGAATAATACACCTTTGCAATATTTGCAGTTGCTTTGCACTTTGGTACGTACAGACGCGCTCAAGCTAAACGTGCGTAACGCAGTGACATTCCGTTCCCCATAATTAGATACGGCTCAAACTAAACTCCGCACTATACACACCAAACCATCCTTAATGCAAACTCCATTGTTATGTGTGTCTTATCATAGAAATCTTTCTTTCGCAACAATGTATTCTGCTATTGGAAAAATTATAGAAAAATTTCTGTGGTCAAACAAGTATCCACCGCCGAGTATTAATAAAATAAAAATCTCCTCAATCATCATGCTGCCCATACGGTAGCAATTGACGATAAGCAATAACAAAAACAAAAACATGTAAGAAGAAAAATTATAACAAAATCTATTAGGAAATCACAGCCATCGAAACGATTTAAACTACAACAAACGTTGGCTACTCATTGCAACGCCCCATCGCTTACAGCATGAAGTACGAGTAAAAGAAAAAAAAAATTGAATTTAAACCAAAGTCCCGAGGGCTTTCCAAAGTTAAAAATCTGTTTAATATTATTCGATTTTTTTTTTATTTTTATTTAAAAGCATTAACGTTTACTTCGTGTTATTACTTTTTTTCAGCCCAAATAACAACAGCTCGTTGTCTGTCAAAATTTTTAGCAAAAAAAAAAAATTTGGCAGTGAAAACTACTACAGCAGTTTTTCGATTTGACGAATATCCAGCAATAATTTTCTTGTTGCGAACAAACAATATTGTCTATAGTTTCTTTGTTAGACCAGCAGGTTGCTGGATTGAAATATAAAAGTCCAAGCCCACTGGGGTCCAATTTATAACGATCCCATTGTGATACCTGTTCGGCAAAAAAACTTTTACCTGTTCTAATTCTAAAGTCTCTAGTAGCAATCTTTCCTAGTACTTCCGAACTCATAAACTAGCGTACTACTCACTTCAGTAGCCACTAGAGTAGACTCATGCGTTGCACCGCTGGATGTGCAATACTGAACAACAGATTTGTTCTTATCGAGGTTCTATTCGAGGTAATATGAAAAACAAAAAGGGTCTCCATTAGCCCCAAAAAAAATTTTAATTAGCACAACGCTCTATAGCAGAGTCGTATTCAGAACGTACTCTATCACATCAACGCTTTTCTCTGCTGTGCACTGTCCCTTTCCAAGGTAGCAAGCATCCCTGGCATCATAGAATTATTTTTGAATTTGGATTCGTCAAATCGGAAAACTACTGAATTTAATAGTTCACATGAGTTACGGATAAACGCTAAAGAATTACAACGAATGATTGCTAGAATATTCAATTACTCTTTTTTTTCTAAAATCAATTGTTAACCACCGTACCCAGTGCAATTTTATAGCTACTGGTTACTTTGTCATTATTATTGCCTTTTTTTTCCTTAAATTTGACTGACAGCTAATCAATTGTAAAAACACATTGTTTTTTTGTTTCATTTCAGCTGGCAAAAAAAAACAATTTGCAGTAGGTTCCCTTTTAATAGCCCTGCTACTCACATTCGAATGTTCAAACGAAATAGCAGGAAAAGAGATTGTTTGAAAAAGTTTTTTTTTGTTTTCGACTAGAAAATCTATTGACATGATTGTGTCAAGGTTTTTCTTACAGAATTTAAAAGTTCACATTTTCATTTGATTTAAAAATAAAAATTTAAGTGTTAAAATATTTTTCGAAAGGACTTCGGAGCTTTAATAGAGAAAAATTACTTTAGTATGTTCTGTTAAGTCCAAGCAATAAAAATATATTTATACAGTAAAAGATTTCCCGTCCCAGTAGATTTGTCCGTTGTTGTGAGATGTCGCCAAATATGATTTATGATATGACTACTTTTTCGCTCGAAATATTTCCCTTTTCCACAAATTCGCAATCATAAAAAATTCCCCCTATAGTGAATGATTTTTTTCACGGGAATTTTTAATTTTTCACTTTAATTCATTCACTTGATTTTTACTGTAGAATTGCATACAAAATATAAGTAAATTCTTCGTTTAATTTAAATTATTTTTTATCTTGGACTGGCACTCAGGAGATGACCCCTACACATGCTGTGCATTGTTCTGTACCTAGAGGAAAGGGATAGTAGAAGAAATAATAGGAGGTGAATCTTGACTGTCTTATAACACTGTTTTTGCAAGGATTAAATGCAGCTGAAGCCGTTACTGTTCAGTGACCAGTGACTACGCCGTCGCCACTGAAACCTTGCGACAACAACTGACACAAATGCACATCAGAAAAAAATATGTTTTTTTGAGTCTGAAATTGGGTTTGAACCCTGAAAAATTTTTCGTTTTTAAGTCAACGCACAGACCACTTCGACCATCGCCAACCCCAACTTTTTTTTTTTCATGTTATTTTTAATTTTGAATCTTTCAATATGAAATTTAGAAAATGTGTTCAAATCTTAATCTAAAAATATAATATAAAAAAAAAATAATTTCTATTGCCACTGCAATTTCAACCCGATGGTCACACAGAATTTTCATCCCATTATATCAAACGTTTGGGTCCTTTTGAGTCTTCTGTGACCGTCGAAGACCAGCAAGTCTCTAGCAAGTGGATTGGGATGCACCGTGATCTTCGTCCTATACCTCGTACAGACTTTTTTGATTTCATCTTGAATGGATGGAATTTTTAGGTCCCTGTGGAGCTGAGCAGTTTTCAACTTCAGTTGAGTGATTTTGGCCGCTATGTGACTAGTCCACATACGACGTCTATCGAGATGAATACCAAGATATTTTACGTGGTTGCCCTCAGGTATTGTAACACCGTTTATCGTGATGGGAGGACAATTGTCCCTTCTCAAAGTAAACGTAATGTGGACGCACTTAGAAGCATTTACTTTTATCTTCCACTTTGATAACCATTTTTCCAATCGCTTGAAATGCGCTTGAAGATGTTGACTTGCTACTGCTGCATTCTTGTGTATGCTTAGAAAAGCAGTATCATCCGCGAAAGTTCATGTACCTCAAATCTTGATCTGGTTGCTGACAGTGGATCCCTAAAACTTATTTGGCTAATTACAACGTAAACCAATACCAAATTATTTATGCAACAGCTACAGTTAAAGCACTCATAATAGGACACTCTTCGTCGGTAAAATTTTTGTACGTTAGAGAGAAATGTCCGCTAAAAGGAATACTTTTCTATTGTAATTCTAATTTAGTTCGCTTATGTGATATGTCCGCATATAGGAGCTGTTCGCGAGCAAAACGTTCACAGTATTTATGCAATAGTTAGCTTGCTATACACTTGCTAAGCAAATTGTTACAAATTTGCAAGAGCTTAAGTGTTTATGTGATTAAATTTCCATACTCCAGGTCAGATTTCCTGTTATCGAGCAAAATTTATACTGGTTTCTTAACAACCACTGTACCGCTTGAAACAGTTTCTTCTTCAGTGCTTCAACTTTATCGTTATGAACTAGACAGTCAGTGGAAAAGTTTAAAAAAACGAAATGACAGCAACAAAAATAAAAAAAAAAAAAATAAAAACTAATGAAAATAATAGAGATGACGATAACTTATGGCCTGACACAATCTGACATAAAGTGAATGTTTTTGCCGACTAAAAACCAAAAAAAAACCAAAATTAAACCACAAATAAATATATCCCGTATTGTTTTTATTAAAATAATTGCAAATAAGCCAAAAATAAAATTGAAAAGGTCTAACAGCAAGTCCCAGAAACAAACAGTTAACAAAATAGAGAAAAAGCAAAAATACACATGCAAGAATTGATTGGCTTAGATTTGGCCAACAACAGCAACAGCAACAGCAACAACAACAACATGCATACATGAGTGCATGTAAAACTTTGACTTTTACATGAAGGTTTAATAAAACAAGTTAAAACAAATGGCTGGCAATGGCGAATCGTTCTGCCTTTCTCTTGGTTTCAAATGAAATAAATAAATTACAGAAAAATGGGATTTGTGCAATAAATTAGTTCTCAAGGGATAGTAGGAAATGCAATACTGGGAAACTAGAAAAAAAAAGACAGATGGTCGAATAGAGAGAGAGTCTTTTAAATGTTGGAAATGGAAAAGCAAATGTTCTGTTCCAGGCGGTTTCCTTTTATTTGTTGTATGCATGTATGTGTCTTGAGTCTTTCGTTTTGAATTAAGACATTTAATCAGTTTTTCCTCTCACCTGGTGTGCTGCTGATATGTCGTAGTACGTGTCTTGAGTATTTTGTTTCTTTTATAATGAAATGAAATATATAAGTAAAAATCATATTTTTGTAGCATTCTTGATTTCATTAACTTGTTTTATGATTTCTACAACCACCACAGGAGTCCCTTGTTTTAACGCTGTCTTACGCTCGGCCAGTGCCTTTTACGATTATTGTTAATTTCTAAACTAATTTCTGCGCTACCGGTACTTGGTTTTTTGCTTCAGGGTGTTTGCTGAATATGTTCTCAATTTATTAGGGTCGAAGCTTTGTTTCATTTCCATAAAATAAATTATTATTTTCAACTTTAATTTGCTCTTAAACTCGTAAAAGTTTGTTTTCATAAACTGTGTACCAAGCGCGAAATCGCGAACAAGAATTGTATGTATGTTTTATAACCAGAAGCATGTGCCTTTTGTTAATAAGTTTAAAATGTAAATGAACTGGTGTTTATATGATGGTAATAAGTTCTTAACGTTCTTGTTTTATAACAAGAATAATTGTATAATTAACACATGATAAAGGAACGTGTACGAGCACAATTGAAAATAGTGTTTGTGTGATGTAAAAGCCTTTAACTAAGTGAGCGCTACACACTAATCGCATATACTACATAATTAAATACATTTAAATACATATATATTTATGCAAAAAAAAAACTTAGTTTTCTTTTAATTATAAAGTTAAGCCAGCAAAACATTTTTAATTACAAAATTGTAGTCGCAATTTTTTCTTCTAGCAAAATTTGTTTTTTTTTTTTTGCGTCACAAATGATAATTTTCTTATAATTTCTGATGTACCATGTATTTATTTTAAGCTGTGTGTGTGTGTGTTTTGTATTTAGCTAATAAATAGTTTTATAGCTTGAATTGTTTTTTTACGCTTATGGCCGCCAAACTCACGCAACATAAATTATTCGTGACGCATAGAGACAGAGACATTAATACGGCAAACAACATCTTAATCGCATTCCCATGACTGCAAATTCATATTAAACCATATAAACATTAATATTGAGTAGAAAAAAAAGAGATAATTATTACCAAAAGCGATATCGGTGTAAATTAAATCCCACTGCAAATGGTAAAAACTACTTTAAAGTCGTTAAGCCAAAAATGGCTGCAAAACATGTAAATGACAATAACAAAACTGACATCGACAACTTGAGGAAAAAAATTAACTTGAATAATATTCGTAAAATACAAACAGCAAAAAAGAAAAAACAAAATGATCATAATAATAATAATAACAATAAATACAAGTTGAAAGGCACACGCGTTGCGAATTTATGTAGAGAACGTACAAAAATGATTTGTGGCGAAATACAGTCAGTCAATGGCAATAAATGCTGCGAATCGCTATTAAAATTTAAAAAATATAAGGCACATCACTATGCGTAGTAATTCTTGAATGTATGCAGTAAAGTTGTAATGTAAAGAGGTACACGTTTTTAAAGAATACAAATATGTAGATATATTTCGCAGGGACCTAATGAGCCTATCAAAATACCGGCGCGTTACTGGAACATTAAATATTTTAAAAATTAAAACAATCAGAATTACATATGATACAGTTTTATTTTATACACGCGGATAGAAAGTTTTCGTGCAAACCTTTTAAATAAAGACAGATGAGTTGGACTGCAAAATTGATTGTGCTTCAGATGCAATATTATTTTCTCTTTTCTTATTACAATAGTAACTCGATTCTGACAAACCGCAATAGTTGCGCATCCTCATTTACTGCGACAGCTTAAGTTTCTTTATCAAACATCAAACATTACCATCTTGCTACACATGTTAGTGCGGCCATAACCATAAACAGCTGTTTCTATTTTCATTTCTTATAAAATAAATTGAGGGTGGCGATGGCACGATGGATGGTAGTCTGTACGTTGACTACAAAACCAAAAACAGACCTGGGTTCAACTCCAGTTTCAGACTAAAATTGTAAAAAAAAAACATCTCGCATTTTTCTGACGTGCATTAGTGTGTCTTTGTGTGCCAGTTGTTGTCGGAAGGTTTCAGTGGCGAAGGCATAGTCACTGGTCACTGAACAATACCGGCTTCAGCTGATAGCACTCCACAATCGCATCAGAACTCCCACCTTCGTCGGTATTGTGTAGCATCGGCGAAGAAAAATAATAATAAAAATGGCTACTAAACCGAAACTTCAACACTGCTAGGAGTCATCTCCTGAGTGCTGGTCCCAGATAAAAAAAATACCATTTTATTTTGTTTTATTATTCGATATTTCGTTAACAGCTTGTTAACATCATCAGGAATAGTAGGAAATTATAATTGTTTTTTTTTTCTATTAATTTAATCTATTAATTTAATTTTTTTTTTTAATCTATTAATTTAATTTTTATTATTATTATTAATTTAATATTTATTTTTAATTTAATTATTTTTATTTAATATTTATTAATATTTAATTATTTTTATTTATTATTTATTAATTTAATATTTATTTTTAATCTATTAATTTAATTTTTAATCTATTAATTTAATTTTTTTTTTAATTAATTTAATCTATTAATTTAATTTTTTTCTATTAATTTAATTTTTTCTATTAATTTAAAATAAGTATATTAATCTATTAATATATTTATCCACTGATGAGCTAAGTAAGCGTTAGCGAAATAGTACTATATGGATATGCTTTCCTCCTCAATTTTTGAGTTACTTTTGTAATAAAATACATTATGATATTTTTCATACTGTATGAGAATATCATAAAGTATGTAATAATAAAATTCACATATAGTTTATAAGGGAAAAAGCACAATTAGAATCATATGTTTTTTTTTTTTATTTATTCTGATGTTAACAAGCTGTTAACGAAATATCGAATAATAAAACAAAATAAAATAAAAAAGAAGACCTCAAGCTTAATAAATATATTTAAAAAAAAATATAATAAAAAAGGTCAATTAATAATATAATTAAAAAATACTTTTAATAAAAAATAAATAAATCAATACTTGGCAAACAATGCAGCAAATTAAAGAAATAAAAGCACAAAAAACAATAAATATGTTTAACCAGCAAACAGCTGTTTATGGTTATGGCAAAAGAAGGCTGCAGATGAAGGTGTAGCTACCTTCGAAAACAGCATGTATTTTTATCCTGCACCAGCACTCAGGGAATGACCCCTACACATGCTATGCATTGTGCTGGAACTAGAGGAAAGGAATAGTTATAGAAATGACAGGAGGTCAAGCTGCACTATCTTCCAATTCTGCTCTAGCACGTTCTTTGTTTCATAGCACTGGTCAAGCGCCTCTGATGTCAAGGATCCGTATTCAAGCTTCGTTTTAGTAGTAATTTTTATTATGATTTTATTTCGCCGGTGCTACACAATACCGACGAAGGAGGGCGTTCTGATGTCTGATGTGGATTGCCAACAGCTGAAGCCGGTACTGTTCTCTTTTTGTTGTAAAAAACAAGGAATCAAAAAGAACAATAAGAACACAGAGTCTAATAATTCCTATTGCATATTATGAAGTAAATTTGTTTTATTTAAGTTCATTATAGAAAATATTTCTTCAATGATGTATGAATTGCTTGTTACGATAATAAACATATTGAGTACTGCTTCAGAAAGTTCTTTGTCATGAAATGTTTCGGCAGTATGATTGAAACTACACACATTTGATCAAAACACATACGGATTTGTTGGAATCCTGTTGCCAAAGCAAATAACGCTATTGGTAAAGATAAGTTTATTCCCCCACGTTACATAACTAATAACTTGAACAGAATTTTAAAAATTTTATAAAATTACCGATAATAAATATTTCATCTCCCTAAAAATTGCTATAATATTTATTGAATATCCCCAAGAAAATTACCAAACGAAATGTTTCATCGCCAAGAGAGTTAACAAACCCCCAACTTTGGGTATAAATATCCAATATTGACAGCCCTGCATACACATATCATATTTTGAGAACGTGCAAATGTGTAGGATAGTGAATCACGACCTTAAATAATTACGACAATCGCGCAATATTTAGCCAATGCACAAAGTGTTCTATTGCGGACTACACGGTGTCTGGCAGCAGATTTATATTTTCAAACTTAAAAAACGTAATAATTGACACAAAGTTTTTTTTAAAAGCATTGAACGATAGAATGGAAATGCGGATTTTATATTTTAAAGAGCATGGCATCCAGAAACCTTTTTTTAAATTTTCATGAATAATCGCTCTTGGAAGTTCCAGTGAGACTGCTCTTTTCCGTATTGAAAGTTGCGGATTTTCACGTAAACTGCTTTCAGCCAGTTCAATGTTTTCGGGAGTCCCTGAAGATCGATGGGGCTCTGGCCGTGGGGTATTCATAGCTGAAGCTGGTGCGCGGAATCTCTGCACCCACGAACGAATTAAATTTACATTCGGTCTATCACTTATTCGTCGACGAGCAATTACGTAAGAATCATTACTGTTAAAAAATGTCTCCACAGCGAACGCGCGATACACACTCGACCACTGCGACATCGTGGCTGACAAATCCCCACAATCGATAATTCCAACGGCGCCACTCTCCCTCCGCACCGTTTATTACTTTTTGAAATAATCGTATTTAAAAATATAAATTTGCCACCAAACACTCTGTATTTTTATTTAAATGAAAATATTTATTAAAATTAAAAATATTTATAAAAGAACAGTTCAAGTTATTCAGGCTGCTATGCAGTGCGCTTACCTATTTCCCAGAATATTTAATAGATTGGATGAATCCCTAAACCTTCTTCGTTAAATGTTTTCAACTTTGACTAGTGACTTAATATTAAAATTGATGTCGATAAAATAAATGGCACTTTTAGTGCTGCTAAAATGCCAGCAAATGTTTACTTTTTCAACATTCGATTTTACTTAAAAACGAATCGATTTTCATCACACACCTCTATAATTTAAAAAAAAAATGAATTTTCCAAAGGCATATAAATATATAGTGAAATTAAACAAGTTACTCACAAAGTTTTGTACGACAATACTATTATGTTATTTGCAGTCTGCCATTTGTTTAAAATAATTTTAATGAAAAAAGTATTTAAAAATTTGCCAGATAAACAAATCAATAAAAATGTAAATAAAACAATTTTAATTACAATTTCTATATTTTTCCCGTCATTTGAATTTAAAGTTTATAACCATATTTTATATCGCAATACAACAGGTCGTTCACAATATTACTATTTCACTTTATTACTTTGAGAGATTTTGTAAATTGGCTAATTCTACTACAAAACATGAGTTTCTGCACAATTCTGCTACCAAAAACTTTGCTTTCTTTTGAATATGTTTCGTTTTGCATTTCCTGGCAATATTTCAGCACACACTTTTTGCTTGTCACTAACTGTATAATGAACAATTAAACATGAATTAAACTATAAATGGCAATTTTAAAAGATCAATTACTATAATAATAATAAATAATTATATTGTAAATTATAAATACTTAAAAGCTTAAAAAGAAACTGGAAACAAATAAATATGACCATAATTCGGAGGATAAAAATATTTCTATGAAATTTTTTGAATTTTAATAATTTTTATTTAATGCTTTTCACATCAACAGCCCAGATAGTAGCAGTTTTATCAATATGAATCGCGTAAAATTGACTGCCTTTTTAAAAAGAAATAAAGTTAAAAAAAACCAGTAGCAACCACTTACAGCCATCATAGTAATCATCGTCATACCCACACTGCCCCAAAGAAAAGTTTATGTTGCACCTCGAGAGCAACATCTTGTAAATAGCAAAACTCAATATCAGCTGAATGGAATTAATACGAATGTTACCAATGCAGCTGCTGTTTTTATTTTATTATTTTTTTTTTATTTTGTTTAAACGACTGTCGCTATTGTTGTGGTTGTTCTAAAGAACGTTAAAAGCCTTTAATTTTATTCAGCAAAAGTTGATATGAAAACATAAAAATAATCTTATGTCGCTCTTAAAGAACATGTAAATTTGAAATGAAATCCATTCACAAACAAATACATATGTATGTATGTATATGTTGTTAGCATACACTCAAAGGAAGTAATTTCAATAGTATTTGTATGTGTTTGTACGGTTTTCATTTTTTTTTTAATCATTTTTATTTAACCAGACCATTCAAAAACGTAACATGGCCATTCAAAAACCCAATCAAGCTCGAAATGTTTTTTGTTTTAGATTTCTTTGCTTTCTGGTCTTAGTCTTAATGGCTTTTTGGCAGTGCCTTGAGAGAATTAAATCTTTTTGAATATTTTTGTTTTGGTTGTGGCCGCTGGTGCCGCTATTGAATCTTGTGTAAAAATAGATACAGTTAATGAGAACTTCCAAATGAAAGAAATATTTATCAAAAATTTCACTTTTTTTCTCAGAGCAATGCTCAGGGAATGAACCCTACATATGCAGTGCACTGCACCGGAACTTGTTGGAAAGGGATAATGCAAGCAGTCGGAGAAGTGAATTGTCAGGTTGTAATGTAGTTTATTTTTCATTCTTTATAGAATAATACCTAGAAAGTTTAGATAATTTTCATAGCAAAGCTGGACATTTCCTCTCAAAAAATTTACAGATTTTTCTATAGAATTAATTTTTATTGTTAAAACGAATTTAATCGTCATTTCTTTTATTGTTTTTTATTTAATTAATACTTTCCAATGTCTGGCCTTTTGTAATTGTAACTGGATTTAGAAGAACAACATCAACAACAATATGCAACCACTTATTGTTGACGTTGTTGTCGTTGTTTGTTGCTGCTGTTTGGATTTTTTAAGTTGCTTGTAGTACTTGGATGTCGTATGTATATGATGTCTATTGATGTATGCAACAATTGTTATTGCAATGGTGTGCCTGATGTTTTTGTTATTCGATTTTACCATTTAACACTTTACTTTGTATTGTATTGCGCTGATCGCTGATTGTTGTGCCAACTTATTCTCTCTCAATATTTTCTTCTTCTTGTTTTTGTTCTTTGTTTTGAAAGTTCCTTGTGTAACTTTTGCTGCTGCTGCTGTTCTGCTACTGGCGTTGCTGTTGCTGTTGCTGTGGCTATTTGTTGTTTTATACCACTTAGCCATGGCCTAAACCAGTGAATTGTTCTTGTAATCTTGAACAAGTTATAAAACTTGAATATTGCAATAACAATAAGAAAACAACAAAGAACAAGTAGAAAAATAGTGGAAAAAGTACAACTACGAATTGTATTGTATAACAAATGTATTATGTATTGCAATTGTGTTGTATGTGCATGCACCTAAACATGTGCTTTAATGTATGTGTTTGTGTGTGTGTGTGTGTGTGTGTGTGTTGGTTTGTACCCTGCAGATAATATCGGATTACGTGGTGTATTGTAGATGAAATGGACTGTTTACAAACACAGTTAGGGAACGACTTCGATATCACGGTCTGCACTGACCGATCGATAATGATCTGCGGAGTTGGATTTGGAATCTTATCAGGTGATTATGGCGTGCTGTAATCGTGCCGCCTACGACATTGAGCAAGTGTGTTTCAGACTGAAATACTGGCCATAAGCGAAGCGGGTAGGATATTGATCAAAGGAAATGCGGGGGGAGGGATCGGTATATAGTCTGGATTTTGGCACACAGCAATTTCTCCGGCAGGGAGCGACCGGATGGCCGGTCCAGAGCTCGATTATAGATTCGGAAGCCGGAAAAGAGATGGAACGGGTTCAGCACAAGTGGGCTCGCTAGGAAACTGCGGTCACGCTTAAGCAATAAACGCATGTTGCAGATCGTGAAGAATCATTGACGGCCCACTAGTTCAGCGGCAGACATACTGGTAGGCTGGGTATCCTTCATAACACATTTTGTCGCTGCTGTCGGGAACGGGATAAAGAGGATGCGGTTTTCCACATACTCCGCTAAAGCTAGGCTAGGTCCACTCCCAACGCATCGTAATATTAAATTGACCATGTTCTAGCCATACATTTGAGTTACTCGTTATCTGCTGGGTATTTACAGTGTTACGTTCTCCAATATTTATGCCAACAATTCAAAAATTTAAGTGTTTCGTTCAAAAACTTGTTGTTTCTTCGTTTGTTTTCTTTATTGTCTGATTCAGTTTTCTGTTGTTGTTGTAAAAAAACATTTTGGAAAAAAATTATGAAGTTTAAGTTTAAAATTGAAAATTTAAATTGTTTTTTTTTACAATTGTAGTTGTTGTAGTTGTTGTAGTTGTTGTTGTTGTTGTTATGCTTACATGTTCATTGGTTTTGCTTGATTGCTTAATTTATATTTTTAAGTGATTCTTTTGTTTCGATTTGAGGTCTTTATTTTTATGAAGGGATTTTAATAACTTTCGAAATAAATTGTATTGCAGTTTACAAATGTGAACACTGTTTTCTTGGCTTGGTTTTTAACTTGAAATCTTTTTCT
Source organism: Dexiosoma caninum (assembly GCA_963924685.1). Taxonomy (NCBI): domain Eukaryota; kingdom Metazoa; phylum Arthropoda; class Insecta; order Diptera; family Tachinidae; genus Dexiosoma; species Dexiosoma caninum. Next base: position 9,558,620 of record OZ004726.1, on the reverse strand, counting down.
TACAATTTTCTACTTTTATCGTCAGACAATTTTAATAAGAAATTCTTAGAACTTGTAGAACTCTTAGCATGTGACTGAGACTCGACACCTACGGTGTTACTTGTATCACCCCATCTTCGTCGACTGCGCTCTTAACTAACTCAGGAGATTAATATTTTTTTATGCAATACCTGATAAAGAAATTAAGTTCTGTGAAAGCGGATAGAAATCAATGTTTGTGGGCAAGAAAACATGTACGTACCACCATAAACGTATCTACCCGATAAAATCTGTTTGTAGTGGGTTAGCGAATCGTGTTCCCTGCTTTCATTACATCCATTGGAGTAACAATAATGCAGCGTTACACAATTTTATTACGATGAGTTCTGCGCGAATAAACTACACTAATTCGCACTTCTTCACCGGCATATGGTCAATTCACTTCGAAATGCACTTTACTGTAGCGCATAGTCAATTTTATGTACTATAGACAGTAAAGAGATCAGCTGCAGTAAAGTAATTCCTTCCGGTTCATCTTAATGTTCATTAAACTTGAATTTTCTAGCATTGCAATTGACAGGGAGGACTTTTCTGCAGATCATTTGTTCCACACACGAACAATTCGGTTAAAACAATGAATAAAAATTCGCTTGTAAATCGACCGCAAATGTATGCGCTTTCATCTTGAGGGTGGCGATGGCACGATGGATGGTAGTCTGCACGTTGACTACACAACCAAAAAACACCTCGCATTTTTCTGATGTGCATTAGTGTGTTTTTGTGTGTCAGTTGTTGTCGGAAGGTTTCAGTGGCGAAGACATAGTCACTGGTCACTGAACAATACCGGCTTCAGCTGATAGCAATCCACAATCACATTAGAACGCCCTCCTTCGTCGGTATTGTGTAGCACCGGCGAAGTAAAATAATAATAAAAATGGCTACTAAACCGAAGCTCTTCAGCACTGCTACGAGTATAAAAAAAAAAAAAAAACTAAAGAACGTGCGAAAGAGCTGCAAAATAATTAATTAAGCTTCACCTCCTGTCGTTTCTCCTACTATCCCTTTCCTATAGTTCCCAGCACAATGCTTCGCATATGTAGGAGTCATCTCCTGAGTGCTGGTCCTAGATAAAAAAAAAAAAAAAAATATTCCACTGAAATGGCGATAGAGCAGCCAGGAGCATTCCACATTCCGACGATACTGCAGCGAGTCTACAGAGTAGGCTACTCTAATGCCTCTTTACCTTCTGCTGTAATCGCTTGGGTAGATTTAAAATTGAATTTTAAGCGTCAGCTCATTCATGAGAATTATATTCCATTATCGGTCGGACTTAGACGAAATAGATGGTAAAGAGATCATAAGGAGTCTTAAAAAGTGTAGGTGAATTACGCACTGAATTTTCATAACCACAACATCATATTTGACTATGAAGAGAGACTACTGCCATCATCCCTCCCCCAATAGAAAACTTAGAAAAATGTTAAATAGCACTAGTTGGCAGCGTAGTTAGCATATTGACTCCGGAACCAAAAGACGCCAGATTAAATTCTTTATCAGAATTTTAAAGTATTTTGCAATTATTTCTGTGCTAACAACGCTTTCTTTCTTCGGTATTGGAGCAATAAAACGTCGGCGAGGTAAAATAATGAATAAAATGGCGCTCTTTTAACGCTAATATATCACATGAGACGAAGCAATTCTGCTTTATAAATTCTCAAAAATTACGAAATTGCCTTAAGCCTTCTATCTATTGGCGACACTGTGCCTTTCCAACTAGTTCTGGTGCTTGTATTGCATACATTTCGTGAGCAATGGTCGCAGAAAATAACGAAACTACGAGTATGATAATCACACACAGTTTACAAAACACGAAGAACGCTGAAGATGAAGGTATAGCAGCCTTCGAAAACAGCATGTTGTTTCGTTCTGCTTTGGTGGTGAGAGTGACTTACAGTTTTTGTCTTGTTTCTTAGCAATTATCACATGTAATTTTGACTGCCTTTATGTTTTCGATCCTGAGCTTATTTTAATTAATTACACGAGGACGGATTGTTTTTTTTTTTTTTGTTCCTCCTCGTTTTAAATAAGCATATACATATATTTAGTATTGATCTTAAAAACTAAGATGACAAACGCAAATACTGACCACTTATCTAAGGCTGTTCTATTATTTTGCAGCATTACAATTCAATCAATGATCATCACGGAATTGCGGTTAATATTAATTTCAAAAGTTAACTTGAGATTGAATCAAAATCTTAAAAATAATCAAAAGCATTGAGGTTGTTTTTTATGCAATTGCATCTGCATCAGCAACATCATTATTTCATCATTTACGACACCACAATTGAAATAGATGGCCAGTGCTGAAGCAACCAGAAACATAAAAGTACTTTTAGTTATTTTAACTCCCCAGCAAAAAAAAAAAGTGAATTGGTATTTTCATGACTTCTTAAGCACTTCTTTATCCCGAATTCATTTTTATTGCCATCTGTAATATTAATTTTGGAACTCATGGAAAATGTACTCATGTCTGCCGATTAATTCACGTCAACAACTGCGCAGTTGTAATTTAATTTTTGCACTTTGCGTTCTATTCATGACGATCTGTTTTGTTAAATTTGTAGACCTGCTAAAACGTAATCAAATCATGGAACATTCATGCGTTCTGAGTTGTTTTGTTAAATGTGAACACATGCTCACCAATGACACAACTGTGTTAAAATCATGCGTTCTCCAGCTAAGCTGAACCAGTTCATTTGCAATGGAACCCATTTATCAACTATTTCTTTTGCATTTGTTTTTTTCTTGCTGGATTTGCTTTGAGGGCTTAATATGCTTAATAATGCTTTCATCAAAGAAAATAGAAATTTAACAATGAAATTAATATTTTTCAAATTTAAAATGTATTTCGCATTCATTAAATTTCTTATTATTTTTATCGTCGATCTTCTCGTTTAGTCACGTGTAAGTGAATTCTTCTCTTCTTTTTTTTTGATTTAAATTTGTATTTAAAATATTATTTATTCTACAGTTTGTATTAATTCCTAATGTGTGTTCTATGATGTCATTATTTAATTTGTATTTCATAATAAATTTCCTCTTTCGTAGCAACACAAATTGCATTTAAATGAAATCCAACAACACGCTCTTAAGCAACAGCAAGTTTTGTTTTAGCAAAATTGCCACAATTTATTAAAGTGATGGCGATACACACGCACATAAACAGAAGAGCTGAGAAAAAGGGCGGACATTCAAAACAGGGTTCTAATTATGACATTCGGGATAGGCATTACGTTCGATATCGAATCGGAATTTCAAAAAAAAATTTATCAAAATGTATAACGAAGCGTTTAAATATCAATATTTGCTGTCATGATTGATGGCGAAAGTCTATAAAAAAAGCCACTTTACGTTTTGGCATTTTAAAAAATATATTTAAGGAGATTAACTCGGTGCGTTTCGCTACTACCATATCCAATTATGTAGTTGCCCACGCTAGGTGTTGTATTTTACTAAATGACAGGCCAAATCCTTAGTTCTTCCACCTCTAGGAAAACTGACGCGAAATGGCCGACATTGATAATATCATTTTTGAACCATTATCAGAATCTTTGATCTATTTTTACCCTATTAAAATGCCCTATATTTTTAGTTGTTTAATAAACTATCCGTCTACCACATTTCATAAAAAACTGTTCAGCGGTTTAGGCGGTATATTGGAACAAACATACAAACATTCACAATTTATAATATTAATTATCCTATTAATCTGGGCCCAAATCGTCGCATTCGTGATCGAATGAATTTGATCGAAATTTTACTTTTTGAGATCGTAATATTCGTTATCGAATAAGACGTATCGAAATTTCAGATCGTGGCATTCGATAACGAGCAGTCGAACGAGTATATTCTCTCGAAATGTAATTCGATAGACTAAAAGCAGTCGTAAACTAGTTTTTTGTTTGATATTTAAGATAGAAAAATTTTATTTTATTATTCAGTCATATTTTTTTTATTAAACATGTAAGTACAGGGTGGGCCAAAAGTCACGCCTGCGTGTAAAAATTGAATAATTTTTTTGTTTATTATGATTTTTTATTGTTTTTTTTTTAGATTTTATTCATCGAACCGTGTTACACCACCATGCAAAATTTAACGACCGAGCAACGTACCAAAGTGGTAGAATCTTCCTTTTTAAATTTTTGAAGACTGAATTATCTCAAGAAATTCAGATAGAAATTCAGCAGACTTAACTGCCCCTGATTATTTTCAATGGGGTTATCTCAAGGAACGAGTGTATGTTAACACGCCCCAAACTATAGAGCAACTACAGCACAACATTGAAGCTGAGATCAGGGCAATAGAGCCTGAAACTTTGCGTGCAGTTATGCAAAACGCCTGTTTAAGAGCCCAATTGAGCATCGCTGAAAATGGTGGTCATCTCTCTGATATTATTTTTCATAATTAAAATTTAGATCGTACAAAGCTAATATTATATTTAAAAAAAAATAAAACTAAAAAATAATAATAAACGAAAAAATTATTAAATTTTTACATACAGCCGTGACTTTTGGCCCACCCTGTACATACATAAATAAATAAATAAAATTTACTAACATCAAAAATTTTCATTAAGACAAATTAGCGAAAATATGTCATAATCAATCAAAAAGTCGATTTTGATTTTTTCGATCTGGCTATTCGATACGTCACGAGATGTTATTCGATACAAAAGCTCATTATATCACGAATGCGGCGATTTGACCCCTGATATGCTAAAAAAAATCTGCGGTTTCATTACCAACATTTGCTCCAAAAAAGTACCAAGAGTGTAGCCTATATTTGCAACGTCGACATATGATCCCACAAGAACTACCTCGTCAATAGTCGTAGCAATCAGTAGCAGATTCTCAATGACACGCTCATGTTAAATGTCTATAGTAAATTACATTGCCTGGGCGAGAATAAGTCATTACTTTTTATAGAGCGTTTTTTAGAGGTATAGAACTTTCGATAGGAATAACTGTCTTACTAATGAAGTGTCTTTGACTTTTTCCAATATACTTTGGCAAATCAGCATGCAAAGACTTACATCACAACCAATTATGCAAATTTATTTCCTAAATGCACCACCATCTCTTTTACCAAACTTATAGTTAAGTTTTGGGCTGCGCATAATCGTCCATCTGAGCAGCTACTCGTAACAACCATTAATATAGATCGATTCATGATCACATTTACTCTTTTGAATAACATTCATCCAAATTAAGTGCGTACCGTGCGTACAGATGAAACCATCGCCGCTATAGACTTGAGTGTGACAGAGAACTGGAATTTATCAATCCTTGCTGATCACAATATTACGATCATCTTCACTTTTTAGGAAGTTCTTTCTTTGCAGAGATGTTGTTCTTTGTCCCTGGCAACAAAAACAAGTGATTTTATGCGATTTTTCTGCTTCCACTATTAATCTGAAACTTGTATAATTTCATATTTTTTATTTTTAATTCTATTATTATTTATTAATTATTACTGATGATGTTAACAAGCTGTTAACGAAATATCAAATAATAAAACAAAATAAAATAAAAAAAGACCTCAAGCTTAATAAATATATTTAAAAAAAAAAAAAAAAAAATTCATATTTTTTATTTATATCAATTATTTGACCTTTTTATTTTATTATAACTATTTTTATTAAAAAAATTGTTTACGCTTTAGGTCCGTTTTTCTTTTTCGGTATTTGGCTGCAACTTTGTGGAGCTTCGAGAAATTTATAAAAGAGACAAATAGAAGAATATATAACAGACCTAAAGCTTAAACAATTTTTTAAATAAAAAATTCCTAATTTTTTTGTAAAATTCCAGCGGTATCAAAATTTAAATTGCTATTTTTTTAAACTCCTCTGCTTTCAATCCGAATCTACATATGAGTAACGTTTTAATTTTATTATATTTTTCTTCTGGTTTTTTCGTTTTTGTTGGCTACGCACAATCATTTTTTAGTGTAGCGTTTATGCCATGGTCATCTGAGCATAACGCTTGTAGACATTTAAGGAAATTTTCTATTTAAATTTGTCAGTTTTTCTTCAGAAATATTCTGTTAAATTAAATTTGAAAATTTTGAAATTAATAAAAGTAAATACGAAAGCAAATTTGCAAACAAATGTTTGCATTTGTCAAAATTTTTGCTAAAATAGAAAAATTAAAAGTGATTTTATTTAAAATTGCGCCAAACAAAGCGAATTTATTGTCTAAATTATGCAGCCGCTTAAATCGTATTATTTTGCATTTGCATTTGCATTTTGTTCTACGTCTGTTGCAAACAAAAACAAAAAAAAATATTTGTTTCTCCTCTGTCTGGTCTGTTTAAGTTTTCTCGCATAAATTATCAAGTCATTTTTTCTGCTATCTGCTGTTTTTATAAATCGTCAGCATTTGTTATTGAATGCATGCAACAATAACAACAAAGTCGTTCTGGGTTGTGTGTATGGGAGTATGTGTGTGTGCTCTATCGTACTGTGTTCTGTTCTTATTTGTTGCAGCAACATTAATAACTCCAGCTGCAACAACATGATCTGTTAGAAATCAACGGCAACAGATTAACGTCAACTTAAAGTCCATTGTTTTGACGTAAAATGTTTTCAAGTCATGTCAAGTCAACATTTTGAAAGATTATAGCAGTTTTACACCCTGAACATGAATGCCAGAAAAAATTGGCGAATAAAAAGGAAAATATCCTGATATTAAATATTCAGCATTATTCTACTTGGAGCCGTCAATACAAGACAGCGCCGTTTTAATCTTCCGTAGCAAATACGTATTCCGGTTGTTGTCGATGACTGCCAACGTCTGTTACGTATTCTTTAAGAAAATGTGATATTGATGTTGCCTTTAATTTTGTCTTTGGCGTTTTTGGCTTTACAAAAATGAGTTTAATACAAAATAATATGGTGCTTACAATGCCGAGATTAAACAAGTTTTTTATATTTTGGTGCTAAACATGTTTAATTTTATGTGTTTTCTCATATATTGAGTTGTTTTCAAAACACGTTCGAAGACAAGTACAACGCAGGGTTGATTTTGTTTCAAAGGCTGTGTTCATGTGTTATTTTTTATTTTGGTTTTTCATTGAACGTAGATTTTAATGGCGGCACTTCATAAATTCAATTTAATTTGTTTGTTGTTGTAAGAGAAAAAAAATTATTCTTTTGCAGGTAGTGAAAGGAGAAAAAATATTTATTACTGCATCGTTTATGTGTTTTTATTTTTTTGATCAGCTGTTTAAGCGCACGAAAATACATCAAGTTTAACTTTAGCAGTGTGAACTCCATATAAAAGTAACAAAATATGAAAGAAAAAAAAAGTATAATTGGAAATGGAAAAAATTACCATTCGGTCTCAGGAATTCTTTTTACAGATTTTACAGTTTTTAAACAGATAATAAATACTACGCAGACAGAACAAATTTTTTGCCGAGAAGAATGTATGTGAAATAAACTCCATGCAGAGATATTTCCTGTCACTTTCCAAGTGGGAAGATTCAAATCTGATATCCATAAGGACTACTACCTCTCAAAACCACATGTTTTTTTCCTTACAGCAATGTTGTAGCGCCACTGATGTCTAGGAGACATCAATTTTGAAGCTTTGTTTTAGTGGCAATTTTTAGTAATTAATTTACTTCGCTGGTGTTACACATTAGCGACGAAAGAGGGCGCTCTGATGTGCCGGTAGATTGCCAACAGCTGAAGCCGGTACTGTTCAGTGACCAGTGACTATGGTTTCGCCATTGAAACCTTAAGACAAGAATTGACTCAAAGACACACTAATGCACTTCAGAAAAGATGCCAAATATTTTTATGACATAGTCTGAAACTGGGCTCGAACAAAGGACTTTTTGGTTTTGTAGTCAACGTGCAGACTACTTCGGCCATCGCCACCCTCAATATGAAAAAAAAACACTCAGATAAGCATTTCAATAATAATGTGTATTTCATAGCACAAAAATAAAACTTCCATTGAATTGATTAAACTTTTAATTGGATAAATAAATTATGCTAATTAATTACAAATAAAAAATTAAAAAGTTGTATTTTTTGCTGTTATATGCTGAAATAAAAAAAAAATTTTAAAAAATAATTTTTATTTGTAGACATTGAAAAGGTATTTTGGTTTATAGAGAAAATTCGAAAGATTTTTGGTTTTTCGAATACTCAATGACAAAGGGGTATTTCCCTTTGCCGCAAATCATATCAATATGATTTATATACCTAGCAAAAAAGGACATATGAAAAGAATAGTTAATGCATGTGGTCTATTGAAAATTAACTCGTTCAGCTTAGCTGAAGAACGCATCATTTTAACATTGGAGTGTCATTGGGGAATATGCGTTCACATTTAACAAAACAGCTCATCATTAGAATGTTCCATGATTTGGTTACGTTTCGTGTAAAAAATTTAAAAATTTATTTAAAGTATAATTACAAATGCGCAGATATTCATATGAATTAATCGTTTGAGTTGCATGTGTTTTCATTGAATTCTTAAAATTTAAGGCATTAAAAACATTTCTAAATGAATTCTGCATAAATAAGTGCTTAAGAAGTCATGAAATTATCAATTCATAGTGAACGCATTCACTTCTTTTTTGCTGGGTAATATGTGCATATATTTTCTAAATTATTATTTTTTTCTTTCTTTCGTAAAATAGTTGAGTTCTAAGAAATTAAAACACACACATATGTAACAACACACTTTTATACTCTTCTTCAACGAATATTAAATTACGCTTTTTGAAAGATTTTTTTCTTACAAAAATTTTGCTTCCAGTGATTCATTCCCTCATTTATTATGCTGATGCTGTACTTTTTTCTGCATTTTTATTTACTTTTTTATTTATTCAAGTTGATCACAAAAACAACCTGATATTCTCCCATATTATTTTTTAATATCCATATAATTTTTATATAATAAATGCAATAATATTATTGAGCTGTTAACGAAATTGTAATATAAAATTTTAAATCTTTCAAACTTGATAATGTTGCCTTCCTTGCACTTCATAGATTATTGCGTTACTTGGGGGTTCGAATAATAAGAATTGGAAGCCAATATTTGAGCCAGATTTGTTGAAAAGTAGTCAAAAAGTGGAATGATCGATATGAATTAATGGAATAAATCGAATAATTTAAATTTCAATAATTGAAATTGCAGTAGTTTTAGTGGAACTGAAACAGGAAGTCGAAAATTTAATTAAGCGACTTGTAGCCGTCCTACTGTCTTCTGATAATATCTTAAACCGATGACTTAAAAGGAAAGAAAAATATTGAAATAAAGACATGTGTAAAGTGAATCAAACAATTGTTGAAGAAAAGGAAAACAACGAAGACAAGTGAACCGAAAGCAAATAATTTAACTGCACAAAATAAATACACTTTAATTTCAAAAAATTCTGCACTACAATGCAGCTAGCGTGTAGTTAGACCTTAAAACAGATTTACAAGTCAATTTTATTTTTGGTCGAGTAGCAATTTGCCGTCAGGGAAACGATCTACAATCTGACACTCATACTTTCCCCCTTTTGAAGCAGGGTATTGAAAACGTCAAATATGTACGAAATTCTTACACTCTTTATGTTCCATTCATCAAGAGGAACCCAACATTCACCATTTATTTTACCATGTATTCTCCACTCTCGTTTGTAAAGAAAACACAAAGAATACAAAAAAAAAATAAAAACAGTGACAAGTGTTTGTGATATCGGTGCCTTTGAAAGTAACAACAAAAAGCGACATGTTCATGCTAAAATGAAAGCAACAACACCAATAGCAATAACAACACAATTACACTGGACACAGCAGATATCGCAAACACTTTGTTTATTGTTGCTGTCGTTTTTCTTGTTTTTTTTTTTGTGAATATATTTCTTTGCAGTTGTTGTTGATATTTTTCCCAATATATTTTTTATGGTTCTTGTTATTGTTGTTGTTGATTTAAAATTGGCGGTAGCATTAATAGTGGCAATGAACAAGTCTCATCCATCCCACTTATTTGTTTATTTAATGGTTTTTGCTGTTGTTGTCGTTGTTGCTGCTGCTGTATTTGATTGTTTAAGTTGTCAAGATAAGCGTGCGGTTAAAAGTTTATTTTCCTGGGCTTTATTTGGCCAAAAGAATCAGAGAACACAAGTAATTTCATAATAATTGTAGCAATTTTTTAACGAACGTCGGACAAAAGATGTCTGAGGACAGGTACCTTTTTTTAAATAATTTTTCATTTTAAAATTGCTTGATGCCTATGTATGTCTGTACCCAGCGGCAAACTTTTGAAGGCCTTCATTTAAAAGGCCAACAACAATTATAAAGAACTAATAAATGAGATATATATATATATGTGAATTTTTACAAGAAAATGTTCAATAAAAATAAATATATATATGAATTTTTAACAATTTTAAACAAATAATAAATTATAACTAACAAATAATCATTATCTTAAGAAATAAACATTAACCTAACAAATATTACGTAAATTTTTACTAACTAAATATCTATAATTCTGTGCTAAGTTATCCGTGTCTGCCTTAAAATTTATTCTACGTGTTAATGGTGTATTAATAATTTCTAACATTTCTAACATTAAGCGCCGTTTATAATTATTTCCTGTGTTTAATATTGAAACATTCTCAAAATCAGGAAAATTATATAATTCAGAACAATGGGAAGATAAAGCGGTTTTTTGTGAATTTATGTGTCTATATTTTTGATCCGATTTGTGACCTGCTATTCTAGTCTTCAATTTATTCTTGGTCGTGCCAATATATACTTTATTACAATTATCCTCATCATTTCCCCTACAGGGTATTTTATAAATTACATTCGATTTAGAGATAATGATTATTTGTTAGTTATAATTTATTATTTGTTTAAAATTGTTAAAAATTCATATATATATTTATTTTTATTGAACATTTTCTTGTAAAAATTCACATATATATATATATATCTCATTTATTAGTTCTTTATAATTGTTGTTATGTAATATTTTTCATATTTTTGCATATGTAAATATTTATGTTAAAAATTGTTAAACAAAGCACATTTTTTTATTATATACATTTTTATCATGCATTTAATTGTTAAAAACTTTTTATTTATAATTATTGTTATTTAATAATTTTTTAATATATACATATATATATATGTATGTGTACATGTACATGTATTTGTGGCTGCATATGTATATGTTTATGACTGTATGTTTGAATGTGTGTACGTACATTCGTATATCTATGAGTATATGTATGTATGTATGCGTGTATATGTATGTATATGCAAGTGTGTACATATGAATATGCTTGTGTGTATGTTTGTATATGCATTTTTATGTGTTTATGTATGTATTTATGTATGTATATTTGTACATGTGTGCATATTTATGTATGTATATACATATGTATATGTGTACGTGTGTGTGCATTGTATGTATATATTTATATATATATTTGTATGAGTATGTTGAGAAAGTTTATATTTGTGTATATATCAATATATGTGTGCGTATGTGCATATATGTTTATATATATACATGTTAGTCGGTCTATATTGTATGTGTGTATGTGTGTATGTATATATGTATATATATTTATGTAGGTTTAAAATTCGTTATATTTATATGCGCCTATATTACTACTACACATTTTTGAATTTTCAATCAAATTTTATAACAAAAATTTTGTGACATGTTTCAAAAATATTTTTATATTTCAAAGAATTATAATTTCCTATTATTCCTGATGATGTTAACAAGCTGTTAACGAAATATCGAATAATAAAAAACAAAATAAGATAAAAAAAGACCTCAGGCTTAATAAATATATATCAAAAAATATAGATAAATAATTTTTATTTTTAATTATTACAAGTTTGTTTTCATATTTGTTCATTATAATTTTTTACGCACATTCAAAGCATTTGGAAATAGTTATAGTATGCTCGATGCATGATTTTCTGAGAGTGGTAAAAAAATTATTCATTGTGATGTTGCGCTCACTTCCATGGCATGGACCTATTAAGTCTTCAAATACTCTTTCTCCTTGCCGAATCTCACAACGCGTTGCCAGTTTAACAGGATATAGTTGCTCTTGGATAAGAATTATTGGCATTGCAAATCCATCAAACTTTAATTCCATATGTCGCTGGCTTTGAGAGTATATACTGCGTGAATTTAGTTCTACAGGTGTTCATCGATCGTGAAGTTCTCACTTGGCTTGCAGTATGCTGTAGTCATTATCAGTATGCCAATGTACAATTCAGCTACTGTCACATTCTTAAATTTTAGCTGTGTTTTTGTTGGATTTTTCTCGCATAAGTGGCATGTGTTTTTCAGTTTGTATGGCGCACAATTATGAGCAAGCTCCTAATAAGACTTGAAAGTTTGTGCTCGTGACAATAATTCTAGTGATCATGCTGAGCCACAAGATGTATCTGATATTTGTCTACCAGAATAAACAAAAAACGTTATTTTGAAAGAAATTCAGTTACGCCGTTTTTATATTAAACCGTCGAAAAACAAAAACCTTAAATAAAAATACTGTTGAAAAAGGCCTACAACCAGGCCTGTTGAAGAAGGAATGCATAGGGCTGGCTAGGACATCGTGTGTAAAAAATGTATGGGTATGGAATTACCTTGTGGCTGACAAATAAGGGCTTCCAGAAGGCCTGCTTTTCGCCGCTGGGTAGTTATAAAAATAATTCATTTACCAAATTGGTTAGCGCTACTTTGTAATTTTTTTTTTTATTTAATTTTCCTATAGACAGTAATTGAAAGTGTAGCTCCGACAGTTTTTCTAACGTGGTGTTGTGTCATTCAAAGGCACACACACAGAGTGTTGTACACATGTTAATAGCAATGAATGTTGTTGTTGAAAGTTGCTGTCGGTTAAAGCTAGTTCTCAAAGAGGACACAAAAATTTCTTTAAATAAATAAGTTGTCAAGTTCAAGTCCACAAGATATTCAGAAAGCAAGCGCAGCGTTAGGTTAAGCTAGCAGGCCGCCAACTCCCAAGGGAATCAGCTCACTTGGATCCTCCCGGGTTCCATTGTGTCGCCTGACCGGGATCAGACCTCATCCCGTCTCATTGTTTCCAAACCACCTCGAGTTCCGGATAAACAAGCTTATACCCCTCACACCGTAACCGACACCTTCACGAGTTAGCACAGGAAGGGAAACCCCATCGCAGACATACGCTTAACGGTGAGAGTGGGACAGCGGCACAGCAAGTGCTTAACCGTCTCCTCCTGCTCCTCATCACGACAGTTCCTGCTGAAGTCGTTATACGCCAGACCCAATCTCCTGGCGTGCAGACCAATGTTACAGTGGCCCGTTAGCACCTCAACCGTCATCCGGAGTCGGCTCCTCGACAGTTCTCTAAGTCATACCCAGGCCAATTCATCCTGAAAATCGAGCAGATGGTCTCGTTCGACCACCCAGTCTGCGCAGTTTCGTAGAGCTTCCGCTCCAACTGCATCCTGCAGTATCCCAACAGAATCCCGACATAACCATCGATGGGCCCGTCAGGCAGGCGAGCCCTCTCCTTGACCGGCACTTCCGCCACATCCTTCCCAAACACACCACTGTGTTCCGGTACCCAGACCAGCTCAATGTTCGAAGGTTCTCCATCTCGTCCAGAGACGCCCGGCATTTACGAACCAAAATCGATGTTGCATAAACAATCGACAGCGATCTTATCGTAGCACTACTGTCAGTACACACCCGAATATACTCCGCATATATCCCGTGGTACCTAATTCAGTTCGCCGCCCTCCTTATGGCCGATATCTCCGTCTGCACCATGCTGCACTGCAACGATCGTCCAGCCTTAAACTCCTCTGTCCGATTTCGATCCATCCGTGAATACATCCAGCACACCTGGGCGATTCTCCATCATCCCCGTGCCACAGCGCATTGTCCCATCTGTTATGATTCTAACGAAATCTTTAAAGTTTTACAAAACCGATATACATTAATATGTATTACAAAATATTCAGTTGCTAATTAACAAATCCAAAACTTAACTCATTCTATTGAATTTGTTGTATCTTATTTTTAAAAGAATCCTATGGCTCTAAAAAAGCACCCTATAATATTATTTTCTATCTGCATGTCTGTATGGCCGAGGGTACCTATGGATCTTTTTGTTCGATGGCTAAATACATATCCATTGTTATATTCGTTGCTACAATTGCTGCTGCTGCTGAGATGAGTCAGTCAGTCATTCATACGAGAATATTTCAACTTGTTTTCAGCCTGTATTTTCATTCTGTTGGTTGCTGTTTTTTTCTTTATTTTTTTTTTTTTTTGGCGATTATTAGTCGCGTTTGGCTGCCCATAGATTAAATAGAAATTATTCTCTATAATAAACGTGTGGTTTGTTTGAAATAGTAAAAAATAAATAAAATTAAAACAAATTAAGTGTGGGAGAGATTTCGAACGAATTTTGTTTATGGTTGGTTTTTTTTATTTCTGTATTTCCATAAAATTGATAGTTTGTTAACCGAGTAATTCATTCATTAGGCGAAACAGCAAGTGTAATAAATAAATCATTTCGTTTTTGGCATTAAAAAGGCAGAAAGCATTAAAGTAGAGAAGTAATTTTTATTTGGAACGTCAACAGAATATTGTGAAAGAGATTAGTAACAAGGTTAGCTGACGAAATGGAAAACATCCAAATCCAACAATAGAAAAAGAATAAGGTCAAATGCACTAGAGGGAAATGTAGTGAAAATGTATTTCATTTAAGTGGTGGACTGTTCGCAAATGCTGGCCCCAAAAGGCGGCATTTGCTATCGCACTCAATTTCTATACATTTTAATCGAATTTTGGTTCGAAATATCGATTCTTATCGAATTTGTTGTTTATCTTATGACTTCTGTAAATGTGTTTTTTGCTTTGTTGGCACTGCGTATAAATTTACCACATGTGAGAGACGATTTTAATTTCTGTGTATTGAATATTCCATAAAATTTTTTTAGTGTTTTTACAGTCGTACATACTTTCATATTCACATTGAAAACAGAAAGGTTTTTTTCTCAATTTTATAGTTGTTTTCAATATAAATACTCGAACGTTTTCGTTTTTGAAAAATATTCAGTAAATGATTTTCTACGAAGTTGGGGCGGACCTTTCGCAATAATATAATGAATATAATGTAGAAAAGGTTAAGATGGGAGCCTACAGCACCGCGACCACAATTGATGTAGACCGCATACTGTCTATCGACCTTCGAGTATCCTAATGAATCGGACCACCTCCCTATGGAATAGAGACCAAAGTTCCCCATCCTCGTGCAAGGACCTTCTCCTCCTAAGGTGCTCAATGGATTCATTATCCGCAGAACACATCCCTCATATGCTTCTGTTAGTGATGTCTAGTCTGTAAAGATGCTCGTTGCAGTTGAAATAACCTGTAAGAGCTGTGAGTATACGAATTCCCCTTTTACTCAATGTGAGCGCCATTTCTGCTCTATTTGCATCAGAATCCAGAATTCTCCTGGAATGTATCAAACCGACTATGTTTTTTTTTTGGACCAGCACTCGGGAGATGACTTCAACACATGCGATGCATTGTGGTGGAACTAGACTAAAGGGAGACTTAGAGAAATGACAGGAGATGGAGCTTTAGTTTCACACAACTCTGATTTTGCATGTTCTTTGTTTATAGCGCCTCTGATGTCAAGGAGACGTATTCAATATCAAGCTTTGTTTTTAGCAACTATTTTACTTTGGCGGTGCTTCGCAATACTGATGGAAGAGGGCGCTCTGATGTGCATGTGGATTGAAGCCGATACTGTTCAGTGACCAGTAACTATGCCTTCGCCACTGAAACCTTTCGAGAACAACTGACGCCAAGACACACTAATTCACATCAGAAAAAATTCGAAGTGCTTGTATGACTTAGTCTGAAACTGATGTCGAACCCAGGGCTTTTTTGGTTTGGTTATCAACGTGCAGACTACTTCAGCCATCGCCAATATCGATCTATTAAGATCTTAGCCCAGCCATTCACGTCTCATTTCAGCTCATTCCTGTTGAAGCCAAATATGTGATCGGGTCCAATAAATACCTGCCCGCTCCCCTCTTCTCTGGACAGTCAGGCATTTCATTTCCATTATAACCCTCATGACTTGGTATTCACATGTGTGTAAAACTGTTCCTGGATGCGGATTATTGAGTGCCCTGTATTATCGAGTTAAAAGTATAACCATTTGAAGCCTTCAGGACAAATATACTATCCGAGTCTTCTTATTAACACTCCTGTAGTCCCTTCCCCGAAGAATATATACTGCAAAATGTTTCGCTTGTAATAAGTAGCATCCATGTTGAGAGCAAGTGATCTGTGGATTCTGGGCGCCACTACTTCTGCACTCTTACCACTGATCTTTTTCGACCTGCAGGTATACCATTATTGCGACTCATTATACATCCAGTTGGGAATGGTTCTCCACTCTTCGCTTTTAAGGAAAATAATGTGATATCCCCTTGAGAAACAGAGTGTTCCTTCTGACCATATTGGAGGAAGTTCGGGCCATGTTCATGACCCCTCTCATCTCATTCGGAATGCTTAGGGGATCAGTGAGGTCGCCTATATCATTGCCTCCTCCATCTGAATCACAATATGAAGGGGTGTAAGATTGCAAAATGCTTCCATGGGCGTCGTAGTCATGCCCCCTGTGATGCTCCAGCATGCACGCCTCTGTATTTTCCGCAATCTGGTCATCGTAGTTCTTTGGATCACTGTACAAATGCCTCATAAAGAATGATAGGTCTGACCATTCGGGTGTGTATCAAGAAAGTCATGTTAAGGCCCACACCCCAGGATTTCTATATTAGTCGTTTCATCGTCCACAACGATCTTAAGGCTTTAGGCGTGTTATATTCTTGATGTGGGATTCCCAGGTGAGTTTCTTATTCAGGGTTACTTCCAGGAACTTGACCTCTTTCCTCAGTTCAGCCACCGTTCCGTTTATCCTCAGCGTAGGGAACTTCCTCGTGAAGGGTATAATTGTGATTTTATTGGGGCTCCTTTCTGCACCACTTCATCTTCTACTTATTCTGTTAGACATTTATATTAAATATACTTGTTTGTTGTACAGTTTAAACTCATTTAGTTGTTAATAACTAAAATATAAACATACATATCTTTACTTAAACAATTATTGGTTTTCATTAAGACCTTGATGCGTTGAAGTCATGAAAAAAAAATTAACAATTTATGACATTTTTTTCGAAACTGAACAAGAAGAGGAACACAAAGTAATTATCCTTGAAAGAAATCTGGAAAAAATCAAGTTAAAGTTTGCTAAATGACTCTTGACAATGTCTAAACAAACTGTGGTAACGAAACAAAAATCCTACAGATGTGTTCTCTCTTCGTTTGTAAACAATTTTGACAATGGGAAAACTTCACAAAACGACAACAAAACAGTAATTTAAATAAAGCAGTGACAAAATGCAAAAGAAGAAAATATACAATTTTAAAAGCTGGCTTTAGCCGTCTATAATGGCGAGGATGATGAGGATGACAATTGCAATATTTTAAAATGGAAATTTTGACGAAACTCACCTGTCATCTTCATTGAATTTTATTTAAACTCTGGCTGCAGTACGCTGCTCTCAACATTTATAACCAGACCATGACCCCAATGAAGAAGCACATTTGTTAAATTGAAAAGCATTAATTTAAATTTGCCACAAGACTACCGAGTCATGTCAAGCACAGCATTGGCAGCAAATGTGTGAACGATGGTCGATTGTCACTGTTACAAGAAGTTGTTGTTAAAAAAGACACATGAATATTAACACGAAATTAAATTAAATTAAAACAAAAAGCTTAACAAAGCAAAACAGGTTAAAGTAATAAAATTGTAATTTCTTTCTTAGTGTGCCTTTTCGAGAGCCAACAACCAAGAAGTCAAAAAGCACAAGTGTCAAGAGATTTAACGCCATATTCGCAAAAATGCAATAAAAGTTTTAACGTGACTTTTTCTTTTTCATTACACTAAAAGAAATTCTATTCGTATTTTGAATAAATAAGCAGCAACATTTTACCGCTTGAGAGCTTGAAATTGCGTTCGCGTGTCATAAGTGCTGAAGGCTTTCTAGTTGGCTATTTAATTTCAAAAATTCAAAAAACATAGCAACTACACCGTAAACAGCTGATAACTAATAGATGTTTCTTATTGAAATACATTTGCAGTATTGATTGCCACATTAAAATATTTTACATTTTTTTTTAATAAAATTAGTCTCACTGCTATTTTTATTGAACTTTTATTAAATTTTTTTAATGATATTTCTTGTGGGCGGTTATGGTATTTTTTATAAAAAGTTTTTAAATTATTTAATTTTATAGAAAAATTAAAAAAAAAAATTTTATAGAAAAAAATTTAAAAAAAAAAAAAATTTTATAGAAAAATTAAAAAAAAAAAAAAAAAAACTAGAAAAATTATTATTTATTTCAATATTTCGCTACCAATTAGGTAGCATGCTATAAAAAAGACATTAAAAAAAAAAAAAAATTTTATAAAAAAAAGTTTAAAAAAAAAAAAAAATTTTATAGAAAAAAAAAAAAAAAAACTAGAAAAATTATTATTTAATTTCAATATTTCGCTACCAAATAGGTAGCATGCTATAAAAAAGACCATCGCTCAAAAGAAATATAATTAAATAAAATTAATTAAAAGTAATCGCATTGATTTTAATTGTGCTTTTTCCCTTAAAAAATATATGTGAAATTTATGATTACATACTTTATGATATTCTCATAAAGTATTTTTTACAAAAGCAAACTCAATAACTGAGGAGGATAGCATATCCATATAGTACTATTTCGCTAATGCTTACTTAGCTCATCAGTGGATTTTTCCTAATTTTTGAATACAAACCCAAGATCTATATGTTTAAAATTCAACTAATCAATCGAGAATTGAGGTTGAATATCAAACATAAAAACATAAAAAATCTATAAACAAAAACAGAACAATCCATGAGTTTACTTTTGTAACACACACACATTTCTATTTTTAGATTTTTCTTTTTATCTACACTAGGCTTGCCATCGGCCAGCATAACTAATGTATTTTGAATCAAATGAAAAATTAAACAAAAGAATATTAAAATCTTACACCGTGCACATGTATTGTATTGTATATTAACTGAATTTATTTTGCGATTAAAATCATATATAAAGAGATATTCCCAAAATAAATTCAGTAAATAGCCATTTTTATTATTATTTTACTTCGCCGGTGGTACACAAAACCGACGAAGGAGGGCGTTTTGATATGTTTGTAAATTGCTATCAGATGAAGGCGGTATTGTTCAGTGACCACTGAAACCTTCCGACAACAACTGACACACATATATGTGTTTAATTAGGCGAATGATCGAGAATTAAAGATTTTTTCTAAAAAACGGAAATCGATATTCATGGCCCTGATATGTTTTTGGCGGTTATTATTGGTTAATCGTTAGTCATTTAGCGCTACAACTTGCCTTTAAAAATGTTCTTTCCTTGCAATTTTTATTAAACAATTTACTGATTATATTTTACATGTTCTTTTTTTATTGATTAATTGGAAAGTAATTGTTTCCAAATTAATTTTGGATAGTAAAAATTGTTAAAAATTAATTTTATGAATTATCAGATGTCTGTACAGCAAAATTTTTAGCGGAAAGTTTTTATAAATATTTTTGACTGAAACATTTTTATTGGCACTTAACACGATTATTGGGTGCCTCGGTAGTCTAGTGAGTTCTAGGTTCGATTCCTAGCGGAGGCTCTCGTCTGTATCACTACAACACGTGAAAGTTTTGTTCATAACAGGCATCACAATGGGACCATAACAAATTGGGTACCCAAGTGACCTGCGACCTTTCTTTACCTTCACATCCACTAACCTGCCAACCTAACGTAACCTGATTTTTCTTCGAGTGTAAGTACATTTAATTTTTTATCTTTGTACATCTTGCTGTAGTAGCTCTACAAAAGTATACCAAAAGCAAATAATGATGATGATGTGTTGCTTTCATTAAATTTCAACTTGATGAAAGCAGACGACCAAACAAAATCTTGCTATAGTAAAAAAAAAACTAAAAAAAAATTAACTCTTTCCACCAAATCAATCGACAGACTTTCTGTGCATCAAAGAACAGCTCGTCAGCAGACGCTTGATGTTCATGAAGAAGTAAATAATAAAGTTCAATACCAATATATTTCAATAATGAGCGGAAACGTGATACCAATTTGAAGAGGATCAATGCCATCAAATTGTTTTTATTTTCAATTATTATCACTCCAGTACTGCTGGTCTTAAGCCAGCAGCCAGATTTAAAATGAAAATAACATGCGCTGCTGAAAAAGAATGGCGGCGTAAGGGGAGATAGAGTGCAAGTTTAACAGAAAGCAAATGTTTTGCCTAAAACAAAAAGACCAAAAAGAAAAAAAAAACACATAAAACACATTCACTTTAAACGTCAGCTAACAGTTGCCTTTGATATTTGCTGTAACTTTCAACGAACCTCATTGCAGAGTCAAAGCGCCATACACAAGCACACTTTGGCCAGTCGCCAGGTACACAAAGTGGCAGCGTAGTGCTGGCATAAGTAAGAAAAACGAAACAAAAATTAAAATCTTAACGGAATATAGCCGGCATAAAATGAATTGTGGTAATACTGAGCAGTCAAAATTACACTACTGTCGGAATTACAGATTATAAATTGATGAAAGTCTCGATGTACTTTACACATATGTAAATACGATTTACTAGGTGAGTTCTGGCAAAAGGTTTCTTAGATTCTTCTGAGACTATTTGGCGGATATTTTCCTCATTGATATAAATAAGTTTGAAAATAATGCGCTGATCTTGATGCTCTGGCCTTCCTGCATTGGCCACTCATTCTCCAAGCAATTAAAATTCGGTTTATCTGCATAATCCAAACATGTAGGCTGTTACAAAAGCTTACTATTACGTCCGATTTAGGGAAAAAATTATAAAAGAAAGATGGAAGAAACGTTTATAGTGAATTCGATTCTCGAAGTACGTTCAGTGTATTTAAAAAAAAATATTTACACTTTATTGTTCGCTTTGCAAGTGCAGTAAAATGGCTTTATAACTCAACAATAAAGTACAAATGTTTTTAAGACAATCATGGGCGACGAGGTGGGAGGAGTGATTGGACCTTATTATTCTGAGAACGCCAACGGCAATACAGTTACTGTTACTGGCGAACACTACAGGGCCATGATAAGCGATTTCTTACTGCCGGAATTGAATGAGCTGGGCTTGGTGAACATGTGGTTTCAATAAGACGGTACAGGTACCACAACGGATATTGTGCAGGAAGCATTTTCCTGAATTTCGTCGTAGATTTCCTAATCGCCAACTGGACAAACATAAACCGCTGAGCTGCTCGACTCGAGCAGACTGGAACCACAATAGATCTTTCAGGGCGTGGCCGCCACCGGACTGGTCGTTCTGTCGAGAATATCGCGGCTGTGGTTGCTGCTGTTGCTGAGAACAAAGAAACATCAATCAGACGACGTGCCACACAATTGGGCCTCACCAGGCGTTCCCTACAGCGAATTTTAGTGAAGGACTTACACATGTTCCCATAGTTCAAACAGTGCATCAGTTAATGCTTCCTGACCGTCAGTCGCCTGTGAATTACCAGACTTCTTTCTTTGGGGCTACTTAAAGTCGCGCGTTTATGCCAACAACCGCCAGACACTTCCAGCCGTTACGGAGTCACGAAAAAACGGACACAAATGTGTATCAACACTGGCGGCAGCCACTTGACTGATATCATATTTTCCAATTAGCAGATAAATGTTTGCAGGTCCAAATAAAGATTTCCACTACTCAAAATAATTTTTTTTTTTTATTAAGTAAAAAATTTATCCAAAAACAAAATTTAATTTTTTTTTATTTTTTTTTTTTTATTTTAAATTTTTTTTTTTTTTTTTTTTTTTTTTTTTTAAGACAATACAATCTCTACGAAGCTCTTAAGCTTGTCTGTAGAAACACCCAGGGCCTAATCGGGAATCGAACTCGCACCTCCATATTGATAAGACTAATGCTCATGCACTAGACTACGGAGGCAGGGATGATTAATTTTGCGCCACCTTGTACATATATTTACAATTTATACGGCACAATATAACAGATCTCTATTCTGAAAACTGAAATATAAAGTCCTTTTATCAAAAAATAATTAAATAATGCTGGGCCAAAGTTCACCAAGGGGTTTAAAAATTTAAAATTTTAATTTTTTAAATATAAATTAATTTCTCGTTAATATATTTTTTTAATTACGATTATTTATATTAAATACCTTCTTAAAAAATTTTCAACAAACATTTTATTAGCCGATTTAAATCGATTTCATTTTCCTAAACTCGCGTTCAAAAATAGTTATTTTTTAAACATTTTTACAGATTATCAAATATAACAAACTTTTAAGCCATTTTTCATAACATCTTTCCAAATTTGTGGCCGTAGCGCTCGAATTTCTACAACAATGTTGGCCTTGAGTTCAAAGATTTTGTTGTTCATATATGTATAAACGAAAAAGTTATTAAACCCCATGGTGACTTTTTGGTCCACTCTATATACGATAACCGAACTTTATTTTGGTGAAAATTTTGATCATATCGATCTTAGAAAGAATGTCGCAGTAATTTTATCAGCTTAAAAGAAAATCAAACCTCTATTAAATTTTTATGAACGGCCACTCAGGTTTAACCATTTCACTCATAGTCAGTCTCAGATATAATGCTGTCTAGATATAATGCACACGAATAGCAATAACAAATTAAATATGCCACCAAACCCTACCATGTTTCAGGGCATTAAAAAAAAAGAAATTAAAAAGGTGCAGTAATATAAATTAAATTACAGTTTCAAAAACCATAATAAAACAAACCAATAAAAATAGATAAAGAGTAAACACAGAGAAAACCACTTGCAGTCAAACCGAAACATTAAACATTAAAAAAATCACAAGGAAAACTCAAAAACCCCACTTCAGCCAGATAAGAACAGTTAAGAGGAGTCATGGCACAGGTAACAGACGAACGCGACTGTATTCAACCGCAGTGACACACAATACAACTGTTGCAATAGAGATTTACCCAGAAATATATTTATTGCATTTTGCCACCATCAGCATCAACATCACCAGCAACCAGAAACACCACTAAGCAAGCAACCGCCCCAACCAACAGCACAGTCGTAATCGTCATCATCATCATCATCATCGTCGTCGTCGTCGTCGTCATCATCAACAAAACCGCCAGAGTTGGTATTGTTTACAATACAAATACAACATATTGTCATTATGTTGCCTCAACATCTAGAATCCGTATAGTTTTTCGTGCATCTAGCAAATCTCATTTATTCACGCTGTAGAGGAAATGATGCCGCTCATTGATTCGGTGTTAGCAAAACTTAAACTGCCAAAGAACTGCACCATCGGGGAGCCTTAACAAACGCAAAACAACTTCCGGGAGGATGTTTAATATCTCCCCACTTAATCTTACATGCGGTACTGCAGCAAGAACGGAGAAGGTAAATGCAGTTTCCAGTTTGCAGAGTGTAAAATACAATTGTGAAACATGTTTTTCTTTGCGAAAACAAACCACAAGTCAAATTACTAATACCAAAGGCACAACTTATAACTCAAACCACGACACACTGCAGCCGGTGTGGCCATATTAGCTTTTTTCGAGCCATTATTATTATTATTATTATTATTATTGGATCACGAAGCATAGCGACCAAGATTACCTATTGTGCCACCATCTTAGGATTTCTAAGAAATCAAAGCACTATTTTGGGGGCTGGTGTTCCACAGCTTGTGTAGAGGCACCGTAATTCTACCCAGATGTTGAAACCTCTGCCTGACGACTGCAGGTCAGACGCAAAGAACATGTCAGTGTCTCAGTGTCAGTTTCAAAAAATCGACAGACATTGGTCAAGCTAAATTTAGCTTTATTTTTTTATGTTTAGCTTGAATTATTTCATTTAGCTTTTAGCTTAGTTTCAGCATTTTTTAATAATGCATTTAGCTTTTTTAGCCTTTTCTTCAATTCCAATTTCGTATTAATAATTTTTTATTTTTTTTATAAATATTAATTATATTATTAATTGACCTTTTTTATTATATTTTTTGATATATATTTATTAAGCCTGAGGTCTTTTTTTATCTTATTTTGTTTTTTTTATTATTCGATATTTCGTTAACAGCTTGTTAACATCATCAGGAATAATAGGAAATTATAATTCTTTGAAATATAAAAATATTTTTGAAACAGATTTTTTATAAATAATTATTTAAACGATGAAAAATATCTTAATAATTGAAGCTTACTATTAGAAACCTATAAACAAATTTAGCTTTATTTTTCGGCTTTAAATTTCCTTCTTTAGCTCTTTTTAGCTCTATTTCAAACGTGATTTAGTGTTATATTATTTTAATATCCGGTCACACTGACTACGGCACACCAGTTGCTGCAACACCAACACACATACACTCACATACAGTTCATTTAATGAAAGAGGAGACAAGGTTTAAGCAATAACCGCTACAATAAGTTGGCGTAGGCTGTGCTACACTTAACCACAAAACAACTATTACCACTTCTACTACACATTTAGCGACTGACTAGGTGATGACGATGATGATACTGTTTTCGAGTTGTGGCATAACAACTTCGTCGTGATTATTAACGACAATGTTTGCAACATTATCATCATCATTATCGTCTTTGTCGTCAGTCATAAGTATGCCACATCCATGTTGGCAATTGATTCAGTTAGGGCCACTTAAGTTAGCAAAAGTCGTGAACAATTAGATATTGAAATGTATGACCGATTATTGCAGTTCTCGCAAAAGGGGAGTTTGAAGGGGAGATGGTTTTAATCACTCATTCTAAGTTGAGAAGAAAACTCTCAAAACCGTTATTACTCTAACCGTTGCTTCTAAAACGTAGCAAGAATAATTTAGTAAAACTAGATTTATTAAAGTGTTAGTTTATGGGTTTCTGGAGATGCAGGAAGTCAATGAAATAAAATATATATACATACATATGTATGTATGTGTTGAAAAACAAAAAGAAAATAAATTAACATGTACGCGTTTCTAGCAAAAGCGGCTACAGTCAAGTATATATTAAAATTGATGTGCATTGTTTATAAAATATTAAAGAAAAATAACATTAGCCAACTATCAACCTCCCAGCTTGTATTTTCACTCTTCACGACTCTTTTTTTTTTAATCGTGCAGACGATTGATGGAAATTGTGACTTCACTGGCATTGGTACCTGCGCACAGCATCCAACCCCACAGTTCTCTCAACACGGGGGAATTCTGTGCCCATCACCACCACCCTATGGAGGGCACAAAGAAAGCAACTAATGACTTACAAAGTACACATAGGCTACCATCTTTATTATAGTTATCCTTGCCTATATACACCTTGCTAAGGTGTTATTGACAGTCTAAACTGTCACATCAGAAAGTTAAACGTCATGGTCGTTAGCAAGCAGGCTTCAATTTAACCATAAAGTAACCCTATCCGAACACAGAGCAGTAATGAAAACTTCCAGATGCACTGCCGACAACACCTTTCGATGACTGCTGTGAAATGGCAACAATTCATAAAAGTGACGATATGTCCCGAACAGACTATTAACTACTTTTCCTGCGTGACCACAGCCGCCTCGTATCCAAACCGGAACACAACTCCAACCTTTTGGTGTGGACATGAAGTACCCTCCGACAAAGTCTTCAAGTTGAAGACCTAGCCACACCAGTCATCAGTCTTTAAACCCCGTGGGGTAGCCACGAAAACCTACTACACTAAGCTCCAAACCAAGCTCAGCGGTGGCGCATCAATCATTAAAACCGTACTTAGTACGAAAGGAACCGGTAGCTAGTGGATCCAGACTAGACAAGGGCTGCTGTTAAGTAGCAACCTCAAAGACCGTAAAACAATCCAAGTCAGATCTCTGATGTGATCTCAAAGAGTCGCCTCTTCTGTCTTCTGGAGCTCAAGGCGATGCATCACCTCTCTGTTTATACGTTACCTTCTCCGTTACGTTTCTCCGACGGAGAAATTCTCTGAGTCGTATGAACATCGCCCCTACCCTAACACCTTCCTACATTAACCATTTATTTTAATAACGGTTTTAGCATTTCTATGCTGCCGCGATTGCTGTACGTTGGATTGTTGCTTGTAATTTTTGGTTTAATATTTCCTAGTTATTTGATTTCTTCTTCTTCAGGGTTCAAACCCAATTTCAGACTCAAAAAAACATATTTTTTTCTGATGTGCATTTGTGTCAGTTGTTGTCGCAAGGTTTCAGTGGCGACGGCATAGTCACTGGTCACTGAACAGTAACGGCTTCAGCTGTATCTAATCCTTGCAAAAACAGTGTTATAAGATAGTCAAGCTTCACCTCCTATCATTTCTCCTACTATCCCTTTCCTATAGTTCCAGCACAATGCATCGCCTCAGTTATCTCCTTCAAGATAAATAAAAATACTATGCTGAAAAATTTGTGTCATAAAATGAAATTTAGCTAAATGTCAAAAAGTGTGGGGTAAACGGTATAGATCAGATCACATCTACTAGATTTCAGTCCTGTGTAATATTTATTACTAATAAAATTTCTTTTTATCAAGATCTTATAAATACATATGTATGTATGTATGTAAGAAATTAACAAAAATTATAATCAACAATCAAAAAATATACTATATTTCCTGATAGGTATTAAAATTAAAAGTTGAGCCATTCACAAAAATATGAACATCAACATGCATACATAAATATGTGTGTACATCGATACACACCGTTTTATATCTACATACACAATACAATGAAAATGTAAACAATGATTTCATAACATTAAAAATCAACTGTTAATTAAGATATAATAAGAATTACAGAAATAATAAAACCTCACAAAACTGTACACCAAAATTTGTGAATTCGCACACTTCCACATCACATGTACCTAAATATAAATAATTTTCAAACATTTATTACTGTTAACAAATTAACATGCTGTTATGAGCATTTTACATTTCACCATCGGATGGAAAATGCACTGTTAATCATCATTTTAACAGAACGTATTCCCCAAACTAATAAACAACTCATAACGAAAATATTTCAGATATTTCTGTTAATAAACAAAATAAACAGTCACTGTTATGTTATGTGAGCATTCACATGGTGAGAGAGAAATAAAATGAAATATTCTACATTCTTCTACAAATGCTTGGCATACCCATACAATAACAATAAACAAAATGTTTTTTTTTAATACAAATGAAAAAAGGGGGGGAATGAAAATTTGATCAAGTAGTTTATGAGAAAGAGAATATTCCGAATGAAATGAACATTGGTAGCAGCGTTGCCACTAGAAAAAAATATTTCTGCAAAATTATTCCCAAAAATCTACCAAAATGAAAACATACTAATTTTTTACAGCTTTTTGAAAATAAAAACATTTATAGCCATTTAACATGAAATAAGTTTAGTTACACGTAATAAAATAGAGAACAAAAACATAAATATATAAAAGTAACAAAAACAATAGGTATGCTACATATTAAAAAAAATTACTTAATTAACATTTATTTATTAAAAAAAATTTATATTTTCAATAAATACAACAGCAAGAGTATATTAACTCGAAATTTTAAAATGTTCACCTTCTTCACAACATAAATATATGTGACAGCGCATAGAGAAAGGGACCTAAGGGTAAAAAAAGCAGTTTTCACTTTTTTTTTTTTTGATGTGGACAACATCTGAGCATCGAATGAGACCGATCCCATGCCCCAAAAGTGTTCCCTCCCAGAGATATGCGCGTTTTATGAAAGTGATGGTACACCAAAGATACACGTATTTAAATCTTTAAAATGGCTCTCCTGAACAAAACCGGTTTTTACCCTTAGGTCCCTTTCTATTTTGCGCGTCACATATATCCATTGTAAAATGAAAATTTTAAAATTGCGAGTTCATAAAGTGCCCTGTACTACAGTATACTCGCAGTATACCCTCGCAGAACCCTTTTTTCTTCCATTGACTACTCTAAAATATGAACTTATTGCAAAAAGTCCTGGGTTCGAACACAGTTTCAGACATAAGTCATACAAACATTTCGAATTTTTACTGATGTGCATTAGTGTGTCTTTGATGCACTTGTCGCCAAAAAGGCTTCAGTGACGATAGCATAGCTACCGGCTTGGTAATGAAAGAAAGTTTGAAAAATAAATACGTCTCCTTGACATCAAAGGCCAGCACAATGCATCGAATGTGTAGGGCTCATCACCGGAGTTCTGGTTCAAGATAGTAAAAAAGGCGCTACAGCACTGATCTAAACAAAAATCGTGTTGTTTCGAGATTTAAAAAAAAGAATCGCTTTAAGTTTTTTTTCTCTTTCAAAATAAATTGTTGTTTTCTTATATCCAATAAAAATAATTAAAATTTTACATAAGCAACGTTTCTTCTTTTTATGGGAAAAACGTTTATAAATTACAATTAGATGTCATTCGCAATTGTGAACAATCTTGAAAAAGTGAACTGGCCTTATTTTAATGACTTCATATTATCGGGAAATATGAAAAATCATTTAAAATTAGTACATAGCATTTATAAATATGATTGTATAAAATTATATTTGCAAAATATTTGTGTTCACGATCAGAAAAGTCAATCAACATTTTTATTCTCTCCTACAAGTCATATTTTGCCTTCCGCTCTCGAAACAAATGTGATTAGAATATAGAAGAACACCGAAGGTTTTTGAAATATTACAATATAAAAAAATTTAATGAAACAGTTATTTATTAAAACAAAAAAAGGTTTTTATGTAAATGTGTTATGACATTGATCATGAAAACGATGTAATATTATTGTTTTTGTATTGGTCGGTGTGATTTCAACACGAGAAATCAACTGCTTTGAGTATTTTATCTATGTTATATACTAAATATAAGCTTAGCCCGGGGTGCTTCTCTACCCCACAATAAGTTATCTAATCTCGCCCACTATTGTTACGGTAACCAAGCCATCTGCACCAAATTTGGATACTTTTATTATTATATTACCAGTGAATTTTCCAAAAATTAAAAAAGGTACCTTTCTCAAAACACAATTTTTCCGTAAAATACACATTCTACTTTATTTTTAGTTTTCTTCTCAAAAATTCTTTTCATTTAATATCTGTATTATCGAAATGGGTAAACAAGAGTCGTCCGTCATATTGTGTTTGCAGAGATTTCATTATATTTTATGCTCCGGTCAACAAACCCTTTAATTAGATACACATAACATGGGGGTGTATAAAAACAATAAAGAATTTGCATCATAAGAACTATTTAAATGGCAGAAAATTACAAAGGTACAATTTTACTCCATCTATTTTCGAACATAGAACACAATACATTCTAGATGGTTTCTAGAAGATTGCAGAAAACTGCTTTGTTCTATATGCAATACTTTTGGTCGTAGGTGGTTGCAAAGAGAGGTACTAAAATTTAGTTTTTGCGTGTTTTACCCACCAAAACGTCTCCCCTTGTTTTTCAGCAGCATTTAGATATATATTTTGTAATTTTTATTCTAGCTGACTTAGTTTCTGAGATATTCGGTTACCAATTTTAATCGCTTTTACCCTTTTTCACTCCCTTCTTAGTAGATCTAAACATCGAAAGAGGACTCGACATACCGAATTGCAACCCTCTAACTTTAACCGTTTGGAGTAGGTAGATCTTTCTTCAATGTAGTGTCTTCATATTATGCCGTTTAGTCGACTAAATAATTACAATCTAATTTGCCAAAATCTGGTTACACTGTATGCAAAATATTAAAACTTGTTAAACCTCATTTACTTGCGCACAAATACACACCTGCGAGCTCCCTTTTGATGGTCGTGTTTGGTTTTGTTTATTATTATTATTTTTGTTTTCTTTAGGATTTTTTTTTCTGCCGAAAGCTTAAAGAGGAGAGCATGCAAGAGAGCTGATTTTTGTGTAGACTTTTTGTGAATAGGTTTTTCCTATTATTCTTGCTTCTTGTTATACATACCCGAATGTATAAAAAATTGTGAATGGGGAGCCGAGTTGCTGCCTTTTTGGTTTTTTTTTTTATTTGATTTAATTTTTTTTCTTGGGACTTTCTTGTGTTTGTAGTGCAATATAATGGTGTACAGCGTGTATGTGGATATGTTTATTTTGTTATGGGAGAGAGTGGGTAAGTTTTTATTTCTTAATGTTGTGTGTGGAGCCCTACCTTCTTACCTCCACTAAACAACTCATTGATATTAAACATTTAGTCTTGAACGTTCTCTTGATTCTGCGCGATCATTTAACGCGTTTGTGTTGCTGTGGCATGTTTTAAAGAATTGTTTTGTGGAGATACCAATTTTTTTTTCAATTTTTTGTGTGGCTTTAAATGGTTAACGTTTTTTTTAACTGTTCAGATAATAACAATTGAATATTTCTAATTTACAGCAAAGCTGTTAAAAGTTACTACTAAATTAAGAAAAATATATAGAAAATTTTTAAAAAGTCAAGTGGCCATATTTTTATGTATGTACTTATATATTCATACATACATATACAAATAAAAAGAGTGAAAAGGTTTTTTGATCTTAAAAAAAAAAAGAATTAAGTATTAAACAGCAATAAATTATAGAGTACTGATTTTCTGCTACGGTCTTTTCAAATTATTTAGAAACTCTAGTGCGTGCCCCCAGTGTCTCTCTCGTGCGCTCTTTCGTGTGCCTTAAAAGAAAATGAAGTGTAAAATTGTGCAAAAAATCAATGGAAAGAAAATTCAAGAAAAATTAAGTAAAATATATTTATAAAACCAAGTGATCATTAACCTTTAGTTTACAAAAAAAAAAAGGAAAAACATCTGTTCAAATGCAATAACTAACATAAGCGATAGACATCTATAGACATAAATAAAATAAAGTGAAGAAAACGGAGATACTATAATAGAAATTGATGCCATAGGAAAGGAAATATTAAAATGTAATTAACATTTCAAAGTAAAGTTCAATTTATTAAATAAAGTGCCAAATTTTAATAAAATAAATAAATAAAAGTAATTAAAAACCTTAAACTATTTTAGACGCTTAATAATACCTACCACAGTTCTTATAATTATAGTACGGGTGAAATAATTTTTTTTTTTAAATCAAAAAATTGTTAGAGAAAAATTTAAATATTATTGCTAAAAGAGTTTTTAGACTCTTTTTTTTTTTATTGTTATTGTGTTATTTTCTTCGAATCACCTCAATTGGGTTTTTAACAATTAATTACGCATGAAAAATATTACAAGCTCAGGCACTTGCGGCAGTGGTCTGCTGCAATTGCAAAATAATCTAGTGGTTAGCCATCAATTAGAAAATGGTGATGATACCAAACAAAAAGGTGAGTTGTTAAATTATGGATTTTCGCACCTTCAATTAAGTGAAATCAATTACTTTTGACATTTTAATAATTTATACATACGTGTTGTCACAGTTCCTGCAATTTGGCTGGTGAATTTTCCTGCCACTCATTTACTTCTTCTGTAAGGTTGTGCAAATCTTGACCATTTTTAAATTAATAAAACAAATAATACTATTGAAATTGCATTTTCTTTTTAATATTTCAGTCTCGCTACTAACGTCAGAAAATTATATTATTTCTTTGTATCTTTGCTTCTATCTGTACTGGTTCTTGTTTTTTTTTATCTATAATCTCTCTCTTTTTTTTCTTTAATTTATCTAGTTTTTTTTCCTTCTTTGTATTCATATTTTGCATAATTTTTTTTATGGTACATTAATATACGTTTTCAGTTGCTTTTCTTTTGTTTTGTTTTTGCTTTTGCATCCGTATCTGCATCTTTATCCTTATTTTTGTTCTGTTTTCTCTTATTAAATGATTTCTTATTTATTATTTTTGTTGTTTTTTGTTTTGCGCGTGTTGTATGCTGTGTTGCCATCTATTTTTGTTTTACAAAAAAATCTAAAATTTTATTTAAATAAAACTTCTGGCGGAATATCTCAAATGTTATTTACATTGTGTGTATGTGTGTGTAAAACATTTTTTATGTATGTATATACTGTGAAACCTACCATAATCGGACACTATAGTTAGTACATTTATGGAGTGCAATTGAAGATTCACCTTATCATTGTGCTGCTGTTGGCTGATTAGTTCTTCAACCAGAAGGTTCACGTTTCAAGATCCGATCAGACTAATAATTAGAAAAATTCATCACATATGTGCTAACAGCGACCTCCTCGCCGGTAAACTCAACGTAGGCAGCGCAAAATAACAAATAAAATGGGTGTCCTCTCTAGATGGTTTATCGATACTTCAAAGGAATCTGCTGCAATTGTCGTTCCCAAAACTCGAAAAATTTTACATACAACAAGGTTATCCTCGAGAACGTAACCATTTGTGGTCGATTTTTCAGCGAGTCGCACTACGCATTGCCTAGGGAATTCGGAAGTCTTCCCTGTCAACTTCAATGTTAAAAAGTTCAAGTATAATGTCAACAAACAGCCCTATTTTCCATCTTTAAACATATTTTCCTAAGTTGCAATATTTTACATACGTAGGAGACGTATCCTGAGCGTTGGTTGAAGACTGAAAATAAAACGTCAACATAATATCAGAGATAGCAATTCTGCTTTACGAAGTAAAAAGAAAAAAACCAGCAGAATTGTGCAAGAATTAAGTCATCTATCACTTCAACACCTGTCTCTTCTTTACAATATGCCTTTTCATTTTGGTCCGGTGCAAGCATCGCATATCTAGGGACATCTCCTAAGCACTGTGAAAATTGTGCATTTTATAACTTTCGAATTTTATACTTTATATTTAATTCAGTTTTATATAGTTAAAGGAAAAAACCAATTTTAGTGCTGCTAATTTTTTTAATTATTAGTTAATCATAGCTCGAGAGAACAATTTTTCGTAATCAAAAAGATATTAGCCCAATTCACAATGTTGTGGAAATGGTCTTGCATTATTGCATTTGCACAATTGTGTAGTACAATTACGCTAACAAAATAAAGTTCCATATCTACACACATTGGCTAAATAAACTACAATCAAAATTATAATTTATATTTACTACACCTTTGCAACATTTATTTGCAAAGTGACAGCAACAATAACAAACTAAAGAAAAATATAGAAAATGAATACTTACAAAAAAGTATAAAAAGAGAAAAATACAGCAAAGTATAAGCCGAGGAGGATATAACGACAAGTTTAAAACCACAAAAGTTCCGCAGACGTGAGACAACTCATACGAAGTTTCTTAGCAAAAAGCCTGCTACGACGAGTAACTCATATTGCAAAGTAAACCGAAAAAGCCATTGACAATTGGTAGGAAATTTTTTCCAAATATATTCCATTTCAAAGACACTAGATTGTGAATTTATATAATACCATTGTAATTCTTCGAAAAACTGCACAAAGCAAGTAAATCAGCACATCAGGCAACACTGTTTATATTAATTGTGTGCTGCCTTTGCTTTTTCATTTTATTTTCCACCTTCCTAAAACTGATCTTGTTTTTTGTTGTTTTTCTGCTTTTTATATTCCATTTACCTGTTTTCTGTTGTGTGTTTGTCGTTTAACAAGAAAAAGTGACTTGTTTTCTGTTGTATGATTTTTTTTTTGTTTTTAAAGTTTTTTCTACTTGTGTGTCAGACGCAAAGCTACACTGAGACAAATAAATTAGTTTATAGTAAATGCGCTTCTTTGGCATTTGAATAAAGAAGTAGATATCTATGCACATTGGGGTGGGTCAATTGGTCAACAAGCGTATAGCAAAATCGAAATCTGCACAAAATTCTAAGAAAAGTAGCAGAAGAAAGTATGGGTCTAAAATCAAAACATAGCTCCCGCCTGTGATGTCAACGAGACGTATTTAATTTGGAAGCTTTGCTGTAATAGCCTTTTTTAGTAATTATTTTGCTGTGCTGATGCTATACAATACCGACGAAGGCGGGCGCTCTGATTGTGAATTGCCGGTACTGTTCAGTGCCAAGTGACCATGGTTTCGCCACTGAAACCTCTAGCTAACAACTGACACACCAATGCACATCAAAAAAAATTCGAGATGTTTTTATGAGTCTGAAAATAGGCTCGAAGCCATGAATTATTGTTTTTGAAGTCAACGTGCATTCGACTTCAGCCATCGCCACCCTCATTAGCAATTCTTAACTTAGTTTCAAATCGTGAAAAAAACTTTCATAAACTATATTGGCATTTTCATTTTCGACAGTTAAGAAGTTTATCTGCGACAATTCATAAATTTAAAAAAAAAATTTATGTATTTGATTGTTTTTTTTTTTTCAAATTTGTTAAATTTATAACAATTCTTTTGTTTCCTAAAGGGGATTTTCTTCTGATTTTCTCGCAATTCTAACCTGATTATGTCGTAGATGTACATATCTTCCGTCTAGTATCTTCACACCAAGTTTTAATTGAAAATTTTTTTTATCCACATCATTGATGATCTGCTGTCATTGAAGTACGCATAGAAAGCGATTAATTATTTTAATAAATTTCAATAGGTATTTTATTAGACGAGGTTTAACATATTTAATGAATAAAAAGTTATCTTTGCATTTCTTTTTCTCTTCTGTAACTTTTCTAAAGTTATTTACCAAATCACTTAATAAATTACGTAGTTCTCGTATAACAGACAAAGGCTGTATATATGTTGTGGAATCTGGATTGCTATCAGAATTTTGCGTCCTAAAATCTTTAAAAAAAATTGTTTTTAATAGGAAAATATTCGATTCCTACTTATTAATAAACCTTTTTCTTTTATTTAATTTCAGGTAAGCATTCCCTATTTAAATGGCATAAGATTGTTAAACTAAAAGTATTTGTGAGTATAAAAAATTTACATAGTATTCTGAATATAAAATAGTGCGATATTTTACAATAATGTCACTCTTTTAAAAAAGTACTTCAAAATGGTTATTTCTATAATAAACAAAATATATATGTACATACATATACAGGCGTTTGAGTTCATTGTAAGTTCTTATTTAAGAGATTATTATTAAATTTTTTTTTGTATTTTAAATACAGTATATTAATGGAGAATATATTTAATGTAATTACGAAAAATTATATCTCGCAAGTGGTGGCCATTTTCTTCTTCTCATATTCTCTTTCGAAAACATTTTCCATAACCTTTCTCAAAACTTCAGGTGTTATGTTGTTGTATGGTTCTTTGCTTATTTATAAAGAGTTTTCCTTTCAAATAAAACCAAAGAAAACAGTTTGGAGCGGTTAGATCCGGTGAACGCAGAGGCCAATTAAAATAGCTTGTACGGGAAATAATTCGTTCACCAAAGATGTCGCGCCAAAGAGCCATTATGTTCCTTCGCAGTGTGAATTTTGTATGGAAATAGTTTTATGGTATGAAAAATTCTCTGCAGCGACTATCGTGAAAGGCCAAGTTGTGCCGAACGTCTCTTGGTTTATGTTTCTCCATCTTCCCGCATACTCTCCTGTACCCGTTCAATATTGTTATCCGTGTTCACCGTTCGTCGTCTGCCGGTACCAGGAAAATCCCTTACTGACCCTTGTTGTCGAAAATTTGCAACCAGACGGTTTATTGTTGATTCTGAGAGTCCAACCCGCACATGAAAATAACGACGATATGCACGCTGAGTCAAAACAAAGAATCGTTTATGTGAGAAATAAAGCTCAACGATATTAGTACGTTGTTCAATTGTGTACTGTTCCATTTTAAATTCCGCAAGTCTTCTTTACAAAATACTGAAAACAAAAAAAAAAAGGAATTATAATAATAAAGTTAAAAAGAATTCAAAAACCTTTGCTCATTTTGGGCCACCTTAAATTTTTTTTTAGCTGGGACCAGCACTGAGGAGATGACCCCTACACATGCGATGCCTCTGATATCAAGGAGAAGTATTCAATTTTGAAGCTTTGTTTTAGTACCAATTTTTAGTAACTATTTTACTTTGCCGGTACTATACAATACCGACGAAGGAGGGCGTTCTTATGTGCCTGTGGATTGCATACAGCTGAAGCCGGTACTGTTCAGTGACCAGTGAATATGCCTTCGCCACTGAAAACTTCCGACAACAACCGATGGACTAATGCACATCAAAAAAAAATGCGAAATGTATTAAAAAGACCGCTTTAATTATTTTTTCCACACAAGCAATTTTACAGACATGCATTCATGAAAAGCTAATATAAATTATAAGAGGCGTTTTTTACATACCCATTTTATATAGTTTCGGACTTTTAAAATCTTTTATATAAATAAATCTTACGAATTTATTCAGAAATTTTTGCTCAACTTCAGATTCGTACAGTGTATTTTATGCTGCGAATTAGCATATCACACGAAATCTTTTAATTGGTTAAACCACTTGTGTATTAATGTTTCCTTAAAAAGCTTTGTTGTTTTTAAGCACTTGCTGTCTCTTAGCCGCTCTTGCTTGCTCTCTCATCTGCCACTTGTTCCTTCAGCAAAAAATTTCTCACGATGTATTTACTCTAATTTATTTATGGTGCTTCTTGTTAATGATGTTAAAAAGTCGAATCAACACATGTTCTTATTTATTTTATATTTTTATTCCTGTTTTTTTTATGCTTAAAGTTCTTGTTTAATTTTTATTATAATCTTTCTTCACTAATAATAATTAATTAGTTTTAATGAAAATACATTAATAAAACACTTTAACTAATAATAAAAAATTTAAAAATAAACAGAGATTTCCTTTTCATAATTGAAAAATTAATATTTCAAACACGATTGTCTCTGCTCAATAGCGCAACAACCCAGTTTTCCTAATGGGTCATTTATAAATACATATTAATGTGAGCTGAGACACAGTGGTACGTTTACGGTATCTTGCCTTTTAAAAGGCCATTGAAAATCAGCCTAAGAAGATATTAGGAAAAGTCGGTTTGCTGATGTAAGGACGTGTCAATAAGGCCGCAATTTTTTGAATGAAACACACGAGGTTTTGTTAAGTGTTATTACTTTTTGCAATTTAGAATATATAGTATATCATATCAAATAATTACTACCAATGTAATAATTAATTTTCGATGAAAAATTATTTTATTTTTCTACGTAATCCCCTTTGAACTCTATACACTTTGTCCAATGTTTACTCTAATATTTTTTATCCCTTAAAAAAAATTAAAGTTATTGAACTATCGATTTATTTATCACCAAAATCGGCATTTGTTTGTGAGATTCAGATTTTGGAAGAAGAAATAGTTATTTGATCTTAATTCTGGAGAATTGTGTAGAAGAGGCAGTAATTTGTTGCCTTAATCATGGATTTTTGATATGGAGACTGCAAATGTGGTCCCTTGCATTTAAAATATTTCCATGCGTAATAATTAATTAATAATAAATACAATTATCTGTTCAAAGAAAGGTCCCAGCCCACTTGGGTCCAATTTATTATGGCCCCATTGTGATACCTGTTGTGAAAAAACGTTCACGTGTTGTCGTGATACAGACCAGAGTTTCTGCTAGGAATCAAACCGAGAACCCCCAACTGATAAACTAGCACATTATTCACTAGACTACCCGGGGTACCCCAATTGACTTGTAAAAAACAATTTAAAATTTTTTAGGCAAAAAATTTTTTTTATTAAATTTTTTTGAATTTTTTTGTATAATATTTAAGTCGAATAATAAAATGTTTGTTGTATAGAGAACATTTTTGGAAAAGCTATTTAGTTTATTTCCTTTGTATATTTAGTAATTCTCAAAAATGTTTTGCAACATTTGCAACTTCTTATATTTTTTAAAAAATTTTTTAAGAAAAATTTTTTTTTATAAATCTCCGCTTTAGCAAATAAAATCTCAAGCTTAAAAGTGTTTATTTGTATAAAAAGGTATTTATCAACGATGTAAAACAGAGTAGAGGGTCAAATATGTTGCATATTTTGCCAGGTATTCGTCAAACATATTTAGAAAGGAACGTAATCGCTTTCTAAAATGTTATGTATGTACTTTTTAAAATGGAATATGCAGTGTAGCATATATGGAAAAAAAAATGTTTCCATGGCATCATAAAGCCTTCTGACCCACTGTGATATTCTTAGTTTGTGTACTCGTATTTGTGCACACAGGTAGGCAACCACACACGCCTGTACTGAAAAAGCAAACACGTTTATTGTTGGTTCATTTGCTCGTTTTCCGCTGTTTATTTTTGACTTTAGTTTCAGCGAGATTTGAGCTGGATCTCCAAACAAATCCAGTCAAAGTGTCAGGCGCTATTACTAACGACTGTGTGCTATATTTTTGTTGCTGTTGTTTTAGTTTACAAATTTACTTGGCCAGCAAAATAAAAAACAACAGACGTGCTTATTTTTGTCGTTTAAAAGTTGTTGTCTTTTACACAAAAAAAAAAAAAAACATTTTTTCGTGGTTTTATGGACTCGTTTTTGTTTCGTGTTTAGCTTTTTTTTGTCGTTGTTGTTGTTGTCATTTGTCGTCTCTCTCTCTAGGTTTTGTTAATTTTTTTTATTGTTTTTGGCTGGATCACCTTCTATGAAGTCACCAACAAACCACAACAACAACAAGCGACATTTGAACTGAAATTTAAGGCGCGCTTGTGTTCGCTTTTTTTAATTTGTAAATATTGTTGTTATTGCTGAAGGTTTTGGACTATTTTATTCCTGTTGTGATATTTAAAATGCAACAGATTTTTTTTATTGTGTGCAGTAAGTTTTGGTCTGAAAACTTCTATACACACGCGTCGTGCTTTCGATTTGTTTTTGTATATTTTTTCCACTACACTCCACCAAGTTGTCTTTAATTACTGCTGTTTCTACCAATTATTGGCTAAGAAAAATACTGCACCGTATTTTTTTTTAATTTTTATTGGAAAAAATTATATAAATTTTTTTTAAATTGCACCTTTTAAAAATGTACCGTTTGATGAAGTACCGGTTATTGCATTAATTTTTAATAGAAAAAAAAAATTTATTTTTAAATATTTTCAATTACTGTTTTTTGTTAAAATTAACTTTATGGATATAAAAATACATTTATAATTAAAAAAATGCAGTATGTGTATTAAAGTACAGAGCTCACCATTAGATTTAAAAATTTAATAAATTTTTCGTTTATATATATTTATTTGTTTTTTGTTTAATATTATATGGGTAACACCTGGAGAATAAATAATGGAGAGGCTCACAAATGTAGAAAGAAGCAGAATAATACAATTTTATTATTTAAATCGGCGATAAATTATTTTAAAATTGGTTATGGAGTTCTGAAAAGCCAAGGGACATTCATATGCCAATTCCATTACATCTGAAAATATCAATGGAGCCCTACTTATTCGAAAATAAAGATGAAAGTGCTGTATCCGTAAATGTATAGTGCTATCGGTTTATAATAGAACATTTTTTACGACCTGGTGCCTAATTCTGGCAGTCGTATACAATCGAATACTTACTTGTACGTTCGAGTTTTTTTTTTTACTTTTGGGATTCTCTCAGTCGTTATCGAATAACTTTTATCGAAATTTCTAATGGCAGCAGTCGATAGGGAACGACCATTTGAATGTAACCTTGCGAATTTTTAGCCGTAAGTGAAAGAGCTATCGAGTGATGTTGTAAATGTAAATTAAACATTTCCAAAAACTAAAGAAAAAAGTTAATATCTAATATATTATATATAAAAGTTATAATCTAAAATATCTATCTAAAAATTAAAAAAAAATATATATGTAGTATGTATTCGTAAAATTTTTTCGATCCTTTTCTTATAGAATTGAGATTTTTTTAAAAAATTAAACTTAAAACACAAAATAATATACGATTTCAAGCTCAATTAAATAAAATATAATTCATTAAAAAAATAAATAAACGAAAAAGTTATTAAATTTTTAAACCGCACTGTGTGACACCCTGTACAACACATTTTTTCGTATTAAGTACGTTAAAATGTTGAAATATTCTATTCACCTAGAGATTTGATCAAACCATGAAAATTATTCTGATAAATTTCCATAGAGATGTAAATTAGTTCATCGACCTAAAATTTTCTGTGTCACCGCCGGTCTGAAGACCATTTCTCCCACCTAATATTCAATGTGATTGATCAATACAGTGTGGTGGAAAAGAGACGTAGTGGTGGCTTTAAAGTTTAGACTTATTTTAAAAGGCAAGACGAGAAGTTGCTGGGCCAGTTTAAAATTGTTTTTGTTTTTTATTCAAACCATATTCAAAACAGTCATGTTCGTTTGTAACAAGATGCATGTAGTTTGAACGTTTATATGGATTTGTACTATATATAAGTATGTATGTATGTATGCATGTGGATTTGTGCTTAAGGTTCGGTTCGGTTAATTCTTTATTGTTTTAATTATTAATGTTCGGCTTGATTTGCATTCACTTCATTTTCCTATCTTTATTGTGTATTCGTACATTGAATTTTTTTGTTGTTTTATTTTCGAACACACTCATGTCAAAGATACTAAACGACTGTTGTTGTCTGCTGCTGGTACTGTTGGCGCTGTTGCTGTTGTTGTTGTTTTATTTATAAGAAGAAGTATCTGTTAAACCCAGCGACATCGACAATAATATTCAAATAAGAAGAAAACCCGACCATACAAAACCGCTGTGTTTGTATCTTTAATATAATCAATTAGTTTATTAATATTCATGATTTCGAAATTTTATTATTATTTTTTTTATTTTAAATTTTGGTTTCAACTAAAGAATATTAAACATTTCATACACAGAACTCGAAATCGTTAAAAAAAAACAATAAAACAGATGATTAAAACTTGTTTTTTTTAGTTATAGCAGTTTTTATTTTTTTTTACGTATTTCTTCGCCAGTCGTCAATATTTTCATTAGTTTGGAAATTAATTATAGAAAATAGAGGTTCATATTTACACCGTAAATCCCGTGAGAGTATAATATATAATATTTGTACAGTTTTATTTTATAGGGGCTACAACTTATTAATTAATAATATATACTGCCGTTTTACTCAGCAGACGTTATTTTGGTACTTACTCGAGTCTAAGTTTATACTAACAACAATTTAGTTTTATTTTGAAGCAACTCCCGTCTTATATTTATAAACACAAGACACAAGTTTTATACTGTTAATGTCAAATTTGGTATCGAATACCATACGTTTAATGTAATTGAACCAGGTGGCATCACTGCGTCAGGTGATTATTTTTTTCCTCTGCTTAAGTTTGAGACATAAAATGTCAAAATTCTATACAAACACATTTTTTTAACAGTTCTTATTATTAACAAACAGTGATTAGCTATTTAATTTGCATGATTTTATTGCAATCGATATTTTGTTTAAAGAGAATATATTACTTGTGCTTAAATATTGCGAGTGAAATTTTTTTCGATATTTTATGTCGTGACGCAGAAACACACTAGGTGTGTTCGTCACATTTTGCTTGGCTGTTATAAATTGCCCGATTTATACTCACCACTCTCCATGCTAATATTGTTCTATACCCAGAATGACACGATTGTCATTTACTACAATATTGACAGAAAAATTGTTACAAAATGGTGCAACAACCGTGTGAACACACAATTTTTGTGTGGCAACATCGTAACAAAATGTATTGTCGGTGCATTGTATGCCAATAATATTGTCACAATTCTGACAATCGTGAGAAGAGCCTTCATTTCCATTGACACACAATTTATAGTCATTTGTTATTGTCGCATGTCTGGCAACGTTTGCCATACCGTGTGACAGACAACCGTGTGAACAGACAATTGTTATTGGCAGAAAAATTTATTGTCGCAGAAGTGTGTGCGCATGAAATTGTATGGTTTTCGTTCAATAGTGTGAACAGACAAATTACCAGATGGTAACAATTTTTCATTGTGAGTGCATTGCTACCATATTGCCGTATCCTACAATATTGTACAATCTGACAATCGTGCGAACATAGCTTTATTCGCATTATTTCACGGCCACTACACCTAAGAAAAACTCTGGCGATCTAAATCTCAAAACTGTTGTGAAGAGAAAACCATTAATACCATCGTTTATTTATTTCTTTCTACAACACTGTTTGGTTGTTGCATTTTTTTTACATGGAGTAAATGAGTTTCCTCTTATCGCTTCCTTTTCAGATAAACCATAGTTTTATTAGTAATTCTCATTGATTTTAGTTTCTTTTGCAGAATAAGAAAACACAGATAGAGTATTTTGCTCAAAACCTACACATAGATATGTATGTGTATTTATACATACATGCATATAGTACATATGTATATATAGATATGTATGTATGTATGCATGTGTGTACGTATTAAGAAATTTAAAACACACAAAAATAGGGAGTGCTAGATGGTACATTGTTGCGGTTGTATATTGTTAAAACGCCTCCACAGAGCGCTGAAAAGACGACGTACAAGAATACAATTGCACATACAAAATTGCTAAATGTTAAAAGGCTGATCATCAGAGTTTTTTTTGTTTATAAAAAGCGAAAATATACAAGAATGAGAATTTCTATTAAAGCGTAATGAAATTTCTTGAACTTTGAAAGAAATAAAGTGAAAAGGTTTTAACAAATTTTTAATACGTGTCAAGGGAACATGTTAAAAACATTTTTATTTTTAATGATAATTATGTACATTGAATAACGTTGTATGTGTTTTTGCAAGCGAAAAACAGAACACGCGAAATTTGTATAAAATTAAATCATTTTTGCAAATTGTTATTTTTGGGTTTAGATGGTGTTACCGATGATTTAGTACGAACGTGACATGTCTAAACTTCCGGTTCAGCCAAAAGTAAAAGCAACAAGTAACTCTCCCTTCATGCGCCGAACGCCAGCAATCCGTACAATTTTTATTAATTCTCTTTCCATTTGTTTTATTCAATTATTATTTATTTTCTGCTTAAAATGGAAAAGAAAGTCAACAGTCTGACTTGTTTTCTGCAATGTTCTTTTTTTAAATTTTTATCGCTTTTTATAAACAAATAATCAAGTTCTTGTCAATTGTGCAGTGTAGTTTTGTACTCATATACATACATACATCTTTTTCCTTTTTATTATTAAATAATTTCTATATTTATTGCTTCTTATTTCTGTGTAATTTCTAGTTTGTATGGCTACGACATTATCAGATGTGTATGGCTTGTTTATTTTTTCAATATGAAGATTTCTGCTTTTAGTTTTGAAAACCATAATTAATTATATACATACAAGTTATTTTTTTTTTCTAGACTTGTATCATTTGTTATATGTTACTCATTCAGTGATGCGAATGTGGCGCAATTTCTTAAAAAAAAGAACAAAACCGACAAATAAATAGTTAAGGTACACAGATATATTAAACGTCGCATAATTATCAAAGAAAAATAATATCGTTTTTTACTTTTTTATATTAATATTTTTCATATGTATTAAAATTTTCTCTTACACTGGTAGAACTTTAAAATAATACAATTTCTTATGCTTTTTTACAATTGTAAGAACTTGGCATTTATTTTGCACGGCTTAGTTTGCAACAGGAACACTAGTACCAGACTATTTGCTAAGAAACTTCATATGATTTGTCTTACCTCTACTTCCAGACCTTCTAGGAGTTTCAAAATTAAAATATCCTTCATGGTAAATTTTTTTGTTTCTAATAGTTTGTTGTTACCAAGGCGAATTCATACTAGTACAAAACAACAACCAA
This sequence comes from Dexiosoma caninum, assembly GCA_963924685.1. Taxonomy (NCBI): domain Eukaryota; kingdom Metazoa; phylum Arthropoda; class Insecta; order Diptera; family Tachinidae; genus Dexiosoma; species Dexiosoma caninum. The sequence goes on along the minus strand of OZ004726.1, from coordinate 9,514,837 downwards.
AAATCATTGTATACTATCAAAATTCAAACAATTTGACATATATAGACGGCCAGTTGGGCTAGGGAGTTCATCTGTTATTAATTCGCCTTGGTTGTCACTGTACAAATAAGTTTTGGCAACCTATAGTAAATAAAAAGTATGATTTTGCATTTATAGTTTATTTCACTAGTGTAGGAAATGCAAATGATTTATTTTCTTAGTGTAGAGTAGAAATTTACTACACAACGATGCAACTCCATTTGCACAAGATTGTGAGTTGGGGTAATATGTGGTATGTATATATGAAGTGATAATTACAATTATACTTAAGTTTTTATTTGCTGCAAGCTTTTTAAAATTAGCGAAATTTAAGTTAAAGCCTCTAATTTAGACATTTTTGAAATTTCAACATAGTGAAAATAAGAAGAAGAAGAAATAAGTAATTTATGCATTACAAAACTGCGAATGCTCTCTCAATAGAGTATGTAATAAAGTTTCGACAGCAAATGTTTAACAGTCTGGACGTGGTTCGAAGGACTATAATCGGCATGGAAATCCCATTATATAGTATACGGAGACCAATCATATCCGCAACGCTATTTTTAAATACTCTTGCGTCCAGCATATATCACAAAGTCTTATTAATGTTGGTCTTATATAATTATACTGGTAGTCAAAAGATTTTGGTGATATACGTTTCTGAGAAACAAAAAAAAAATTGTTATTATTTATCGGTATCAGTAACTGTTTACCTGTTTTTCTAAACTTGTTTTAACTGATAACAAAAAGTAAAAATTAAGAACGAATACACGAGCTTTTTAATGACCAATGGCGGTAAAGATAGATATTTATATTTTTTTTAATTTTTTTTATTCTTCAAATAATTGTGCAAGCATATTAAATTTACGACAATCACCTTTTCCGTTTTGAAAAAGGAATTGGTTGTCTAGATTTAAATACACATATATGTATGTACATACATACATACATATATTTTCAAGAATTTTGCTTGTTAAATAATAAATGGAGAAACAGAAGCATGTTTACTTGTTCATTTAAAATTGATTACTACACAGTACAGTAGAATCCCTGTTGACCGGACCACATTAATGTGTATAAACAGGGGATTTCCTATCAGTTGTGATATGGAACGTTGCTGGGGCCGAGTCAGAATATCCGCCTAACAGAGGTAACTGCTGTTGGAGGTGACCATTATGGAAGATATTAATGTACATATTCATATTAGGAACACAACTATAATTTACAAATTATATTAACTTTCACGAAAAAATTTAACTTTTCATTCCGATTGTGTTAGCAGTTCATTCTGAGACAAATTTAAAGTAATAACAATAGGTCGAAAAATTAGGAATCAAACAAAAAATATGTATACATATGTATTTGAAAAAATTTTTCCCATAGTGATAATCGTATTTTGTGACTATTTCCTTACTAACCTGGCAATTTATTTTTCAAGACTCTTCTAATTCATCGGCATTAAAATTGTAATGCCAAACGATTCCGAAGACCTCTACTTTTATAAGTAATAATTCGCCGAATAAATAAGGTGCAAACGAAATAGATGACAGCTTTGAAAATGTACATACATACTATGTACATATGTTACTTCACATATGTATAATCAATGGTCTTTATAAAATTATTAAATGTCAATTGCACTTCAGTTATAAAAGCATAAGTGCTTTCAAGGCCAGGTAGATATATCGTATGTTAAGTTGGTAACATTTTTTTTATCGGGTTCGTAAAACTGTACAGGTGTATGTATGTACATATCATTTAATTTTTAAATGAAAGATTACATACATATGTATGTATACACAAATACATACGCACATTTTACTTTTATTTGACATTACGTTAATATTTCCTAACTTTTCCAGGCATTATTTTAGTTTTATTACAAAAATAACTCTTTAAAAATTGCCCTATAATTGTTACTTTGCTGAGATTATTCGCTTGTCCCTCAGTAATTCTCTCAGTGCCATTATCTTTATAAGTATATGTATCCATACATACATATGTTTAAGTTATAAATCAAATATTACACATATGTATGTACATATATATTTTTAAATTTTTTCAAGTGTATTTTATACAGTTTTACGAACCCGATAAAAAAAATGTTACCAACTTAACAGAATTCAATCTTAAATAAGTACTAGAGCTACACACAGCCATAAATACGTGCATAAATAAATAAATACAATCAGCAACTACAACCGTAATCAAAAAAACTATGTCTATTTATAAAATAAATGACGTCTATAATTGCTTTCAACTCACTTTAAGAAAAGTTTATTTTATTTTATTTCATGTTTTTTTTTAGTTGTTGTTGTTGTTGTTGTTGTTGTTGTTGTTATTGTTGTTACTGCTATGATTGGCTTGTTCGTATGAAAACCACAAAAAAATATCAAACAAAAAGATAATGATGACTCATCTATTCGCATGCAGTAAAGCAGGCAGGCAGGTGCTCTTTTTTAACCACCTCACCACTCGTTCTACAACAAAACAAACTAGTGTAGAGTTGAATTCCCCACAACAGCATTATCTACCATACTGTGTTTAGGTTCTCTCGTTCTCACAAGTTCATGTTGCAAAAATCATCAAATTAAACACAAAATCACACTAAAATAAATAAAACAATTTACTGCGTAAATTATTATTAATTTTTATTATATGAGAAATACCCGTATTTGCGAGTGGTTTGTGTCGTATGCAAAATAGTTTTTAATTTCATGTGTATTGCATTTAGATGACTAGTGTTGTAGGTATAGTATACATATACTATTAAAAATAGTGACAGGGTTTCTAAAACTTTTTGATCGTTGTAGGAAATATAAAATCAATTTTATACATGAACTTTCTTGCTTGCAAGTAGGAAATACGTATGTATATACTTATTACAAAGAATAATTTAAAAAAATTTTTCGAAAATCTGATTAGTAACTTAAATATTGAAATAATTCAAAGATATCAAAACAATACGCCACACCCACTCGTATATTACTATCGAGTCAATTTAGCAATGACTTAAAAATTAAAACAGTAAAAGACATTTTCCAATCATATAATATAAATCCCCCAGCTTTTAATTTTTTAGACGTGTCTGATAACACTTAAGAGTTTGCATATGTATGGATTGAATTTCCATTTCTTTCTCGCTCCGACCAGTGTTCAGGGGAAACCTCTCCATTTGCAATGGATTGCAGTCATAACTGCCAGATTTGACAATTTATCATCATTTGGACGTTTTCTGGTCCCGAAAATAGCAAAATGACGATATGCCAAATATGGCAAATTTCTGCATGCTATATAGGCGACATCGAAGAAAATAGGCATTTCGCAAATGAGTCAACTATAATTTTGTGAAATCAATCAAATATATGCATTTTTGCGGCATTTTTTGATGTTGTAAAGTTTTTAGTATTGCATGTTCATACATATTTTCCCATATATCGCACTCGTGAAACAATATAACCATTTTATATATATAATTAATTTTGAATTATAATGTTTTTTTATTTTTATTTAAAAACTTCGAGTTAATACTCTATTGTTGTACATAAATTGTATGTATAGATATAGATCTCCGCGTAAATTTATATACTACTCCTCTGTATGCAGATGAATTGTTATTTAAAATATACATTTTTCATTGTCCGATTATTTTTGACGATTTTTCAAAGCTGATACGTCAATTTCTTTTATATTTTATCGCGATTTTGCCGATTTTTTGAGAATTTTATCTGGCAGTTATGATGGCACTGGAACTAGATAAATAGAGAGTGATAGTGTTGAGAATACAGAGGTGGTGAAAGTGGTAGAAAGATAGAGTTTAATTCTTGCACAACTCACTAGTTTATTTTTGATGGATTATTTTTAAGCTAATGGGAGTAATTTTATTTTCTCTTATACGTCGTCGTTTTATTTTTCTAATACCGACAAAGGAGTGTGCTGTAGGACAAAAAATGATTTGAGCGGGCCGGGCAGTACATAAAAATATATTCGGTTCTACATCATTTTAATATTTTGACATGTGGTCAATTCATAACAGGTGACCTATTTCAAGGTTTCTTCTAGACTTTTGCCGGTATGCTAGATATGGCCATTTGCTCTACATCATATTCCTTGGTCAGAAGTGAAGATAAAATGTGCCAGACGTGTCGCAATACTTTCATTTTGCACTGACACGGGAATTTTGTATAATAAAATTGGAAAACTCTCTTGCAACGCATTGAAGACATCAGACAACCTGTCAAAAATAGAAAATATGTGTGTATATGAGAGTGATTATTTTAACGACAACAAGCTGTGGCCAATTTAGGATAATTTCTATTTTTGTGAGCGACAGGAACAGCCAATGTAAAAAAAAAAATTAAAAAATGAGATCATATAAATATTTCTTTTTTGTTAAGAAGAAAACACCACCATAATGTAAAAGATTGTAAATACATTAATAATCCAGAAGTTGGAAACAAATAAATTGATTTGTAATTTTATTTTTATAAATGTAAAATATTTTAATGTGGCAATGCAGAAAATTTTTTTCTACAACAAACATCTATCAGTTGCCGTATTCAAAATAATTAAGTAGGCGACTACAGAGCAACGAATGCAGTCAACTACATTTGTGGCCTCTGTAGCTCGTAGCCTGCTGTCTTCAATGTGTTTCACGCTTCACTCTATTTGTATTTAACATTGACAATGTGAATATTTATTTATTTACCTTTAAACGTTATAAACGAAACGGTGTTTGTTTCAACAATCGTCTTTAAAGATCATATGGCAGAACAAAAGCAACTACAATATTCACAGCAACAGCAAGAATAAATGCAACGGCGACACTAATAAAAATAAACTTAAATAAACACCAACTGAATATTAAATAAACAAATTTTTTCTGCATTTTCAGCAGAATTTATTATTCACTGAGACTAACATTAATGCACCAAGATTATTGCATAAAGAGGTGTGCATGCATGTACGAATAGTGAAAATTTCGTACCGTCTAAGGCCTGTTTTTTTTTATGTGATTCTTCTTCTTCTTGAAACACGCCTTAACAACATGTTACCACACCGCGTGTGCATTTAGAATTATGGTTATTTCAATAATGGCAATGGAAATTTATATTCTCACTCGTGATGTACTGGATGGTACCCATAATACGCTTCATTGATGTGGTGACGACGACAACCAAGGCACAGTGGGTTGAATAAATGAAAGATGATAGATAATGAAGGGAACATATTTAAAATGTTAAAGGGATTAATAAAAACTCATTAAGATTTTCTAGGATAATGATGAAATAATTATTTGTTTTCAGTCGTTTCAAAATATTATTATAGTTATGAATTTGTGAGCAGAAAAAGATCTACTATATCGCCGTCTCAAGAGGAAGGATAAGTTTTTTAGAAGCTAAACTTTAATAATTGATGATTGTAAAAACCAGAGAACTACATATAAACTGAAATTTAACATCCATGAGGTTGGAGCAAATGATGGTATTCAGTTGATACTACAGCCCAGTTTTGATTCTCTTACATATGTTCGTTAAAATTTAAATGAAACAAATTTTAAATATTCGCTACCTTTGTGGGAAATTATAAGAAAAAATATAGGGCTCGTCTGCCAGACGGCCACACCGATGTATATGTCGGGTTGCAAACTGGGTGGTCGAAGGAGACCACCTGCTCGATTTCCAAGATGACTTGGCATTGGTACGACTCCGGTCGTCAGACCGCCAGACTTAAGGATGGTGTGAGACCGATGGGACGGGATGAGGACTGATCCTGCTTCGTTAACACAATGGGACTCAGGAGGACCCAAGTGAGCTGATTCCCTGTGAACTTGGCGCCCTGCGAATCTAACCTAACAAGCCCAACTAACTGTTCCCGATTATTAAACGGAATTGTAGTCGCGGTAGTCGCTAAAAATAAATTCTTTAAATACACATGTTCGTAGAAGCGAAGTTAAGAGATTTTTTTTTTTTTTTTTTTTTTTTTTTATCTAGGACCAGCACTCAGGAGATGACTCCTACACATGCGAAGCATTGTGCTGGAACTATAGGAAAGGGATAGTAGGAGAAACGACTGGAGGTGAAGCTTAATTAATTATTTTTGCAGCTCTGCTTTTGCACGTTCTTTGTTTATACTCGTAGCAGTGCTGAAGCTTCTTTAGTAGCCATTTTTTATTATTATTTTACTTCGCCGGTGGTACACAATACCGACGAAGGAGGGCGTTCTGATGTGATTGTGGATTGCTATCAGCTGAAGCCGGTATTGTTCAGTGACCAGTGACTATGCCTTCGCCACTGAAACCTTCCGACAACAACTGACACACAAAGACACACTAATGCAACATCAGAAAAATGCGAGATGTTTATTTTTATTTTAAAATTTTTGGTCTGAAACTGGGGTTGAACCCAGGTCTGTTTTTGGATTCGTAGTCAACGTGCAGACTACCATCCATCGTGCCATCGCCACCCTGACATTTCCGATTTTCTTCCAACTTGTTTCCAGCTGAACAATTCGCCACAAAAGTATTCGCCAAATAATTATTGAAAGATGTGGTAAAACGAGTTGTTATTTTTCGTTTCATAAATTTTCCTAATATTTTTTGTTTTTTATATTTTAGTAACCACTAACTCCGCCACCACCACCGTTAGAATACAAAAGATGGAGATGCCGATAATAATATTTTTCTGCTTATAATTTTTCTTATTTACACCTTAAACAAGGTGTTGAAAGTAAATATACACAAATAAATTTTCCTTTAAAAGACGACAGAAAAAAGCGCTTGACTTACCATTTAGTAGTTGTTTCTTCTTTCACTTCTTTATATTCGTTTTCTTTACTTTTTATTCTTCGTTTTAGTTGTTCTTAGAGTCAACAATAAAATATAAAAAGAACGTATTATTTGTACTATTAAATGTTTTATTATTAATTTTTTTTTCTCAAGAATCATTGAACGTTGTACGTGTTTTAACATATTTTAAATACTTTTTATTTTTACCAAAGAAAAAATACTACACCTGCAGAAAAAAATAATAAGAATGTTTGGACATGAATGCGATCTTCTCTTAATAAAAATTTAAAAATTATTTAGACGGCGGGGAAGCTTTTATTGGAAGTTGGTGATTTCGATTCTCGAAAAGTTCATTGCATCACATATTTCTAAGAAGGCAAATTTCTACAACTGCCTAAATAATATATGTACGTATATCTTCATCCGATATAAGCAAATAGAACAATTAATTTTTTTTCGTCCAACATATTGTCCCGCAATTATAAGTGGTAAATTCCATTTTGGTATTATGTTTTTCTCTTAGTGTATGAATATATCATTTCAATATTTAACAGATAATTTTGTTCATTGAGCTGTGGGCCAAGCTTACAAGCGTTTACGTGAAAGTGTGTCTCTTACAGACACATTTTCCATGTCTTGCAGTTAGAGGTAAAGAAAATTTGCAGCATATGCATATTGAGGAGACAGAAAGGGAGAAAAAATATACTATAAATAAACACACAACAATAAACAAATGCAGTTAAAAGAGTTAAAAACGTTTTTTTAATGCTTTCCACTTCAAAATAGATATAAAAATTTAAAAAAAAAAAACAAGAAATGTTTAATTATGGACAGCAAATATCTACACATGCATAACACAGCAGCTGTTTTTATAATTAAACAAAAGAAAATTTAAATTTTAAGGTTAGAAATACAGTGGATAGTAAATAATTCTTTATAGTTACGGTGACCATATTTTTCAACGAAAAACGAAGGACATTTAGAAATGTAATCAAAATTGTAAGTAAAGGGTGGTTAAATTGTAAGGGCCGATGTTGAATGTGAACCACACCTAAACGTCAAGTTTTTTTCTGCATTTCATTTGACATTTATCAATTTCAGACTAACTAAATTTTAACCATTGAAAGATACACAATCGAGCAACGCGTTAAAGTTATTCAGGCTTATTATGAAAATGGGCTTTCAAACCAAAATGCATATTTTTTTAATGTAAAGTACATATGTAATATTAGTGAATAGTACAAGAATTAACATACATACTTACATTATTGTTTACAAAAAAATGTAAAATGGAGTTTAAGGAAAAAAATTGGTGATCAAAAAAAAGGACAATTCCACTTAAAAAAGGACAAATCTATTAAAAAAAGAACACTTTATTTTTAAAAAATTGTAAAGGACATAGTGTCAAAAAAAAGGACTGTCCTCTTAAAAAAAGGACGAATGGTCACCGTATTTATAGTTGACTTTTACTTAACTTTTTAATAAAATGGTCTTTATAGCGATCTTATGAGCACGTTTTTCTTTCCTTTAGGTAATGCAGAACGTAACTTTTTGATGAAATTGTATATCAATTAAGAGGCTGCACACAATTCACGACTGTACAGCACTGTGTTTTATTCTATTCTTTACAATAAATCGAGCACTTCTTAGAACATTTGGAAACAAATAAACACTGCATAACTGGAAAAGACTTCCGCTACAGTACTTGACAGTATTTGTGTTCTATTCTATAGCAAAAAAAAAAAAAACAAAACATCAGAATTAACCAAATATATCGATCTAATAACTATCGAGCTAATAACGACCTGGTAACAGAGGAGCCCGTTGCCATAAAATTGTTAGCTTACGAATTAATAATTTCAACAAGAAATTACAATTTACAAAAACTCTATATGTGGTTGTCTGACCAAATTCTGTTGAGTATTTGAGATCAATTTATTCAAAGCGCACCAACAGCTGTTTATGAATTATTGAGATTTTGAATTGACAAATGACATGTATAATCACTATTTTCCTGTATTACGTGTTTTTATTCCAATGGAAGAAATTATTTTTGAAAACAAGTTATGTGAAGTGTGCTAATTAGTGTCCATCAATATCCATTTTTTTTCATTATTGCAAAAATTTAATTTAATTGCACATTTTATGACTCTTAAGTGTTGTACACATACTGCCAATTTTCCATTTAAAAACAAATGATTTTTTTTTTTGAATTTAGTGCCCCACATTGGTATCTAAATGACAAAACTCTTAATATCAAAAACATATATAGAAATTAATTAGATTTCGTTTCCTGCAAATACGCAAAAGTGCTTTTTTTAAACTTGTGTGGGCGTTAAAATATATTGTTAACAAATTGTGGCAAAAGCAACAACAACAAAGTAGAAGAATGAAAATTTCACAATTTAATCACACGAGTATTTTATCTTTTAATACGTTTTTTTTTATATTTTTTATGCCATTTATTTTGATTTAAATTTTTTACAAGACTTTGACATTTGTACATTTCTTGAATTATTTCTAACTAAGAGAAACGAATTGAATTTGATTGTTTGGCATTGAAATTTATTTATGTATGTATTTAAGAAAAAACCAAATAAAAATTTCAACATCTGTTCAATTTGAGTTAAATTTAAAACTACAATGCCTCGAACAAATATCTGATATTAAATTAACATGTGATTAATTAAATAACAAACTAACAGATCAAGTCTAAGTAGTCTAACGAAAATAAAAAAATAAATTAAATATAAGAATTAATTAAATAAACAATTAGAAATAGAATAACTAAACATAAAAAATCAACAAGTGTAAATTATACATACATACATCAAATTAGCCGACATTATTTTATAAATACAACAATTGGTTGTTGAAAAATTTATGAATTTTTCGTGGACATTCTTTTTTCTGTAGAGATGTAAGGCGATTTTAGTTGAGTTTTTTAAACAATGGCAGCAGATCATATTCAAATTAAAAAAATTTATTGTAGAAAATTGATGAAATGTTTCTGGACATTTTTTATTCTTTGGAGATTTAACAAGAATTTTGGTGAATTTTTTAGAGACTGACTGTATAAAGCAAACATGTCTACCACGATTCGAAGTAGCCTGCATGATTGTAAAACATTGGTGATTTGTGGAGAGTTAAAGAGATTTTTGGAGAGATTCTTTCTGAGAGAGATTGTGTTATGGAAACATGTCTACCATTCGATCAAGCCGTAACAAACAAGGTGGGGTTGTTCAAACAGATGGCAATTTTTTGCTGTACTTATGTTTGTACAACAAAAGTCAAAAACACATTGTTTTTGTAATATTTGCATTAGAGCTGATTCACACATACTTTATGTATCAAGTTTACCTGATCAGCTTTTATTAAATTTTCTTTTAAACCTGCATTTGCGTTCATACACGAAAAAATTTTTGCGTCAAATTTCGCTTGTTTTACAATACTACGGTTAAGAAAAGAAGAGAGAAGGACACAAAATAGAGAGAAAGATACAAACTTGACGGTACCGTCAAGTCTGTACCCCTTTCCATTCTGTCTGCTCCGTTCTACCAAATCCTCAAGACTTGACGAGTCATACTTGTTATGTGTGAATTATGAGTTAGTTGTTTTTTACATGTCTCGAACAAACAACGTGTGTGGTGGTACAACAACTCCAATCTATACCACCTTGTTAAAGACGCCTTGCATTCGATTTTGCCTGAACGTTGGCACCACAGGTTTTTAGAATCTAATTGGATATGAAGCAGGTGGTATGTAGTTTGTTCAACAGGGTGGTTAATCACCATCATGTGATATTGTGTTGGAATGTGAAATGGATGATAATGGTGATAATTGTTAAATTCATATAGAACCTCTCTAAATGCAGCAAGGATGAAATGCATATGAGCGATCAAAAGTCCGAATTTTATACTCGAAAATTAATAGATTAATAAAAATCTGTAGTGAATAATATTAGCAGATGCAAAGTAATATATTGCAACGCTATGTAGATAACGCAATGAGGAGATGGAAAGTTGCTTATGGCTCGTGCAGCTAAACCTTTCATATTTTCTGCATGGCACATCAATAGCCATGAGATAAGAACCACAACCTTTCCCTTGAAAGTAGATACTTTACCTCTCAAGAATTCTTAAATGCTACCATTTGCTTCTGGTAATGTTCGGGAAAAGACAGAGGTGCTGGTCTTCATTAGACATTATTTAACGCTCCTTAAGAAGAGACGTTATAGAGGGTGACCAAATTTGAGGTTAGGAAGTAAATTGGTTTAAAAATACACTTTTTTGACAAATTCAGTTTTATTGATACCAATGTAAAGGTGAACTATTGGAATTTATAATGGAATATGATTTCGAACAAATGTCTACCTCTACCACGTCAGCAGACGACCGCTCTTTTCACAAAACTTTTAAAATTTTTTTTTCTTTTTTTTTACCTTGGACCTGCACTCAAGAAATGACCCTTATACATGCGGTGCATTGTGCTGGAACTAGAGGAAAGGGATAATAACAGCGTGTTTTTGAAAATACGTATTGATATTGCCGCCTGACCACAAACCTCACCATACAGTCACTTTCTTTGTATGTAATGGTTTTTGGAGGACTGTTTGTGGGTTTTGTGAGCCTCATATGTGACAATTTTGTTTGTTTACACAACCACCTGAAGATGATTTTGAAATTGCGTTATTTGCGTTTAGTTTTTGAAACAGGCAATTCACAAACGTTCGTCGCAAACAATGGTCGGCCGGCTTCAATTCTTGAACGAGTTGAACTTTATAAGCGGAAGGTGAAGATCTGCATGCAAAATGTTGCACAAAGCGCCTCTGGTGATGTCCAATTTTTGCTTACATTGACTAGTTTATGTTCCAGGCGCATTCTCAACACTTTGCTGTGCAGCGGCTATGTTTGCATCACTACGGCCACTATAAGCATATTGTTTTGATCTATTTTCAGCAACAGCACCGTAAACCTCGAATTTAGTGATTAAATTACGCACAGTAATCAAAGAGAGAGCCTGATTACGATGAAAGACTGCGTGAATTTTATGAAGTGATACAGTAAAATTTTCACCATTTTGATAGTAAATTTTCACAATTAAAATTCTTTGTTCAAGAATGTAGCATTCCATGGTTAAAATTCCCAACATTTTACTAAATAAATGTCAAAGGATGACAGCTCAATTCTTGACAGTTCATCATTTGACAGCCAATTTACTTCCTAACCTCAAATTTGGCCACTCTTCAAGCTCATTAGAAGAAGCGTTATATAAGAGTGCAATGATTCCTCAAAACTGACATTCTTTCAATGGTCTCACACAATGTTGTTTGTTTTCCGCTGTCAACATAATAATATTTAGGAGTTTAACAAATAAACAATACGGGTAAACACTTTAAGAAGCAAATAAACATTAGGAAATTTTAATTGCTAAACCAATGAAAAATTTAATTATCCACTGCGGCATATAGTCATGGTTTTTTATTTTATCCGTTACCATCAAGTTTTTTCTTTTAATGAATACCCTTTTGATGTCTATAGTACATACATATATTTTTTGAAAAAGATTTTCTAAAAATAACTAAAAAAAAAAAATTTATGCATTTAAAACGAAATTTTTATTTAATTGTCTGCCATAAAAAATAAAAATAAAATTTCATTAAAGAAATTTTAATAAAGCAGTGAAAGAAATTTACAACTTAACGATGGGGTTGTGTGCGGACACATGATGCGAGTAGATCATCTTCGAAATCATGTTGTCCATGTAAGTTGTATAGTTTTGAGTTGCAAAAAGAAAGAAAAAAAATACATAAAATGTAAAACTGACGGAAGTGGGCAATAAATTGAAATTAATGAAAAACGGACTTGTGTTTTAGTTCTTCAGCATATGTTACGCTTTATTCTTACGTACTAGAAAGATTATTATATATATTATATGCTATAATTATAACATACAAGTATAAATAAATACATGTGTATCTGCACTGTTGCCTCAAATAATGGCACTGTTACCAGTTAAATGACTTCATACTAAATTCTTGCTCTGCTTTGCGTTTTATTTTTGATTAGGCTGTGATGACATGATTCTTTTCATGTGAAACAATTATGATACTAAGAAATTTACTTTAGCGGCCGAAAGCCAGGAATATCTTATTTATTCGTGACTGTAAAAGGAATCCTTTTCAGGCATGTGGAGTAGAAGTGCGTAATGGATTACAAATCTAATCAAATTCTTATCTTGACTGTCAAGCGTGTGAGCAAATGAGAACAATTGAACTGATCCGTTCGTAAATTCGGAAATATTTTTTTTCGTTTAACGGAAAATTAGTGATGGCAAAACATGTACTTATCATAGCTTTTACAGTGAATGATATGTTGGAACATTTTTGAATGATTTTAAAAAACTTTTGTATTTTTATTTCAAATTGTTTTATACAAGCTGGCGCAAAAATTGTCATCTGTTTTTCGTTGACTATATTTTTTAATAAATGAAAAACATAAGTTTTGGTGGATTGTTTACTTGATGTATAAAACTATTTTTTTTTTCATTAAGTAGAGAAAATAATATCAGCCAAGTGGCCGCCGCCAGAATTCATGACCACACGGGCCCGAAAAAAGCAAAAAGCTTTCTGTTTTACAGTTTTGTTATAATTATTAAATTATTCGCAAGCAAGGTTTATTATTACAAGATTTGTCGCAAGGAAATTCATCAATTCGCTTTTCAGCCAAACGTCAAATTTTTTATATACATACATGTGTTTTGTTAAATATAACTTAACCTAAAAAGAACTAAAGTGAAATTTTCACAAAACTAAACAAACTTTGACGTTTGGCCTCCACATACGTTAGAACCGTTGAATAAGCTGACGGGTTAATTAGCTAACGACGTTACCTGGTAATGAATTTGCTTTGCTAGTATGTACGTAATATTTTACACGAGCCTCTGCGTTATGGGGTCGATCGTTTCAAAACCTCATTGACAACTTCCCTCTCGCTCTATTTTTTGTGTTTGCTTTTCTCTCTCCTTCACCTTAAATATTTTCTTTTAAATAACAAATTTGTAGAACAAATTTTTATAAAAAATCCGCTAATTAATTTTTCAACAATTTGTTGAACTTCTAAAAAGAATTTCTTATGGCATTTAGCGCTTTTGGTCCATCAAAGATTCTAATGAAAAAAAAAAATTTAACTCACAGCCCAACCCAAAACCAAAGTGAAACAAATTGCCAATAAAAAAAAGAGGTGAATACAAAATTTGGCACATTAATATTTTTTTACTGACGTGTTTTATTAACGACGACAAAAAAAAATAGAACATCTGTTGCACATTTTGCAGATGTGGAAGAGTTGATGTTGGTTGCTGTCAATAACAGTTGAATGTGTTTGCAAGTCAAGTCAACAATCTAAAAAACGAAAAATTTGTACAAATGCATGAACAGACAAACAAGTGTATTAATTTTTTTTTTTTTCAATAGAAAATTTTTTGGCAAAAATAAGCAATTTATAAATAAATCATCTGTGGCGAGACGAACCCACATAGAAAATATGTCGACGAAACTATTTTTGTACAAAAAATTGGGTGACTTTTTTGCAACAGAAAACTGTGGAAAAATTTGCAATATTTTGCGAAATGCATATTTTTATTTTTTAATCATTATAATTCTTAAATCCTTGATAAATAAAAAAAATTTAATTTAAAATTAAATTTTTACTTTCTGTTTTGTTGTCTGCTGTTCTGCCCTGTTATGTTAATATTCGGTTCTGTTCTGTGTTGACCTGTTTTGTTCTGGTGTGGTCTGTGTTGTTCTGTTCTGTTCCATTTTGTTCTGTTACGAATCAGCAATTTTTTTTTTGTTCAGTGCTGGTTCACATACATCAAGTTTGAGTTGTCACATCCTCATCTTTGAAGAGAGAAACAGATACTTATATGTATATGGAATGGGTTTTTCAGTTAGATTTTTTCCTTTTTCGTTGCTGTTTAATTTTTGGAATTCCTTGTAGGGTGGCTATGGTCGAAGTAGTCTGCACGTTGACTGCAAAACCAAAAATTTTCGCGGTTCAACGCCAGTTTCGGACTCCTAAAAACATCTCGCATTTTTTCTGATGTGCATTTGTGTGTCTTTGTGTTTGTTGTTGTGGGATAGTTTCAGTGGCGAAGGCATAGTCACTGAATAGCGCGAACTTCAGCTTATATTAATTTAGAAGTAAAATCAGAGCGCCCTTCTTCGTCGGTATTGTGAAGCAAAAACGGCGAGGTAATCAAATTAATAAAAATTTACTAAACTACAGAATTTACTTTATCTCCTTGACACCAGAGGCGCTACATCACTGCTATAAACAAAGCGTAAAAGAGTTGTAAAGATAATGAAGATTTCTTTCTTCTGTCTATCCCTACACCACCTTTTACCAGCCCTTTCTTATAGAACTAATAAATAACTACAGTAACTGCTCTTTTTTTTACATCTTCCACACAACGTACACTTTCAGCTTGATCTCTGAAACAGAGAGTCTTCCAGCTCCTGTGCGTCATGTGCCTGTCATTGCATGTAATCAAAATTTTTTTCTTTTCTTGTTTTTCTATATTCTGTCCAAAAAATCTTTCCTTTTATTCAATTGGTTTTGACCTATTTGGCGAACATTTGTAATACAACCACTTCATAGAAATCATATCTAATCAATAGTTGTTTCCACTTCTTATTTATTAAATTAATTTTTAAGGTAGTGCACAGATGATATCATTAAAGAAAAATAAATAAAAACTAAAGTTCGGCCTGGCCTCTCTTCTTATCTTTAACAATTACTTCCTTCATTATTTCAACTTTGTCAAGGATTTGTTTTTTTTACTTTTTTCCAATTAATATAATTGAAATTACCAAAAGGCAAAAGTAAAGAACTTATCTGTTACTCCTACTCCTTTTTAAAATTCCTTTGAATTTCAAATATTTTCTAATCAAACCTCTCAGTTTGAAAGAAATTTATTTGACTACTTTTTTTTTGTTGTGTGGCACCCATAAATTAAACTGTCACACGTTTTGTCTTCTGTTCGTTGTGGCAGTCTGGGCACAAGTTGAAATAGTACGAGTATGTACATTTTGTTTTTGTTTTTATTTTAATTTAAATTTTTTTTTCTGTTTTCTTAAAAGTAGTTCTTATTCAATATTCATGTCTAGTAATGAAGTGGGCCCATAATTTATGATTAAACCTGATAAACTGAAAAACTATTTGCAAAATCTAATACTCATAATACAACGAGGTTTAAAGTAGAAATAGATGATTAATCATTCCAATATTAGGGACGTGTTTATCTTCTTTCTTTTGTTTGTAATGAAAAAGACTGAATTTTGTCTTTTGTTGTTTTTGTTTAATCATTAGAATTAGTGATATTTATTAGAACTACAATTATTACAACTGAATTAAATGAAAATTTAGTTGTTTTCAAGTTCATAGTTAATTTATCACAATAATGTGAAAATTACTTCTGATTAGAATAGGAGAAAAATTAATAATTAATCTCCAATATCAGTTGAGTAGAACACGTATATACATATATGCATATTCGCCCTTATTCTACTTGCCGTCATCTATATCGTCGTCAATTGAAAGGCAACACCACTTCCATACAACATCAATACTAATATTGTATTCTGTAACAGATTTAGAACGACGACGACGACGTTGTTTGTCTCTGCTGATTTATTTTGTTCACTTCATATTGTCATCATGCTGTGAAGAGTACGATTAATTTTATTTTTTACATGAATCATCCTGCGTAACAAACAACCAATAGGCAATATACAGAATATCCGTCCTATTTTTAGTAGAAAAAGTACGGTGGAAAATATAAAAAAAATTTTAGATAAAAATGTTTTTCCTTTCAGGTTGAGTATCCAGTGGCGAAGAACAGAAAAAAATTTAATATTGGAAAAAAAGACTTCTTACACAGAAATCACGTATTTTTAACTTTCCCGATGAGAACTAAGTGATTAATTTATAATCATATTTTCCCAGTAAATAATTTTGTTTCGCTTTTAAGATCTCAAAGTCATTTTCGGTTGAATAAAGCATCATATAATCATAAATCATATAATCATAGATTTTTTTTTATCTTAGACCAGCACTCAGGAAATTACCCTCACATATGTCATACATTGTGCTGGAAAAGGATGATAGTTAGAGAAATGACAGAAGGTGAAGCTTCACTATATTTCAACTCTGCTTTTGCACTTTCTTTGCTCTCTAGCAGTGTTAAAGCGCCTCTGATTTAAAGAAGGCGTATTAAATTTTTAAGCTGTTTCTAGTAATTATTTTACTTCGCCGGTGCTACACAGTACCGACAAAGGAGGGCGCTCTGATATGACTGTCGATTGCTATCAGCTGAAGCTGGTACAGTTCAGTGACCAGTGACTATGCCTTCGCCACTGAAACCTTCCGACAACAGCTGACACAAAGTCACAGTAATGCACATATGAAAAATGCGAAATGTCTTTAGGATTTAGTCTGAAACTGGGGTCAAACCCAGGAAATTTTTGGTTTTGAAGTCAACATGCAGACACTACTTCAACTATCGCCACCCTCTTTATTTCAAACATCATAAATTGGCAGCAACATTACGGTTTTTGGCTCAGGGATCGTATTATCACAGTTTTGGAAATGCTTTTAACATGGAATTGTCACAGCCCGTGGTGAAAAATAATTTGTTTGAGATTCTGGATGAATTTGTGATTTTAATATTTTCCATTTTTAATGGAACTTCTCTTCTTATTTTCTAACTTTTACTTTATTTCAACTTTTTTTTTTGTTGAACACGTCAGAACACAATACCAAAAATGCTGACGACAAAATCAAAGCCAATTAAAGGCAACATCCACGTCACATTTGCTTACAGAATATCAAACATACATTGACAGTTATCAATATCGACAATTGGAATACCGAATTGTAGTAAAATTTTAAAAAACAGTGTTGTCTTGTATTGACGTCGCCAAATAGAATAAGAGGGATTTACTATGCCACTACACATGTCATCAGCACTCTTTGTGTCAAAAGGGTGCTGGCTATAAAGTCATTAATACCATTTATTTATTTATTTTTATTTAATATCATTTAATAAATTTTATAAAAAAAATTATTAGTATCTTTGTTGCGGTTAGTAGATTAGTCATGACCCGGTGAAGTAAGAAGTCATGTTGTCCAGACCAATTGGGTCATAGAAACTGCCTTTGTGGTAGACTAAACTAAATGTTCAACTCCTGCTAGGAAGCCCAATTGTTTCTGCCAAATATTTCGCAGTCATTTCTTATACGAGTATAAAGTATAAGAAAATTTTTATTTTTTTGGAAATTACCAAATGATGAAAATTCTTTTATTAATTTTTCTTAATACTTTTTTTTAACCTTTTTTGTTATTTTAACAATCTATTTTTTTAAGCTTTAAGGTTTTTTCTCTTTTTATTTATTATTTTTATATTTATTTTCGATATTTCGTTAACCTTCGGTTAACATCTTCAGGAAGTTTTTATTTATTAAATTTTATTATATTAAATTTATTATATTAAATATATATATAAAATTATATAAAATTTATTATATTAAAAAAAAAAAAATAAAAAAAAAATAAAAAAAAAAAAATTAAAAAAAATAAAAAAAAATAAAAATAAAAAAAAAAAAATAAAAAATAAAAAAAAAAAAAAAACTTCCTGAAGATGTTAACCGAAGGTTAACTAAATATCGAAAATAAATATAAAATATAAAAATATAAAATATAAAATATAAAAATAATAAATAAAAAGAGAAAAAACCTTAAAGCTTAAAAAAAATAGATTGTTAAAATTCTTTTATTAAGATTTTATATTCACTAATGCATTTTCTTCTTCTTTTTTATTTACAGGTGAGTATTTCCTATACAGTAGAGAAACCAATAGACATAAAGTTACTTCAAAGCCATGTAAGTGTACCATCATAGTTTTAAAAACTCGGTAATAATCTATAGATGTAAAATATCGGAAACAAATTTCTTTACTAATTTGTTTTTTCCATACTTTTAAAGAGTATTTTATTAGTTACAGCTTTTCTTATTAAATATGTTCTCGATTGGAATCTTTTCTTTACTATATTTTTCTCTATGTGTATAACAGCTTCTGTTATGATATGACGCAGGAAAAACTACTGCATCGCAGTAAGTAAATTCTTAAGGAAGTATTGGGGGTAGCATTCGCTTACAAACCTGCTTACATATGGCCTGATATTTGTTCGTCCCATAGTTTTTTCAGCGCAGGCAATATATGGAGAAATCATGAAATCTAAAAGCATTCATCCGAATTCGTTCCTTCGATTAATTATGTTCGCTGCACTTCGTAAAATTGATTATTGTGTCATTGCCTTACAAGAGTGATTTTTAGTATTACCTAAAGTAAGGGAATGCAGATTTCACTAAAATATTTGTTTTTTTTTCATAACGTTTATTTATACAAAATAAAAATATAATTAACTATAAATAAACAAATAGCAGAAATATAAATTAATTATTATACACAGTATATTATAAACGAGTATTTTCTTTATAATAAAAGGTGTCTGGTAGCAGATTTATATTTTCAAACTTAAATAAAAAACGTAATAATTGACACAAAGTTTTATTAAGAGCATTGAACGATACAATGGAAATGCGGATTTTATTTTTTTAAAGAGTATGTCATCCAGATTCTTCAGATTCTTTTTTAAAATTTCATGAATAATCGCTCTTGGAAGTCCCAGTGAGGCTGCTCTCTTCCGTATTGAAAGTCGCGGATTTTCACGCAAAATGCTTTCAACCAGTTCAATGTTTTCGGATAGACTGGGCCCTGGCCGTGGGGCATTCATAACCGAAGCAGTTGCGAAAATGTTCAAGTGCTTCGCCACAATGGTGGTTCAAGGGTCTTGTAAGGGAATTGCCAGGCGAATTCATAACAGTTGTTCTCGTGTCTACAACAACCGCATTTTTTGTCTACAAATACAACAATTTCATTCGAGTTGTCAAAACGGTTTACGTATTAATCAGCTTTGTGTTGAACACAACTTTGACACTTGAACACAAATCAGCTGATAATAATTTTAGTTAATCCGGCCACCTGGTTTAAAATCGCCTTGGGAATTGCGAAGTTTTGATGGTATAGAAATTCTATTTAGGTTTATAATTATGGCTGAATGTTGCAATACTTTTAATTATATCTGTATGTACATACATACGTATGAGCGTAAATATTGATAAAAAAAAACTCCATCTTCTGCTCTAAATCGCAACCGTAAAAAAAGTTTTTTTTTACAATTTCTTACAATCGTCACTGTACGAGAATATAATTCAGTTTTCTACCCTTTTCTTTTGTATTTTTTGGCCAATTATATAATTTATTAGGGTCATATCAAATTGATCTTTAAGTCAGCATAAAATGGTCAAGAGAAATAAAATCAGGGAAATACATTTTAACAATCAATCAAACACGAAACAGCTGTTCATCTTTTTTTTTTTTTTTATTCTGTAGATTTTTATGGTTTGTTATTCTTTAACATCAGAAATCACATCTTTCACTAACTTCATGCCTGGAGTAGTTCTTCCTTATTTCTAAAACAATATACTAACACATATGTACATATGTGCATACATACATACATACTTACATACATAGAGAGACGACCACTTAGTCATCGAACATGTTCTTCTGCGCCGTCTTTATTATACAATCACTTATGAAAGGATTGAAAGTTTAAGTAAGACTTTCATTGCCTTAAGACCGACTTTAATAAAACAAGTTTGGAAATAATAATTCTTTTTGACTACTCTGTGCCGTTCGCAAAGTTGTTGTTTTGCTTTTCTGTTGCCCGTCTGCCTGGCTACCAGCCTGATGGTGGGGCTAAATGTTACCTCAGTTGCAATTTGCAACATGTAACCGGTTTACTACTGTTTTTATTTCTTACTAGATGATGATGATGATGATAATGATGATGATGATTATGATTGTTATTAAGACCAAAAGGAACCTTTTAATGGTAACAGCTTTATGTTTTAAGGCTTCAAAAACAACACAAACAAATAGAAAAACAGCAAGAATATTAATGAAAGAAACCAAGAAACGGGTTTTTCAAATCAAAGAAATGGTAAAGAAAAAGAGTGGTAGATACAAAAACAAAACAAATTATGAAAGAAGGATGCTTGATAGAGAGATAGAGTTAGAAAGAGAGGAGGAAAGCAGCATCTATTAGTCCAGACTGTTTATTTTTATTCTAAATGAATAGTGAAATAAAAGTTTAATATAAAGAGTTCAACGAATTAAAGGAACTCTATCAACTGACTTGGAAAGAGACTTTAGAAAGTTGATTTAACATTTCAAATTGATGATCTGGAAATACTAAACAATTGTATTTTCTAAATACTCGTATGTAATGGAATTGCATTTCTTAGCGATTAAAACCGTCAATTTATTATATTCTCTTATTCTTGGAAGTTCAGGGGCTAAAACTAAGTTTTTTCCTTTTGGCAGAAAATATACAATAGAATTTCGAGAAAGTTAACCGAAGTATTCCAAGGGCAATGAATGGTATAGAACCATTAAGTTTTTAATCCTTTTTATAAATTAAAAAAGTAAATAGATTTTTCGGAAATAATTCCGTGCATTTATTTTAATGATAGATCACAACAATAAACTTAGACTTTATTTGAACCGATTGGTTAAAAGTTCACACCGACTCTTGGCAATTTTTGTAGATAAAAACTTAATACATAGATATTTGGGGGATTCAAATTGTAGTCATAAAGTCATATGTTTTAAAATAAGAACACGAAAAAATATGAATGCTGTGAACCGCAATTCATTCAATTTCATTCAGCTGATAATAAAAAATCAGTTATAGATATTTCATACCGAAAAACTAATATAATTCGACCTTTTAGTATATTAATTAAGAACTTATATGTAAATCTTGTAATAATTCCATTTTTAATTAAAATTATAAAATTGTTTTTTTTTTTTTTGGCAGACGAAATTGTTGAAATAATTATAATCGAAAACACCTTTTACCAGTGTTAAGAGCTGAATAATTTTCTTCTACGGCGGATAGTGGATACACGTTAAGTGTCTGCCACCCATATAAGTTACACAAACAAAATTTAGCTCACTTGTATATAAGTAATTAGATGTCGTGATTTTTTCTTTCTTACTTACTTTCAAGTTATAAAATTGTAATTTAATATAAAACTATAATAGTGTGAAAAATTGTTAAGCGATTTTCAATTCTTACGTCATTTATAAGTAGCGACGGCTTGTAAATATTATCGCCGGCTCAACTGAAGAATTCCAGTATACGACTGATTTCTACTATTATTTTATGACAAAACAATAAATATATGTAGTTCAAAAAGTTTTATTATTTAATAACATTTTTGTTTGAATCAGGACAAGAATTTTGTAAACCTATTGTAAAATATTAAGACATTATAACAATATGACTTAATAGCACACCTTGTGAATCCCCAATTAATTTCTGCCGAGTGATTGAAAGCAGCAGTGTAGTAGATTTGTTTTTTTTTGCGTAATAGATTCTGACAAGGTATGCCACCTGATCTGCTTGGTTATTTTTATTTGTTTTTTTTTATCTGGGACCAGCACTCAGGATATGACCCCTACACATGCGGTGCATTGTGCTGGAACTAGAGGAAAGGAATAGTAGATGAAATGATAGGAGGTGAAACTGCACTATCTTACAAGACTGTTTTTTTGCACGTTATTTGTTTTAAAAGCAGTGTTGTAGCGTCTCTGATGTCAAGGAGACGTATTAAATTTTTGAAGCTTCGTTTTGGTAGATATTTTTAGTAATTATTTTACTTTGCCACTGCTACACAATACCGACGAAGAAGGGCGTTCTGATGTGCCTGTGGATTGATTAGAGTTGAAGCCGTAATTGTTCAGTGACCAGAGACTATGCCTTCGCCACAGAAACCTTCCGACAACAACTGACACAAACTGAAACTGGGGTTCAACTCAGGAAAGTTTTTCGTTTTGTAGTGAACGTACAGACTACTTTGACCATCGCCACCCTCAAATCCCCTACATATGCAATGCATACTACTGGGTTAGAGAAGGATAGGGTGGAAAATTAACGCATTGATGATACTGTATTACAGAAAAATCAGAAGAAATTTTTGATTTGACCGGAAAGGGAATTGAATCCTAGTCCTTCTGGTTGTAGAGCCAACAGGATAACTATTCAGCCATCAGCAGCCCCCCATATCGCGTAATTACCACCATCAAATCCTTGACCATTGTCTTAGAAAAAGCTTAGCAGTCTCCGTGTTCTTCTCATATCATTGGTCAGAGAGTCTTCCCTATGAAATAAGTGGACTCATACCGCCACATAATACCTTCCTTCCAGTATGATGATAGCGGAATTCTACAGATATTATCGATGCTAGCCATCTGAATCATAGTTTCATTCTTTGCTGGATTATCTGCTAGCAATTTGCCTTCATCAGTCCCATATCCCCACATAAATTCCAGTGTCTCCAGCGTAACACGAGATACTGCCGCCACCCTGTCGAGAGATGTAAAGCTCTTCCCGACAACGTTAGATGTAATATGCCCCATCTCCGAGAGAGACCTTATGGCAGCATTACTATCGATCACGAAGCCAATATCCCTATATGCGATATTCGTAACGAACTTCAACCAGTTAGACACTCTTTTAATTGCAGGCTTTCATTCCAAAGCCTTAATGATATCTCTATCTTCCGAAATTGTATAACAATTGAAGGCATTCACTTAAATAGTTGTATATATATGTATATGTTGTATATATATTCTTATACAGCACTCATATTAAAAATCACATGAATTTCATTTCATTAGGGAAATCTTTAACAGTATAAGATTTATTAATTTAAACTTATTTTCCACTTTAAAGTAATTTTTATTTTAAATTATTTAAATATATTTGATTTATTACCCAATTTTTGTGGTATTTAATTACAATTTTCTATAGAAACTTCAGGCGTGAATAATTTAAAATTTAAAATATAACAATATGTTTATTAATTAAAGAATATATAAACAAAATGCGTATCACAGTTAAAAGCTTTGCTCTACTAAAGCAATATTTACATACTCAGTTTTTGTAGCGATATTTCAAGGACACCTGTCGTATTTATACAGTTGAAAAAATATTGATATTAATTATTTATTTCAGGAGAACTTCAACGGAATTTTTTTTGTTATTATTTATTACGTGGTTTAACTATTATTAATTATATAATTATACAAAATTCAAGTAACGTACGAATTCGATTTTATAAAGCTGTTATAAATCAAAAATAATTGTATAGAAATTGTAGTGTAAAATAAGTTGAAAATTAATTAATAAACTAATACAATATATAATATAATTGTTCAGCCAGCAATTTTCTGTTCTCCAGATGACCGAATCCATTTGCCCTTCTCGTTTGAGTTGAGTCTAGTGGGGACCACCGGTAGCCGCCGGTACTGAGTTAATTAAGGTCTGCACCATAAGTTTTTCCATTGTATATAATTTTCACATATTTATTTATTTTTGGCTTTTATCGCGATCCTCAGATTTTAATTTTATTTGGTTCGCATGGCAGCACGTTCTCCGTAGTAACGATCGAAGATATTCTGGGCTTCCTATCGATATTCCATTTACCGTCGCGACCACTTAGGTAGATAAATGCCCTTCCCTTATCCGCCACCAGTGGACGCGACGACCAATTGAAGTAATATTAAAAAAAAAACTCCTTATGGAGTTTCGTATAGCACAGCACGGTGGACCAAATCCCTTTTTTTGTAGCAATTTTTATATTCCTTCAACGCAAATTCGCATAGCCAAGATATTATATGTAAATACAAATTCAAATTGGTGATCAGGGTTTGACTTCCACTTCGCAGTATAAGTAGTGTAGTGCCTTCCTTTTAGCTTAGAAAATTAATGGTTCAAGGCAATTCTGCTTTAGAAATTCAAAAAAACCACGCAACTTCAGAGTTGTGCTTCGAAGTTGTTGTAGAATCGTATTGTTATCAGAATCAGAATTGAAATCGACAAAAAATTATTTTTGATGGCACAGAAACAGATGTCATCGGTTTTATGTTCGAATCAGAAATTGGTGTCATTTATCTGTTTTTATCGTTTCCGTTTATCAGAATTCGATAATGGCGTTTGTTTATTTTCGAATCAATGGGCGCGTTCATAACACGTAATTGTTGGGCAACTTTTGAATGCTTGTCTTAGAAACGCAGTATTCCGCTGAACTCAACAGTTGAGTAATTTCTGACATTTAATCCGTCATAAAATTTTTTCCCCACATTAACTCAACATGTTATGCTCAGCCTAAACAGCTGATCGGAGAAATTTTTTCCCCACATTAACTCAACATATTGTGCTCAGCCTAAACAGCTGATCGAAGAAATTTTTTCCAAATAAAATTAAAAATTAAAAAATTTAGTAATATAACTTTGTTTTTATCACAGCATATTCATTGTCCAGTGATTTTTCTTTTTAATTTTATTTTGATTTTTATTTATTATATTTATTCATCATCAGACCGTTTCTAAGACGTACCTCTTGAGTTCCAGAGTTGCCAACAGTTTGGTAGCAGTTGAGATCAACAGTTATGCCTGTTGAACGTGCTGAATGTAAAATCGGGACAGATTCATGACACCAATTCAAATCAGAATTGATTTTAAATTCTTACTTGAATTCTGCAGCAAGCCTGATTAATCCTACTACCTCTTCGCCCCCTATATCTTATACATATAAGCTATCCCTTTCCAAATCGTTCCATTGCTATGCATTGCATACATAGGAGACATCTACTGAGTACCAGGGTACGGATTTCAGAGCAGGTATAGATCAGATGTGCTGCAAATGAGTGTGCCAATCAGTATCCTGCTAAGTACTGGTCCGAAAAGATAAATATTATTTTTGATAACAAAATATTTAATAAAATATTTATGAATAGAACAGTAAATTATTTGTAGATTTAAATTTTTTTTCCAAATAAGACGCTTTTATAAAAATATAAAATATAATAATAAATAAATTGAACCTTTTCGAAAGCTTTAAGAAGCTTTAAGTGGTAGCAGAAAGTGAAAAGGTAAATTGAAAACCCTGATGAGTTCATTTTAAAACTGTTGTCTTTATGCAATCAAACCTCTAAAACTCACAAACAGAGGAGCAGAAAGGCTGACAATCATCCGACGACCACTGCAATAAAAAACGAAACAAAAAACAAAGTTTCTTAAATGATAATAGTGGAAGATATGGTGAAACGAAAGGAACCGGTGAGGATGTGGCGTGTGTAAGTGTTTTTTTTTTCTACTCAAAACGACCATTTACTAATGATTATTAAAGATGTGATTGCTGCTTGATTATAATCTACGTCATCATTATCATCTTAATGGCACATCGGCATGATTATAATGATGATGATGATGATGATGATGATGATGATGATGCTGTTTAGATTTGCAAATGACGCCTGTATGTGGACGTTGATGTCTTTCGTTTGTTCTTCTTTCTTTTACTTTTTTGCTGTTCATTTATCGTGGGGCACGCGAAATCTTAGTTTTACTAAAAATCCATTCTCCACACAACGTACACTTTGTAGTTTTAATGCCTCGTTTTCCTACATTTATTTGGCATTAAGTACAATTTAAAGTCAATTAAAGTGCAATTAATTTCAAAAAATAATTTAACTGTTTGCCTGACTGCTTTCTGCAGCACAACATGCTTTGTCTTGTTCTGTTTTGCCATCGGAGAATGTATTTTCCAAGTAATTTCAAATGTATAAAATAAAGTTGTCAAAAATGGAATAGAATGAACAATTGAAGCAATACAAGGATTGATTAGTGCCGTGTCTTTGAGAAAGCTTTCGGCAAAAGTCGAAAAACAATCACCTTCATTAGTGGCATCAATGTTAAGTTTTTACGTTTTTAGGGGAGCGGAATTTCGAGCTCTCGGGTCACTCATTTAAGTGGTTTAATGTGGTATTCGTACTATGCAAGATAACGCTGTTTAAGTAAAGGCTTTTAAAAATAATAAAACAACGTGTTCACACAAGCATCGCAGATGCTTAGACTGATGTAAAATTCAATGATAAAAATTGAGATTGTGTAAATTAAAAAAAAATATGGGTAAATTCAAATTATGAATTAAATTATTGGGGCAAATAAAAAATAGCTTACTTTCTATTATCAGACCTAATGAATATACACACACAATTTCATTAAAAATCACGTTCAGTGAAACACCAAAATAAAAATAACAAAGAACTGAACACATCCTATGCCACTTTCCGCCTCCTCACTTTTAACTGTTTTCGAATCACTTTTCTTTTTAAACACATATTTTTTACGTGTTTTACAAGCAACTCGATGTATGGGAAAACATAAAAAAAACTTATTTAGATGTAAAAGCTCTGAAACTTCTCTAAACACGGCATTGTGAACACCACATAACTTTCCGAAAAAAATTTTAAGCCATTCAACAATATTTTGTTACATTTCGAATTGCGGAAGAAGCCGTTCAATCGTTTCAGTTGGCTCAGCAACGGATTTCATGACCATCAATAAAACAATATAATTGGAAAACCCTTTTGCTCTCCACTGCTATACGCGTATCTAATTATTGCGCAGTACATAGAAAAATTAGAAAGTTTAGGTTTAAAAAAAAGGTAAAAAACTACAAATCTAACAAATTATTAAAAACATATTAAAAAGCCAGATCACACAAAAACTTTTAAAATAATTCATATTCGTTTGTTTGCATGGATTTCCCAATATTTTGTAAATAAAAAAAAATAAAAACGTTTTTTGCTTCCATAGACACACTCATTCAAATTTAAATATTCTGCTGACTTTCCGTGGAGGTGTTTTTTGGCTGAACAAAATCAAATAATCGTCCATCATTTTTGAATTGTTAATAATGCCCACATGTGAGTTTAAATGTTATTTGTTAAAACACACGAATTTAATCGACTTTAGATTTTTCTTTTTTTTTTATAAAAATAAATTTAAAATTTTAGTACTTTAGAATACATGAAAATGTATTTGCAATATATGCGAAGGCTAAATTTTACTCCGTAAAAAATTTACAAATTTGATTTTGAAATAGCTACAAATAGAAAATCGTATTGGAAGATTTCCATGAGGTTTTGGTATTCACTGGCAAAATGCAGTGAGAAAAATTATATTTAAAGTATTTAATTATGCAATATTGGTAAAAGTATTATTTAGACAGAACTTAAAACGGAAGCTACAAATAGAAGCATGTGTTAAAAATTAAGCCAACATTATTCAAAATTCTGTAGTCGAAAGAGTATTTTAATTTTGATTGCGAAGCAACCATATCAGCAAACGTGTGATATTTTTTTTTTAAATTGGACCAGCACTCAGGTGCTTTGTGCTGGATAGTAGGAGAAATGATATGTGATGAAGCTTCAATTATCTTACAATACTGCTTTCTGTACGTTATTTGTTTTTATAGCAGTGTTGTAGCGTCTCTGATTTCAAGAAGACGTATTAAATTTTGAAGCTTCGTTTTTAGTAGTCAGTTTTAGTTTTTAGGGCGTTCTGTTGTGGTTGTGGATTGGATACAGCTGAAGCCGTTACTGTTCAGTGATCGCCACTGAAACCTTGCGACAACAACATTCATGCTCATGTCACTTATTTTCACTTCAAAAATTTGTACATTATATTATAATTTATTTTTTATATATTTTTTTTATATCAAAACATAACACACAATTTGATACCACTTTTTCTGCCACAGAAGTTGTATTAGTAAGGGTCCTCGTGAAAATGCGAGTAATTGAGCCTTTTGGCTATCTTAAGGCATTTTTAAAAGCAAATTACAATGTATGAAATTTTTTGTATTTTATTTCATTTGTTTTTAATTATATTTTTCTATTATTTTATGTATTTCATTATGCAGGTAATGCAGATTAACCCTGCATTATCTCCAGTTGCTTTATGGCTTGATTATGGATTACAACTGAACAACAGATCAGTTGCTAAAAATGGTAAGGCATATCGCAACTGCATTAACTACAGTTATCACAATTCCAGTGCTTTTTGCAACTACAAATTTTTCCGGCAAGTTTTAAAGGTGCTTCATGATAGAAGTCTCGCAAATATACACAAATACGCAAATGGCAATTTTAAGCGTTTTCATGAGTATCCTTTTTTTTAATTTCAAGTTATTTTGTTCAGTGCATCCAAATGATATAAATGTTTATGAACGCAACAATCATGGACTGTGTCCCTGTGTTTATTTGCTAATTTTTTCCTACTTTTTTTTGTTAATTTTCAGTTTAATCGAAATGAAAATTATGCTCGTTGTTCATGGTGTGTTTTCTTTTTCACAATACATATAATAAAAAGCAACCGAAACGGCAATAATAATAGAAACAATTGCAAACAAATAGCAATATTTACAACAAAATAAAGTAAATGTTGTATGCAACACAGAAATATTGTGCAGCATTGTACAGCATAGGCAGCAGGCAGGCAATAGCAATTGCAATAATAAGTTACGCCAACATAAAATTGAAACATTTAATGCACATCAAAACCAACAGTTTACGTAGTAACAATAACTACAACAATAAAATGTGTATGTTGCATGTATGTATGTATGTGTGCATGTATTGCATGAGTCGTATTGTAACATGTTTGTTGTTTGTTCAGTTTATTTTTTGCTTTGTTTTATTTTTACATATGAGCAATTATTATTGTTGTAATTTTGAAGCAATCAAAATTTGTAAAAAATTTTATTTATTTTTTTAGTTGTTGTTGCTGTTGCTACGAACACATCGTTCATCATTTTGTTGGTTGGTCTTTGTAGCAAATTGAGTTGTTTTTTTTTTATATAAAAAAAAAAATATTTTTTTTTACTTTTTTATTAGTTGCATTATTTTATTTGCAAAATTTTCTGTGTTACATGAGACTCCATCCATCCGATTATAATTTAAAATAACACACCGCTAAAAGACTGATATTAAAGAGGGTTTATTTTACAATTTAATAGACAGTAGTGGCTTTTGTTGTTTGTTAATATTTGGTTTTAAATGCATTTAACAATAAAAAAAAAACTATGCCATTAATAATGTTTCGTTTTGTGTCTTGTATTAAAATGAAATACTTACAATAAATATAATTTGTATGTCGAATAAATCAGAGTTTTCCTTTTTTCTTTTTTTTTGCTTTCGATTTCGTTACAACAAAAGTTTTTGTTTTAAACAAAAATTGTGTCATAATTTATTTACTGCTGTTGATGATATGGAGAAAACAAATAATTTCATTGTTGTAAAATGTCGTAAAATGACTTTGAATGAGTTTTACTTCTCCAATTTCTCTTTACAAAAAAGAATGCCTTGCAGCTAAATTGTATAGTTCTGGTCCATCAACAACAGGGATTTGGTTAGACTTTACAAAATTTTTTACTTTATAAGTTTGTATATATTTATACTTCTGACCAGTTTCATTTTGATATCGTTCTGATCTGACAAATGCGGCATATATAACGGGCCTTTTTTAACTACATGAGGACTATCGATATCGATAACTATGGGTTGACAGCTGAGAGTCTGAAACTGTGTTCATATTTCTGTCCAGTACACAGTAAAATGTAAAATCGAGATTCTTTTAAAAAAAAACGAAGATTCAATTAAAATAATAATTAGATTTCAATCTATCACGAAAAACGCAGAATCCATTAACAGTTTTAATTAAAAAAAAATTTAAAATTTGGCCTTTTTAAGTGCACTGTCTTGAGAGAAAACAAAATCAATTAAAGTAAACGTGGATGCATTGAAATTATAAATTGAAAAAAAAAATTCTCAAACAATTTTATTATTATTTTTGGCAAGATTGTAAGATTTGGCAAGTTTTCATGAATCGTTTAACGCCAGAACAAGACTCAAAAATTGTGGAAATTTATTTTGAAAAATATAAATCTGTGCTGGAAGGCACTTCGTCCATTTTACGGTCAACATAATCGTCGTAGTGAGCAAGCAATTCGCAGGAGCTATGCTTTCTTCTGGTAATTTTCTGGCAGATTTCGATTTTGCTATACGCCTGTTGCATTTTTTCTCACCCGAAAAAATTTACCCACCCTAATATTTATACTAGATATACATATGTATATCATGAAATTCTTGTATTAATCAGTTTGTAATGCAATCGTATTTAATTGACATCCAACTTAAATCTGTGATATTCGCAATTGCCACATTATAAATCTAATGGTTGTAAATTAATTAATAAAGAAAAATGTTGCAGCAACTCTGCTTTCAAAATTCTAAAAAAAAACATGAAAGTGCACAGTTGTGCTAGAATTAAGTTCTCTATCCTTCCATCTCTTCAGCACTTCTCTCTCCTTAACAGTATTCCTTTCTTCTGAGTACTGGTCTATGAAAAAAATATGGTCCAGCTACTCACCCCATTTTTGTGCAATTATATTTTGCAAACTTACTTCGTAAATGCATAAATAAATACATTTTAAAATATGATTTATGACTTATAAATCGAGGTATAATTTAGATGAATTTTGCGTCAGATAAAACACACTACACTTTTTGGAAAAAAAAAACCTTATTTTGTAGTCTAGTCTAGTCGTTAGTAGGAGTAATATTTACTTTAATATTTATTATAAATTTAATAGTAACCTTTAGTACGCACTTGCAAAAACGTAGTCGTAAGGAGAGAAAATTCCTTGGAAACTCCTCCATTTGACAAGCCCACCAGCGAAGTGAATTCTTTTTTGTAAGAAAGTCTGCGATCTAAAATATTTCCCTCAGCAATTTCATCGATTTCATTAAATAAAATTTAAATTACAACCACCTACTGCGTTCTTGTAATAAAACTTCAGGTTCATTTGCACAAAAACTTTTATTAAATATTCACAAGAAACCACAAAAAATATTTTTAATGCCCGGATAAATGCGGCGGCAACTTAGCCACGCCATACAACAAAGTCATAAAGCCTGACTACAATACAAGGTTTACTTTTCTCTGAAAATCAAATTGAAAGGAAGCAAATCGTCACAGAGGTATGAGTACAAACAAAAGGAATTTCCCATTTCTACTACTGCACTTGTCGCTGTCGCTGTCGTTGTCGTATCGTATCGTCATTGGAAAATGAGTTCAAGTTCTGTAATTTCACATTTGAAGTGTTTGCTTGCCGATGGCCAGCCTGTCCCAGACCAGGCCTTGCGGACATGCATACGCACATTTTACGAGTATAATTCAACAATAAAGCTTTTATTTGGTGGATGTTGGTCGCCATTCATAATGGGTCTATTATTTTTATATAAAATTTATAATTTTTTTCGTTTTTTTTCTCGTTGTTTCCATGTTGCATAATAAATGGAATTAGTTCATATGTAAATGCAGTTTATTCTTCGCTCGTGCTTGCTAAAATTTTTAAATTATTAAAAAGAAAACAGTGCACCTGTTTTCTAAATTTATATTGTTTAATTTTCTGGCAGTTCTGTTTTTTTTTTTTGTTTTGTTTGTGCAACGAGAAATTTTTGGATTTATTATCAAGTATTTATTCTTTATAGAAATTGTGTAATTAGTGAGGTAATGACATATTTTTAGAAATAATTGCAAACACTTTGTTGCGCTGTGGATGTAAATTTGATAATTAACCAAAAAGAAAATTACTACGAATTTTTATTAGATCGAACAGATTAGTAGAGTTAAGAAGGCAGAATATAACAAAAAAAAAAGCAGACAAATTTTTGAATGAAATAAACTCGTCTTACAAGAGAATTTTTGAAATTTATTTATGTTAAGAGAATCATGACACCTCTAATCCCCAAATGAACAGTCATTAGTTAGCTAATAGCAATAGTTTAACCCATAAGATGTAATTCACAGGTTTTTGTTTACTATTAGTTAAGCCACCAAATGTCATTGGTTAACAAATAGTTTGACAACAGCTGATTTGTAAATTATTATTAGTATTTTTGGTTTGATATCATCTATCATAATATAATATATATACACGGTGGGCCAAAAGTAATCACCCGTTGTTCTTTTGCTGTCTATAGCACGGATCATTATAGTAAGTCAGTAGTACTGGTGGCAATGTCAGTAGTAAATCAGTACTGTTTCACTATTGACATTTTCTACTACAACTATTAAACACATACCCACGTTGACTCATTTCTGATACGTATTGCAATCATTGCCCCCAATTAATAATTGTGCCACAAAATGACAACAACATATGTGTACAAGGCATTAAACACTGCTCTTTAATGTCAACATTAAGCATCTGCGCTACTGGTGATACAACATTAAAGTTGCCTTTGGTATAAACGTATTATAACATTCACTTAACTTACGGTCAGATTAAGCAAACATTTAATGCAATAATTATAATCTTTAAATAGTGTATACTTTCGTTTATCAAAGAAAAAACACGTCATGTAGTAGAATAGATTCTTATCTCAAATAAAATATATCGCAACATACCTGCAACATTTCATTACACGACTACTTTTATATTTTACTCTTATATCTCACGCACGATTGAATAATTATTTTTCCACTCAAGTATAGGGTGTCTTTTCAGCTGCATGAAAACTATTGATATCGATAACTACGGTTTGACAGCTGAGAATGTCAAACTGTATTAACATTTCTGTTCACCATGAATCGTTTAACGCCAGAACAACGCTTTCAAATTTTGGGAATTTACTTCGAAAAAAAGAAATCTGCTCGTGAAGTTTATGGAGCACTTCATCTATTTTAAGGTCAACATAAGCGGCGTAGTCATAAAACAATTTGAGCATTTATTGATCGCAATAATTTTACGCTTCTCGATCCAAAACCATCAACAAGACAGAGAAATGTGCGTACCGAAGCGTATGTTGTTGCTGTAGCGCGAAATATAGAAGAAGACGCCGAAATGTCGATTCGTCGTCGTTCTCAACTTGTTCGTCTTTTTTTTTTTTGTTTCCAAAATTTGTCAGCAAAATTCAACAGCATTTGGTTCCAACAACATCGCGCAACTTGACATAGAGAGCGCTTAATAATATATTTATTACACAATGAATTTGGTGACAACTTTATTTCCAGAATTGGTTCTGCTACTGATCCCTCTCTCGAGCGATTTAACGCCTCTGGATTACTTTTTAGGGGGCCATATTAAGTCATTGGTTATGACGAAAACCAGCAAGCCAATGTTCCAGCCACCATTGACGCCAAACGGCCAGATTTATTGGAAAAAGTAGTAAAAAAGTTAACTGATAAAAAATTTCATTCCAACAATATTTCTGTCCTGTCTCATGCCGCTACAGAAAAAAAACACCCTATACCGAACTATGTACATTTGTAAGTCCAATCTGACCATACCTCTACACACAAATTGTTGTATTTTATATAAAAATATGCTTTTGTAGGTGGTAATTTTTCTGTTGACATTTTCTTTTTTTTTCCAAAGTTGTGGGAACGTTGAAAGGAATTTGAGAAATGTGTGACTGAAGTAAAATAACGAATAGAAAAAGGGAAGTTTTTATTTATTTTTGCCACATAGTGTATTTTAAAATTCATATAGAGAACAACAATTTAAACAACTTCAAAGGGTTGTTACACCTTTGAGGTTTTAATTTGTAAAATACACCCTTTACTTTAGCCGAATGCATATTTAATTGCATAGAATTTTTCGGAGGAAAAATTAAATAGCATTAAAGAATTTGTAAGTAAACTTTTAGAAACCTTGAATGCAGTAAAATTATTTTAATTTAGAAAATAAGTTTAGTAAATTCGATTATTTATCTATTCATTTCATCTTCAGCAGGCCTTTGACCAAATTCTTGAAAAAAGCTAAGAAATTTCGCATGTTTATACAAGAACTCCCAAAAAATCTTTGGGAATTACGAAATATACAAAAAAAAACCAAACCAAATAGCTTCTTTAAAAATATTCTTTGTTTGTTGTATACATGGTATTATTCGATTTAAAACTATTTACTTTTTCTAAAACTTTATAAATTCACATTAATTGCTTTGCAAAAAGTACATGTACCTAAATTTTATTTTTAGTAATACGTACACACATATGCACTTTATATTATTTTTTATTATTTATTATTTATTGTATACACATATGTATGCATGGATATTTCACCTATATCTAACAGCTTTTAATTAAATTGTAAGCGACATGAACTAAGTCCCCAAAACAGAAGTGAACTAAACGCCAGGCAACAGCATTAGTTTTTGAGCACATATTTCACTTTCGGTGAAATTTTTGGAGTCCTAGTTCATTTTTAAATTTTGGGGACTTTCTTTATATGAACTTACTCGCCATACTTTAGGGAATTAGTTGATGTCTTATTGCCGGCAAAGTTCATTAGGACTTACGAATTCAGTCTTCTTCAATGAATTAAGAATCTAAAGAGAACTGTCCCTAAAAGTTTGCTATTTCGATTCTCGAAACGTGTGGCGGACTCATCACTTGATTTAAAGCGCAATTAATGGCGTTTACTTTCTGACGAAAGTGTAAAATATATGCTACATTTCGTTACTTTTCGTGTAGCATTCTGTAAAGTATGCAACATTCTAGAAAAGGATCACGTTCCTTTCTAAATATGTTGCAGCAATAACTGGCCAAATATGCAACATATTTGACATGCTAATCTCAAGTAGGGGTGAGATATTGACCTATTTTTTTTTATCTTGGACCAGCGCTCAGGAGAAGACCCCTACACATGCCGTGCATTATGCTGAAACTAGAGGAAAGGGATAGTAGGAGAAATAATAGGAGGTGAAGTTTCACTATCTTACAATACTGCTTTTTGCACGTTATTTGTTTTTGTAGCAGTGATGTAGCGTCTCTGATGTCAAGGAGAGGTATTAAATTTTGAAGTTTCGTTTTTAGTAGCCATTTTTAGTAATTATTTTACTTCACTGGTGCTACACAATACCGACGAAGGAGGGCGTTCTGAAGTGCCTGTGGATGGAGTACGGCTGAAGCCGTGACTATGCCTTCGCCACTGAAACCTTGCGACAACAACTGACACAAATGCACATCAGAAAAAATGCCAGATGTCTTTATGAGTCTGAAACTGGTGTTGACCCCAGGAAAAATTGTAGTCAACGTGCCATCGCCACCCTCATCGTTAACAAGTAAAATTTTATACAAATGAGAACTTTTATTCTTGTTATTTTCATTGAATAATTTCATAACAAAAAAAGCGGTGTGTAGATACGAATGAAAGTTTAAAATATAACAATAGAAAATTTCAAAAAGGAAAACTTTCATAATCTGATCCGAGACTAAAGTAGGAAATTTTTGTTCCTACAATTTCAAACATGAATGTTTTCAAAATACTAGCCTCCTCAACAACATGTTGGCATCACTGCTAATTCGCACACCCCAATCTGTTTTAAAAAAACTGGTTTCTTGTTTTGCACCACAATGTGCATGACTCATTCTGTTTGATTTGATGCTGCAGTTGTGTTATTGTAGTTTTTTCGTTTTTTGCAATGGCAAAGTGTTTTCGTTTATTTCTAATAACAAAAAAAAAAAAAAAACAAATATGTACACTTTACTTAAAAGAAATTATTTGTTTGTAGTGTATGTACTACTTATATACGAGTATGTACATACATACGTGTTTGCATATGATTTTGTTTGTTGTGAAAAAGACGTCTAAAAGAAGAGAAAAATAATTGAAATTCAAATAACTGGGCTGATCGAAGTTAAGTTGTTGTATTCGACCCGTACACATACGATGCATTGTGCTGGAATTAAAGGAAAGGAGAAATGACAGGAGGTGAAGCTTCACTTACAACTTACAAGTTAATTTCAATAAAATAATATAATACAAACACATATGAAACATTTTACTTATATTTTCGTGCCTTGTCGCTTGAAAAGTCCATATAAACCAGTTTTAGCCACTTTAGTGGGCATGTGCCACGCCTTAACCTAGGGCAATCAGTCTAAAATTTTGGAATTTCACTATTGGCGTAAAAAGGAACAATTTGAGGGGGGCGGTACACTTTTTTTTGCAGAAAAAAAAATTTTCCGAACAAAAAAAGTTCGGTCTAATGTACATAGTACACATATTATCTGCTGTCCCACGATATCGATTATTTACCTTCAAAACAAAAACACATTTTGATAAGGATAAATAAAGGACAAATAAATGACAAAAAAGATAAATTCTCTGAAGAGCTAGATATTAGTATACATACTAACAAAATGTTCCTTGTAATGTTCTTAATAAATCTTTTGAAGGCATCGTATACGAAGAACCTAAATATTAACGATTTTCTATGTCAGCTTACCATACAAGGATAAAACCTGGCCGTAAAACGAGCTCTAGACATAAACCCTTAAAACACCAATACACTTGTCATTTTTAGTCGCCTCTACCAGAATCAGTTGGCTTATATTTTTTGGCGTGTTGTAAAGTGTAATCGGTTGGTCAGCTGTTGTTTTTTCTTAACAGCTGATAATCTGAGGATATTTAAAAACAACGGCTTCAAAAATACTCTAGTAGCTATGCAAGCCATAAAATAACTGATATTTCACTTTAACTTCTTTCGAAACAGGGCACTTTTCGATAATAAGTCAGTTCTTTTTTAATCTCACATCTTTTCTGAAAGTTTGCCATATGATATTTGTATTTGAAAAATTAATTTTTCATCAATTAATACCTTTAATTAACTGCCACTCCCTAGAATACTACACAAGAAGCAGTATTTTCTATACAATAATCTGTTAAAAGAAATTTGAGAAAAGAAACAAAAAAAAAAAGAAAGTACAATAATGTATTTATGAAATACGCATTTAGGCAATTGGAATTTATGAGTAGCAAATAAATGTTTCATCTACGAGCACATTTAGGCAGGAATTTTTATGAAAAATTTTATTAATATTTGTTCTCATGTATAATTTGAGTCGCTGGTTTTGTGTTTGTCGCATTTATAAAAGCCGATGTATTTTGGGAATGTATTAATTTCCTCCCTTTTCATCTCTAAAGGGGCATAAAACCAGCTGTAACATGAACATTTCGTCAGGCGTATGGTTTGATGAATAATGGGATGAAGTCAAATAGAACTATAATTTTTTGGATTGCTGTTGTTTCTAATAAACTCTGACAAAAATTAAAATACATTTTTATTATTTTTATAAAATAGAGACAGACTGTGTATAATGAATGCATTTGTAAAAGGTAGAATATGAAAGGAGGGTTTGACGTACTACGTACACACTACATACATATGTATGTATGTATATGTACATAAATTCCTTACAGTGTTTTAAAAACAAGGAGAAAAAATACAATAAAATAATTTTATGGCACCACAGAAAATCATATGTTTTAAAGGGTGTTGAAAAAGGAGGTGGAAATATAGAAAATATGTGTTTTTTTCCTGGTAAGAATTTTCTAATTGGGAGTTATTTTAAAAACTCCATTCGTTGCTCCTCCATCACTATACTGAACATTTTGCTGCCAAAGTCTCAAATCTTTATTCTACGAAAATTCTCGTTTTCTTTCTCGTTAAGATTTTCTTTGTGTTTGAATAAGCAAGGAAAAAGAAGCAGTGGAATCTTGGTTCTACGGCAGTTGATTAAAAACATTTACTCAACAGCTTCCCAGAGTAGCGTTAACAGTCACAAACTTGAAGAACAGTTTTTGGCTGGAAAACAGTAGGATGTAAGACACCAGCACTCACGAGATGACTGCTACACATTCGGTGCATTGCGCTGGAACTATAGGAAAGGTATAGTAGGAGAAATGACAGAAGGTGAAGCTTTACTATCTTACAACTCCGCTTTTGCACGTTTTATGTTTTTATAGTCAGTGGACTAAGGACGACGTTCTGATGTGCCTATGGATTGTATACAGCTGAAGCCGTTACTGTTCAATGACCAGTGAATATGTCTTCGCCACTGAAACCTTCCGACAACAACTGACACTAAGACACACAAATACACATGAGAAAAAATGCGAGATGTTTTCATGAGTCTGAAACTGCGGTCGAACTAAGGAAATTTTTGGTTTTGTAGTCAACGTGCGGACTACTTCGCCCTTTATTGCATTAAGTTTTCCACCATATTCAATCCGTGGTCTTTAAATATTATATCGCCATTTTGACGATTTTTTGTCTCGAAATTAGCAAAACGACGATCTGGCGATTTTTTCCTTAAAAATTACGATTTTTGCACTGGTCTAAATATGCCAAATTTCGTAAATAAGTCAACTATAAGTTTGTGAAATCAATTAAGTGCTGCGCAATTTAACTACAATTTCATTTTGCGGCATATTTTATGCTGAAAGGATATTTAATATTGCCTGTATGACTTGAAACTTTTTTGTAAAGTTTACAGCTACTTTACGTTACATAATGTATATACATACATATGTCAAATATCGCACTCGTGAAACAATATAATATATTTGTTTTCCTTTTTATGAGAAATCAACATTTAGTTTTTATACCCACCGATTTTAAAAATTTTACGTAATTTTGCCAAATCTTTATTAATAAAATTTTTTATTTAATTTTCATATATGTACGTTCCTCCAATTTATAATCATAATGTTTTTTACTTTTATATTAAAAACTTTTAAAACTTCAATTAACGCTCTATGAGACGAGTTCTTATGTTATTTTTTAATTACATCTTAATGAATATTAAAAAAAGTTTTGAAAATATTCATTTTCCATTGTTCGATTTTTTTTGAGGATTTTTCAAAGGTGAAATGACGATTTTTTCATATTTTATTGGGATTTGGACGATTTTTGGAGAATTTTGTCTGACAGCACAGCTTTGGAGTGAAAGGATTTCTGTCTATGTGCTGTTGCCATGCAACAGAACAATATACTGATCAACACAATAAAGCGGAAAACAGCCCAAAAGTTGATCAGTATCAGATATTAGGCAGATCGGGACGCCTCAGAAAGGCTGGTTTAAAGTTGCAAGATACTATGACCGGATTGCAACTTATTTGACGGGATAGTTTTACCTAAGTTTTCGTTATTTGATCACAATGCCAAAATTTACTCGGTATTTAGACCACCGTGGCGTTGAGCCGAAACGATAGTTAACTACATGAACATGATATGTAGTGGATATTATATTTCAAAAAAAGGTATAGTATAGTGATGGAAAACAAAATATAGCGCTTAGATTTACACATCACAGATTTTGGGACTTCACTAAAATATTTGCCTTGAATTTTTTTTAGGGGATTTTAACCATTCAGATTTAGCTTCAGCTACGAGAATTACAGAATAGTGCATCTGATCCATTCTTATTAAGTTCATATTGGAAATTAGCTTATTTGATTGTTTAGGCTATTTGACATTAACAAAATTAATTCATTTATTATGGCTTCTTTTGAACGGAGCGGAGCGTGTTGCCAAATTCTGGCGATTGAAATTAATCAATCATTTCTTATGTCGTCACCCTTTACAAAACGAATTTGTTGGTAAATATTATTTTGCGTAACTTGAAACTACCACCCTTTCATTATGTTTCATTTCTATTATAAATAATTAGAAAGTAGTGGCTAATGCTGTTTTTGATCTTCAAATTATGTTGAGATAGTTCAAGTTTTAATACCTGTGTACCGTATGGAATAAGTGTGCATGCCCGATGCTGTTCACTGATAAACCAAATGTACACAAAAAATATTAAGAACATAAAGGCAAATGGCGGTGAGTTGGTATTAATAATAACACGCTTTTTGTAAAAAAAAAAAGCGTGCTCTGCAGCATTTCACTTTGTTCATAGATTCATCATCAGCAGCGGATTATAATAATGCACTGCAGTGATGCGACGATGCCTCCTTTCGTTTCTTGCAGCAGTTTATTTTCAACGAAGGGTGGTTTATTATTTCTATTACACAAATTAAATGAAAGAAGTTCTTGAACAGGCAGCATTTGCCAGCAACTAATTTTTACTGCGCATAATATTCCTGCCTAGCATTTTGAAATATACTCGTTTATGTGGCTGTGTGTGTGTGTGTGTGTGTGTGTACATTTGAGTGAGTCTAATAAATTCCTGAAATTCCTAAAGGGTAAACTTTCAATTAAGCAAATTATGAAATACATATTTCAATTTTCTTTTTTTTTTAGCCGTTGCCTTAATGTTCTGTATAAATTCAGTCTCCCAAATTTATGCATTTCATTGAAATTTGACATTTAAATGTTTATTGAGAGGACTGGCTGTCTTTTGTAATATTCGTCTGAATTATTAGTGGCAGGAGTTGTCTAGGAATGTTTTAGAAATTTTATCACAAAATGCAAACATTTATAAATAGACAAATTTTCCAAATATTAATTTTTCTTACCTTTTTAAGGTCTTGAAGTGAGGCAGATACTACGAATTCGTCATTCGGTTTGTAACCTTTTACTTATTTGGGGGTTTCATAATGTCCGTTTTTAAGTCTATTGTCATAATGTCTAAATATTTTAAAATAATTTAAACAAATCGCTGTTGTGCTTCAAACAAAAAACTCTGAAAAAAACATAACTTTTCGAGCTTTGTTTATTATTTTATATTTTAAACGCTGAAACTCTTCAGTCGAGATCGCGTTAACTTTTACAAGTTTATAATTGATTAAAGAATGGAAAATTGTTTAAAAATTTTTCACATTTTTATACATTTACATTAAATTACATTTTTTTAAGTAAATGCTTTATTGTTCAGGCCTTCATTTTTGATTTCATTTCATCTTCGCTAAATTTCCAATTCTACTACTCTGGCCCGCTTTCCTATGACGTCACTGGACGAATAACACTCTTCTTCTTCGTATTTTGTTTAAATTCTTACTGCAGCATATTCATGCAGCTTAGTTTCTTCCAACTCAAAATAATTTTAAAATGTAATAGAAGCATTTTTTTTTTTTGCTAGAGATGTTTTAAAGTCGTTGCTGCCGTATAAATCGTTAAATATCAAATTAAAATTTGGCGCTTTTTTTGTATTTGTGTTTCTGACCAAAGGGTTTAAGTAATATTTTTCAATTCTTTGCTGTTGCTGCTGTTATTGTTCTTATATAACATTATTGTGGGACAGAGGCTTGGCGAAAGCTTTAACACAAAGTGTGGGTTTAATAAATGTTAATTGTTTTTCTTTTTCTTTTTTTTTGTAAACTCGACATCAAAGCCATTTATTTAATTTTACTCCGTATTTTCTTTTTATGAGAAGTGTAATCGGAAAATAAACATTTTTATAATGCTAAAAAGAAGAAAGCAATAAAGAATTTTCCGCCCAACACAAAACTGCGTAACTCGCAGTTTTCTTTTAACAAGAGCCTTTCAAATAAATAATTTATTTCATACTATAAAATAAAATAGCATAAAATACCTAGATACGAGTATACATGAACATTGAGCATATCCATACATATGCAATAGAAAATCTTTTTCAAGTTTTTTTAATCGTTTCTTTTTTAGTTTCTTACATGGCGCCATTAATTAAGTGGAAGTGCCATGGATTTCATGCATTTTCATACTCCTGCTTTCAAAATTCGTTTGTAAATTTTTTCTATTGGTGCCGTCCGTCACAATACTTTGGGTAGAGCATGTCCAGCGTTTGTGAATTTTTGTTTTTATTAGAACCAATTGACCTTTTAAGCCAATTAACCTATTTAACAGTGTAAATTTTCTGCATGGAGATACAATTGGTCGATAGGAAATAATTTAAAAAAGTTGTTGTTTCTTCAAAGGGGACGACAAAAGTACCCCAAATGGTAAACGTGAAAAAATGCATTTGTTTGAAAGCTATTGGGTCCCATTTATAAAAAATTTAAATCCTTTATGGAGTAAAAAGTTTTGAAAAAAAATTTAACCGACTTAAACAAGCAATTAAAAAGTAAATAATAATAATAATAATAAATGAACTGCTTGAAGTTGGTGCTGAGTAGTAGGGCGAAGTTAAAAAATGTTAACAGTCCGCAGCCCATATATGGGCTGCGAACGGAAAGCGGCTGAAGTCCACAGCCCATATGTGGGCTTTTAATTCATTCAATTTTAAATAGCTTTAGAATTGTGGACGATGAGGAACATCGTTTATTTGTCGTGGACTTCACAGGACAGACCATTAAAAAAATGTGCTGGGACATGGAGGAAATCTCGTTTATTTGGCATGGACTCTGACAGTCCAATTATTCGTCCGTATATTTTGCTTTTCGACTCACTGTTGCTCAAAGTCTATTCAATAGTGTTTTTTTTTTTTTCGTTGATTTTAATTGAATAATACAGTCGGTAGAAATGAAGAAACCCCGTTATTGCTATAGAAAATGCATTATAAAAGCTAAAAATATGCGCAGCCTACATGTGGTCTGTGGACTCTGAAGGCGATTTATTGAAGATTTTGTTCCATGGAGTCCACATCCAATATATGGGCTATTAAAACGAAACACCCCTTTAGGTATTTATACATATTTTAAAAGATGTAGACCTTCATATTTATTGCGGTTTACACCAAATACCCCGATTTAGCAGAAAAAAAAACCGGACGTGTGAGGCACTCGACAGTCCCTACCTTGGACTGTTAACATGTTAGGCCTTGAGGAGCTGCGGCCCTTAATATACTGCTTTCACGTTTTGTTTATATTATATGTAATACGTTTTATACATGTTGCAATATATGTATTTGGCAACCCGGACACAAATGACAGTTGTCCGCATTAACGTGACGAAATCTGTTTGGTAAACTCCTTCTTTTTTCTTCGGGAACGTTTCACCACGTTTTTTCTGAGATGTTAGAAATCTCATCGTGAAATCATATAAAGTTTTTTTGTGATATAATAATTACTAATCGTAAAAAAGTAAATTATTGCAACATTAAATATAATTTAATTAAATGTATGTATCTTTTACAAGACATAGTACATAAAATTATTTTTATATTTTCCTGATAATAACGAAGTCTCCCATGAAAAAGTAATCATCAAAATCGATCAACGCAGTAAAAAGTTCTGAGGATGGGGAGCTGTACTCCCCCGATTCGCCCGCCAT
Organism: Dexiosoma caninum; assembly: GCA_963924685.1. NCBI lineage: Eukaryota > Metazoa > Arthropoda > Insecta > Diptera > Tachinidae > Dexiosoma > Dexiosoma caninum. The sequence continues at coordinate 9,471,004 of OZ004726.1, read as the reverse complement.
TAATATGGCACCGCACCGTAAGCACGAGCTTTCTTATGAAAAAATAATTATAAAAATCTATTCACCCATTAAAAAATTGTGTGGAAGGGGAGATGTATTCCGCCAATTCACCGGCGATTGAAGTGGGACAGCACGGTCAGCACAAGCTTTCCTATGGTCTACTCAGCAAAAAGTTCTGAGGTAACGGACATGAAATAAAATAGAGTTGAATTGAAAAGTTCCTCCTTTTCTGAAGTGCCTATATTTTTTTTTTTGTGAAACGTTGTTTTTTGGATAATACACTTTTATTAATTTCGGATGCCTCCGTAACATACTTCATGAGCATTAGTCTTATCAATCTGGTGGTGCAGATTCAATTCCCGCCTCGCGCCTGGCTGTTTCTTGTAGTATCACAATGGGCATAAACTCTGGCCTAAGTGGAGCGTTCTCGTTCGGAGAGCTTCCGCCACCTAACCTAATCTAATGTCCACATAAACCGTAACGCTGTTGCAGCTGATATGATTGTACATACTGCCTTTTATTTATTATTGACATTTCCTAATTTGCGTATCCCAATTTTTAATACAAATTAATTTTTATTAGTATCACTTCTATTTTTATTGACCTTTATTAAAATTAAAAAAAAAAAAAAAAAAAAAAAATATTTTTGTTAATACAAATTATTATTTCCTGACGATGCTACCTATTTGGTAGCGAAATATTGAGAAATAAATAATAATTAAAAAACTTTTCATAAAAAAGACCAACGCTCAAAAATAAATATAATTAACAAATTAATTTTTTTTTATTTATTTTATTTTCATTATTTTTATGTGTCATTCGCGTACCACCACAGTTTATTGACCTTTTAAAAACTGTATTCTCGTTTATTTTACCTTCTTTTATTTTTTATTTTCTCCTTCCTTTCACATTTTGCAATTTTAAATTGTAAAAAATAGATCCCCTCCGTATCACACCAATGTTGCCGCCATAGATACTCACAAACACACCGAAACAAGAGAAAAATTATTTCTCCAATGGTTAATTGTTGTAGTTATGAGAAGTTTACACTTCGAAAAAAGTAAATATTACCATAATGATGTAACTGTAACAAGATGGCCGCTATCAATTGTCTAAGTTCGTAAGATCCTTTAGTTATAATATTTAATAAATAAAAATACAAGAAATCAACAATCTCGTCGTCCGCATTTGACATGTGCTGGTATCTTCGTACACGTATGTACAGTCGAACTTCTCTATAACGTATCAGTTGGGGACCATAAAATTTCTACGTTATAGAGAAACTGCAGAAAATTTTGACTAAATTTTTTTTATGTAGAAAATATATTTATTAAGGGCTTATTTCTGATTTAAGAAAGAACGCTTTCATTCGCATTCTATAAGAAAGAACATTGATTTCGATTTCTCTACACACTTTCTATGCGAACAGTGACTCGATCTAGAACTCGAATGAAAACGTAAGTGTTTTCATATAAAATCCGATTTCTCTGTTAAGAACGTGTGAGAATGAAATGTCAAAATCACTCACTTTTGGTTTTGCTTTCGTATTGAGAATTTACATATGAGTATACATACTTGTAAATAAAAAAAGAAGAATAAAAAATCTAAGTACAATAAAAAAGTATTTACAAATGGATAACAAGTGGTAAGTATAAACTATTCATATGATATACATATGAATGTATGTATTTAACAATTGTTTTTTCAGTTTAAAGAAGTCAACAATGCAGCAACTGAAACACTTTTATAAAATTAAAACAAAAAACACAAAATTTACAAATATTTTTTTAAATTTTCTCACCCTTTTATTTATTGATACTTTCCACCAGCTGATCACACTTACACGCAGTTGTATTAGCTTTAGAATAACTTCGTAGTATTTTTTAATACTTTTAACAGAAATATAATAATTTATGATCTGGCATTGCTTCTACTTATTAAAACGTAAGATACCAAAATTGACATACGTAACTTACTGCGAAAGAAAGTGAGTGCCAATGAGAAATCCAAATTGATTCGAATTCGAGCGAGTGCTTTTCGTTCGCTTAAGTTATCTTTCTTAGCTCAGAAATAGGCTGTAAGCCAAAAAAAAATTGTTTTTACATGAAGACATTAATTTTTTTTTATTAATACATACATATGTATGTGACTAAATTGATGCAAAAAATCGATTGCTAAAAACTTCGCAATAGAGAGATTATTTAGTGTGAAAAATTCTATTTAGGTCTTAAAAAATTGTACGTTAGAGAGAGAATTTCGCTATAGAGAAGTTGGTTATAGGGAGATCAAATTGTATGAAAATACTCACAAAAATGTTGTGTTCACGAATTTTATTTGTTATAGAGAAGATTTCGTTATAGTGAAGTTCGCTATAGAGAAGTTTGACTGTATATATACAGTGTGGCCCAAAAGGACCGAAGCAGTTTGAATTCCTTATAATTTTTTTTTTTTTCAGTTTTTTTGTAAAGAACACAAAACACAATTGAACAACGTGCAAAATATCGTTGAACTTAATTTCAAAAGGAAATCATGATTTTATTCATAATTTAATTATGAGCGACGAAGCACATTTCCAATTGAATGGGTTCGTTAATAGGCAAAAAGGGCTACGGAAAATCCAAGAGTAGTTCAACAGCGAGAATTTTCGTCGAAAAGTAATGGGCCCATATTTTTTTGAAAATGAATACGGTGTCGCCGTTTCCATCACTGGTGTTAGATATCGGACAATGTTCGAAAATTTGGAAAAGGCCAGCCGTGGAAAATCATCCTCAAGTATGGTTCCAACAGGATGATGCTACAGCGGACACAATGGCTCTTTAAACTCAAACCCTTTCGCTCATTTTGTGCCACCCTGTATGAGTTTATGAGATTTAAAAATTGTATTCCAAATTTTTATAATTCCCAACAATTTGGCAACACCGTACAGCATACTAGAACAAGTACAGTATAAGCACTTTCCAAAAATTCTACTTAGGTCCTTTTTGTTTTAATCACTTTGAAATTGTATATGTGGATTTACGTCTATATGTATGTACAAGTTTCTATTGAACTCTCGAATTGTCTCTTTAATACTTACTTCCCTTGATTCCCAATAATTGTGTTGTTGCAATATCACTTTTACGAAATGAAACGAAATAAAAGGATGGAAAAGAGATTAAAGCAAATGGCACTCAATAAACCATTAAGAAACTATTCGTAGTAGGAACTCAAACACATACAAACCACACATACATACATAATGAATGTGTTATGCACATATGTATATGTATATGTATAATGTATATGTACTGACATGTGTATATACTATTATAGAATATCCTCTATTAGGTAAGATATGATTGTTCTAATTTATTTTTTTTTTCCTTGTTGTCCACAATATGACACTGACAATGAAATTTTTTATTAGAATGAAAATAAAAAGCTTGATGGTTTTGTACATTATAATGATGAGAGTTTTTCTAATTAGAAAATAAAATACAATAAATAAAGAATTTCGATTATTTCATAAAAAGATAACATCGGTAAAAATACCAAAGAAAGCTCAGGACATAAAACGGTAATAAAGAGGAAAGAAACTATCAGCAATAAACCACCCAAAGGCATATTCTAATAAATATTTATATGCAGTCATAAAAATTTTTTATTTTGTTACAGGAAATATACACAGGAAAAATAAAAGGAAAATTTTTTTTTTATAAATTTTTTTTCTTAAATATCAAATCTTATCTCGAAAAAATACTCTGTTTGGGTCTAGATCGTGCCATGCATAAATTTTTATTTCTTGTATATTGCTGAGAGCTCATTTACGACCCTTTTCACAAATGTCTGATCAAAAGTTAACGTGGAATTTAACGGCAACTTTGGCATACAAAACTTGCTGTTAAAGCTCAGGTTAAATTTTAATCGTACATTTTGAAAAGGGCCGTTATTCTGTTAGCATTATTTAAGAAATACCCCGTGAATATACAGGAAGTCCTTGATAAACCGTATCTCGCCTATCCGGATTTTTCAGTGATACGGAGGTCATTTTTGATTGCATTGTGTATTCTATAATCCGGACAGACTGCAATTTTATACGTACAATCCGTATTTTATATAAACTATTGGCAAATATTTCTTTTTTTAATTAATTGCTAATCCAAAAACATCGTTTTTTTTACCTTTGTTACTTCAAAAACAAACTATTATGGTTCGCAATTTCATTTGATTATATAAAACTTACAAACATTATCACATCGATAATTGTTTTAAAAGCAATTTAAATTTAAAAAAATTTTTTTGAAATTTTATTCGTTCATTCGTAGGTTCAAATCAATTATCCGCATTATCAAGGACTTACTGTAGTTGAAGCTTCTCTCTCTCTTTTCTGGTTTCAAATACTTTTCATGGCCATTGCGAAATTAGATCAAGAATATCCTATTGAAAGATGCCAAACATATATCTTTCCTTGTATTTTGGTCATTCTTCGTCAGAAAATGCACATGTTACGAACTTTTCTAATACTTGATCGTTTGTATCGAACATGCTAAAAAATAAAATTTTGGTTATTATTAAATCCAAATTAGGATAACGTTCGTAACATTTTTAGTCCGAAAGAAATAGACATGAGGCAGTATTTCAAGGGAAAGTCAAAGTCAATCAATACCGACCTACATAAGCTGAAATAATTTCTTATTTTAAATTGTATTTCTCTTCGTGGAAACGAAAAAAATTTATATTTAAGAAACTTTAAAATTTTATTATCGTCAACTTTTGCCGATACTATATCAGATGAAATGAGTGCAAAGATAATTAAATTTTTGTTCTAAAATTTTACTACCACTACTATTGCGAATACAACCGTTATTACTACAAATTCACTTTAAAAAATGTGTTGGTAAATCGAGTGATTATATTTTATATTATTTCGGTTCTTTCTAAAATGTAATGTTTTAACCAAGCGGAATGACTTTTGTGTGCAATTCGTGATATAATTAACAAAATAAATTAAAAATTTACGTATACTGACGCAAAATAATAAAACAGTAACGAAAATATTACATTTTAAACAATTTGTAGGCATCACGATACGCATCGAATGAAAAATTCCGTCCGATAAAATATTCGATACACAACGAAAATTTTGATGGTTAATTCGATGTTATTCGATGTTCGAAAAACTATATTAATATTTAATAGCAAGAAGAAAAACTTGAAATACTTGTAAGAAAAACTTATTTTTTTTTTCAATAAACTTGAAAACATTTTTGCACTTAAATAAAACTACTAATAACAGATAAAACTGTATAGTTGGCAAAGCTGTCAGCGTTTTAAAATAACCTTTACTATCCTGAAAAAATGTTCAATTGGACTTAAATTTATAGGTCCAAAGTACACAGATTTTATATGTATTGTTGGGTAGTAATAATGGTAGCTAATTCTGACTCGACTTAAATGCATTTCACAATTCTAGCTTGCCAGTTGGTGTATTGGTACCGCTATTCCTACCACTGCTAAATACAGTGAGGTTTGAGGCATAAATTTCTGCTTCTTACATAACACTTTAATGCCGTTAATAATTATTTTTATGATTCTTTAAATAATAAGAACATACATACATATATAATAGATTTTCTTCTCCTAATCCTTTACAAATGTAAATCTAACAGTTTCCCAACCTCCTGTTTCTTGAATGGTATTCTTTCTCTTTTAACATTTACAAAAATCAGCTGTTTTTTTAAATACACAATTCGTTTATTTTCCCTTCGCTACTTGCAAATATGTTCGTTCTCTTAAGAGAAAAATTCTTCGAATTCTTAAAATTCCATGCCAAGCGCTTTAACAAAAATAAAACTCAATTATGATAGAGTCAAACACAAAAATAAAAATGAAAATAACGAAAATTGAAAAAAATTGCCTACTCCTCCTTGTTATTTGTAAGAGTATATGGAAGTAAGCACATGCTGTGTGCGTGAGTGTGTGTGTGTGTGTGTGGAGAAAGCAATACATTCACACTCAAACTCTTGCTTTCGTGCTAAAAACAAACACTCACCAATTTTGTTTTTTTTTGCAACATGCTTTTGTACTCAAACTCTTCGTACGTAACATATCAAACAAAAAAGAAATTCCTCCCTCAATAGTTATTAATACAAAATGGAACCAAGGAAAAAAAGCGGCGTTATTTACTCCTAAACATTATCCTGCTAAGCACATGAGAATTATTTTCCCTTTCAGAGAAGAATTTTTTAACGAGTATTTCAGTGTGGTTGTCGTTGTTGTTATTGTGGTGGCTTTGCACCACACACAATCATCCCCTACAAATTTCTCTAATGTTGGTGGTGGCATTTAAGTTGTTGTAGTTGTTTTCATTATTTGTTGTTGTAATTTATGTTGTGCTGTGTTTCTTCCGTTTTGAGAAACACTTGGAAAAAAGAAATAAAACAAAAACAGTTTTAATGTTGTTGGCTTGGCAAACACATACAAACTGTGAAAAAAAACTAATGAATTTGGTGATTTTTATTTATTTATTTTTTTAATTAATCAAGTTGGGTTAACGCGTTGTACGTTTTACAATGTTAAATTTAGTGCTGAAAGAAAATTATTAATTAAAACAAAAACAAAAAGCATAACTTTAAAATCGTGAAAATAAGCGTGTAATAAAACAAAATGTTAATATTGTAAGAAAATAGTATAATATTTTAAAATTTAACTGGCGAAAAGTTATGTACGAGCATATGTATGTACATATCGTAAACATTGAAAGCATAAATATGTAAATGAAATTTCACCCCCCGTAAAGTTTAAAAGTGTTTTTGAATGGCAGCTGCCACTACATGTAAAATCGCCGTTAAATTTTGTTCAAATGCGAAAAATAAAATATACTTTTTTCATAACAGATAAATTTGTTGGCTTTAACTGGATTCGTTTGCGTGCAAGAGTTGGAGTGTTTGGTGTTTGTAATAATTTCAGTGATTCAGTGTTAGAAAATATTTATGATTTGATAGTTAGATATTTGATTTCTTATTACAAATACGTTTGTGTTGAATTGAATTCTCTTAAATTGTTTTTATAATTTTTTTAACAAAATATATCTTAAATCTGAAAAAAACGGCACCAAAGTGGCGCCGTTACACAAAAATTTGGATTATCTTGAGGAATTTAAAGCCTTGGCCGGTGAGTTACAAGCAAATATTTCTATTATTTTTTATGCACAAATCTTTCGTTTCACATTAAAAATAACTATTCAAAGAATACGCTATAAAAAAATTAGCAACCTTATTCATAAACCGTTGTTAAAGTCGTGTGGCGCTAAATAAAGAGTTTTGTGGATTTAGTAAAACACAGACTTCTTATACAAACGATCATTTTTTTTCTTTGGGAAGAAGAGACACGTTTTTTTTTTTTTTAATTTTTCATTTGGGAAAAATGACATTGAATACCGTACCATAGAATTTATTCATATTTATGTATTCATCTACATTAGATAGTACCTTAAAAAAAAACCTTGTACTTGTAATTAAAAAAAAAACTTTTTGGCGAAGGTAGGGGTCACCTCTTTAAACTTTCCTTTATATCTTTGTGATTTGCAGTCGTATTTTAAAGAATGGTATATCAATGTTTTTGATGACGTTCTAAAACCGTAGACGAAACATGAATCCATCACAATTCCCCAGAGAACAAGGAACAATCGAAGCAGTGGGTTGCAGCGGGTGAACGTGCACCAAAGAAGGCTAAAGTGGCTCTGTCAGCCAACAAGATCATGACCGCAGTATTGTGGGATGCATCCGTTCTCATTCCCATAGATTACCTACCAATATTATTAAGTGCTTTTATACAGCTTCGATATTGGTTTAAAGCCAACACAATCACATTTGGTGACCAAAAAAAGAGCTGCTCCATCAAGATTTAGCCCCCTGCGACTATTTTCCTTTTCCAAACCTGAAGAAATGGCTGGATGGTAAGAGATTTGGTTCGAATGAAGGGTATGAAGGTATTGAAGAAATGAAATAATTAGAAAATAGGATCTAATAAGAGATTATTTTGAAAAACAGAACGATTATTTGCATGAAAAAATTTTTTATTCAACATGTCAGGGATTTCTCAAACATCACTCGTATATATATATACAAATTATTTGGCGAACTTGAATACGCTAGTTTTTGTTTCCACCATACACAACTGTTGTCAACTTAATTTGTAAAAAGTTCAAATAACACTGTGAACACATCTTACAGACATTTTCAACCTGTATTATTGGTGGTATGGAAGGAATAAAAGAGAATCTGTGCAAAATCTGTAATTTTCTGAAATTGTTGCGACCGCATTCAGCAGGTGACCCCTACACATGCTTTGCATGTCGATCGATCTTCCTGAAATGTGCAGTATTTAATGCAATATGGTGGCAAGATGCAATGAACACTTTACTCGGTGAATATTTCAAGAGCGATTAGAATCTTCCATACAAGATTCATATTTGTGATTGACTCGAATGATCGATATTTCTGCAAGTGCGAATTTAAAAGTTTTAGTAGAACGTCTTATAAGAAGATGTAAAAAATTAATTACGATTCTCACTATGAATTCCTTAAGGACTATAAAGCTAAATATTTCTTTTGATTCAGTTAGACGCACGACGTGACTTCAGCGTTTTATTAAAAATAATGAGTCTAGAGAAAATGGAACATCTTTTCTCAGAATTTTCATCTTTGTGTTTATCAAAATTCTAAGTGGAGACAATAAATAGCGCCACGAAAGCATTCTCAACCAAAGGAAGAACGTTTCAATAAACAGCAAGAAATAAAAAAAGAAGTATTTTCTTCTTCATAGAACGCAACTTTTAAAAAAAAAAACAACCATTTGAAATGCTCGATGTGTAAAATTCAGTCTGTATGTCAACAACTGTTTGATAATGATGTACGACTTTACAGGGGAAAATATTAAAGACAAGCATAACGTTGAAAAAAAAAATGGTAAATAGAAAAACTGAATATTTATATATTTTTCATAAATTCAATGAAGAAAATATCTTACAAAAAAAAAAAAAAAAAAAAAAAAAAAAGAGCTAAAGGAAAATAAAACGAATGGAAAATATTAAAGAACTAAATAGTCTCCCACATTGTAGACGAACGACAATATTTCGTTAGAATATTTAATTTCTTTCTTCAAGTTTTTTTTTGTTTTTTGTAGTGCATACATTGACAGCCGGAGTTGGTAGCCCATATAATTCAACTCACCAACTTGCACAACCGAGACAACCACTGGCAACAGTAAGTTGGGCTAATGAATAAATTATTTTTGCCCAACCAACACTCAACTTATTGCACTCGTCTGTCTGTCCACATTTATTATTCTCAGTTTTTATAAGTTTTTATTTTTTTAAGCCAAAGTACTTTATTTATGTATGTATGTGTATGTAAATATTTAAAAATATATTTAACTTTTCCAAGTGGACTCCTTCTTTCGTCCGCTTTGTGTGTGTCTGTGAGCTTTTAATTTTATATTATTTTTCATTAAAGAATTATGGCTTTGGTCAGTATACTCGTAGTACATACACATTTTTTTCTTCTTTTTGTTAATATTACTTTTTTTTTTGCTATTAACTTGGGCGCCGCATTTTCGCTCGAAATTATTACAGCACGTATTTACGAGCTGGTCACAAAATAAACTGATTCGTCAATGATCACAGATTTAAAGTACACTACGAAATTTAGCTGCATTCGATTTCAATCACTGCTTAAGTTATAGATCATTATCAATCGATCACCAACGTTTTTAAGATTTAATACTAATATCGGGTGTTTTTTCTAAGCAGCATGAGTAATTAAAATGACAATACAAGACAGCAATATTGTTTGCATGAAGTTTAATCTGCTAAATAATAATTCATCTAGTTTTTTGACCTCTTTTTATATTACATGTTACATATGTTACAACATAATAAAATATTTAAAACACAATAATTACAATAATAATAATGATAATAATAATAATAATAATAATAAAAAGAATAATAAAAATCTTTTTTCTATATATTTTTAAATAATTAACTATATGTTTATAGTTCTAACAATTTTTGTTCCGCTCTTAATGTAATTCTATGTATAAGAATAAATACTACAATATAAATAAATAAATAAATTATTCGTAAAAATGTATTTTAGATTTGGTTTAAAAAATATTTTTATGAATATGGCTGTTAATATTTTTATTTTGAATTTTCATTGACAAGAACTTTTTCTGTATTGTGAATTTTAAAAAAATATTTTTTCATTATAAACAAAAACCAATTTTCCTGAAGAAGCTATACAAAGGAGTAGCGAAATATCGAAGAAAAATAAATATTACATATATTAAAAAGATCTACAGCTTAAATAATTAGTGTTATTACTGCTAAATAATATTTTAAATGTGATTTCCGGCCTATGTTTGCCGCAGCTACGAATTATATGATCCATTCGATCAGTGCAACTTTTGACTACTTTTTCCAATAAATCTCGCCTTATGGTGTCAATGATGGCTTAAATGTTGACTTCTAATGCTTTAGGATTTGCTGGTTTGTCGGCATAAACCAGTGACTTTCGACAGTCCCATAAAAAGTAATCCAGAGGCAAGCCAGAGAACAGAGCGAGTTCTGGAAATGAATTTGCCAGCAAATTAATTTGGCAATAAATCGATAGCTAAGGGCACTGTAGGGCAATCAAAATTTTTGGAAACAAAAATTCAGTCAGCATGATTCGATAGCGTTTTGCCATTCACCGAAACGGCAGCTACTCGCTCATTTCGAAAGAACAGCAATATTATCTGCGGTACGCACATTTCTTTGTCTTGTTGGTGGTTTTGAATGGAGAAGAGTAAAATTATTGTGAAAACGATCAATAACTTGAGCAATTGCTTGCTCACTAGGACGAACTTCGCGAACAGATTTATTTTTTGCAAAGTAAATTTCCACAATTTGGAAATATTGTTCTGTCGTTAAAGGAATCATGATTACTTGCCACACCGCACTGAACAGAAATGTCAACACAGTTATCGATATCGTTAGTTTTCATGCAGCTAAAATAAACACCCTTTTTAATATTCCAAATATTCTCAATAATCACATTGCTCCTATACGAGTATATACTAGAGTGGGGCGATTAGTATGGAAGGAAAAAAATCTTAATGGGCGCTTCGCGTTTCTGATTCTTGGGATTGTACTAAGCAAAAAAGTCCACTAGACCATACGTCTACGGTGAAAATCGAGCTGGCGCATTTTGACTTGATCAGACTTTTGTCACGTTTTTTTTTTTGGATATTTTGGCCTATAACAGCCAAACCATTGAGATTTTCGATCCAATACTAAGACAAAAATTGTAGCCAAGACAATAGTTAAGAACTCTCTAGTAAATCGCAAAAGCATTGGAACGCTCCTTCAGGCAGTTTTAGCCTTGTGAAAGTGCAAATTTTTCGTGAAAATATTGATAAATTACCATTTTCAGTTGTTCATAGCGCAAAATCATAAAAATGTTCTATTTCTTACTTTTTATTCTATTTTTTTTATTTATTCTATTTATTTTAAGAAAATCATTCTCCATAGCCTAGTGCATGAGCATTAGTCTTATCAACCTGAGTGCGGGTTCGATTCCCGACTAGACCCTGGGTATGTTTCTACTTGTAGTATCACAGTGGGGTACGCCCCCTAACCTAACCTAACCTAGTATCTTTCAGCCAGTCAACTATTTTCACTTAAATTTGGTTTTTTGTTGTCAGAAATGCTAAATTAAATTCAATGCAACCTCAGTTTGCATTCTTTGAATATTTCTCTACAACCTTCCTCGTAAATTCCAATCTCTATGCTGTATTTTTCATTTACTCCACCATTTCGTTCATTAAACTTTGAATTTATTTTTTTCTTAATCTTCAATCATGCATGCTAATTATATTCATACAGAGATCATTTGCAGTTGCATTTCAAGTACTTTTTTTTTCTTATTTATAAATTTAATAATATAAAATTTCCCAAGTACTCTATCACCCTTCCTTTCACGCTTCCCCTCAAGGCTCTTGTATTCAAGGACCCCTTTAATGAAAACAAATTCATTCTCTACAATTTCATTCGTATCACTGTTCTCGTAAGAGTTTCTTGTTATTGGAAAAAAGGACACATGTTCCTTTCTGCAACTGTTTTTCACGCATGAAATATATAATTAAATTTATATTAAAAAGCATTCAATAAAAATTAAAAAAAAAAAAAAAAAAAGTAAATAGCAATAAAAAATAGAACGAGAAGTATCTGCTAAACACCCTTCATTAGAATTTTGCACAACGAAATTAAATCGAATAAAAAAGAACTAGAGCTGAGGGTGTTTTTTGATTTTTAAATCGATGCTTGTCATTGCAATTCTCATATACGAGTAGTATCTGCGCATTATATCTGCCATTCATACATTTTATGTATGATAAATGAAGTTGACCTCATGAAGGGAATGTGTTACAAAAAGCATTTACAAAATTCTCCCAATGTATAAGCCCGATAAAATTTGTGAAATAGTTAACTGTCCAATAAACTCGCATACTGCGCTCACTTTTTGACATTTTTTATTAGCATAATCGTATAAATCATAAAAACTTCCTTAATTATCTAAATTATAGACGACTTGTGCATATAATTGTCCATCTGAACAACCATAAGTTGATTTCGGGAAATGGACCTGTCAATTGGTCTCATCGAGGAATTTTATACCACTCGATTATTTTCGTTGTGGCACCTTGGAGGCGTCAATAATTATGATTCCTTAATGTCTAAATAACGTATAAATTTATTATTTCTTTAATTGATGTCATTAAAAATAATCAAAGAATTTAATATTTTCTTCAATGTCAACTCTAATTCAGATTTTAAATAATGCATCTTCAAGTTGTTGTTAAAAATTTATAAATTCGAACAATTTCATTTTCTATGGCTTTACAGAGTAACTTTTTAGGACGAAATGCGAATGTTCAAATAATGCAGGGCTACGCATTATCACCCAAAGTCTTGCAACTTCTATTTTATTATTTTTATTTCATTATCATTCAAGTCCTTAAGAATTTTCTCAATTTCATTTGAAATTTTCCCAATTTCAACATGAAATTCTCAATTATGCCACACATAATGGCATCAATTGGTGTTTCAAACGAATAAAAAATTTCGATGATATCTCACACACACACACACACACACACTTTGTTTTATTTTAATGTAAAGATAGGAAGCGCTTAAGGAAAGACCATAAAAAAATATACACTCAGGTCTTTTTTTATGCGGTAGATGCGTTCCGTAGACAATCGCATAAAAAAAACGCATAAAAAAAGACTCTAGCTCCATACAAAAACTGGGGTTACGTTCCGGAATTTAAAAAAATCGCATAAATTTAAATCAAAGTATTAAAAATGAACCAAATTCGCATAAAAAAAGTTTTTTTTTTTCAATTTAATTTAAAAAACATTATATTCATAAATGCAATTATATATATGTGTAAAAATAATTGGGTCTCTTGAATAAGATGAATATTTGTTGCTCAGTTGTGTGCCTGAAATTACAGAATTTCTTATTGAAATTTCATTTTTTTTTATGGCTCTGATTGATGATTCGCCTAGTATAAAGTGATCAGCCAGCGCCTTATTTTTAGCTCCATTTGCTAAGCGGTCTAAAATTTCGATTTTGGTCTCTAAAGAAATCGTATGTCGTTTTTTCTTATTTTTCTCCATATCACGATCTTAAAAATCGAATCCGAAAATTTTATGAAACGAAATTTCAACACCTTCGATAATTAAAATTCTAGAATCTGTGTAAAATTCCACCACAATAAATATTTTAAATTTAATACAAAATGCAACTGTTGCCTTTGCAGGGCAATGGCTAAACTGAAAACGTACGTAAGAATATTGCTTCGTCGCATGTTAACAAAATCTAGAAGGGAATTCCCCAATTTCAAATAATTTATTCTGGACATCACGTAAACGGATTATGTAATTAACAGAAAACACAAACCTTAACAGAAATCACACATTTTATGTCAAAAACTTGTATGTACATACATACATGCCAGTGTTATCAATTATCTAAATATTACATAGTACATACTACATACTACATACATACTTTTATATAAAAAAACATAAAAAAAAATTTTAATATTTAAAAAATTCGCAAAACGCAAAAAAAAATTTTAATATTAAAAAAACGCATAAATTCAAATTCGCATAAAAAAAACCGCATAAAAAAAGACCTGAGTGTATATTGATTGAATTTTGTATGAAAATTATTCAATTAAAGCTTTTACAATAAAAAAATTTTGTATGAATACGGTAGTTATTTGCCACATTTTTTAATGTATTAATAAATTTATTTAAAAAAAAAATATGAGCGCATTCTATAAATAATTTTTCTTATATAATTGTACATAAGAGTTACTTCAACAGCCGCGTTATGGCCACATCTTATATATGCTACACATCCTCATATGCACATACATATGTTTGTATAAACGAATGCATATTCATAACGCGGCATAAATTAAATTATATAAAATAACTTCCACTAATAACATTTTCATTACTCGTATGTGAATGATTTTCAGCAAAACCTTCTTTTTGTTACGCCCATTTTTAAAACATTTTAAATTAATTCGCATTAAATTACGTACATATATTTTTTTTACAATCTCTCTCCGCAAGAGTAGTTTCGTAATTAAATCTTTCACTACATTTATTAAACAAAACCGCAGAATAAATGACAATGTTGTAAAAAAATCTAATTGGATCACAAAGCAAAAATTCCAAATATTCATTAATGAATATTAAAAATTGTTAATACTCGTACAGACATAATTATTAAACACAAAATTTATAAACATAAAACTGCATATACGAGTTCTTATGTTGTGCGCCTAAATGGGAGTAATAAAAAGGTACAAAGATACTACTATTTATTTAAAAAAAGAGAATTATGTATCCGTGTTCAATTTTCTTTAAACACAAAAAAATTTGTAATGAGAATAACAAATGTTAGTAATTGGAAATGATTTTTATTTGCACGAAATCGGCATTAACATTTAAAAAAACTTCTCTATATTGAAGAGTTTTTTCTTTATTCATATTACAGAGGAATCTCTCTTGAACGGACACTTAAGGGACCATTGAAATGTGTGCATACAACAGGGCTGTTCGGTCAGGAGAAAACTACAATTTTAAATCAGTAAAATTTGTCTATGATGGCTACTATTTTTTTAAACGCTTTTAATTAAAAAAATAAATATATAAACAATTCAATTGGATTTAATAACAAAAGATTATTAATATCTATTTGCATATGTAATAAAAGTTTAAAATCTTTTATGAGTATTTATAGAGTTTTATGACTTACTTCAATAAATATTCCTCCATTCTAGTTTGGTGTGTGTTTTGGTTTTGCCAATAACATTTTAAAAATATAAGTCAAGCTATGAAAGTACTATATATTCAAAGCTTCTTTATCACCTTGCCATTTCACAAACGCTAAAAGATCCTGCGCTTTAGCCAAATCTTCTTTAAATGTTAAGATGTTATTTCTTGCTTCTTGAAGATCTAAATGTTCAATTTCATCTGTAGTATCATCACAAATTTCATGAACTTAAAAAATTTGCTCTTCGAATTGTACGTGTAGTAAGTCCAAATGTGATCTCTCAACTGGTAAATCATCATCGACATGATAAAAATCCTTTAAGTTTGTTCACTGACATCTTTTCTTCATTTTTTCGGTTTTTTCATTTGTTTTTTCATTTGTGTGGCTCAGTGTCAGTTATTGCCGGAACATTTCAGTGGCGAAGGCATAGTCACTGGTCACTGAACAGTAACGGCTTCGCCTGTTATTAATCCACCGGCAAGTCAGAACGCCCTCCTTCGTCGGTATTGTGTAGCACCGGCGAAATAAAATAACTACTAAAAACGAAACTTCAAAAAATTTAATACGTCTCCTTGACATCAAAGGCACTACAACACTGCTTTAATAACAAAGAACGTGAAAAAGCAGAATTGTAAGATAATGAAACTTCACCTCCTGTCATCTCTCTTACTGTTCCTTTCCACCAGTTACAGCAAAATGCATCGCATAGTTAGGGGTCATCTACTGAGTGCTGGTCCAAAATAAAAATAAAAAAAAAACGCGAAGTTTGTTCACATTAGTCCTATATGTGTTTTGTTATGTATGTATGTATGTAGAGAATTTTCAAATAATTACACATGCCATTAACAGCTGTTATTATCGTACTAATTGTGTCTTATTCGATGAATTTATGCAACGAATTCTTGTCGGCAAGTTCATTGTGCTTCGTAGAAAACAAAAAAAAACCATTAAAAAGGAATTTTGTGGTAAATAAATGTATAAATTTAACTTAAATGATGTACTCGTATGTTAAAAACTAACCAATTAGTAAAATAAAAATTATCTTTTTTTGATATATATTTATTAAGCCTTAAAAATTTATTAAAAAAAAAAAAAAAAAAATATTTTTATATTTCAAAGAATTATAATTTCCTATTATTCCTGATGATGTTAACAAGCTGTTAACGAAATATCGAATAATAAAAAACAAAATAAAATATAAAAAAAAGACCTCAGGCTTAATAAATATATATCAAAAAATATAATAAAAAAGGTCAATTAATAATATAATTAAAATAAAAATTAACTTTATTTAATAATATATTTGAAAATTAAAATGAAGAAGGGTAACTCTCTACTAATGTGTTTGTCTTTCGTCTTTAAGCCTCAGTTAGTCAAAACGTAACAAGTTCACGGCGATCAGCTGGCAAAACATAAGTAATCCTCGTTGCTGTTTATTAAAATCGTATCGTTGAAATTTTCACTTAGATAATCTACAGAAAATAGATTTTTACAAACGTCAACTTGGGATTAACTTGGCTGCAACAGCTCACTGAATTGCTTGAAGTTTTAATAACCGACACCCACGTTGGACGATACGTTTTTACTAACTGACCTTTAGAAATAAATCTATCGGAGAGTTGGACACGCACGACGAATTTCATTCGACATCGGTGTTGTGTTAATTTTCATATGCACAAATGTGTTTAATTTCTGATGACGAAAGTTCACAACGAAAAATTCGTCGTTCGTACCAATTGTGTTCCCAGCAATAGTCGTTATTTCCTCTTACCGCAATTGTAAAAAAAAACAAAAGTTACACGTTGCCATTTAAAAATCATAAACATTTTTCACTTCCCACTCAAATCTGTAACGAATTCTTAAATAGACACTCTTCAATCAGTGTTTTTGTTTATTTAACGCTGTCGCTGTGTCTGTCATTTGCCCTGTTGACATGGGGTGCAGTATGCAGTGCATTTTTTTCCATTTTTTTTTGTGGTGGACATTTCAGTGATAAATGTTGCAATCCCAACATTTTTAAGTGATATAAATGCAACGACACCAAAAAAAAAAAGGAAAAATAGATGCTGTTGAAATTAGTTGCAATTTGATCGCTTTTTTTTAGTATTTGTTTTACTTGATTCTTTTTTAGTCTCATAAAACTTTCCAAATGCTCAAAGGCTTGGAATTGTTGTTGTTTTATTTGAACATTCATGACCAAAAACTTTGTATATATTTGCTCTGAAAATCATGTCACAAAACGTTTTATTTATTTATATTTTTTCTTTTTGCATTTGACACCCCACAGTATTAAAAGCCGCAAAGTTTTATATGATGATTATGGTCTTTATTTGTATGTCGTTTTTTTTTTTTTTTGACTAACCGAGTGTCATATAAAATTAACCATGTTCTTAAAGGGTGTTTCAGAAATAGATGGATATAGAAATAGTTTATTATTTCACTCATTTGTAATACGACTAGTTTAGAAGTTTAGGCTACTGAAGCCTATTTAATTTCTTTACGAGCGGTTGACATTTAAAAGAAGTGATCCAAACGTTTGAAGAAATTCACATACAAAGTTAAAAAAAAAATTATTTGGGATATGCGTTCAATTTATAATTTATTTATTATTTTTTTATATTTAAACAAGCGATAAAAATAACAGCTGCTTTAATATCCGTCAAAAATACTCATTGTTTATAACCTCATCCGTCGTTAAGTTAATGTCAGTTGAAAAAGGCGACGTCTAACGTACAATGGATTCTATATTCGTCGCCCTTTAGCATATTTTATTTAATACAATGCCTTAACGCAGCAAAGTATTGCAAAGAAAGTTTGGGGTTTGGAATTAAGAATTTTTTGCAAAAATTTTATAAAACTTCTGAATAAAAATTTTATATTTTATATTAATTGAAAATTTTTTATTTATTTTCTTTTTGCAGACGGTATTGTTGGCCCTGGCACTATAACCTCACCGTGGACGCCAGTGAGTGCCGGCCATCCGAGTTCACTCGGACCGGCTGACTCAAATGGCAGTATGGTAGATAGTAAAAATTTAGATGTGGGCGATATGAGTGATGTAAGTATAAACAATCCCATTAATATTATGAATGTGCATGTTTGTATGTTTGGATGTTTGTTCCATTGTACTGTCTAAACCGAAGGACAGTTTTTTATGAAATTTGATATAGGAATAGGGTAATTTTAATGGGGTAAAACTGAATCAACGACACTGATAATGCTGCAAAAATGATATTATTAATGTCGGAAATCTCGCGTCAATTTTACTAGCTGGTAAAGTAAAGGGTCTCCCAACAAGAACGCAAAATTTTAATTTGGCGCCATTCGAAGTGTCATTGTTTGACATGTGAACAATTGTTATTGTTTGCTAGTAGAAGGTACGAGGTTAGTAAAAATGGAGCGAAGGGAGTTCGTTAATTGGGTATTGGAGAGACAACATGAAAATGCTGATTTTGCCGATAAAATCATCTTCAGTGACGAGGCCCATTTCCATCTTGATGGCTTCGTCAATAGGCAGAATTGTCGCATTTGGGGTGAGGAAAATCCTCGAGTGATTCATGAGAAGCAAATGCAATGTGGTGTGGATTTTGGGCTGGAGGAATCATTGGACCTTTTTTTTTATGAAAATGAGGCAGGTCAAGCGCAAACAATCAATGGTGTTCGGTATCGTGAAATGATAACCAGTTTTTTCGTGCCTAGAATTGAAGAAATGAATGTGAAGGGCATGTGGTTTCAACAAGACGGCGCCACATGTCATACAGCCAGAGAAACAATTCAATTGCTGCATCAGTCATTTAAATCTTGCGTTCTTGTTGGGACACCTTTTATTACCAAATATTAATTACTGCGTCCTCTATATGTCAGTTTCAATATAACGTTCGTGTGAGTTTGTACTATGCAATGCTGCCAACTTAGAAGTTGAGGAACTAACTATTTGGTTTGTCATTTAGTGAGTGTCAGCTGTTATCGGAAGGTTTTAGTGGCGAAAGCATTGTCACTGGTCACTGAACAGTAACGGCTTCAGCTGTATCCAATCCACAGGCACATCAGAACGCCCTTTATTCATCCTGCTAACATCCCCTTAATCATGGATTCGTTTTTACTACAAAATTTACTATTTTTACCACAAAACAAAAATTCTCTGAACTAAACACGACTCGTATTTAACTGATTCATTATGTCCAAACACACTGCTATAAATTGAAATTAAAAAGAAATTTGAGTTGAGCCTGATATAGTAAATAGAACAGAGAGTAGTCAACTACTTGACACAATATGCTTCATATAATTGTAGAAGCCGCACTAAAATTACAACAAACTAAAAAATTAATATACAATATACGAATGACACTTATTGATACTTAAAATAACGCATAATACATTAATTTATAATACTCTAGACGGAACCAAACTCAACTAACTAAGTACTTGACAAGTAAGTACGAGTTCAAGTGTAATTGGAGATATTTTTGTGTTTATAGCAGAATGTGTGTAACAGCAGTTGCAGTATTGAGGAACACAAACAGAGTACATTCTGATCCTTGTTGCCAGCACGTATGTCCTATTTTTTTTACAAGTACTTCATGATGCCCGTACGTATGTGTGATAATAATGTGTCACAATTTAGAACAAAGATAAAGTGTGTATAGAGGCAGATTGAAAAGTGCCTTGGAATTATTAATAATCTTATTATTAAAATCAGTCTTGTATTTTCAGTTTTATCGGGGTTAAATCACAAATCAATTGCATGTATTCTTAAAACTTCATCTAAATGTTAAGTCATATACGATCGCAAATTAATATGCAAAACATATTTATTTTCTATTTTATATATAAACTATATTTATCGTGCTTAATGTTTGGCACAACAATTCCTTGTCACAAGAATCATTATATAGTTGCTGCCACTATGTCACTATAAAATGCAATAAAATCTCTGCATGTACTCTCGTCTATTTAAATTTCAATTGAAATTAGTTTTCATGAAATGATATGAATGGCTGCCTTCCTAAACGTCAGCTGCTTTGCAGTGCGACAGTGTCACATGTTCTTAAATGCAACCGTGCAAACTTTGACGATGCATGGCATTCCTAAAGTTATCAGATGCACAGCTGATGCGCTAATAAACGCAAGAAAAGAAGCATCATTTAGATTGACAATGCTTTTTACGGCGACTAAAGAAGAATGGTAAAAAGTTTTAAAGAAATAAATAGATAATTTTAATGAAAAATTTAATTTGGAAAAAGTATTTTATTAATTATTAATATTAATTGCTTTCTTTTTCTTTTGGTCGTAATTTTTTAACCTTATTTATTGTAAAAAATATTTTTCTATTATTTTTTAAGCGTAAAGGTTTGTTTTATTTTTTTTTTTATCTGGGACCAGCACTGAGGAGATGACCCCTACACCTGCGATGCAATGTGCTGGAACTGTAGGAAAGGGATAGTTAGAGAAACGACAGGAGGTGAAGCTTGATTAATTATTTTACAGCTCTGCTTTTGCACGTTCTTTATTTATAGGTTCGGTTTAGTAGCCATTTTTATTATTATTTTAATTCGCCGGTGCTACACAATACTGACGAAGGAAGGCGTTCTGATGTGATTGCGGTTTGCTATCAGCTGAAGCCGGGATTGTTCAGTGACCAGTAACTATGCCTTCGCCACTGAAATCTTCCGACAATAACTGACACACTAATGCACATCAGAAAAATGCCAGATGTTTTTCTTTTTATATAATTTTAGTCTGAAACTGGGGTTGAACCCAGGTCTGTTTTTGTTTTGATTTTTGATTTTTTATTATTCCATTTCGATATTTCATCAACCATCGGTTAACATCTTCAGACAGTTTTTATTATTTTTTATAAAATTTGTTCTTTTTGAAATTAATATAAAAATTTTTTTACATAACATGTTTCATAAAAAAAGGAAAAATAGAAAATAAAAACAAACCTTTAAGCTTAAAAGATAATATAAAAATATTTATTAAGTGCTTTCTAAAATTATTTTTTTCGCATACATTGTTGTTGTATGATGCAAAGCAAACAGATGTTTCGAAAGGTCGACGGTGTTGCCAAATTTAAAATGCATGATGTGCAAGGTTGGCAAAATATTACTGCTCTGGTTAAACACTGCTTTGACATTACATGCAGATGTTTAGGAAGACATTAAATCTTTAATATTGAACCAGTGTTTACAAAACTACTACAAGTTCCATTTAATTTGCTTTTATTTCTAAAAAGAACGGCATTTTTAGTTAAAAATAATATCACAAACAAATGTGCAGCAACTTCTTTTTTCAATTTATTGATGATTAATTTTCCTATTCACTTTTAATTTTTATTTAATTGAATTAAAAATTTTATGTTTTGCAACATATACTTAAATACATACATAGTTAGATTTTAATATGTGTATATTTGCCGAACCACAAACATAATTCACTTGCAAAACAGCTGATGTCAGCTGATGTTTTGCCACTTGAAAATAGAACACGTTTTCAATCGAAAGTGTAGTGTATGTACTGCACATAGAGAAATAACACATAATATTGGTTAAAGGTGCTCGGACTGTATGTACAAATTGATCATGTTAAAAATTGTACAAATACTTGTAGTGTGAATACACTTGAAGAATTTCTGGTTTTTCGACTGCAACTAATGACAACTTTTGAAAGCAAAGTTATTGCGTATGATTGTGATTTTGTTATTAGTTGAAACAATAAAACTTTTCAAAGCGAATTTTCCAGTGAGGATCATCGGTTCAGTTTTAAACAGCCGAAAGAAGTTAAAGACGTAGGAGGCAAAAATTTTGCGACTTCTGTTACTTCGATTTAATTTTGCGAACTTTAAAACTTTTCAATTTGTCCACTTTTACACTTGACTTGTCTCTTTTAAGTACTTTATTATTTTTATTATTATTATTATTATGTGACACTCTTGACAATTAAAAATCACTTGTAATTTCAGTCAAGTGTGACACTTATCCTCCTACAATTACACATGCATTTTTATTACTATCACTCATTGACACTGATAGCAATATTGCATGGAAATTTATGGGCAGGTTTGAGTATGTGTGTGTATGGATGTGTGTAAGAACTTCCATTTGAACTTTGAGTTTAGTGAGGGAGAGAGAGTGTGATGAATGACAATAGTGCGACCATTTCAACATTTTTAGTGTTAAATTGAATATGTTTTCAATTATTAACCGGTCCATTCATTATGCAATATTATTGTTATTCGCCATGTTATTTTCATTTATTATATTATGCAATAAGTGGCATACTATTTTTAAATATATATACAATAAAATAAAAATAGTCATAGGAGCAGAACAAATTATATATCTACTAAGTATTTTGAGCAGTTTTATTTTCTACAAAATTTCTCCAAAGTTTGGCGACTTAGTTCGTCTGAACCAACAACCCATTTTTTTAATTGAATCAACTTCCTAATCGAATGATCCCAAATCTCCAATGAAAAAGTTGTTTTGAACAGAGGAAAGCAAACCAATTCAAGAAATTAATTAAACAGCATAGACCCAATCCGATATGATGGTCCTCCGAATGTCTCCAATTTGACTATACGCTGGACAATAATACAAATACTGCTCCAATGTCTCGTCATCCTCCTCGAATGCTCTACATGTGATATCAGCCCTCACCAGTACCATGCAAGCGAGATGAGACCTCATTTCCGTGTGACCGGTCGTTATGCCAAGCAGTCTCCTGAGTGTTGGCCTGCAGTAACTTTTTCATATCTCCTGGTTCGCATCGCTCCTGAGTAGTATGGTGATTTCAACTAAAGTAGCGTTTCGGCAAACCGTGTCATGTCCGGTCTCGGCCTTTGTTTGAATTTAGCCCTGAGTCTTGGAAAAGATCAGACATTCTGCAGTGTGACGTTTTTCAAATGTGATCCCATCTTTGCAAGCCTATCAGCGCATCACAACCAGATGTCTCGGTATACATATTATCAGTAGATCAACATGAGTAGATCGTATTAATTAATCTCATCTTTGCATTGAAGGACGTTCCGGCGGTCTTCTCCATTAAGACTCTGAAAACAAGTTTTCTGTTCTGTTATAAGTTTCCTTTAGACACTTAATTCCTTTTGTGATGCCCACGATCTCAGCCTGAAAGATCGTGTTACGATCTGGAATATCTAATGATTTTCTCTCATTACGACTCATGTTTCATAGAGCCCGCATTCCACTCGGTCACTGATTCTAAAACTCCATTATAAATATCAATTTCCAAATTAATCCCCGTTATGTTCACTGCATCCCATTCTGGTATTAGGATCCTGCAATTAGTCTGTGCAACTCTAGTTGGGATTCTGTTACACTAGTCCACGGTGGCAATCATGGTAAGATGTCCACTATCCTGTGATATCTGGTTGCGTGCTCTGTCTCCAGTCATTCTCCCATCACCATCAACCTGGTAGCAGCTAAGGCCGTCTCATATTTCACATGTACATATATCTATCGGCAATATCGACAAAATTTTCTCCAACGCCATTGTTGATGAAGTGGTACTTAAGGCGCCGCATATGACAAAGCAGTCCATTCTTTGTATTCTTTAAGGAGACAGACGCTATGTTAACTTTAGTGTCGATCCATAGTACGTAAGAATTGGTCTCAACACGCTAGTGTATAGCCAGTATGTCGTTGTCGGGCTAAATTCTATACTAACTTCTAAATTAGTTGTCTTTAGCATAGCCTGGTTTAAATTAATTATTGGGCTGCTATTGTACTTCTGACTTTCGAATAAATAGGGGAAAAAAATTACAATCGTATCAACTTTTGCACAACTCTGCTGTTGCTTGTTTTTTTTTACAAAGAAGATGTTCTCGCATTAATTTTGAAGCTACAGACTTGCAAAGGATTCTGAAAAAGGTGGGTGCAGTGATGTACATTTGCTATGCTAACTACTCAGGCATGGGCTTCCAATTTAATTAAACAAAAAAATATCGCTATTTATCAGTAATTCTTTAATCCTTATAGAGTTTTCTAATAGATTCCTCTGAATGTAGATACTTTGGTAGATATTAAGACGATGTAGAAGCTGGGAAACTTGACAATGACACTGAAGAAAAGTTATGTTCCGCATCGTCCTCGGAGGAAGCCTAGCAATGGTTGCAATAAGCAGACCCAATCTCCTAGCATGCAAATAGCAGGGCTCTATTTTTTGGTTTAAAAAATATTTGCCGAAATTTTGTTGCAAAATCATTTAGTTAAATCTGGTCGCACTATTCTCATGTATGATACTTTATTAGAAATGATATTTGTAGCACCTGCAATTGAGCCATAAATTAATGACAATTGCTTTGTACATAAGTACATGTGTATGTGTAGATATGTATGTATGCATGTATGTATGTATGTAGTTATGATTGAAATGATTTATTTCTGAAGTTTTTTCTTCGAAATGATTAATATGGGAATGTGTGCATCGGTGTGTGTAATATAAATACTCGTACATCTGCATATAAGAAAGTATAGAATGTATATTGAAAAAAATCTATTGAGAAACTAGGAATATTAAATTAACAGTCAGAAGGATGTACGACTGCATATTTAATTTTTTTCTTTATAAACAATTCCTGAAATGGCACAATACACTAGATGTCTGGTGTAAAATATCAGGTAGTGTACAAAACTTGTAGCTTGAGTTTAATTTACAACAAGGACTCCTTGTATTTTCTGCGCTCAAGTCGAAATTGCTTCGCAGAAATAAATTGTTTTGCACTATAAAAAACTACTCGTAATAGTTAAATTTTTCCCAATTAAGTCTTTGCTCAGAAAATTTTTTTTTCTTAATTAATAATTTAATTGAATCCACGTTTATTTTAATTGATTTTGGTGTTCTCACAAAAGAGTGCAATAACAATAACAATACCATAAAATAGGCAAATTTTTTTTTCTGTGCGGTAAAAATTCAAAAAAAAAAGGAAGCCTTCACTCAATCCCTGATGTTTTCGCATTTGGCTCTGCTTTTTTTCATTAACAAAGCTAGTCCTTGAAATTTATACTGTCCTATTTATTTTTCAAACCAACAATTCAATTTTAATGTGCGGATTTCACGCACGGCGTCAACCACAAATCATTTGTCGTTTGTTTTCTCCAACGTGAGTCGGTAAGCACCGTTACTATTTAGTGCTGGTAGGCCACCTACCGTGTACACTGCTCAAACTAACGAACGCGTACGGCGTACAACATAGTCCTACAATATTAACAAGGAGACGTTCGTTACAACTTAGACTATCATGACGGTCGTCGCTGCGGATATTTTTGAATACGTTACACTGTTGCCACAATTGAAGCCAACATACTACCAGCAATGGCTTAACTGTGCCATTCGTTTCCGTGAAAAACCATAGGAAAATCCAGACTTTATTTAAAATTTAATAATGAGCGATGAAGTACATTTCCTATTAAATGGCTGCGTCAGCAAGCAAAACTGCTAGTATCCTCTTAAGTGTACTGTTTGCGGTGGTGAATGTCGAACGATGTTGGAAAATTTTGTTAGGCCAACTGTGGAAAACCATTCAACTGTGTGATTTCAACAAATACGAGCCACAGCAGATACTGTACGTGCCTCATTGTTTGTTATAAAGGGCATTTTCGACGAACACATTATTTCGGGCACAAGCGATTTTAACTGCCTACACGTTCACCGCTTTTAACAGCTTCTGACAGTTTTCTTTGACAATATTTGAAAGAAATTGTATGTTAATAAGCCAAGAATCATCTTCCAACTCAAATCCAACATTGAAAATTAAATCATGTTCATTACAAACAAAATTTTTGCGAAAAGTTTTGGAAAGTATGATAACAATGGCCACGGGTCGTCATATTTCAAGGCTATCCAAAAAGAATTCCACAATAATATACTGTAAATCATACTCCCTGTTCATAAAATCCGCGCGAAAATAATAGTTCGGCTATTTATGTTGCAAACAAACACAATTTGAGTTTTTTTTATTTTTGTTTTCAATATAAATGCCCGAACGAGTTTTTTCCCTCGTCTTCTATGAACAGGTAGATAAACAGTCACAACTCAAAATACTCAAATGTTCAGGAGAGGCAAACAACTGTTTTTAAAAACATGGTTGTAATTAAATTGAGTTCCACAGTTAAGAAAACCATCTTAGAAGAAAGTTTACCTATTTTTTTTTTTTATTTTATGCTGTAATTTTGGAAATAATAGGAAATGTTGAGTTGTGACTCTTTATTCTTCTTCTATATGAAATTAAATATGTATGTAGGTTCAGATGAGAATGATACACGATGATAATGAAGATTTCATTAAATATTTTGGAAATAAACTACTCACTTCCTCATAAGCGCACTGTCACAACTAAAAATAGTACTATTTAGTTGATGATGTCGAAGCAACATAAAAACAGCCATAACGGTATTTTTCCACTTAAAGAAGACAATGACGCAAACGAAATTTTCCTGGCATTTAAAGATTTTATTTGTGAACTGATTATTGAAAAAAAAAATTTTTTTTTTTGATAAATCTTGTCTGGCAACTGTTTATGATTTAGTGTGCAATATCTACTAGGTCAGTCTACGTCACCCTTTAGTTTAAAAATTACATTGCCAGTCTTTTAATTATTGGAATTTACTTCAAAACTATTTAGTGTGCTTACTTTAAGGAGTTGCAACTAAATATCTGTATAGCTTGGAGGGTGGGGGGAGACCATATTAAATTATCTAAAATAAAAATACCAAATAATCAGAATCTGAAGAGAGTTAAACAAGAGCGATTACATGCATGCCTTCACTAATTTACTTCATTTTAGATTTAAGAAATTAATGTTTTTTTATTTATCCCATTTTGCAGGATGAAAAAGATCTATCAAATGCTGATGCGGAAGGTGTTTGGAGTCCAGATATTGAACAAAGTTTTCAAGAAGCCCTCTCAATATATCCACCGTGTGGACGTAGAAAAATTATACTCTCAGATGAGGGCAAAATGTATGGTAAGTGAAAACGAAAAATTAAATCTACTTTATTTTTAAAAAATACAATGAATGTTATTCAAGATTTAAATTTCAAAGGGACTAGCTAGAAGTATAGCTTGTCCTTAGCCGGTTTACTTGTAAAATGAAGAAAATATTTGATAAATCAAAAATGTTTTGTAAAATGGTTTTTTTTTTTTTTTCAAGTTTTTAATTTAAAACGCAGACAATTTCAACTGTTGGATAATCGTATTGATTTTCCTTCAGAATTTATATTCTTTTGATTTTATGAATGAAACAAGAACCCACGTAATAAATGTCATCCTTATGCCGACAATATCATGTGGCGTTGCGTTGAAAACTGTGTCTGTGCCTGTTGCTGTGTGTGATTGTGTTTGCCCTTGCGTGTCTTTGATTACATCTTCTGTTGCATCAACCTTTACTTCAGCCCGCTCATTAAATTATGCATTTGAAAAGAAGAGGCACATGATGGTTATCTTTTTCATCAATTGCCTTGTCTGCCTCTGATTGTCTGCCATTTCAGTGCATATGGGTATGTGTTTGCTCTTTGAATGTGCTGCAAGTCTTCGGAATTGTATTTTTGATTGTTTTTCACATGATGCACCTTTGCAAAGGTAGTGCAGATGTGTAAATGTCTGGCCAATATTTCGTATGAGTTTTTTTTTTTTTTTTTTTTTTTTTTTTTTTTTTTTTTTTTTTTTTTTTTTTTTTTTTTTTTACTAATTATGTCCCAAAATTAGTAATCAGTGAATGTGTGTGTGGCTGTTGCTTGTTCTCGGGCTATTTTCGTTTTCTTTTTAATACGTTCATTTTATTTGGAACTTAATGTTGTGTGGACACGTCTTTATGTATGGATCTGTTTCGTTTTTATTTATGTTATCGACATCTTATTATGTCATATTTATGCCATTGCAGTTTTTATCTTGACTTGTGGAAAATAATTCATATTGATGTCTGTATTGCTAAAATTGTTTTTAATTAAGAAATAATTTTAATTCTGCTTTATTTCGTAATATGAAAAGTAAAATAATTATATACATATTTTTATACATGTACATAGAATGTGTGTATATGCGGCAACGGATAGTTTACGTAAACCGCCAGCCGCTATAATTGTGCAAGTTTCCTTAGCCAAATCTTGACGTAGTTTCAGAATTCCATTCCATTACCATTCCATTCCCATAACCGGACACCGACAAATCACCAATTGAATATTTATTTCGTCTTTCATCCAACACTGCTGGATCGTTAATTTGTTGTATCTTTGGCATGTCTGGTACTGCCTGAATTTCACGTTGGCAATTTTAGATTTATTTCTATACGGAAAAAGAATTTTGACAGAATTTGTTTACATACACACAAATTATTTTATTTTCGCCAGTAATCGCCGAGTACGTCGACGAGTTCCATTTCACACATCAGAAAGTATTATTCTTTTCTGCTCGCAAGTTAACCAAATAAAATTCGAGAGAGTTATCAAAATGAAGCTCGGCTTACGATTGTAGCAGAATTTTTAGCAAGTCATTTTAAATTTTGTAATTTGTAATTTTCTTTTTACCACACAAAGTTGTGGTACATTAGACCCCAAATATTTCATAGATTCTTCAGCACGCTTAAGATAGGGCTGTAATGTGAAGAGCTTTGCTCAATAGATCTTCTTTGGTCGCTGTGCTTTCTGGCCCCAGTAATAATAATATACCACATAATGGAATATAAATTTCTTATTTTTTCTTACATCTCCTCGATTTAAAACTGTAGAGTTAAAAGAAATTATTAAAAAAAATATTTTATATTAATTAAGCAAATTAAAATAAAATTCATAAAATGACTCCAACTTCCAACCCTGGTAAAGGGCTGGAAAATATCTATGTTTGTCGAAAAAAATTTTCAAAATTTCGTATATAATTTAAGAAGATGCAAGATTCTGGAAGTATTCAAAATTTATGTGATTATTTTTTTTTGCCGCCTCCCTATTGTACTCGTACATGCATAAACATGTTTCTTAAACATTTGTTTGTTTGTTGGTTTGTTCCTTTTGTATGAGTTATTAAATTAAATTCTAAATTTCAAATAATTTTAGTTTTCTTTATTGGAAAATACGATAGAAAATAATTCACTGTACGACTATTGCGAACTTAACAAAGCACTTTTAAAGGAATTTAAATTTAAATTTAAATTCTAAAGAAAAAAACAAAAATAGAGAAAAATTTTAGGAAATGCTGAATACAAGTGCAATAGTAAAGTAAAGAATGTGCAAATGTTTAACATTAGTTCATAACATGGCTCCTAATGTGCTTGAGGACATTTGCAGTATCCTGTTTTGCTCATTATTCTTTTGTGTCACTTATTTTTACACTCTCCGTTACACCCTCAATTTACAAGCTGTGCAATAGTTTAACTTTCTTTTATGTCCAGAACGACTTTAAATATGAATAAATATACACATATTCTTAGCAAGCAAGAGTCCATCCATCTAGTTTTATGAAATAAATTTATATTGTTGTTCGTTCGTTCCTCTTACTTTCTTTCTTACACTGTATATTTGCATTTGCCATGATGAGCAACACAAAAAAAACACATTTTACAATTCATCAGCATCAGGACCATATTCAAAACATGACAACAGTTTTTGTCCGTCCGCTCATCCGTCTGTCTGTCTGTCTGTCTGTCCATCATCATCCTCATCATAAACAACTTCAACTCTTCCTCTGCAGTTATAAATTTAAAAATTCAACAGCAACGACAAAAAGGATATGAACTTTCTATCTTCACAACACATTAGATTCTTCAGACATAATCGTTGCTGACTTTTCTTTTTAATTTTATTTTTCATTCGTATTTGTGCTCCGCAAGATGGAAATGACACACGCCAAAGTGGAAGAGCAAATAAAAAAGATACAGTCAAAGTTAAATAGTAGAATTATATAATAGAAAAAATACTTTTATAGTAAGCGTACGAAGGTGGTAGCCTTCAGTTAGGAATTCTAAGAGTAGTATATATGTATGTATATAATTTATCCCCTGTGAAAAGTGTAACAACCTTTCAACAAGTGATCGAATTAGTATGCAGTCTTTTCATGTGGATAAGATTTGTCCAATTCGATATTTACAGAACTAGTGTCCCCTCCTTGTATTTAAATATTTTCAAGCAAAAGCAATGTATTTGGAATGTGATGCACTTCATTGAACAAGTTTGCAATTATTTAGCAAATAGTAAGGGGTTATTTATCAGTCCTTCAAAAATATATTATGGGACCTGAACTGCTTCAGCAGGAAGTGTATCTGCGGTAACTACGGTGAAAATGTCGTATTTTCATAGAAGTACAGACAGACTCTTTTTACAAAATAAATGTCTGGTACAGATAGTCAGTCGTGTATTACACACTACGAGTATATGTACCTCTTCAGCCTGTCAGCAACAAACTTAGTCTGTCTAGTTTTCAATTTCATCATTTTAGAAGGGCTCAAACAATATCAGTTTTATTTCTTTGATTTGTTTTATTTGTCAGCGTCAACAACAACATTTCGACCCCTGTGCGCAAAATTATCGTATGTTACAAAAAGTAAATTTTACAGGAGAGCTTTTTTATTTATTTTTTTTTATTTTCCTGGCAGCATTAGCTGTTACATACAATAAAATGTACATAGTCTTATCTTTATAACTATAACAACTATCGCTATAATATTTGATCGAGAGATGAATTAATGGATTTAAAACAAATTTGCATAAAAAAGCCGATTTCGAAAAAAGTGTAACATACGATAAATTCGCGCACAGTGGTCGATTTATCTCTGTTATGCAATATGCGAGATGGAGACCGTCAAGGGTACAAGGCAAAAAGTAAAATCAATATTCAATTAAATGGAACGAAGATACAATTAAAAGAATAATTAGATTTCGAACTATCACGAAAAACGCAGAATCAATTAACAGTTTTATTTAAAAAAAAATTTAAAATTTTGCCACTTAGAGTGCACCGTCTTGAGAGAACACCAAATACAATTATTATAATTATTTTAATTAAATAGTGTTAAATAATTGGAATCTGATTTTACATGCATATACATATATGTATGTAATTAATTAAAATTTTTAAATTTTAAATTGACTAATGATCCATAACATACAGGCAGTCAAAATTATCTGTGATAATTGCTAATGCAGGTTTTGCACGACATGTTTCCTTTATGTTTTTCGTTTGTATTTTCGACTTCAAATTTATACATCACGTGCGACCTTTTTGAAACTAGTATGTGTAAATATATTTGCTTTAGAGTACTCGTATGTTCACTTTTTTCAGCAGACAAATCATATGTTCTCATCTGTTGTGGCTGTACATCCAGACAACGGAAATGTAGGAAAATAGAAAATATTTTACGGATTTTTAATGCAATTTTTTTTTTTATTATATTGAAAATGGTAGTAAATGTTTAGAATGCTTTTATATACCTTTAAATATAAATATAAAGTAAAGAAATATCAAATTTTTACCGACTAATGCGATAATAAAAGGAACGTGTGCCGGCGCCAGGGCGATTTGCTACAAAATGCTTGAGCCTGTGCGTATCAAATACTGCCAAAAAAAAAAAAGAAATAATGGAGAAAGAACAAGGACGTATTATTTATTTCTATTTTAGTTTGACTGGCCCGTTTTATGACACATGTTCTTTATTGTCCATTGTACGTTCAAAAGCAAAAAAATTACAAAAAATCTCACATGTCAAAAATATCTCAAGTAAAATTAGTAGGACCCGGGTTCGAATCCCAGCCGGGTCATGTCAAAAAGTCAGAATTTTCTGTGCTACAGCACTCTTCTTCGTCGGTGTTTGAGCAATAAAACATTCTCTTAGCTTAAAAGGAGTGCGTCAAAAATAACATAGGAGACACTGCAACTTTGCTTTACTATATCATATCTACTCTTACTTTCACCACCTGCCTATTCTCTGCAGCTTCCCTCCCTCTCTAGTTCCAGTGCAGTGCGAGTTGTCAACGTCGACATCGACATCAAAAATTTTGCCTCTATTAAATCGATATGCGAAAGTGTTCCCTTCAAAGCTTAATTTTTTTTAATAACAATACACTTTCTGTGAAGCTCTTAGGCTTGTCTGCAGAAAAACCCATCCTCTAGGCGGGAAGTGAACCCACAATATCCAAATTGGTAATGTAATGCTCATGCTCTAGGCTACGGAGGCACCCAATAGATGTTTAATAGAAATGTTAAATTCTTCTTAATCTCAATTTAATTTCGTAACAACGACAAAGTTTTGGTGTCGATGTCGAATTGGAAACTAGAATAAGAGTGATTATTTAAAATAAAGATATCCGAAAACCTTGTGCTCGCTTAACTTAACCTTTAGGCTTTGTTAAGGTTTTAAAGTACAATAACGTATTTCGCCTATAAACTACTTTCTAGATCCTGGCAATAAACCAATTTTCTAAAAGTCTTACATTCATTTAAAAACCTTCCTTGATAATCTTCGTAGTTTTAAGTGTCTTATGCTTTGCTGTATATAATATTTGTGTCCTAGGAACGTGATGAATTTTGCATGAGTTAACTTTACCACCATCTAAAAGGAAAATTCTTAGAAAAAAAAATTATAAATTAAAAAAAAAACAGATTTTCATCTCTTTGATTTTTATTCCGTGAGAAGTGTACGTCTTGCATGCAAAGAATGAAAATGAAAATATTAAAATATTGAAATAAATCGAGTGGACAAGTATTTAAATTGAATTTATTTATTTTTATTTCTTTTTAAATGTACACTTATTCTATATTGATTGTAGGGACATTTCTCTATCTACGAGTATTTATTACATCATTTTCATTTCACAATTCTAATTGAAAATTATCGCATAATAAAAAGGCAAACACCTTAAATGCTGATGGAATGCATCTTAAAGACTTTTACTGATATGCACAAGACCTGAAATTATTTTTGTATCAAAAATTGTATGACTTGGCTATAGGAAGTAAAATTTTGTTCGCAAATTCTATAGAGTAGAGCTGGAAAAACAGACGTTATTGCACGCAGAGTGCATCACACAGATCGAGTGAAACAGATCTATAAAATTTTTTTGTATTCATATCATGTTAATTTTCAATTGAAAAATAAAATATTACAGACAATGGCAGCACTACGAAATTATGAGAAGTGTGATTAAGGAAAACAGCTGTTTAGCAGCTGAGAAACACTTTTGTGAATGCACGAAAAAAGCTACAAAATTATTTTTATATCTTA
The DNA here is from genome assembly GCA_963924685.1 of Dexiosoma caninum. NCBI lineage: Eukaryota > Metazoa > Arthropoda > Insecta > Diptera > Tachinidae > Dexiosoma > Dexiosoma caninum. Next base: position 9,437,396 of record OZ004726.1, on the reverse strand, counting down.
TATTTTTTTACATATTTTTTTGGATTTCTAAAAGGTATGATAATTGATTTTTCCATGGGCATTTGTTTATTTAACCTTTATAAAATTTATAAACAAATTTTTATGAATACGCCATTTAAATATTATATCAAAATATTTAAAAATTAAAATTAACTACCTTGAATATTTTTATTAAAAGTTATGAAAATCATATGGTATAAATTTGCCCTAATTCCTTTCATAGGAATATTTTTTTGTTATTTATAATTAGAATGGATGATTAGTTGTTTGGTTCGCCTGCGGGCAGCCGCTCCAGTAGAATCGGTAGATTCCGTTTCGAAGATACCACCTGAGTCCTAACCTGTGTGATAGATCAGGATATGTTTACGCCTTACACTCGCAGAGCAGGTGGCAAACAGTCTCCTCCTTATCCGGTTCTCGACAGCTGCAACAGAAAGGGACCCACCCTACCGGCATGTCTAACGATCGCCCAGTGACGATCAGCCGTGAGATACTCCTCCGGTCGTTATTAATGGTCTTCTCCATGCGTTTATCACCGAAGCGTGGGCACAGTTTTCTTATGACCTCACAAGTGCTCAGTCCGTTGCATCTCCTCTCCGCCTTTCGAAGATAGTGTCCCATGTTCGAGCTCCTTATAGTGCAAACGGCAACGCGACTGGAATCACATCCGATACGTCCATGGCGGACCCAGCCCTGACCAGTCCATTGCCGAAAAAGTTGCTATGTACCGGAATTCAGAGGAGAGTAGTGTCAGTTCGACAACTCAAACTGGACAGCACATACTTGCATAGTCTCACCAAGGCCGAAGAAGTTCTGTGTGACCCCAGCGCGAAAAGTGCAGTCACATTTAATATTTAAGACATTCAGAACAATTCCAGTGGAAAAAGTATTTTTTGAAATGTATTCGCTGAGAAAAGAAAAAGTATTAAGTTGTCACTTCTGCTAAAACTTGTTGAAAGGTGTAGCATACTGTTCAATTTATTGCCGCAAAACCATCGTGAATGCATTTACTTAAAATGTGTTTTACTTCATGTGTATTATTTTCAAACTTTTTTTTTATTGAATTTTTCTTTTTAAAGCAGGCTCGTATTCAAATTGTTAAAAAATTAAATTTTTATTTAAAGACGTCGGAGAAATAAAATAAATAAAATGACTATGGTTTAGCGTCAACAAAACATCAAAGACGCAACTTTGCTTTACAAATTCACGAAACGCTCAACTACAGAGTTATATAAGAATTGAGCTTTATACCTTCCTATCAGTGTCTCTTCTCTATACTATCCCTTTCCAAATAGTCCAGTTGCAATTCATTGAATATGTAAGGACATCGCCTGAGTAGTGTCTGAAGAAAAACAAAAGCATGCTTTGAGGCTAAATCAAGAAACTTAATACAATATTTACTGCATAATTCATGTGATTCTATGCGCTTCTCACAAATTTTATAGTCAATATTTCATATTTACACATATTGCAAGTTTATTGCTTCGAAACAGGATTTATGGAATTTGACCTTCCCTGTACTTCTCAGCATATTTTTTTTCCTTTTTCCTCATATTTTCATACCAACGATATAAATTATTTTATAAGTATATTAATAATACTTTAGAAAAAGTAAAGCAGAGGAGCAGAGTAGAGTAGAGAAAGCATAAATAAAAAATCTTTGTTACAAAGTAGTAGAATTATAAGAAATGCTTTTAACAGTTTGTGTGTGAGTTTTTCCCCCGTCTCTCACTCTTCTTTGCTTTTAAGTTAAAATATGCTTTTTAAACTTAAACGAATCCAAGTACACATTCACTTCACGCAAATCTTCCTCTGTTCCGTTGTTTGTTTGTCATTGTGGTTTATTTAAAATATTAAAAACCGCCTTAAGGCCAAATATTTTGCTTTTAACAATATAAATATGAAAAGTTTGCTTAGCTCTCTCACACCCTTTAGTTTTTTGTAATAAAATGCTTTTGAAAGTAATTTTAAAGGAAAACGTAGAAGAAAAAACCTTTTTTACACACACACAGAAAAAGTTGAATAATACCTACCAAGACTCCTCTAAAACAAGCTAAAGGTACTTAATCTTCTTCATTTTTATATAATCATTCTTTCTTTTTTATATAATCAGGGAAATTTCAAACGCCATACAAGATGCGTAATTCTATTCAATTAATTTTTATAGCATGATTGTCCAATTTCTTGTGAATCATATTCGTGTCAATTTCTGTTTTTAAGTATACGTACTGAAATCTGTTTTAATTGATACTAATATTGATTGAATTGTTTTCATAGAAGTATGTAGGTTAGTGTCACGTTAAGAGAATAAAAGTGAATATGCCCTTGAGAAATCGATAGTGGAATACCATGAAAAATATCGCCCATATTCCAATTGCGTAGTCACCGTAACATGTAAAATAAATAATTAAATATCTCTTCTTATTTAAAGGTATTCCTGGGCATTGTCCTGTTAGTTAACCTCTTATACAGTGGCTAGACGGTGTGAATATTTTTTTTTGGATAGACATTTGAAGCACAAGGTATAATTTGAAGCAAAATGGACGCTAAGAAGAAAAATTTTATAATAATTTTTATATAATTTTATATTTTTTTTTTTTAACTTTTTCATTATATTTCACAAAAAATTAACATACGTAAGACGTGTAAACTAAAACAGGGTAGCTATTATTATGATAGATGTTAACAGTATACCAAACGAAAAGAAATAAAATGAAACGTCAAATACACCTCATGTCAAAAGATGCAAATAAGAAATTCAACAAAAACTGCATGTACATGAAACAGAGTACATACTTCCACTCCTCTTCCCCTTCTGATCTACAAACTCAAAAGTTTTGCAGCAAATGTTTGACAGTATGGACGGGGACTAAGTAGACTAACGGCAGGGCAGGGTTGCTAATTGAGTAAAATTTATTATGGAAATGCACTATTTAGAATCGATACAATTCTACATCACAGCGACAAAACTCATATTTTTCTCATTATTCACATTTCGTCATATCGGGTTATCCATTTAGTGGTTTCAAAACAGCAGGTTTGGCAAGGCTGTCGGCTGTTAAATATCTGTCTTCAGTAGTAGAAGTATCATTTATTTAGTGAAAGGTTAAGTGAACACATCAACCCGTTAGCTATTGCAGTCGTAGATAACACAGAAGAAATTAAAAGGCATAATATTTTGGACTTGCCTTTCAGAAATTTATTTACTATTTTACTTTTATTAATATATTTTTCACTTAATGTTTTGTTGAACTGTGTTGTTCTCAGTGAAGTTTGATGTATTATGTTGCTAATCAAATTTACTTAATGTCCTTTAGTGGACAATTCGATTGTGAATAAAAAATTATAGAAAAAAAATTATTGCTCAAATACCGACCGAATACCAAAGAGAGAAATGGAGAAACTTTTGGTTTGACCGGGTCTTGAACCAAGGATCTTCTGGTTGCAAACCCCACGCGCTAACTATGTATCAGTCATCAGAACGCTCAGTATATTTGTAAAAATTTTACATGAATAATTCTTCAACAATGAAAGTCGCGGAGGACAATAAAATTCATGCGAAGCGCCGAACAGTGGGATAACTTCATACATTTTTGTGCAAAAAATATACGATCTTTGAAAATAGGCACCGAGCATTGAACATATTGTATAAATTAAGTAATAAAATGTATTTAATCAAAATCAGCCTTGCCCATCGCCAACCGCTTATACAATCCAAAGCCATTTTTATTGGATTTTTCTTAGTGAAACATTGTGTCATTAGATTTTTGAAACTGATAGTCGAAAAATTACTTTTTCGCCAGGAAAATAGCATTGTGCGTCGTGCTAAATTTTTTTTTAAATTTATCGACATTTGGAATTTAAAAATTAAATTAATTTGTGCTAGATGTAGGTTACGAAAATTATTTTTTTTTTTTGTTAAAAATTATGTAAACTCTCACTGTATATCGACGAAATATATGTGTATGTGGTCTCCGTATGAAGCTCTTATGGATATATACGAATACACATATAACACATATTTTAAAAATGTTATTGCCAGTGTAAATAACAAAGAGTTCCAGGAAGAAGTTCTTCTCCAACTGCCGAACATCATGGCAGACAAACAAAGCAAAAAATGCTTCGGACATTTGCCATTTCATTATGGAAATTGTTCTTATCTTTATACCCAATCATTCAGCAGAGAAGACAAACTATCGTTTTCCTAAGATACATCTCAAGGTGATGTCGCTTTTGAGCTGGTACCTTATAAATATCCATACATGTGCTACTAATAATTTTTAGAGTGCCACTTTTCGAGCGACATTTCTAGTTAGTAAATCATAGAGTGACTTGCATAAGTATTAACAATGATTTCGTAGTAGTCTGCTGATTAACCGCTCCATAGCAACCGATTTAAAATTTTCTCAACTTTATATGCAATTTAATAAATTTTCGCTCAAAATCACATATCTCTTATGCCTGTTGGGTTTTCTTTTGCACAACTAACTAATCGTTTTTTTTTTTTAATTTACTTTAAATTAAAATTTCCTTATCCCATTTAACCATCATATAATTTGTTTCTATTTGCTATAATACCCCCACACTTGAGTCATAAGCATTCGCAGTAAAATTTTCCACTAAATTATAAAGACAACAACTACAACTGCAAATAGAAATTAAGCAGAAAATATATTATACAAATATATGTATGTTGTATATACATATGTATATAAATAAATGTACATGTTGCTTTTTACAACAACTCGTATATGTTGCTGCACATCTAGTAAATTTGTATTTAAGAAACTCGAAAAAAAAAAAAACGTCACATAATGTGGGAAGCATAAATAAAATGCATTAAATGTGATTACAGCACATTTCCTCATCACTAACTACAACATGACGAGCATATACAAAGCAAAAAAAAAAAAACTGAGCAGAAAGAAATCTACATGAAACTTTAATGTAAAACAAGAGGCGCTACCTACCTTCTCAAAGCAACTGCCACATAAAAAAAAACTTTTTACAAAATGTTGTAAAATATTAAACGAAACTTATTGTATGCACAAATAAGTCTCTAAAATGTTCCAGCGACAAAAAAAAAAACAAATTTTCAAATGGCTTTCAGTCATATCGCATCGTAAGTTATCATATCTTCTAAATACAATATCATTCACTAGTGGCAAACTCCTTGCAGCTAAATGTTTAGTGTAAAATAGAATAAACTGCATTAGAAACACCTACACAAGATTTTTACAATGCATGGCCACGCTTGAACTTTTTTCAACTTTATAACACTCAGATAAATGTTGTTTGCAATAATAATTCATTTGCTGATAATTTTTTTAATAAAAATCTTAGTGTGGGGTTAACAAATAGTTAAATGTGAAGCGTATATTTTTGGGGTGAAAAACAATCATCAGCTATTGTGCGCCTTGTACTTGGCAACTCTTATAGCAACTAAAAGTAGGCAATGTGATATCGATTAATTTTAATTAAATTAAGGATCTCTTTCACCAAACATATTTAAAAACAATTTAATTTAATTAATGATCTTTATTAAAAAAATATGTTTAAAAAAATTTTACTTTCACCAACTGAAATAATGAAACACAAAAAAGTATGGTGACGCTCTGATATTTAATATGAGACCCGCAACTGACAGCTTTTTAAAAAGCTGTTGCAAAATCAATATTTAAATGCAGAGTGCTAACTACTTAAACAGTATTTAAATATTCAATGAGTATATCTAGATGAAATTGAAAAATGACTTGTAAATATGAATTGATATTTAACTTGAATTGGTGAAATAGGCTCTAAAAGTGAAAATTTCAAAAAAACAAAACTTTTTTGGCAACCTTAAATAGGCAATAATGTTTGCTATTGACAAAGTACTTAGAGCGTTTACTCTGCAAACGAAAGATCCTCGATTCAAGACTGCGTCAGACCAAAGATTTTTAAAATTATATCTGTGCTTGACTAAGCAGAGGAAAGTAATATCAAACAATAAGCAATCGTTTCTAGGATGAAACATTCGAAAACGACTGTTGCCAGTGAAACGAGAAAGAGGTCATAGAGGTGCTCAGTTTTCGAAGGTTCGTTTATATATCATTAGCGAATCTTAAGCAATATCCAAAACCACTATTGTTAACGATATTCGCTAAAAATAAAAAGAGACCCTCTTTAATTTTTTTTTTTACTTTTGTTTTTCTTTGAGAATAAATTGTTCTTTATTCATATCATGTTGATTTTTTATTTTAATTTTTCTAAAAAAAAAAAAAAAAAAAAACACCCCGGCCCAATACACAAACTAGAGATTGATAGTCTAATGCTAACGCAGTCACTTTCATGTAATTAAAAAAAAAAATTTATTTTTGTTCTTTTTGTACCCATGCATTTTTAAAATTTTCGTCCATGCTTGTTTCCGAGAAATCTTCGTTAATAATTCCTTCTTGCAAATGTTTGTATTTTTAAAAATTTACGACAATTTAGCGAACATTCGCTTAGAAAGAAAATCACTGCCCATTTTCGTCAGTATTTGCACAATTAAACGCCGATGAAGTGATGTAATAATTGAAATGGTTCTTCTCTAGCTTAAAAATTAATGCGTCAACATAACACCAGAGACACAGCAACTCTTTACAAATTCCCAAAAAAGCGCAATAGCAGAGTTGTGCAAGAATTAAAAGCTCTATATCTGACTCCGCTCTAAACTATCCCTTTCCAACTAGTTCTGGTGCATGCATCGCATAAGTAGGAGACAAATCGTGAACACTGCTCCAAAAAAAAAAAAAAACATTCATGCGCACCATAAAAATTATACAAAACAGTAGTCATCTTTAGATGTCACGAAAATTTCGAACAATTTTTATTAGCACAAGCTAAACAAGCAATTATTTTCCTACTCAAAACAATTTTAAATACGCATAAGTACAGGCACTATGTCTTATTCACAACTAAAGCATAACCTGAGGCTTTCGAAAATATTCTTCAATTAAAAACTTCTATTCGAAGAGAATTTTGTAAATTATTTCCCTTCCGATATATGTATGTACGAGTAGATATATATTTTTCATCTTCAAAGACTGATAGTGTAAGTACAAACTCTTTTTCTATTATCACACTTCTAAAATTAATTACTTGTTTTGTGTGGGGCTTTAAACAAAGTGTATCCCATAAAAATCAAATTCAACTCACAAAACCTAAATATAAAATGCCATAAATCTAAAACGTTGCTTCTGCAATTCCATATGTAAATACGACTATGTATGTATGTATGTTTATGTGTTACGTGTATTGTCGTTTAAAGTTGGACGACCCTTAACGTAAATTCAAAACAACAATAAGTAGAGAAAAAGTTTACCATTTAAATGAAAAAGGACATAAATTACAAAACTCGGTCGGTCGTAGTCGTAGCCGCTTTATAGCCGTAATCGTAGCCAACAAAGTCTTTTGTTTTATTAAATTCTCTTGTGTGTCACTCCACCGCCCTGCATAGTTCTCTACTTAAGCAAATTGTTATAAAAATATGTACCATCTTGTGTGTGTGTGTGTGTGTGTGTGTGTGTGTATTAGTGCGGCTCTAATTTAATTTGGCAATATATTTCACAAAACGCACATATTAAGAAAGTTTATACCGAAATATATATGCCACATCATGTACATACGTATATTTTACGAAAAGTACCTTTTCAGAATGTAAATTATACAGAAAGTACTTGCAGAAAGTACAATTTAGAAAAATTAATATTTGAATATAAAAAATTTAACCCTTTATGGGAACCTTTAAAGCAATCAACAGTTATCGAAATATATAGCAGAAAGCAATTTATTTATGCCTAGCAAATAGAGTTCTCCTAATATTCGTATTCCTTTAATATAGCAATTTGTAGAAGTGCTGCTGCAGCTACAAAAACTTTCCTGAAACGACACATTTACATACCGAAAACAATTCGCTGCAGTTTGTAAAGTTGTAGTTGCATCACCATAAAACCCAAGTGTTAAAATGGCTTCACTCTCTGTTCAGTATTTTCTATAAAAAAAAAAAAAGGATATTGTGTGATTTTTTATTTGTTTGTCGTTTCTTTAAAGTGTCTCCTGTTTGTTACAAAACATATAGTTTTGCTGAAAACTGTTTAACCTAAAAGTTGTAAATTTTAAAATACTTTTTCTCGGCTCAAACGGAACACAAATAAAAAAAATATTTGAAATATTTGCTCACCAGGCGACAGAGTTTGACTCTCTCATTTTATTTTCAATATTCACTCAGTAGTTCTGATGAACTATATTTTTAATTTCTTTTGACAAACTTATGGAGGTGGAAAAATTGCTTTTTCAACTGATACATACATATATTCTCGCATAGCCAAGAAACTAATTGTTTTATATTTAATTTTATATTTTTAACCCGATACCAGAACTGTCGGGGTTATTCTTAACAAAAACTTTTAAACATAGTACATCGATATATTTTTCGTAGTGACAAGCAGAAAATTTGTTAAAATAAATTTGCATATTTATTGAGGTCTTTTTATTAGGGAATTCAAGCCAAAAAAAAAAAAAAGAAAATCCGAGAATATGTTCATAGTTGGAGAATTATTCTGTTTGATTTCAATTTTCATATGATTCTACACTAGACATATTAAACTCGTCATTGGTTATTATTCTAGAATTTCAGCAATTAATTTAATTAATTTTTGGGCTGAGTATAAATAATTTTATGTGTAGTAAAGCTTAAAAAATCAATTCAACAACTGTGTTGTTACGCGAATGCGTAATGTTATTGATGCTCATATGCACTCGACAGCATCATCATACTCATACTTAACTACGTTTATGACGCTGTTGTCTATACTCTTCGTTACTCATTGCATATATACGATGCAAAATAAGTATGATTCGTATTACGAATATTAAAATGACGGCAATATCAGATAAAACTTTTGCTTCGCTGTGCGCTGGAGTTATCAAAATTTTTATTGTGTCATACAGCTTTTGCTTTACACTTTTCTATCAACGATCAAAACGTCATGTAAAGCGACAAAGTTCTATCTGACGCGGCCTTAATCTTTACGAGGTTGTGTGTTGGCTCTCTTACGTTCAGTGTGACCAGATTTCAAAAACAATATAAAGCTAAATCCTGTTTAAAATTAAACTTAAAGTAATTGCAAAGAGAATTTAGAACTAAAAAAATATGGCAAAATTTCAAAGCATTTTTAGTATTTCCCAAAAACTTTTAAAGCTGTATTCATATTATACGAGCATGTATTTGTTCTATAGAATGTCAATACTTAACATAGTTCATTTGTACATACAGTCTGAAAACCTTTAAACAATAGCAAATGTTATCTCTATATGTGCAGTACATGCGAGGCGACACTTTCCTCGTCTATTTTCAAGTGGTAAAGCTTCTGGCATCAGCTGTTTTGCAAGTGAATTGTGCTTGTGGTTCGGGAAATATATATTAAAAACTATTTAATTTTGCACATTATTTTAAAAAACACAATTTTTAATTAAATGAAATATAATTGAAAGTGAATAGAAATATAAATCATTATATAATTAGCCTTCAGTATATTGTTCTGTATTGTTTTAGGTTATGTAACATGTACGTAACATTATGATGAACATAAAAATTAGAAACTTTTTATGAAACGCAGTTTTTGATATACACACAAAATCACTTGCGTATAAAACAATGACATTCCTTGTGACAAGTACATATAATGTGAATAAAGCTACAGTCATACGCAGGTAATTTATGAGTCATGCAGAAGGCGAATTCAGAACAGGTGAACTTAGTAGCCCAGCTGCAATAGCATAATATCACTGTTTTTATGTCAAAATTGTATGAATTAATTTAACAACGTACCATGTTTTTTGTGATTGCTGTACGACTAAATTTACATGGTATGAATTCGCCTTGTTCATGCAGATGGAAGGATTGTATGGTATGTCGATGTGTGATTCACAAATCAAAGTTCCTGTGAGTAGTAGTTCAGATTAGTTCAATTTCAATGACGCATAGTCACTTATATTTATATCTCTCTTATATATGAAACACTATGAGTAGCGAAAGATGACTCACTGTTCATCTCTGATTTAGTTCATATTATTGCCTTGGATAGCTTTTTGAATGAAAGGATGAGTTGCAACTGGAGACTAAGCTGTAAAATGTCAGTATGTCATTCCTGCTGGACGCGAAGGGAGGATTGTTGTCAATCAAATTTTAAATATCGAATGGCAATAAATTTCAGATTGAATATTCTTATTGGCTGAATATTGGCGGCGCAGATTATCGTATTCGTATTCGCGAATATTAAAAATTAGTATTCGTAACATCACATTCATTACACGCTAAATACCTATCCGAATTTTCTATTTGTTTTTTTAAACTTCCTCATTTCAATCAAAAAAAAAACATTTCTCCTTTTGAAAATTTTTATTTCTTTATAAAAACAATTAAACTTGAAAAACTCATAAATTAATCAAAATATAGCACGTTGTGTGGAATAGAAAAGAAAATAGATGTAAAAAACCCAAAACAACAACAAGAACTCTCTAATATCAACAACTGAACTCTGTGAAACACAAACGTTTCTTTGTACATACAACATACATTCTGTTTGTTGCAAAAAAAAAAGCTACCCAAAGAACATGCCACAAATGGCTGGATGTGTATGAAAATCTATGTAAAACTTTTTTTATTTCTGCAAACAACACAACAACAAGGAAACTTTTATAACTCACCATAAAATTAAGGAAGAACAGTGGGGAAAAAATAAACAGCAATTGCAACAACAACAACAACTCATATAAACAAGAAAGCAGACATTATAACGGGAAAATTGTTTACACTTTCACATCATCATGGAGTCAAAGACAAGCGATTCCGTGTCTGCTTGATAAAAACAAAAACAAACTCTGCCAAATAGCAAGCGATAAGGCTATCCCGTCACCCAAACTACCCACCCATTTTGGCAAATACTCACACAATATAGAATATTTACATACATACATATGTATTGTACGTACGTACATAATAAATAAAAACAAAACTAAAATCAGCGTTGCCACAAAAAAAAATTTTTTTGGAGTGAACCAATAATATTGTTCTGTGTGTGCTACATCTAGCGCATTCACGTTTATTCTGTAATTATCTTTAATACAACGGTGATAAGTAGTTTATTATTATGTATATACCCAACCAGCAAAATAGTCCGATGCTGTCTGATTCAGACAATTCCGATAAATATTTCACTTTACACACTTCGGACAGATTTCTGTCAGACGTTAAATTCATATACAGTCGAACTTCTCTATAGCGAACTTCTCTATAACGAAATATTCTTTATAACAAATAAAATTCGTGAACACAACATTTTTGTGAGTATTTTCATACATTTTGATCTCCCTATAACGAACTTCTCTATAGCGAAATTCTCTCTCTAACGTACAATTTTTTAAGCCCTAAATAGAATTTTTCACACTAAATAATCTCTCTATAGCGAAGTTTTTAGCAATCGATTTTTTGCATCAATTTAGTCACATATGTATGTATTAATAAAAAAAAAAAATTAATGTGTTCATGTAAAAACAATTTTTTTTGTCTTAATAAATATATTTTCTACCTTATATTTAGAGACAGAACAAAAATTGTTAGAACTATAAACATATAGTTAATTTTTAAAAAGATATAGAAAAAAGATTTTTATTATTATTATTATTGTCATTATTATTATTGTAATTATTGTTTTTAAATATTTTAAAAATATGTAACATATTCGTAAAAATGTATTTTGGATTTGGTTCAAAAACAAATTTCAATACAAAAACGAATATTTATACCTATTTCAAATCCAGAATATATTTTTATGAATATGGCTTTTAATATTTTTATGAATATGGCTGTTAATATTTTTATTTTGAATTTTCATTGACAAGAACTTTTCCTATATTGTGAATTTTAAAAAAAAATATTTTTTCATTATAAACAAAAACCAATTTTCCTGAAGAAGCTACACAAAGGAGTAGCGAAATATCGAATCAAAATAAATATTAAATATATTAAAAAGACCTAAAGCTTAAATAATTAGTGTTATTAATATAAAAAGTGGTCAAAAAACTAGAAAAATTATATTTTCTACATAAAAAAAATGTAGTCAAAATTTTCTGCAATTTCTCTATAACAAATTTTCTCTATAACGTAGAAATTTTACGGTCCCCAACTGCTACGTTATAGAGAAGTTCGACTGTACATATATACATACGACATGCCTGCACGTTTTCCGATCGATGGCTGGGTCGAAAGGATTTTATTTTTGGTGTATACCGATATATCTGAAAGATTTCTGACCGATTGCGTGCAAATGTGACTAATTTGTCATACATAATTTGAATATTTTTTTTTTTTTTTGGCAAATAATTGATTGATTTCTGTCGCGAAAACCGCTTGCAAAGTACACTTTAACTTGAAATGTAAACCATGAAATAAAATCACAACATTGGGAAAAAGAGATCTTCAAAATGTCTGTCTTTTGGAACTAAATGGCAACGCTGTTTAAAACCAACAATTATACAGGCAACTGTGAACTGCAACTGCAACAACTACTGCACAACGACTTTGTTGATTATTATTATCCAGTATGAAATATACAGTATGAAACATAAGTCACCATACCCCATATGAATTTAGAAAAAGAAAATGTGTTTATTTTTTGTAATTGTTTTATGAAATTACTTGCTTATATGCACATCTAACTACTAGAATTCGTTGACCAAAAATATACGAGTACACTTGTCCAAAGAAATGAACAAACGAAAAAATATGCTGAAGTTTTTGGCAAAGACATACCACTTGTTACCCTCTATTATTTTTTACAAAATGTATTGTTTTAACTAATGCAAACTGACTTATGCTTGTCACTATATTTGCTACCGCTATTCTATTCTTGTTTTTCTTGCTCTTCGGAAAACTATCACTACAGAAGTAAGCAAAATTCTACATTTCTTCGTTGGGCTTGAGGATTTTGTAACTCCGAATGCAGTTAACACTACATTCTCAATACGAATTTATTTAAATAAATACGTTTGTATATTGGTATTGCAGGCAGGATGTTTATGTCAAAACAATGGGGTTGTATCAGCCTTAAAGCTTTACAACACAAGCAGGAGTAATATAGAGGAAGGAAAAGGAAATAAGGAAAAGGTGTGAAAAAAAATTAAACGGAAGTTAAATGAAATAAACAAATACAATAACAACAGCCAGTAGCAGCAGTGCAATTTGTACCGAAAATGTATACAGTGATGGCCATCAAATTAATGCAACTATCTTAAAGATTTCTTTATTAATTGAAATTTTTATTGTAGTTATTTACAGTACTTCTGTCAATATGTCTTAAATTTTGTTTTAGTTTTTTATTTAAAATAATTAAGTCTATGGAATATAAATCTTTACAGACATACGAGGTGTGTTCAACAAATAAAGTGACTATATATTTTTATGACAAAATATTTATTTCTTCCTCAATAAAGTAATCCCCCTTAGATACAATGCACTTGTGCGAACGCCTTTTCCAAGCTTCAAAGCATTTCTCATTAGCACTTTTTTTCTATCTCGGACCAGCACTCAGGGGATGACCCCTACATATGCGATGCATTGTGCTGAAACTATGAAATTACGTTCTGGAAAGCAGGATAACAGGAGTAGTGTTTCTGGGCATTTAATTTGAAACTTTCCACGTCAAAATTGACCGGAAAGATCTGCGCAGGGATTTGTTCCACATACGCCCTGTTCGGCCGAAATATTAGTTCTCTATGTAATGCGTATTCCGATTGGCTGCCAAATCGACCACAAATGCATGTGCCCTTAATGATAAACGTGTTGTGCGCAGGAATAAACGAATTTTGGAAACAGTGTTGCGGCAAATATCTTTACTTAATCAACCAAGTTTGTAAAGTTCATACTATCCCTTCTAATGTACTTAATATACTGAATACTGCACAAACGATCAATTATGAAGTCAGCAATTTACGTTTAGCTGTAACTTTTAAGCGGCATTTAATCGCATAATTTTTATAACTCAAGGGCTTGTATTTTAAACTGTTTGTCTACATAGATTAACAACAATTATACTTCCAAAACCAATTAATAATAATAATAATAATAATATATTAAATATGCTTAAATCGTTTATATGCTTTAATATTCTACCTTCAAATTTCGCCCCCACATAATGTCTGCCTTCTTTATAACTTTTGATCTTTTCACAAATTTGTATTCAAGTCACTACCCTGAAAAATCATTACTTTTGCTCAGTTTCACTAACCATTTATGATAAAAAAAAATCTGACAAATTTTGTTTTGACAAATTTCAACAATTTGAAATAAATTACACTCATAATATACCCAACTTAAAGAAGAAAGATGGATTTTATTTTTATTTGCATACAACTAAAATATGATGAAATATGTTGATTGTGTGTCTTAGACAGAAGACAACATTAAGGTTTGACCAATAGTCTTCTAAAACGGGAACAAAGACAAAAATAAAAATAAAAATAAAAATAAAAATGGAACTCATTCAAACTTCAAAGTTTTTACGAGTCACTTAAATGTGTATTTATTTTTCTTCGTCTTATATTTTTGTGCTAAAATATTAAATTAAAAAAATAAAATATGGTAAAAGGCGGGTGCAGTTTAAAAAATAGAATTAAATAACAATGGTCTTTTGCAAATGCGGATTACAAAGAAACCACAATGAAAAAAATTCTAAAGATAGAAAACCAAATTAAATGCAATAAAATTCGTTTAAACTAAAAAAAGCAACAAAAAAAACACGCACAAACAGTTTTCAAATCAGCTCTAACAAAAAAATAGGAAATGTGTAGGTGTCTTTTTAAAACATAAAGTCTTTAAGAAAAATACCCATAAGATATGTCATGTTGTTGTACGTAACCATGAGTAACGTCACTTCACTTCACTTCACTTCACTCACTCACTCGCCACTGCAGACATCTTAAAAATCAGCCAGACAATAAACTCATGCAAAATGTTGTTCTCATTGTTGTTTTATGTTGCTGCTACAAAGCTTAACAAGCAGCTTGAAAAATATCTTAAATCTTTTCCTTTTGTTAAATTTAAATGGTTTTAATTTATTGGCAACGATATTTTAACGATATTTTTTCTACACTGTAAGAAAACCATATAAGTTAAGTACGAGACCCTTCGTACATTTTATGTCTTTTATTCTTGCCTCTGAACTAGAAAATCTTTCTTTCGAAACGCGAAAATATGTACATACGTTTGTGTACGCAATAATTTCTATTTTGGAGGAAGCAAATGTCGACATTTATATCTTCATATACGAGGTCTGTTAAAATTAAAAGGTGATTTTTTTTTTTTTTTTTTTTTTTTTTTTTTATCTAGGACCAGCACTCAGGAGATGACTCCTCCTACACATGCGAAGCATTGTGCTGGGAACTATAGGAAAGGGATAGTACAGGAAACGACAGGAGGTGAAGCTTAATTAATTATTTTGCAGCTCTGCTTTCGCACGTTCTTTTGTTTTTATACTCGTAGCAGTGCTGAAGCTTCGCTTTAGTAGCTATTTTTATTATTATTTTACTTCGCCGGTGCTACACAATACCGACGAAGGAGGGCGTTCTGATGTGATTGTGGATTGCTATCAGCTGAAGCCGGTATTGTTCAGTGACCAGTGACTATGCCTTCGCCACTGAAACCTTCCGACAACAACTGACACACAAAAACACACTAATGCACATCAGAAATATGCGAGATGTTTATTTTTATTTAAAAATTTTTTTGTCTGAAACTGGGGTTGAACCAGTTGGTTGTGTAGTCAACGTGCAGACTACCATCCATCGTGCCATCGCCACTCTTTTGGAAGTTTTTTGAAAAGTATTTATTTATTTATTCATCAATATCTATTTTTACCCTTCAAAGTAATCTGCCGCAGATATAATGCACTTATGATAGCGCTTCTTGCCATCCTCGAAGCACTTCTGAAATGCGCTTTTCGGTATGGCCATCAATTGTGACAAAACGCTTTCCTTTCTTAGTCTCTTCAGTTTTGGGAACCAAATCATTATTGACATTTATTGCAAAAATCTCTATAGAGGTGTAGCTCTGAATACCGTATAAAAGAAAGCTCTAATTATTATTATTATATATTCGTCTCAATGTAGTTAATTTTTCTGTATATCAATCCAGGTAATAATATTTAATTTTGCCTTAAAATCTTTAATAAATCCAAAAGAAATAAAATATTACAAGCATTGAGACTGAAAAACAGATACAAGTTTTTTTGTTTTTTAAATTCAAATCGAAAAAACAACAAATTCTAAAGAGTCTGAAGTAAAAAGAAAATTTGTATACAAACTCCAACTACTAAATATTTTGAACGCCATTCACCATAAACATCAGCATCATTCGCTTCCACTCCGTCACTCTTAAGAATATTTACGCTAATTAGCGGTGTATTATTCTTATTTTCCAATTATTTACACTAATTAAAAAGTTATGAAATGCATAAATGTATACTTTTAACAATTGGGAAATAAAAAAAATTTAATACTTTTTTTTTTTGGCAAAACAACCAACCATCTCTCTGCATTATGACACTTTTGCATCCGTAGCACTTCCTTTCGCTACACACCTGCCTGCCATAAAATTAACTATGCTAATTACAACAACAATGTTTTCCGCTAACTATGCAATAAAAAAAAAATCCGAATATGAAAGACGGAAAAATTCTTTAAAAAAAAAATACAATTGGTTTTTGGCAAAAAGGAAAAAACACATTTCGCCTGAAAAGTAAGTACAGCTTATTCATCACAAAGTGATAGTATAGCAACCACAAATATTTTACCAGCATCATCAGCAGCAACAGCATAAAGTCGAAATTAAAAAAAAAAAAACTTTAAACTAAATTCAAAGATGAACGCTTCCGCCAACATCATTATCATCATTTCATATCAGCACTTTTTCCACATGTGAATATGAAAATCTCTACCAAAAGATTTTACATTTTTTTGTTTTTTGTTTCGTCAACTTTTGCGTATCATCAATATTTTCATTATGCATGTAATAAATATTTGATGTTGTGCAAAAGATTTTTTAACGATTTTTTTTTGTCTGGTTAAAAGCAGAGGAGAGATAATTGAAATTTTTTGGTAACATCGTCCCTTTTCAGCAGACAACGTTGGCATGAGTTGATTTCCAAAAATGTTAATGTATGATATTGTGTGTGTATGTGTGTGTGTGTGTGTGCGCGTGTATGTGGGTATATGTATGTGTTTATGCGTTTGAGAGTGTGCGAAAGTTTGCGGCAGTAACCACATCACTAAAAACCATTAACGGCAACACTTCATGATTATCGATTAACTGCATATTAGTGTAAAAATATTTAACACACATAATTTGGTTAGATGCTTTTGGGCACAAATGGATAGATACACTATTAATTTTATAGAAATATATTTTCTGTTTTTTTTTTTTTTTTTTTTTTTTTCATAAAAATAAATCACAAAGATGTGCAATGTAACGAAGTGGTAAAAAAAATGTGTACATATGAGAAAGTTTGCTTCTACTGTATTTCTTGCTTTTTTTTTTGTATACGATTAAAAAGTGTATTTTCGAAATTAATAAACCATTTTCAATTTTCAATGTCGAATTATACCATTGGTTTTGTGGATCGAGGCTACTTTGTAATTCGTTTCGAAATCAAATGTTGTCGTATAACAAGCGTGTACGTCATTTCGCTTTCATTTCATTTGGACTTACAGAGTAACGCCCTTTTGTTGAAATGTGCGGAAAACAGCAGCTGAATGTTTGTCATCGTATTTCATACGTGTGTTTACTGCGCTGCGTCAGCATCAGAATTTTTTTTTTCATATACCAGCCATTTTAGGAAATTGAGAAATGAGGACATCACACAGCACCTCTTACACATGTATATTGCTTGAAGGTGTTCCTAAAAAGATAAAACCATGTGTTATAATCTAAAAAAATTCTAAATTAGCACGCTAAGTTATGCAAGTTATTTTGAAATTTTTTTTTTATCTTGAATCAGCACTCAGGAGATGACACCTACACAAGCGATGCATTATTAGAGAAATGACAGTTAAGGCGAAGCTTAACTATCTTACGTTTCTTTGTTCCTTGTTCACGTTCTTTGTTTTATAGCAGTGTTGTTAGCGCCTCTGATGTCAAGGAGACGTAAATATTAAATTTTGAAGCTTCGTTTCTAGTAGCCATTATTAGTATATATTTTACTTTGCCGGTGCTACACAATACCGACGAAAATGGGCGTTCTGATGTGCCTGTGGATTGGTTACAATTGGTTACTTACTGCCTTATTCATAAAAATATTTCAGGTTTATAAAGGCTATATGGAAATTGGGAAATTTTTTTTTTGTAACTCTTTAATAAATCAAAATTTACGGTGGGAAAAAGCGGATTCCATAGCCGTGTACCAGGGAAAAAATCATCAATAAGCGAAATATGTAAAAACGCCTTCGCTCTTAAGTATTAAATTAAAATTTTTAATTTAAAATTTAAATAATAAAATAAAGATTTGTGTTCATTTAAAAATGTTTGGTTTATTTACTTTTTTAAATATCAGCAATTTTTGGAAAATTAAAGAATTTTGAAGGGGTACGTAGTATTATCTTTGTGACAGTGTATATATATTAGAGCCTACCAAAAAAAAGTGCGCTGTACACCCCGTGCTATGTAGTATTTTTGGACCGCAATTTCGAAAAAACAAAGGGGAATTTTTTTTCGCCGTAGGTACGCGTCACCTTTTTAAACTTTTCTTTATACCTTTGGCTTTCGCAGTCGGATCTTAAAGAATGATATATCAATGTTTTTTGTTGCGAGAAGACCAACGTTTTGCACCAATGGGAGGTACGTTTTAATATATTCATGTACGGTACAATTAATTCAAAATATTAATACGATTTCCCACTTCTCATAATTCAAGTCAGTGATAAAATTGTCTTAATTTAAACCATCTAATACAAGTTGAAAACACAAGACAATAAAATCAGCAGAGCAAAGGTCAAATTTATATGTCTTTTATCTCATACTCTAGACAATTGAATGCAAAAAAATGAAGAAAACTACACAGAATATGCACATAAAAACTTAATAAAATGTAAAATGAACTGGGGCGTTTATTTTTATTAAAGTTCACATAAAGAGGTTAATTGGGATTTTCAATTAAAAATTAAAATATGTACAAAACACACATACACAGACACACGTTCATACATACATACATACATACATACGTTCATTGTACACCAGCAATGAAAAGAAAAAACTGCAAATTTTGGACAAACTGCAAAATTCACGAAATAAAATTAAAAAAAAAAATAAAACTTTAATATTCAAAAATTAAATTTTAATGCTAAAAGTTATTTGTGAACTTTAACTATGCCAAGAATGTGCAATTACTTTAAAAGCTTTATTAAAATGGAATTGAAAAACTTGAAAGTTTATAACTTAAATATGATCATGCAATTCAATAAATCATCAGGCACATTCTCTTCAGAGAAGAAGGAAATAAAACAACAACAAAGTTTAAGTAATTTCTGCTTTAAAAGCCTGCTGAAAATGGAAGAAATTTAAAAATCGTTGAAAAAGTTTTTTGAAATAAACTTAATTTTGTTTAGCTAAAGGTTGGCTTTTAAAAGCAAACAAGCAGTGGTAGTAAATGTCTTAACATACTTTATGGGCTGCTTATATAATAAGTGAAACAGCATACTTTTGGGAGAATCTTCATTTTTTTTTAAATTTTTACAGATAACGTTAGTAATTGTTTTCAGCAACAAGCGGATAGCACACAATTAATTTAATAATAATAAAGCTTTTTTTTTTTTTAAATAATCGGCATCAATATTCAATATTATTTGATTTTTTTAGTCTTTAATAGTAAAAGAGAGTTTAGTAACAAAAAATAATATTTTTTTGTGTGTTATAGGAATAATTTAAGGAATTATAATAAGTTTTGATCAGAATTATTTTCTATGAAAGGAGTACTTATTACTAGTAAACTTATGAAGCGCAGTAACCAGGTAACTTTAATTAAAAGTGACAACAAAATGGTATGCCAAAATATTCTCCTTATGAGATATACATACATACATACATATAATATACAGTGTCAACCAAAACGGTTTTATTAATTGAAAAAGTATTGACACTTTTTAACAAATTCTGAAAAAACAATTTTTTTTTTGACCGGCACTCAGGGGATGGCCCCTACACATGCTATATGCATTGCGCTGGAACTGCTACAGTGCAGCTCAAGATTTTCTGTAATTTTTTTCACACAAACTGCTTGTCAAATTTCATTTAAATTGACGGCTATGGCATTGGCTGTACATAACTTATAAAAATTGTATCCTTCAAAATGTCATCGTCAAGAAAACAACAGGAAAATTGTTCGTAAGAATCGTAGTTTTAAGATAGTAAAATTTTAGTGTTTTTGCCTCTTTGCCAAATTTAAACAAAAAAAAAAATTTCTAGGATTTTCTCAGCCGTGGTTGATATTTTCATGGAAGTGCCCATCGCTATACATACATACTTTTTTACCCGGGTCAAAGCTCCAATACGTCAAGCCATCAAATAGACACACTCATATGTAAATACATATTTATGTGTCTGGAAGGGTATAATCATATTCTTGAATAGTTCTCTTTAATATTTATGTCTTAAGATATCCTGTTCAAATTTATATTTCATATCTCCATTCACTTTCAGGTCGCAACGAACTCATCGCCCGTTATATTAAATTACGCACCGGTAAAACGAGAACACGCAAACAAGTCAGTTCTCACATACAAGTTTTGGCACGCCGAAAATTACGCGAAATTCAGGCAAAGATCAAAGTTGTAAGTAAAAATTGTTTTTTTTCCTTTTGCTAATTTAAAATAACAAAATAACTCTGAAAAAAATTTTCTTAAATATGTAATTAATTCATTTTCTCAAATCATAAAATTCATAATTTGAATCATAGTTTCATTTTCTTTATACATACTGTCGCCTAATGAAGTTCACATACAGTACGACGAATTTTTCAATTAATACTGTTTTATTTATGCAACAAGAATTTATTTATAGAAAAGAATGGTGTTAGATCAGACTTCTTGGCTTAAAATACAGTGATAAACAAAAAACACTATTAAATTCCTGCATTGTTTTTTTTTTTTGTTATTATAAACCAATATTCATACAAAATTTTTGAAATATTATTTTATCAATAAAAAATACTAAAACTTAAATTTAATTCAATTTAATGGAAATAGAGTAAAATACAAAGTGATGCAAAATTCAGTCGTAATTGGAACTGCAAAAGTACAGCCATAATTGGAAGCTGCTATTTTTTTTTATAAAAAAAAGAGCTGTTTTCACGAAAAGTTTATTTGAAATTCTTGAATATTTACACAAGATTTTTGAAATATTATTTTATCAGTAAAAAACTAAAACTTAAAGTTAATTTAATTTAATGGAAATAGATTAAATTTCCAAGTGATGCAAAAGTACAGTCATAATTGGAACTGCAAAACTACAGTCTTAATTGCAAGCTGCCATTTTCTTATAAAAAAGAGCTGTTTGCCTGAAAAGTTTATTTGAAATTCTTAAATTTATGATATTAATACGGTGTTGAGACATGCACTTGCATTGCATTATTGAGCTCAATATTCTATACAAAATGAAAATTTTTTAGCAATAAGTATGAAATGAGTAAAATTTGAAATTACAAAATTGTCATACAGGATAATTTTTTTGCGTCACATTTACTTGACAGAGGAGAGAATATGTCATACATAGACGAAAAAAAAAACAGTTTCAAAACTTTACTTTTTACTTATTTATTAAAAACATTAGTACTTTATTATGCGCATTTAAAGTACTATGAAATGGCTTTATAGCATAAAGAACGATAAAATGCAAATGCTTTTAATAAATAAAATAACTATTTGTCACTCTGTATGTAAACTTTATTGGGCCACTGTATTTGCATAAGTATGTATGTACATATATATATATGTATGCACAAGTATGTATACATATGTATATTTAATATAATAAAATATATATACATATATATAGTATATAATATTTAATGTTTCCTTCGATATCATGCTTTATTCATAATTTATCATTATCGTTATATATTAAAAGCTTTCAAATAAAATAAAAGTCATTTTAATGCCATCAAAGCAAGTGTAGTTGTTATAACTGATAAATATTTTTATATATGAAAATAGAAAAAATAAATATGTATAGAAAATAGCTATTGAAAATGCCAATAATGCGTATTTCATGAATAACAGCGTATGTCCCACAATTAAGTTCCTTCAGAATATTTGACAATTGTTTTCATTGCAGCGATAAAGGCTTTATGGAAATTTTTGAATTTGAACGTGAGATTTGCCACATAAAAATACGAAAATCTAGGGAGTAAAGAATTCTAATAATCGAAATTTTTCTAAAAGCTAATTTACAGTCTTTAGTTAAGTAATGGCAGTAGTTTAGCCAACCAAATTATATGTATCAGTGTTAAGATGGTTTCTTAAAAGGTCGAATTGTTTAAAGTTCTAATGGTTTTGCAAGTCGTTTGCTTCACTTATTCAGTTGATTAAATTTAGTTGCATTAAACTCTTTTCTTTTTTTTTTTTTTGTTGTCTGCTACCAGAAGCAATGTGGAAGGCAATATGTTATAAAAAGTGGCAAGATTTGAAATTTATTCCATTTAATGCCGTTCACATCATGTAAGAAAACAGTTGCAAGCAACAAATACCATACTGAGCGTTGGCATATGAATTTTGTCTAAATGGCGTTGCCATGGAAACCTTCATACTCTTCGTGTCGTCGTATACATGAAACACATTCAAGACAGCAGGCTACAAATGTAGTCGACTACAAGAAATGCATTTTCAGTATTGCCATTATATTTAAAAAAAAGTAAAATTCCTTACAACAAATCAATTTATTTCTATAAAATTTCTTGTTTGTTAAAGTATTTTTTTTTCTTGCACCAGTTGCTCAGGGTATATTCCCTGCATATGCAATACTGGGAGAACTGCAGAGAACAGACAAGTGGTGAAAATCGTAAAAAGATAGAGTTTAATTCGTGCACAACAAAGCTTCCACGTCTCTGATGTTATTTTTGACGAGTTATTCTTAAGCTAAATAGAGCCATTTTATTTATTATTTTCCTTCGCCGACATTTTATTGCCCAAATGCCAACCGAAAAGGGTGCTGTAGCACAGAAAAATCAAAAAAAAATGTCGACTTGATCGCGTTTCTACTTTTTACTTTTACGTTTGTGAAGGACTTTTCCAATTTTTTTTATTTATTTTTATTTTTTTTTTATCTTGGACCAGCACTCAGGGGATGACCCCTACACATGCGATGCATTGTGCTGGAACTAGGAAAACAGGTTATGGGAAGGAGGATAGAGGGAGTAGTGTGAATGGACATTTGATTTGAATTTTCCCACGTCATAAGTGACAGGAAAGACCTCGGCAGGGAGTTTGTTCCACATACGCTCTGAAAAACAAAATAATAATTCATAACACTAATTATTTAAGCTGTAGGTCTTTTTAATATATTTAATATATATTCTGATTCGATATTTCGCTACTCCTTTGTGTAGCTTCTTCAGGAAAATTGGTTTTTGTTTATAATGAAAAAATCGAATCGAAAAAATATCGAATCAGAATAAATATTAAATATATTTTTTGATATATATTTATTAAGCCTGAGGTCTTTTTTTATTTTATTTTGTTTTTATTATTCGATATTTCATTAACAGCTTGTTAACATCATCAGGAATAATCATAAATATAATAAAGCTGTTAACGAAATATCGAATAATAAAAACAAAATAAAATAAAAAAAGACCTCAGGCTTAATAAATATATATTTAAAAAAATATATTTAATATTTATTCTGATTCGATATTTTTTCGATTCGATTTTTTCATTATAAACAAAAACCAATTTTCCTGAAGAAGCTACACAAAGGAGTAGCGAAATATCGAATCAGAATATATATTAAATATATTAAAAAGACCTACAGCTTAAATAATTAGTGTTATTAATATAAAAAGAGGTCAAAAAACTAGAAAAATTATAAAATAATAATTCTTCAAGTTCTCACTTATTCATATTCATATCATCATATTTCTTGTTATATTGGCAACATTAAATCTGGACTACAACAACAGCAACAACAACAACAACATCAGCATGGACCACAACCAGTAGCCGAGTTACCTACCTTGTTGCCGTCAAAATAATCGTTCTCTTATGAACGTGTGTATTTTACTTTTGATATCGTATTGAAGTCGGTAGCGCGCTGTCTTGAATGTGTTTCTAGCATTACGCATATAGGTGTGTATATTTCTAACAAAAGTAGCTGTAAAAGTGTTCACTGGAATCCAATTTCTATAATAAATTAATTTTAAATTTAACCTCTATTACTCGACTACCTGGACAATTTTTCCATTCCTTTTTTTTTTTATTATTTTAGAAACTTTTTCTATTCCAAAACTACAAATAAAAATGAAAAATAAATAAACTAAGAAGAACACTTAACTTACTTTGATATTTCAAATAAAAAAAAAAATGCCATGCCCCATCACAAGGCACAAACAAATAAAATGGTATCCACAGAAGAACACAGAAAAAAATGCAAAAGAAATATAAAAATAAAAAACTCACAAAGTTTTTCTCACAAATGCATTTTTTAACAAATAAAAAAATATTCAAAAATAAAATAAAAAAATAATAGAATTCGTTTCTGTTTTGCTATGAAGCTGCTTTGGCTTGGCAGGCAGTCTGAGCAAACAAAAGCTATAAACTACACAAAGGCTTTTGTATCCTGGCAAGGATGTGAGCACATGAATGTACAGGGTTGCGCTGAATAAGCTGTATAAGTTAAATTCTTTATGACATTATTTTTAAATATTGTTATTATTGGTTCTTTTTAACATATTTTCCACTTTTCGCAAAAATTACCAGTTGAAATCGGTTGTGCGCGAATAATATGTTCGACGAATTATTCCTTATCACAATTATGTCACGCGAACAGGGTCGATTTCAATACTCAAAAGACCCAATTCTGCATGCTTATACAATGACGATTGCCACATCACGCTGCTTCAGCTGTAATAATGAGTGGTATAAATATTGAGGAATGAGATGGCCTTGATATTCTTGGCACGAATATTCAGTGTGATGTTCAATGTACTGAGCATATCTTTCATGTCGCAAAAGAAGCATTCAAGTGCTTCGGCTTTTTAAGACGGTGCAATGGGAAATGCCTTATGAAATCAGAGAACTTGTTCCTGAAACCCGTTCATTCCTGCGCACAATGCGGGGCCATCCATTAGTAGTCGATTTGGCAGCGAATCGCACTACGCATTACAGAGAGAACTAATTTTTCGACTTCCATGCACATGTCTTTCCTGTCATCCTCCTTGACGTGGGAAAATTCAAATCAAATGTTCATAAACACTACAGCCTCCTACCCATAACTTCATTTCTTAGAAGCACAATGCATCGCATGTGTAGGAGTCATCCCCGACTGCTGGTCCACGATAAAAAAAAATATGTGCTGTGACTCCATTTTGTTGAATCTTCAAGATTGGATAGTTTTCACAGATGCCCTGAAAAATATTTTCAATATCGTACGATATTCACCACCAAGGACAGAGATTGAATCATCTTTTTTATTTTCAAGAATATGTGGCCATTTCAGATGAAATGAAATGCCGTTGGATGCTCCCTAACCCAAAGCCTGCAGTTTGGCTGGCTCATTAATAAATTGTGATTAAAGTCTGGATTTTCCTCTTCTATTTCTCTGAATAGCATAGTCATCCCGTTGCTGATAGTCTGTCGGCTTCAAGTTGAGCTTTGTATGGGAAGTACTGTAATGTCTGAAAAATTCTCCGCGGCGGCCGCCGTTATAGCCCAAGGGCCGTATTGATTGTCTCCTTGTCGATATACGTCCACCTGGTAGTTGGCTTTCCAGCACTAAGAAGGATTTTTTCAAACCCATGTTGATGGAAACTTTCAGCCGAATGGTTTATTATTGACGCTGTGGATGCAATCCGCACAATAAATTGACGATGATATCCACGCTATGGATTGTTGGTTTTAAAAATAAAATTCAATTGTTTTGCTATGCTGTTCGATGGTGTAGTTATTCATATTAAATTCGCCTAATCTTCTTCATAAAATACTGGAAAAAAAAATTAAAAAAGTTAAATAGAATTCAAACAAGACACTCGTGTGTAGCTCATTTGGCACCACCCTGTATGCATGTGTGTGTATGTGTATATTTGGTAAACTGCACACTGCACTTACAACTGGAAAATAAATAAGAAACATTTAACAAAAAAGATTTTGTGCGTACAGTTTTTGCTCTCCCCAAAAGAAACCTTTGACAGTTAGTAGTTGCTATAAAACATGAAAAAGAAAACAAACAATAATAATGTCAAAGGCTTTCTTTTTATTTTTATTCTATAAAAATAAAAACAGTTGTAAATATTTTAATTATCTTTGTCATGTCAGAAGGAACAACATTTTTTTAATTCGCTTTTCTGCAGAATTTTTATCATGCGAAATTACCACAGAAGAACGAATCGTTTGTGCGTCACTGAAAGTTTCATGTTCTCTGGCTTCGAAGCGTTCGCAAAATGCATTATTCACGTTATCGTTTTTAGGAGTTCTCTGCTCTTTTATATTGCTGATTAGTTTCTAGTATGTCAGAGTTTGTCTGTCTTCCACACGTTGATAAATTAAAAATAAATGGTTGCCTTCTATTGTAAGTATTTGCACATTTTCGAACAACGAATTGAAAAACGCGAATTTTTTCTGTACGGCATCCATAAAAGTAATATTTCATTCTTCTCATATACTTAATTCAGGTATGACTCATATTGAATATTGAATACTTTCAATCCATTTTAGATGAAAATTTTCAGAATAAAAATTAAAATTGCAATATTATGCGCATTGAAATATTAATGCTCTCAGTGTAAATACAAAATATAAATCATAATCATCTCATTCGAAATGCTAAAAACAAATAATTCAACCAATTGCGTTAAGAAAATCCCCTTTATAAATCCAATCGCTTTTCATAATCTTCCAAGAAGTTAACATGATTTTCATTGCCAATATCAGTTAGCAAACACTATCAAACCGTAACACCATGAAACATATGTATGTACGCCACACATTCTCTCTCTCTCTCTCTGTCTCTCACTCGACCAAATAAAACACATAACAGTAATCAATTCTAAAACGGATTGACCACTGGTCACCAATTTTTTTTCTCTCAAGCTACAACTTCACTTTGAAAATTTTATTTCGGTTACAGGAGCCAAATGGAGTTTTAGGTGGACCGGGTGTAAATAATTCTGCAGTTCTGCAGCTATTGAATGAAAAGGAAAAGGCTTTACAAGCCATGTCTGGCATGACTAGTTCACAGATTGTATCTGCACAAGCGGTGAAAAATTTGACATTAGCTGCCTCGGCCCTTAGTGGTTTGCATCACCACCATCACCACGCTGTGCATCCCCACCATACACATCATCATCTGCATAACCACCACTCAAGCCATCAACACCATCCTTTACATAATCACACGTCGTCGTCGTCGTCGCCATCATCGTCCACGATAACAACGAATCCCTTGGGTCACCCTTTAAGAGCGGACATGCCGCCACCACCGCCGCCACATCCTCACCATTTGCTCCATCACCACACTCAACATACAAACTCGGTTAGTACCTCAACAAACTGCAATCACTAAAGCTGCAATTCATCATTTACTAATAGTTCTCATAACACTAGCAATTGTAATATTGCGTGGCGGCACCAATAGCAACTGCTATTTGAAATATCATCAGCCACCATTATCAGCAATAGTTGTTGCCTCTGTGTGTTCATTAAATGTGTAACCTACTTCTGGTGTAAAAACATCTATTACTAATTCCCAGCTCTGTGTGTTTTTCTCATTTTAACCTTTAAATATTCATATATATGTGTGTGTGTGTGTGTGTGTGTATGTTTTTCTTGTATATGTGCTACGCTCTGCTAACGTTAATCCATTAGGTATTTATGCAAAAACTACAAATAAAACATAATTGGAGTGATCACAATATAGTCGTTTAAAAGTAACATATTATGATTGTATTAAATGGCTGTACATAATCAAAACAAATTAGTACGAGTCATAACTAAATTGATAGTTGTGTTGTAGGTGTCAAATTCTTTTATATGGATTACAACTCAACTCAACCTTCAATCAGCTGTTCATTTACTTGTCTTCGTTAAGTTGTTACTCGTATTATAATGTACATGACAATAACCTAACGAAGACAACTAAAATTGGTTGTGAATCACAATACAAAAAAAAAATTGTTGAGTTGAGTTTTAAAACTGGCAACTCAACTTAGTTGAGTTATGAATCATAATAGGATCATATTTTCGTGCTATATAAAGGGTGATTTCTTAACCGTTTGGAATTGGAAAATTTAATAAACACAGAAGATTTGCAAAAGTGAATGAAATATTTATTTGTGCGGATAAAATGAATGCCTGCTATTTACTTTTTAAAGATTACCTTATTCCTACCCGTTGGAGAACGCCCCACATAGGCCGGAGCTTAGGTCCATTGTGATACCAGTGTCTAGGCGGGAATCGAAATCGCACCTCAAGACTGATAAGACCAATGCTCCTGCTCTAGACTACGGAGGCATCCGCAGCTAACCCGTAGGTAGTTCACGCGTAAACTCCAGTTTTGGCATACTTTTTCCAGTATTTCGGTCCGTATCTTATCAATAGCAGCTGTAATATTGTCTTCGAGGGATGGAATTGTGACTGATCTGTCCCTGTACATGAAAGACTTCACACATCCGCTCCAACCGCTCCAAAACGCGGGGCAATGATTTAAAATTCTTATTATGGTGAAATATAAAGGAAATATTATTCTACCTTCCAAATACGCACTGTAAGGCCAGCCCGCCACGACTAGTTCGAAAACTGACTCACTTTACCAATGAAAAAATTCGTTAATGGACTTTAAATTGAATATAATCGAAATAAAAATTTTATGATAGGTTAACACATTTAATCAAACTTTGATTATTTAGTAACAAACGTAAAGCAATAAATTTTCGTTTTTTTCCCATCAGATTCCAGTTTTTATAGGAGAGCAATAATATTAAAAAAAAAATAATAGCGTATATATGTATGTAAGTATGTCATGGCAATATGTTTTTGATATTATCTGACGCGGAAAACGTTGTTCTACTTTTTACCCGCGACTTCGGTAAAGTTCATTACATTCAGTTAAATAGTTTCGGAGAGATATGAGTTGCCCCTTACCACCCTCTTGGTACTATTTTTAAAATATATGAATTCTATTTATTAGTATTAAAAAATATATATATCCTAGTGTTTCTATAGTCATTTCTTTCTTTGTTTAAATTTCATCACATTCGGCCAGGTTATTTAAGAAATACATACATATGTTCACTAGACCGTACCAGCTTATAGGAAAAAAAAGTGCTCCGTACACCCCCTAATATAACGTATTCAAGGACAGTAATTAAAAAAAAATTTTTTTTTACAAAGGTAGGGGTCGCATTTGTATATCTTTAGCATTTGCAGTCGGATCTTAAAGAATGATATATCAAAGTTTTTGATACGAGAATACCAATATTCTGCATCAAAGGCGATTGACTTCCAGTATCCGCTTTTGGTATTTATCTACCAGATCTCTGTTTCCACCATCCTAATATATTCCCCAAATGTCAGAAATTTAAAGTTCGCAAAAAAACAATATATGTTTCCTAAGGGAGTAATTCGATAATTCCATCAGAAATATTTTAAAACAACAGAAATGCCATGCGAGAATATATCAAAAATAAAATCTACCTACTGCATTTCTTAGCATTCTGTGCGCCTGGTATTAAAAATAATAATAACTGGCAAGAACACAAACAATTTTAAGTAAACAACAACAACATCTGATACAAAATCTGCTCAGAAAATACCAGGCGCACAGCATTGTATAGAAAGTTGTTTTTTTTTCAACTAAAATGATATGAAATAAATAGTGACGTCACTGGCAGTAACATGAATAAAGCGCCAAAAAAAATTTACAACAACAGAAATGCCATGCGAGAATATATATATAAAAAATAAAATCTACCTACTGCATTTCTTAGCATTCAGTGCGCCTGGTATTAAAAATAATAATAACTGGCAAGAACACAAACAATTTTAAGTAAACAACAACAACATCTGATACAAAATCTGCTCAGAAAATACCAGGCGCACAGCATTGTATAGAAAGTTGTTTTTTTTTCAACTAAAATGATATGAAATAAATAGTGACGTCACTGGCAGTAACATGAATAAAGCGCAAAAAAAAAATTACAACAACAGAAATGCCATGCGAGAATATATCAAAAATAAAATACACCTATTGCATTTCTTAGCAATTAGTGCGCCTGGTATTAAAAATAATAATAACTGGCAAGAACACAAACAATTTTAAGTAAACAACAACAACATCTGATACAAAATCTTCTCAGAAAATACCAGGCGCACAGCATTGTATAGAAAGTTGTTTTTTTTTTTCAACTAAAATGATATGAAATAAATAGTGACGTCACTGGCAGTAACATGTATAAGGGACAAAAAAATTTACAACAACAGAAATGACATGCGAGAATATATCAAAAATAAAATCTACCTATTGCATTTCTTAGCATTCTGTGCGCCTGGTATTAAAAATAATAATAACTGGCAAGAACACAAACAATTTTAAGTAAACAACAACAACATCTGATACAAAATCTGCTCAGAAAATACCAGGCGCACAGCATTGTATAGAAAGTTGCTCTCTTTTGAACTAAAATGATATGAAATAAATAGTGACGTCACTAGCAGTAACATGAATATGGCGGCAAAAAAATTTACAACAACAGAAATGCCATGCGAGAATATATCAAAAATAAAATCTACCTATTGCATTTCTTAGCATTCTGTGCGCCTGGTATTAAAAATAATAATAACTGGCAAGAACACAAACAATTTTAAGTAAACAACAACAACATCTGATACAAAATCTGCTGAGAAAATACCAGGCGCACAGCATTGTATAGAAAGTTGTTTTTTTTTTTCAACTAAAATGATATGAAATAAATAGTGACGTCACTGGCAGTAACATGTATAAGGGACAAAAAAATTTACAACAACAGAAATGACATGCGAGAATATATCAAAAATAAAATCTACCTATTGCATTTCTTAGCATTCTGTGCGCCTGGTATTAAAAATAATAATAACTGGCAAGAACACAAACAATTTTAAGTAAACAACAACAACATCTGATACAAAATCTGCTCAGAAAATACCAGGCGCACAGCATTGTATAGAAAGTTGTTTTTTTTTCAACTAAAATGATATGAAATAAATAGTGACGTCACTGGCAGTAACATGAATAAAGCGCCAAAAAAAATTTACAACAACAGAAATGCCATGCGAGAATATATATATAAAAAATAAAATCTACCTACTGCATTTCTTAGAATTCTGTGCGCCTGGTATTAAAAATAATAATAACTGGCAAGAACACAAACAATTTTAAGTAAACAACAACAACATCTGATACAAAATCTGCTCAGAAAATACCAGGCGCACAGCATTGTATAGAAAGTTGTTTTTTTTTCAACTAAAATGATATGAAATAAATAGTGACGTCACTGGCAGTAACATGAATAAAGCGCCAAAAAAAATTTACAACAACAGAAATGCCATGCGAGAATATATCAAAAATAAAATCTACCTACTGCATTTCTTAGCATTCAGTGCGCCTGGTATTAAAAATAATAATAACTGGCAAGAACACAAACAATTTTAAGTAAACAACAACAACATCTGATACAAAATCTGCTCAGAAAATACCAGGCGCACAGCATTGTATAGAAAGTTGTTTTTTTTTCAACTAAAATGATATGAAATAAATAGTGACGTCACTGGCAGTAACATGAATAAAGCGCCAAAAAAAATTTACAACAACAGAAATGCCATGCGAGAATATATCAAAAATAAAATATACCTTTTGCATTTCTTAGCATTCTGTGCGCCTGGTATTAAAAATAATAATAACTGGCAAGAACACAAACAATTTTAAGTAAACAACAACAACATCTGATACAAAATCTGCTCAGAAAATACCAGGCGCACAGCATTGTATAGAAAGTTGCTCTCTTTTGAACTAAAACGATATGAAATAAATAGTGACGTCACTGGCAGTAACATGTATAAGGGACAAAAAAATTTACAACAACAGAAATGACATGCGAGAATATATCAAAAATAAAATCTACCTATTGCATTTCTTAGCATTCTGTGCGCCTGGTATTAAAAATAATAATAACTGGCAAGAACACAAACAATTTTAAGTAAACAACAACAACATCTGATACAAAATCTGCTGAGAAAATACCAGGCGCACAGCATTGTATAGAAAGTTGTTTTTTTTTTCAACTAAAATGATATGAAATAAATAGTGACGTCACTGGCAGTAACATGAATAAGGGACAAAAAAATTTACAACAACAGAAATGACATGCGAGAATATATCAAAAATAAAATATACCTATTGCATTTCTTAGCATTCTGTGCGCCTGGTATTAAAAATAATAATAACTGGCAAGAACACAAACAATTTTAAGTAAACAACAACAACATCTGATACAAAATCTGCTCAGAAAATACCAGGCGCACAGCATTGTATAGAAAGTTGTTTTTTTTTTCAACTAAAATGATATGAAATAAATAGTGACGTCACTGGCAGTAACATGTATAAGGGACAAAAAAATTTACAACAACAGAAATGACATGCGAGAATATATCAAAAATAAAATCTACCTATTGCATTTCTTAGCATTCTGTGCGCCTGGTATTAAAAATAATAATAACTGGCAAGAACACAAACAATTTTAAGTAAACAACAACAACATCTGATACAAAATCTGCTGAGAAAATACCAGGCGCACAGCATTGTATAGAAAGTTGTTTTTTTTTCAACTAAAATGATATGAAATAAATAGTGACGTCACTAGCAGTAACATGAATATGGCGGCAAAAAATTTTACAACAACAGAAATGCCATGCGAGAATATATCAAAAATAAAATCTACCTATTGCATTTCTTAGCATTCTGTGCGCCTGGTATTAAAAATAATAATAACTGGCAAGAACACAAACAATTTTAAGTAAACAACAACAACATCTGATACAAAATCTGCTCAGAAAATACCAGGCGCACAGCATTGTATAGAAAGTTGTTTTTTTTTTTCAACTAAAATGATATGAAATAAATAGTGACGTCACTGGCAGTAACATGTATAAGGGACAAAAAAATTTACAACAACAGAAATGACATGCGAGAATATATCAAAAATAAAATCTACCTATTGCATTTCTTAGCATTCTGTGCGCCTGGTATTAAAAATAATAATAACTGGCAAGAACACAAACAATTTTAAGTAAACAACAACAACATCTGATACAAAATCTGCTGAGAAAATACCAGGCGCACAGCATTGTATAGAAAGTTGTTTTTTTTTTTCAACTAAAATGATATGAAATAAATAGTGACGTCACTGGCAGTAACATGAATAAGGGACAAAAAAATTTACAACAACAGAAATGCCATGCGAGAATATATCAAAAATAAAATCTACCTATTGCATTTCTTAGCATTCTGTGCGCCTGGTATTAAAAATAATAATAACTGGCAAGAACACAAACAATTTTAAGTAAACAACAACAACATCTGATACAAAATCTGCTGAGAAAATACCAGGCGCACAGCATTGTATAGAAAGTTGTTTTTTTTTCAACTAAAATGATATGAAATAAATAGTGACGTCACTAGCAGTAACATGAATATGGCGGCAAAAAATTTTACAACAACAGAAATGCCATGCGAGAATATATCAAAAATAAAATCTACCTATTGCATTTCTTAGCATTCTGTGCGCCTGGTATTAAAAATAATAATAACTGGCAAGAACACAAACAATTTTAAGTAAACAACAACAACATCTGATACAAAATCTGCTCAGAAAATACCAGGCGCACAGCATTGTATAGAAAGTTGTTTTTTTTTCAACTAAAATAATATGAAATAAATAGTGACGTCACTGGCAGTAACATGAATAAGGGACAAAAAAATTTACAACAACAGAAATGCCATGCGAGAATATATCAAAAATAAAATCTACCTATTGCATTTCTTAGCATTCTGTGCGCCTGGTATTAAAAATAATAATAACTGGCAAGAACACAAACAATTTTAAGTAAACAACAACAACATCTGATACAAAATCTGCTGAGAAAATACCAGGCGCACAGCATTGTATAGAAAGTTGTTTTTTTTTTCAACTAAAATGATATGAAATAAATAGTGACGTCACTGGCAGTAACATGAATAAGGGACAAAAAAATTTACAACAACAGAAATGACATGCGAGAATATATCAAAAATAAAATATACCTATTGCATTTCTTAGCATTCTGTGCGCCTGGTATTAAAAATAATAATAACTGGCAAGAACACAAACAATTTTAAGTAAACAACAACAACATCTGATACAAAATCTGCTCAGAAAATACCAGGCGCACAGCATTGTATAGAAAGTTGTTTTTTTCAACTAAAATGATATGAAATAAATAGTGACGTCACTGGCAGTAACATGAATAAGGGACAAAAAAATTTACAACAACAGAAATGACATGCGAGAATATATCAAAAATAAAATATACCTATTGCATTTCTTAGCATTCTGTGCGCCTGGTATTAAAAATAATAATAACTGGCAAGAACACAAACAATTTTAAGTAAACAACAACAACATCTGATACAAAATCTGCTCAGAAAATACCAGGCGCACAGCATTGTATAGAAAGTTGCTCTCTTTTGAACTAAAATGATATGAAATAAATAGTGACGTCACTGGCAGTAACATGAATAAAGCGTCAAAAAAAATTACAACAACAGAAATGCCATGCGAGAATATATCAAAAATAAAATATACCTATTGCATTTCTTAGCATTCTGTGCGCCTGGTATTAAAAATAATAATAACTGGCAAGAACACAAACAATTTTAAGTAAACAACAACAACATCTGATACAAAATCTGCTGAGAAAATACCAGGCGCACAGCATTGTATAGAAAGTTGTTTTTTTTTCAACTAAAATGATATGAAATAAATAGTGACGTCACTAGCAGTAACATGAATATGGCGGCAAAAAATTTTACAACAACAGAAATGCCATGCGAGAATATATCAAAAATAAAATCTACCTATTGCATTTCTTAGCATTCTGTGCGCCTGGTATTAAAAATAATAATAACTGGCAAGAACACAAACAATTTTAAGTAAACAACAACAACATCTGATACAAAATCTGCTCAGAAAATACCAGGCGCACAGCATTGTATAGAAAGTTGTTTTTTTTTCAACTAAAATAATATGAAATAAATAGTGACGTCACTGGCAGTAACATGAATAAGGGACAAAAAAATTTACAACAACAGAAATGCCATGCGAGAATATATCAAAAATAAAATATACCTATTGCATTTCTTAGCATTCTGTGCGCCTGGTAATAAAAATAATAATAACTGGCAAGAACACAAACAATTTTAAGTAAACAACAACAACATCTGATACAAAATCTGCTGAGAAAATACCAGGCGCACAGCATTGTATAGAAAGTTGTTTTTTTTTTCAACTAAAATGATATGAAATAAATAGTGACGTCACTGGCAGTAACATGAATAAGGGACAAAAAAATTTACAACAACAGAAATGACATGCGAGAATATATCAAAAATAAAATATACCTATTGCATTTCTTAGCATTCTGTGCGCCTGGTATTAAAAATAATAATAACTGGCAAGAACACAAACAATTTTAAGTAAACAACAACAACATCTGATACAAAATCTGCTCAGAAAATACCAGGCGCACAGCATTGTATAGAAAGTTGTTTTTTTCAACTAAAATGATATGAAATAAATAGTGACGTCACTGGCAGTAACATGAATAAGGGACAAAAAAATTTACAACAACAGAAATGACATGCGAGAATATATCAAAAATAAAATATACCTATTGCATTTCTTAGCATTCTGTGCGCCTGGTATTAAAAATAATAATAACTGGCAAGAACACAAACAATTTTAAGTAAACAACAACAACATCTGATACAAAATCTGCTCAGAAAATACCAGGCGCACAGCATTGTATAGAAAGTTGCTCTCTTTTGAACTAAAATGATATGAAATAAATAGTGACGTCACTGGCAGTAACATGAATAAAGCGTCAAAAAAAATTACAACAACAGAAATGCCATGCGAGAATATATCAAAAATAAAATCTACCTATTGCATTTCTTAGCATTCTGTGCGCCTGGTATTAAAAATAATAATAACTGGCAAGAACACAAACAATTTTAAGTAAACAACAACAACATCTGATACAAAATCTTCTCAGAAAATACCAGGCGCACAGCATTGTATAGAAAGTTGCTCTCTTTTGAACTAAAATGATATGAAATAAATAGTGACGTCACTGGCAGTAACATGAATAAAGCGTCAAATAAAATTACAACAACAGAAATGCCATGCGAGAATATATCAAAAATAAAATCTACCTATTGCATTTCTTAGCATTCTGTGCGCCTGGTATTAAAAATAATAATAACTGGCAAGAACACAAACAATTTTAAGTAAACAACAACAACATCTGATACAAAATCTGCTCAGAAAATACCAGGCGCACAGCATTGTATAGAAAGTTGCTCTCTTTTGAACTAAAATGATATGAAATAAATAGTGACGTCACTAGCAGTAACATGAATATGGCGGCAAAAAAATTTACAACAACAGAAATGCCATGCGAGAATATATCAAAAATAAAATCTACCTATTGCATTTCTTAGCATTCTGTGCCCCTGGTATTAAAAATAATAATAACTGGCAAGAACACAAACAATTTTAAGTAAACAACAACAACATCTGATACAAAATCTGCTCAGAAAATACCAGGCGCACAGCATTGCATAGAAAGTTGTTTTTTTTCAACTAAAATGATATGAAATAAATAGTGACGTCACTAGCAGTAACATGAATATGGCGGCAAAAAAATTTACAACAACAGAAATGCCATGCGAGAATATATCAAAAATAAAATCTACCTACTGCATTTCTTAGCATTCTGTGCGCCTGGTATTAAAAATAATAATAACTGGCAAGAACACAAACAATTTTAAGTAAACAACAACAACATCTGATACAAAATCTGCTCAGAAAATACCAGGCGCACAGCATTGCATAGAAAGTTGTTTTTTTTCAACTAAAATGATATGAAATAAATAGTGACGTCACTGGCAGTAACATGAATAAGGGACAAAAAAATTTACAACAACAGAAATGACATGCGAGAATATATCAAAAATAAAATATACCTATTGCATTTCTTAGCATTCTGTGCGCCTGGTATTAAAAATAATAATAACTGGCAAGAACACAAACAATTTTAAGTAAACAACAACAACATCTGATACAAAATCTGCTCAGAAAATACCAGGCGCACAGCATTGCATAGAAAGTTGTTTTTTTTCAACTAAAATGATATGAAATAAATAGTGACGTCACTAGCAGTAACATGAATATGGCGGCAAAAAAATTTACAACAACAGAAATGCCATGCGAGAATATATCAAAAATAAAATCTACCTACTGCATTTCTTAGCATTCTGTGCGCCTGGTATTAAAAATAATAATAACTGGCAAGAACACAAACAATTTTAAGTAAACAACAACAACATCTGATACAAAATCTGCTCAGAAAATACCAGGCGCACAGCATTGCATAGAAAGTTGTTTTTTTTCAACTAAAATGATATGAAATAAATAGTGACGTCACTGGCAGTAACATGAATAAGGGACAAAAAAATTTACAACAACAGAAATGACATGCGAGAATATATCAAAAATAAAATATACCTATTGCATTTCTTAGCATTCTGTGCGCCTGGTATTAAAAATAATAATAACTGGCAAGAACACAAACAATTTTAAGTAAACAACAACAACATCTGATACAAAATCTGCTCAGAAAATACCAGGCGCACAGCATTGTATAGAAAGTTGTTTTTTTTTTCAACTAAAATGATATGAAATAAATAGTGACGTCACTGGCAGTAACATGTATAAGGGACAAAAAAATTTACAACAACAGAAATGACATGCGAGAATATATCAAAAATAAAATCTACCTATTGCATTTCTTAGCATTCTGTGCGCCTGGTATTAAAAATAATAATAACTGGCAAGAACACAAACAATTTTAAGTAAACAACAACAACATCTGATACAAAATCTGCTCAGAAAATACCAGGCGCACAGCATTGTATAGAAAGTTGCTCTCTTTTGAACTAAAATGATATGAAATAAATAGTGACGTCACTGGCAGTAACATGAATAAAGCGTCAAAAAAAATTACAACAACAGAAATGCCATGCGAGAATATATCAAAAATAAAATCTACCTATTGCATTTCTTAGCATTCTGTGCGCCTGGTATTAAAAATAATAATAACTGGCAAGAACACAAACAATTTTAAGTAAACAACAACAACATCTGATACAAAATCTGCTCAGAAAATACCAGGCGCACAGCATTGTATAGAAAGTTGCTCTCTTTTGAACTAAAATGATATGAAATAAATAGTGACGTCACTAGCAGTAACATGAATATGGCGGCAAAAAAATTTACAACAACAGAAATGCCATGCGAGAATATATCAAAAATAAAATCTACCTATTGCATTTCTTAGCATTCTGTGCCCCTGGTATTAAAAATAATAATAACTGGCAAGAACACAAACAATTTTAAGTAAACAACAACAACATCTGATACAAAATCTGCTGAGAAAATACCAGGCGCACAGCATTGTATAGAAAGTTGTTTTTTTTTTTCAACTAAAATGATATGAAATAAATAGTGACGTCACTGGCAGTAACATGTATAAGGGTCAAAAAAATTTACTACAACAGAAATGCCATGCGAGAATATATCAAAAATAAAATCTACCTATTGCATTTCTTAGCATTCTGTGCGCCTGGTATTAAAAATAATAATAACTGGCAAGAACACAAACAATTTTAAGTAAACAACAACAACATCTGATACAAAATCTGCTCAGAAAATACCAGGCGCACAGCATTGTATAGAAAGTTGCTCTCTTTTGAACTAAAATGATATGAAATAAATAGTGACGTCACTAGCAGTAACATGAATATGGCGGCAAAAAAATTTACAACAACCGAAATGCCATGCGAGAATATATCAAAAATAAAATCTACCTATTGCATTTCTTAGCATTCTGTGCCCCTGGTATTAAAAATAATAATAACTGGCAAGAACACAAACAATTTTAAGTAAACAACAACAACATCTGATACAAAATCTGCTCAGAAAATACCAGGCGCACAGCATTGCATAGAAAGTTGTTTTTTTTCAACTAAAATGATATGAAATAAATAGTGACGTCACTGGCAGTAACATGAATAAGGGACAAAAAAATTTACAACAACAGAAATGACATGCGAGAATATATCAAAAATAAAATCTACCTATTGCATTTCTTAGCATTCTGTGCCCCTGGTATTAAAAATAATAATAACTGGCAAGAACACAAACAATTTTAAGTAAACAACAACAACATCTGATACAAAATCTGCTGAGAAAATACCAGGCGCACAGCATTGTATAGAAAGTTGTTTTTTTTTTCAACTAAAATGATATGAAATAAATAGTGACGTCACTGGCAGTAACATGTATAAGGGACAAAAAAATTTACAACAACAGAAATGACATGCGAGAATATATCAAAAATAAAATCTACCTATTGCATTTCTTAGCATTCTGTGCCCCTGGTATTAAAAATAATAATAACTGGCAAGAACACAAACAATTTTAAGTAAACAACAACAACATCTGATACAAAATCTGCTCAGAAAATACCAGGCGCACAGCATTGTATAGAAAGTTGCTCTCTTTTGAACTAAAATGATATGAAATAAATAGTGACGTCACTAGCAGTAACATGAATATGGCGGCAAAAAAATTTACAACAACAGAAATGCCATGCGAGAATATATCAAAAATAAAATCTACCTATTGCATTTCTTAGCATTCTGTGCCCCTGGTATTAAAAATAATAATAACTGGCAAGAACACAAACAATTTTAAGTAAACAACAACAACATCTGATACAAAATCTGCTGAGAAAATACCAGGCGCACAGCATTGTATAGAAAGTTGTTTTTTTTTCAACTAAAATGATATGAAATAAATAGTGACGTCACTGGCAGTAACATGTATAAGGGACAAAAAAATTTACAACAACAGAAATGACATGCGAGAATATATCAAAAATAAAATCTACCTATTGCATTTCTTAGCATTCTGTGCGCCTGGTATTAAAAATAATAATAACTGGCAAGAACACAAACAATTTTAAGTAAACAACAACAACATCTGATACAAAATCTGCTGAGAAAATACCAGGCGCACAGCATTG
This sequence comes from Dexiosoma caninum, assembly GCA_963924685.1. Lineage (NCBI taxonomy): Eukaryota > Metazoa > Arthropoda > Insecta > Diptera > Tachinidae > Dexiosoma > Dexiosoma caninum. The sequence continues at coordinate 9,396,683 of OZ004726.1, read as the reverse complement.
TATAGAAAGTTGTTTTTTTTTTTCAACTAAAATGATATGAAATAAATAGTGACGTCACTGGCAGTAACATGTATAAGGGACAAAAAAATTTACAACAACAGAAATGACATGCGAGAATATATCAAAAATAAAATCTACCTATTGCATTTCTTAGCATTCTGTGCCCCTGGTATTAAAAATAATAATAACTGGCAAGAACACAAACAATTTTAAGTAAACAACAACAACATCTGATACAAAATCTGCTGAGAAAATACCAGGCGCACAGCATTGTATAGAAAGTTGTTTTTTTTTTTCAACTAAAATGATATGAAATAAATAGTGACGTCACTGGCAGTAACATGAATAAGGGACAAAAAAATTTACAACAACAGAAATGCCATGCGAGAATATATCAAAAATAAAATCTACCTATTGCATTTCTTAGCATTCTGTGCCCCTGGTATTAAAAATAATAATAACTGGCAAGAACACAAACAATTTTAAGTAAACAACAACAACATCTGATACAAAATCTGCTGAGAAAATACCAGGCGCACAGCATTGTATAGAAAGTTGTTTTTTTTTTCAACTAAAATGATATGAAATAAATAGTGACGTCACTAGCAGTAACATGAATATGGCGGCAAAAAATTTTACAACAACAGAAATGCCATGCGAGAATATATCAAAAATAAAATCTACCTATTGCATTTCTTAGCATTCTGTGCGCCTGGTATTAAAAATAATAATAACTGGCAAGAACACAAACAATTTTAAGTAAACAACAACAACATCTGATACAAAATCTGCTCAGAAAATACCAGGCGCACAGCATTGTATAGAAAGTTGTTTTTTTTTCAACTAAAATAATATGAAATAAATAGTGACGTCACTGGCAGTAACATGAATAAGGGACAAAAAAATTTACAACAACAGAAATGCCATGCGAGAATATATCAAAAATAAAATCTACCTATTGCATTTCTTAGCATTCTGTGCCCCTGGTATTAAAAATAATAATAACTGGCAAGAACACAAACAATTTTAAGTAAACAACAACAACATCTGATACAAAATCTGCTGAGAAAATACCAGGCGCACAGCATTGTATAGAAAGTTGTTTTTTTTTTCAACTAAAATGATATGAAATAAATAGTGACGTCACTAGCAGTAACATGAATATGGCGGCAAAAAATTTTACAACAACAGAAATGCCATGCGAGAATATATCAAAAATAAAATCTACCTATTGCATTTCTTAGCATTCTGTGCGCCTGGTATTAAAAATAATAATAACTGGCAAGAACACAAACAATTTTAAGTAAACAACAACAACATCTGATACAAAATCTGCTGAGAAAATACCAGGCGCACAGCATTGTATAGAAAGTTGTTTTTTTTTTTCAACTAAAATGATATGAAATAAATAGTGACGTCACTGGCAGTAACATGTATAAGGGACAAAAAAATTTACAACAACAGAAATGACATGCGAGAATATATCAAAAATAAAATCTACCTATTGCATTTCTTAGCATTCTGTGCGCCTGGTATTAAAAATAATAATAACTGGCAAGAACACAAACAATTTTAAGTAAACAACAACAACATCTGATACAAAATCTGCTGAGAAAATACCAGGCGCACAGCATTGTATAGAAAGTTGTTTTTTTTTTTCAACTAAAATGATATGAAATAAATAGTGACGTCACTGGCAGTAACATGAATAAGGGACAAAAAAATTTACAACAACAGAAATGCCATGCGAGAATATATCAAAAATAAAATCTACCTATTGCATTTCTTAGCATTCTGTGCGCCTGGTATTAAAAATAATAATAACTGGCAAGAACACAAACAATTTTAAGTAAACAACAACAACATCTGATACAAAATCTGCTGAGAAAATACCAGGCGCACAGCATTGTATAGAAAGTTGTTTTTTTTTCAACTAAAATGATATGAAATAAATAGTGACGTCACTAGCAGTAACATGAATATGGCGGCAAAAAATTTTACAACAACAGAAATGCCATGCGAGAATATATCAAAAATAAAATCTACCTATTGCATTTCTTAGCATTCTGTGCGCCTGGTATTAAAAATAATAATAACTGGCAAGAACACAAACAATTTTAAGTAAACAACAACAACATCTGATACAAAATCTGCTCAGAAAATACCAGGCGCACAGCATTGTATAGAAAGTTGTTTTTTTTTTTCAACTAAAATGATATGAAATAAATAGTGACGTCACTGGCAGTAACATGTATAAGGGACAAAAAAATTTACAACAACAGAAATGACATGCGAGAATATATCAAAAATAAAATCTACCTATTGCATTTCTTAGCATTCTGTGCGCCTGGTATTAAAAATAATAATAACTGGCAAGAACACAAACAATTTTAAGTAAACAACAACAACATCTGATACAAAATCTGCTGAGAAAATACCAGGCGCACAGCATTGTATAGAAAGTTGTTTTTTTTTTTCAACTAAAATGATATGAAATAAATAGTGACGTCACTGGCAGTAACATGAATAAGGGACAAAAAAATTTACAACAACAGAAATGCCATGCGAGAATATATCAAAAATAAAATCTACCTATTGCATTTCTTAGCATTCTGTGCGCCTGGTATTAAAAATAATAATAACTGGCAAGAACACAAACAATTTTAAGTAAACAACAACAACATCTGATACAAAATCTGCTGAGAAAATACCAGGCGCACAGCATTGTATAGAAAGTTGTTTTTTTTTCAACTAAAATGATATGAAATAAATAGTGACGTCACTAGCAGTAACATGAATATGGCGGCAAAAAATTTTACAACAACAGAAATGCCATGCGAGAATATATCAAAAATAAAATCTACCTATTGCATTTCTTAGCATTCTGTGCGCCTGGTATTAAAAATAATAATAACTGGCAAGAACACAAACAATTTTAAGTAAACAACAACAACATCTGATACAAAATCTGCTCAGAAAATACCAGGCGCACAGCATTGTATAGAAAGTTGTTTTTTTTTCAACTAAAATAATATGAAATAAATAGTGACGTCACTGGCAGTAACATGAATAAGGGACAAAAAAATTTACAACAACAGAAATGCCATGCGAGAATATATCATAAATAAAATCTACCTATTGCATTTCTTAGCATTCTGTGCGCCTGGTATTAAAAATAATAATAACTGGCAAGAACACAAACAATTTTAAGTAAACAACAACAACATCTGATACAAAATCTGCTGAGAAAATACCAGGCGCACAGCATTGTATAGAAAGTTGTTTTTTTTTTCAACTAAAATGATATGAAATAAATAGTGACGTCACTGGCAGTAACATGAATAAGGGACAAAAAAATTTACAACAACAGAAATGACATGCGAGAATATATCAAAAATAAAATATACCTATTGCATTTCTTAGCATTCTGTGCGCCTGGTATTAAAAATAATAATAACTGGCAAGAACACAAACAATTTTAAGTAAACAACAACAACATCTGATACAAAATCTGCTCAGAAAATACCAGGCGCACAGCATTGTATAGAAAGTTGCTCTCTTTTGAACTAAAATGATATGAAATAAATAGTGACGTCACTGGCAGTAACATGAATAAAGCGTCAAAAAAAATTACAACAACAGAAATGCCATGCGAGAATATATCAAAAATAAAATATACCTATTGCATTTCTTAGCATTCTGTGCGCCTGGTATTAAAAATAATAATAACTGGCAAGAACACAAACAATTTTAAGTAAACAACAACAACATCTGATACAAAATCTGCTGAGAAAATACCAGGCGCACAGCATTGTATAGAAAGTTGTTTTTTTTTCAACTAAAATGATATGAAATAAATAGTGACGTCACTAGCAGTAACATGAATATGGCGGCAAAAAATTTTACAACAACAGAAATGCCATGCGAGAATATATCAAAAATAAAATCTACCTATTGCATTTCTTAGCATTCTGTGCGCCTGGTATTAAAAATAATAATAACTGGCAAGAACACAAACAATTTTAAGTAAACAACAACAACATCTGATACAAAATCTGCTCAGAAAATACCAGGCGCACAGCATTGTATAGAAAGTTGTTTTTTTTTCAACTAAAATAATATGAAATAAATAGTGACGTCACTGGCAGTAACATGAATAAGGGACAAAAAAATTTACAACAACAGAAATGCCATGCGAGAATATATCAAAAATAAAATATACCTATTGCATTTCTTAGCATTCTGTGCGCCTGGTATTAAAAATAATAATAACTGGCAAGAACACAAACAATTTTAAGTAAACAACAACAACATCTGATACAAAATCTGCTGAGAAAATACCAGGCGCACAGCATTGTATAGAAAGTTGTTTTTTTTTTCAACTAAAATGATATGAAATAAATAGTGACGTCACTGGCAGTAACATGAATAAGGGACAAAAAAATTTACAACAACAGAAATGACATGCGAGAATATATCAAAAATAAAATATACCTATTGCATTTCTTAGCATTCTGTGCGCCTGGTATTAAAAATAATAATAACTGGCAAGAACACAAACAATTTTAAGTAAACAACAACAACATCTGATACAAAATCTGCTCAGAAAATACCAGGCGCACAGCATTGTATAGAAAGTTGTTTTTTTCAACTAAAATGATATGAAATAAATAGTGACGTCACTGGCAGTAACATGAATAAGGGACAAAAAAATTTACAACAACAGAAATGACATGCGAGAATATATCAAAAATAAAATATACCTATTGCATTTCTTAGCATTCTGTGCGCCTGGTATTAAAAATAATAATAACTGGCAAGAACACAAACAATTTTAAGTAAACAACAACAACATCTGATACAAAATCTGCTCAGAAAATACCAGGCGCACAGCATTGTATAGAAAGTTGCTCTCTTTTGAACTAAAATGATATGAAATAAATAGTGACGTCACTGGCAGTAACATGAATAAAGCGTCAAAAAAAATTACAACAACAGAAATGCCATGCGAGAATATATCAAAAATAAAATCTACCTATTGCATTTCTTAGCATTCTGTGCGCCTGGTATTAAAAATAATAATAACTGGCAAGAACACAAACAATTTTAAGTAAACAACAACAACATCTGATACAAAATCTTCTCAGAAAATACCAGGCGCACAGCATTGTATAGAAAGTTGCTCTCTTTTGAACTAAAATGATATGAAATAAATAGTGACGTCACTGGCAGTAACATGAATAAAGCGTCAAATAAAATTACAACAACAGAAATGCCATGCGAGAATATATCAAAAATAAAATCTACCTATTGCATTTCTTAGCATTCTGTGCGCCTGGTATTAAAAATAATAATAACTGGCAAGAACACAAACAATTTTAAGTAAACAACAACAACATCTGATACAAAATCTGCTCAGAAAATACCAGGCGCACAGCATTGTATAGAAAGTTGCTCTCTTTTGAACTAAAATGATATGAAATAAATAGTGACGTCACTAGCAGTAACATGAATATGGCGGCAAAAAAATTTACAACAACAGAAATGCCATGCGAGAATATATCAAAAATAAAATCTACCTATTGCATTTCTTAGCATTCTGTGCCCCTGGTATTAAAAATAATAATAACTGGCAAGAACACAAACAATTTTAAGTAAACAACAACAACATCTGATACAAAATCTGCTCAGAAAATACCAGGCGCACAGCATTGCATAGAAAGTTGTTTTTTTTCAACTAAAATGATATGAAATAAATAGTGACGTCACTAGCAGTAACATGAATATGGCGGCAAAAAAATTTACAACAACAGAAATGCCATGCGAGAATATATCAAAAATAAAATCTACCTACTGCATTTCTTAGCATTCTGTGCGCCTGGTATTAAAAATAATAATAACTGGCAAGAACACAAACAATTTTAAGTAAACAACAACAACATCTGATACAAAATCTGCTCAGAAAATACCAGGCGCACAGCATTGCATAGAAAGTTGTTTTTTTTCAACTAAAATGATATGAAATAAATAGTGACGTCACTGGCAGTAACATGAATAAGGGACAAAAAAATTTACAACAACAGAAATGACATGCGAGAATATATCAAAAATAAAATATACCTATTGCATTTCTTAGCATTCTGTGCGCCTGGTATTAAAAATAATAATAACTGGCAAGAACACAAACAATTTTAAGTAAACAACAACAACATCTGATACAAAATCTGCTCAGAAAATACCAGGCGCACAGCATTGCATAGAAAGTTGTTTTTTTTCAACTAAAATGATATGAAATAAATAGTGACGTCACTAGCAGTAACATGAATATGGCGGCAAAAAAATTTACAACAACAGAAATGCCATGCGAGAATATATCAAAAATAAAATCTACCTACTGCATTTCTTAGCATTCTGTGCGCCTGGTATTAAAAATAATAATAACTGGCAAGAACACAAACAATTTTAAGTAAACAACAACAACATCTGATACAAAATCTGCTCAGAAAATACCAGGCGCACAGCATTGCATAGAAAGTTGTTTTTTTTCAACTAAAATGATATGAAATAAATAGTGACGTCACTGGCAGTAACATGAATAAGGGACAAAAAAATTTACAACAACAGAAATGACATGCGAGAATATATCAAAAATAAAATATACCTATTGCATTTCTTAGCATTCTGTGCGCCTGGTATTAAAAATAATAATAACTGGCAAGAACACAAACAATTTTAAGTAAACAACAACAACATCTGATACAAAATCTGCTCAGAAAATACCAGGCGCACAGCATTGTATAGAAAGTTGTTTTTTTTTTCAACTAAAATGATATGAAATAAATAGTGACGTCACTGGCAGTAACATGTATAAGGGACAAAAAAATTTACAACAACAGAAATGACATGCGAGAATATATCAAAAATAAAATCTACCTATTGCATTTCTTAGCATTCTGTGCGCCTGGTATTAAAAATAAGAATAACTGGCAAGAACACAAACAATTTTAAGTAAACAACAACAACATCTGGATCAAAATCTGCTGAGAAAATACCAGGCGCACAGCATTGTATAGAAAGTTGTTTTTTTTTTCAACTAAAATGATATGAAATAAATAGTGACGTCACTAGCAGTAACATGAATATGGCGGCAAAAAATTTTACAACAACAGAAATGCCATGCGAGAATATATCAAAAATAAAATCTACCTATTGCATTTCTTAGCATTCTGTGCGCCTGGTATTAAAAATAATAATAACTGGCAAGAACACAAACAATTTTAAGTAAACAACAACAACATCTGATACAAAATCTGCTCAGAAAATACCAGGCGCACAGCATTGTATAGAAAGTTGCTCTCTTTTGAACTAAAATGATATGAAATAAATAGTGACGTCACTGGCAGTAACATGAATAAAGCGTCAAAAAAAATTACAACAACAGAAATGCCATGCGAGAATATATCAAAAATAAAATCTACCTATTGCATTTCTTAGCATTCTGTGCGCCTGGTATTAAAAATAATAATAACTGGCAAGAACACAAACAATTTTAAGTAAACAACAACAACATCTGATACAAAATCTGCTCAGAAAATACCAGGCGCACAGCATTGTATAGAAAGTTGCTCTCTTTTGAACTAAAATGATATGAAATAAATAGTGACGTCACTAGCAGTAACATGAATATGGCGGCAAAAAAATTTACAACAACAGAAATGCCATGCGAGAATATATCAAAAATAAAATCTACCTATTGCATTTCTTAGCATTCTGTGCCCCTGGTATTAAAAATAATAATAACTGGCAAGAACACAAACAATTTTAAGTAAACAACAACAACATCTGATACAAAATCTGCTGAGAAAATACCAGGCGCACAGCATTGTATAGAAAGTTGTTTTTTTTTTTCAACTAAAATGATATGAAATAAATAGTGACGTCACTGGCAGTAACATGTATAAGGGTCAAAAAAATTTACTACAACAGAAATGCCATGCGAGAATATATCAAAAATAAAATCTACCTATTGCATTTCTTAGCATTCTGTGCGCCTGGTATTAAAAATAATAATAACTGGCAAGAACACAAACAATTTTAAGTAAACAACAACAACATCTGATACAAAATCTGCTCAGAAAATACCAGGCGCACAGCATTGTATAGAAAGTTGCTCTCTTTTGAACTAAAATGATATGAAATAAATAGTGACGTCACTAGCAGTAACATGAATATGGCGGCAAAAAAATTTACAACAACAGAAATGCCATGCGAGAATATATCAAAAATAAAATCTACCTATTGCATTTCTTAGCATTCTGTGCCCCTGGTATTAAAAATAATAATAACTGGCAAGAACACAAACAATTTTAAGTAAACAACAACAACATCTGATACAAAATCTGCTCAGAAAATACCAGGCGCACAGCATTGTATAGAAAGTTGCTCTCTTTTGAACTAAAATGATATGAAATAAATAGTGACGTCACTAGCAGTAACATGAATATGGCGGCAAAAAAATTTACAACAACAGAAATGCCATGCGAGAATATATCAAAAATAAAATCTACCTATTGCATTTCTTAGCATTCTGTGCCCCTGGTATTAAAAATAATAATAACTGGCAAGAACACAAACAATTTTAAGTAAACAACAACAACATCTGATACAAAATCTGCTGAGAAAATACCAGGCGCACAGCATTGTATAGAAAGTTGTTTTTTTTTTTCAACTAAAATGATATGAAATAAATAGTGACGTCACTGGCAGTAACATGTATAAGGGTCAAAAAAATTTACTACAACAGAAATGCCATGCGAGAATATATCAAAAATAAAATCTACCTATTGCATTTCTTAGCATTCTGTGCGCCTGGTATTAAAAATAATAATAACTGGCAAGAACACAAACAATTTTAAGTAAACAACAACAACATCTGATACAAAATCTGCTCAGAAAATACCAGGCGCACAGCATTGTATAGAAAGTTGCTCTCTTTTGAACTAAAATGATATGAAATAAATAGTGACGTCACTAGCAGTAACATGAATATGGCGGCAAAAAAATTTACAACAACAGAAATGCCATGCGAGAATATATCAAAAATAAAATCTACCTATTGCATTTCTTAGCATTCTGTGCCCCTGGTATTAAAAATAATAATAACTGGCAAGAACACAAACAATTTTAAGTAAACAACAACAACATCTGATACAAAATCTGCTCAGAAAATACCAGGCGCACAGCATTGCATAGAAAGTTGTTTTTTTTCAACTAAAATGATATGAAATAAATAGTGACGTCACTGGCAGTAACATGAATAAGGGACAAAAAAATTTACAACAACAGAAATGACATGCGAGAATATATCAAAAATAAAATCTACCTATTGCATTTCTTAGCATTCTGTGCCCCTGGTATTAAAAATAATAATAACTGGCAAGAACACAAACAATTTTAAGTAAACAACAACAACATCTGATACAAAATCTGCTGAGAAAATACCAGGCGCACAGCATTGTATAGAAAGTTGTTTTTTTTTTCAACTAAAATGATATGAAATAAATAGTGACGTCACTGGCAGTAACATGTATAAGGGACAAAAAAATTTACAACAACAGAAATGACATGCGAGAATATATCAAAAATAAAATCTACCTATTGCATTTCTTAGCATTCTGTGCCCCTGGTATTAAAAATAATAATAACTGGCAAGAACACAAACAATTTTAAGTAAACAACAACAACATCTGATACAAAATCTGCTCAGAAAATACCAGGCGCACAGCATTGTATAGAAAGTTGCTCTCTTTTGAACTAAAATGATATGAAATAAATAGTGACGTCACTAGCAGTAACATGAATATGGCGGCAAAAAAATTTACAACAACAGAAATGCCATGCGAGAATATATCACAAATAAAATCTACCTATTGCATTTCTTAGCATTCTGTGCCCCTGGTATTAAAAATAATAATAACTGGCAAGAACACAAACAATTTTAAGTAAACAACAACAACATCTGATACAAAATCTGCTGAGAAAATACCAGGCGCACAGCATTGTATAGAAAGTTGTTTTTTTTTTCAACTAAAATGATATGAAATAAATAGTGACGTCACTGGCAGTAACATGTATAAGGGACAAAAAAATTTACAACAACAGAAATGACATGCGAGAATATATCAAAAATAAAATCTACCTATTGCATTTCTTAGCATTCTGTGCGCCTGGTATTAAAAATAATAATAACTGGCAAGAACACAAACAATTTTAAGTAAACAACAACAACATCTGATACAAAATCTGCTGAGAAAATACCAGGCGCACAGCATTGTATAGAAAGTTGTTTTTTTTTTTCAACTAAAATGATATGAAATAAATAGTGACGTCACTGGCAGTAACATGTATAAGGGACAAAAAAATTTACAACAACAGAAATGACATGCGAGAATATATCAAAAATAAAATCTACCTATTGCATTTCTTAGCATTCTGTGCCCCTGGTATTAAAAATAATAATAACTGGCAAGAACACAAACAATTTTAAGTAAACAACAACAACATCTGATACAAAATCTGCTGAGAAAATACCAGGCGCACAGCATTGTATAGAAAGTTGTTTTTTTTTTTCAACTAAAATGATATGAAATAAATAGTGACGTCACTGGCAGTAACATGAATAAGGGACAAAAAAATTTACAACAACAGAAATGCCATGCGAGAATATATCAAAAATAAAATCTACCTATTGCATTTCTTAGCATTCTGTGCCCCTGGTATTAAAAATAATAATAACTGGCAAGAACACAAACAATTTTAAGTAAACAACAACAACATCTGATACAAAATCTGCTGAGAAAATACCAGGCGCACAGCATTGTATAGAAAGTTGTTTTTTTTTTCAACTAAAATGATATGAAATAAATAGTGACGTCACTAGCAGTAACATGAATATGGCGGCAAAAAATTTTACAACAACAGAAATGCCATGCGAGAATATATCAAAAATAAAATCTACCTATTGCATTTCTTAGCATTCTGTGCGCCTGGTATTAAAAATAATAATAACTGGCAAGAACACAAACAATTTTAAGTAAACAACAACAACATCTGATACAAAATCTGCTCAGAAAATACCAGGCGCACAGCATTGTATAGAAAGTTGTTTTTTTTTCAACTAAAATAATATGAAATAAATAGTGACGTCACTGGCAGTAACATGAATAAGGGACAAAAAAATTTACAACAACAGAAATGCCATGCGAGAATATATCAAAAATAAAATCTACCTATTGCATTTCTTAGCATTCTGTGCGCTTGGTATTAAAAATAATAATAACTGGCAAGAACACAAACAATTTTAAGTAAACAACAACAACATCTGATACAAAATCTGCTGAGAAAATACCAGGCGCACAGCATTGTATAGAAAGTTGTTTTTTTTTTTCAACTAAAATGATATGAAATAAATAGTGACGTCACTGGCAGTAACATGAATAAGGGACAAAAAAATTTACAACAACAGAAATGCCATGCGAGAATATATCAAAAATAAAATCTACCTATTGCATTTCTTAGCATTCTGTGCGCCTGGTATTAAAAATAATAATAACTGGCAAGAACAGAAACAATTTTAAGTAAACAACAACAACATCTGATACAAAATCTGCTGAGAAAATACCAGGCGCACAGCATTGTATAGAAAGTTGTTTTTTTTTTCAACTAAAATGATATGAAATAAATAGTGACGTCACTGGCAGTAACATGAATAAGGGACAAAAAAATTTACAACAACAGAAATGCCATGCGAGAATATATCAAAAATAAAATCTACCTATTGCATTTCTTAGCATTCTGTGCCCCTGGTATTAAAAATAATAATAACTGGCAAGAACACAAACAATTTTAAGTAAACAACAACAACATCTGATACAAAATCTGCTGAGAAAATACCAGGCGCACAGCATTGTATAGAAAGTTGTTTTTTTTTTCAACTAAAATGATATGAAATAAATAGTGACGTCACTAGCAGTAACATGAATATGGCGGCAAAAAATTTTACAACAACAGAAATGCCATGCGAGAATATATCAAAAATAAAATCTACCTATTGCATTTCTTAGCATTCTGTGCGCCTGGTATTAAAAATAATAATAACTGGCAAGAACACAAACAATTTTAAGTAAACAACAACAACATCTGATACAAAATCTGCTCAGAAAATACCAGGCGCACAGCATTGTATAGAAAGTTGTTTTTTTTTCAACTAAAATAATATGAAATAAATAGTGACGTCACTGGCAGTAACATGAATAAGGGACAAAAAAATTTACAACAACAGAAATGCCATGCGAGAATATATCAAAAATAAAATCTACCTATTGCATTTCTTAGCATTCTGTGCGCCTGGTATTAAAAATAATAATAACTGGCAAGAACACCAACAATTTTAAGTAAACAACAACAACATCTGATACAAAATCTGCTGAGAAAATACCAGGCGCACAGCATTGTATAGAAAGTTGTTTTTTTTTCAACTAAAATGATATGAAATAAATAGTGACGTCACTGGCAGTAACATGAATAAGGGACAAAAAAATTTACAACAACAGAAATGACATGCGAGAATATATCAAAAATAAAATATACCTATTGCATTTCTTAGCATTCTGTGCGCCTGGTATTAAAAATAATAATAACTGGCAAGAACACAAACAATTTTAAGTAAACAACAACAACATCTGATACAAAATCTGCTCAGAAAATACCAGGCGCACAGCATTGCATAGAAAGTTGTTTTTTTTCAACTAAAATGATATGAAATAAATAGTGACGTCACTGGCAGTAACATGAATAAGGGACAAAAAAATTTACAACAACAGAAATGACATGCGAGAATATATCAAAAATAAAATATACCTATTGCATTTCTTAGCATTCTGTGCGCCTGGTATTAAAAATAATAATAACTGGCAAGAACACAAACAATTTTAAGTAAACAACAACAACATCTGATACAAAATCTTCTCAGAAAATACCAGGCGCACAGCATTGTATAGAAAGTTGCTCTCTTTTGAACTAAAATGATATGAAATAAATAGTGACGTCACTGGCAGTAACATAAATAAAGCGTCAAAAAAAATTACAACAACAGAAATGCCATGCGAGAATATATCAAAAATAAAATCTACCTATTGCATTTCTTAGCATTCTGTGCGCCTGGTATTAAAAATAATAATAACTGGCAAGAACACAAACAATTTTAAGTAAACAACAACAACATCTGATACAAAATCTGCTCAGAAAATACCAGGCGCACAGCATTGCATAGAAAGTTGTTTTTTTTCAACTAAAATGATATGAAATAAATAGTGACGTCACTGGCAGTAACATGAATAAGGGACAAAAAAATTTACAACAACAGAAATGACATGCGAGAATATATCAAAAATAAAATATACCTATTGCATTTCTTAGCATTCTGTGCGCCTGGTATTAAAAATAATAATAACTGGCAAGAACACAAACAATTTTAAGTAAACAACAACAACATCTGATACAAAATCTGCTGAGAAAATACCAGGCGCACAGCATTGTATAGAAAGTTGTTTTTTTTTTTCAACTAAAATGATATGAAATAAATAGTGACGTCACTGGCAGTAACATGTATAAGGGACAAAAAAATTTACAACAACAGAAATGCCATGCGAGAATATATCAAAAATAAAATCTACCTATTGCATTTCTTAGCATTCTGTGCGCCTGGTATTAAAAATAATAATAACTGGCAAGAACAGAAACAATTTTAAGTAAACAACAACAACATCTGATACAAAATCTGCTGAGAAAATACCAGGCGCACAGCATTGTATAGAAAGTTGTTTTTTTTTTCAACTAAAATGATATGAAATAAATAGTGACGTCACTGGCAGTAACATGAATAAGGGACAAAAAAATTTACAACAACAGAAATGCCATGCGAGAATATATCAAAAATAAAATCTACCTATTGCATTTCTTAGCATTCTGTGCCCCTGGTATTAAAAATAATAATAACTGGCAAGAACACAAACAATTTTAAGTAAACAACAACAACATCTGATACAAAATCTGCTGAGAAAATACCAGGCGCACAGCATTGTATAGAAAGTTGTTTTTTTTTTCAACTAAAATGATATGAAATAAATAGTGACGTCACTGGCAGTAACATGAATAAGGGACAAAAAAATTTACAACAACAGAAATGCCATGCGAGAATATATCAAAAATAAAATCTACCTATTGCATTTCTTAGCATTCTGTGCCCCTGGTATTAAAAATAATAATAACTGGCAAGCACAGAAACAATTTTAAGTAAACAACAACAACATCTGATACAAAATCTGCTGAGAAAATACCAGGCGCACAGCATTGTATAGAAAGTTGTTTTTTTTTCAACTAAAATAATATGAAATAAATAGTGACGTCACTGGCAGTAACATGAATAAGGGACAAAAAAATTTACAACAACAGAAATGCCATGCGAGAATATATCAAAAATAAAATCTACCTATTGCATTTCTTAGCATTCTGTGCGCCTGGTATTAAAAATAATAATAACTGGCAAGAACACAAACAATTTTAAGTAAACAACAACAACATCTGATACAAAATCTGCTGAGAAAATACCAGGCGCACAGCATTGTATAGAAAGTTGTTTTTTTTTTCAACTAAAATGATATGAAATAAATAGTGACGTCACTGGCAGTAACATGAATAAGGGACAAAAAAATTTACAACAACAGAAATGACATGCGAGAATATATCAAAAATAAAATATACCTATTGCATTTCTTAGCATTCTGTGCGCCTGGTATTAAAAATAATAATAACTGGCAAGAACACAAACAATTTTAAGTAAACAACAACAACATCTGATACAAAATCTGCTCAGAAAATACCAGGCGCACAGCATTGTATAGAAAGTTGTTTTTTTCATCTAAAATGATATGAAATAAATAGTGACGTCACTGGCAGTAACATGAATAAAGCGCCAAAAAAAATTACAACAACAGAAATGACATGCGAGAATATATCAAAAATAAAATCTACCTATTGCATTTCTTAGCATTCTGTGCGCCTGGTATTAAAAATAATAATAACTGGCAAGAACACAAACAATTTTAAGTAAACAACAACAACATCTGATACAAAATCTGCTCAGAAAATACCAGGCGCACAGCATTGTATAGAAAGTTGTTTTTTTTTCAACTAAAATGATATGAAATAAATAGTGACGTCACTGGCAGTAACATGAATAAGGGACAAAAAAATTTACAACAACAGAAATGACATGCGAGAATATATCAAAAATAAAATATACCTATTGCATTTCTTAGCATTCTGTGCGCCTGGTATTAAAAATAATAATAACTGGCAAGAACACAAACAATTTTAAGTAAACAACAACAACATCTGATACAAAATCTGCTCAGAAAATACCAGGCGCACAGCATTGTATAGAAAGTTGTTTTTTTCATCTAAAATGATATGAAATAAATAGTGACGTCACTGGCAGTAACATGAATAAAGCGCCAAAAAAAATTACAACAACAGAAATGACATGCGAGAATATATCAAAAATAAAATCTACCTATTGCATTTCTTAGCATTCTGTGCGCCTGGTATTAAAAATAATAATAACTGGCAAGAACACAAACAATTTTAAGTAAACAACAACAACATCTGATACAAAATCTGCTCAGAAAATACCAGGCGCACAGCATTGTATAGAAAGTTGTTTTTTTTTCAACTAAAATGATATGAAATAAATAGTGACGTCACTGGCAGTAACATGAATAAAGCGCCAAAAAAAATTACAACAACAGAAATGACATGCGAGAATATATCAAATATAAAATATACCTATTGCATTTCTTAGCATTCTGTGCGCCTGGTATTAAAAATAATAATAACTGGCAAGAACACAAACAATTTTAAGTAAACAACAACAACATCTGATACAAAATCTGCTCAGAAAATACCAGGCGCACAGCATTGTATAGAAAGTTGTTTTTTTTCAACTAAAATGATATGAAATAAATAGTGACGTCACTGGCAGTAACATGAATAAAGCGCCAAAAAAAATTACAACAACAGAAATGCCATGCGAGAATATATCAAAAATAAAATATACCTATTGCATTTCTTAGCATTCTGTGCGCCTGGTATTAAAAATAATAATAACTGGCAAGAACACAAACAATTTTAAGTAAACAACAACAACATCTGATACAAAATCTGCTCAGAAAATACCAGGCGCACAGCATTGTATAGAAAGTTGTTTTTTTTCAACTAAAATGATATGAAATAAATAGTGACGTCACTGGCAGTAACATGAATAAAGCGCCAAAAAAAATTACAACAGAAATGACATGCGAGAATATATCAAAAATAAAATATACCTATTGCATTTCTTAGCATTCTGTGCGCCTGGTATTAAAAATAATAATAACTGGCAAGAACACAAACAATTTTAAGTAAACAACAACAACATCTGATACAAAATCTTCTCAGAAAATACCAGGCGCACAGCATTGTATAGAAAGTTGCTCTCTTTTGAACTAAAATGATATGAAATAAATAGTGACGTCACTGGCAGTAACATGAATAAAGCGCCAAAAAAAAATTACAACAACAGAAATGACATGCGAGAATATATCAAATATAAAATATACCTATTGCATTTCTTAGCATTCTGTGCGCCTGGTATTAAAAATAATAATAACTGGCAAGAACACAAACAATTTTAAGTAAACAACAACAACATCTGATACAAAATCTGCTCAGAAAATACCAGGCGCACAGCATTGTATAGAAAGTTGTTTTTTTTCAACTAAAATGATATGAAATAAATAGTGACGTCACTGGCAGTAACATGAATAAAGCGCCAAAAAAAATTACAACAACAGAAATGACATGCGAGAATATATCAATTTTAAAATATACCTATTGCATTTCTTAGCATTCTGTGCGCCTGGTATTAAAAATAATAATAACTGGCAAGAACACAAACAATTTTAAGTAAACAACAACAACATCTGATACAAAATCTGCTCAGAAAATACCAGGCGCACAGCATTGTATAGAAAGTTGTTTTTTTTTCAACTAAAATGATATGAAATAAATAGTGACGTCACTGGCAGTAACATGAATAAGGGACAAAAAAATTTACAACAACAGAAATGACATGCGAGAATATATCAAAAATAAAATATACCTATTGCATTTCTTAGCATTCTGTGCGCCTGGTATTAAAAATAATAATAACTGGCAAGAACACAAACAATTTTAAGTAAACAACAACAACATCTGATACAAAATCTGCTCAGAAAATACCAGGCGCACAGCATTGTATAGAAAGTTGTTTTTTTTTAAACTAAAATGATATGAAATAAATAGTGACGTCACTGGCAGTAACATGAATAAAGCGCCAAAAAAATTACAACAACAGAAATGCCATGCGAGAATATATCAAAAATAAAATATACCTATTGCATTTCTTAGCATTCTGTGCGCCTGGTATTAAAAATAATAATAACTGGCAAGAACACAAACAATTTTAAGTAAACAACAACAACATCTGATACAAAATCTGCTCAGAAAATACCAGGCGCACAGCATTGTATAGAAAGTTGTTTTTTTTCAACTAAAATGATATGAAATAAATAGTGACGTCACTGGCAGTAACATGAATAAGGGACAAAAAAATTTACAACAACAGAAATGACATGCGAGAATATATCAAAAATAAAATATACCTATTGCATTTCTTAGCATTCTGTGCGCCTGGTATTAAAAATAATAATAACTGGCAAGAACACAAACAATTTTAAGTAAACAACAACAACATCTGATACAAAATCTGCTCAGAAAATACCAGGCGCACAGCATTGTATAGAAAGTTGTTTTTTTCAACTAAAATGATATGAAATAAATAGTGACGTCACTGGCAGTAACATGAATAAGGGACAAAAAAATTTACAACAACAGAAATGACATGCGAGAATATATCAAAAATAAAATATACCTATTGCATTTCTTAGCATTCTGTGCGCCTGGTATTAAAAATAATAATAACTGGCAAGAACACAAACAATTTTAAGTAAACAACAACAACATCTGATACAAAATCTGCTCTGAAAATACCAGGCGCACAGCATTGTATAGAAAGTTGTTTTTTTTCAACTAAAATGATATGAAATAAATAGTGACGTCACTGGCAGTAACATGAATAAAGCGCCAAAAAAATTACAACAACAGAAATGCCATGCGAGAATATATCAAAAATAAAATATACCTATTGCATTTCTTAGCATTCTGTGCGCCTGGTATTAAAAATAATAATAACTGGCAAGAACACAAACAATTTTAAGTAAACAACAACAACATCTGATACAAAATCTGCTCAGAAAATACCAGGCGCACAGCATTGTATAGAAAGTTGTTTTTTTTCAACTAAAATGATATGAAATAAATAGTGACGTCACTGGCAGTAACATGAATAAAGCGCCAAAAATAATTACAACAACAGAAATGCCATGCGAGAATATATCAAAAATAAAATATACCTATTGCATTTCTTAGCATTCTGTGCGCCTGGTATTAAAAATAATAATAACTGGCAAGAACACAAACAATTTTAAGTAAACAACAACAACATCTGATACAAAATCTGCTCAGAAAATACCAGGCGCACAGCATTGTATAGAAAGTTGTTTTTTTTTCAACTAAAATGATATGAAATAAATAGTGACGTCACTGGCAGTAACATGAATAAAGCGCCAAAAAAATTACAACAACAGAAATGCCATGCGAGAATATATCAAAAATAAAATATACCTATTGCATTTCTTAGCATTCTGTGCGCCTGGTATTAAAAATAATAATAACTGGCAAGAACACAAACAATTTTAAGTAAACAACAACAACATCTGATACAAAATCTGCTCAGAAAATACCAGGCGCACAGCATTGTATAGAAAGTTGTTTTTTTTCAACTAAAATGATATGAAATAAATAGTGACGTCACTGGCAGTAACATGAATAAGGGACAAAAAAATTTACAACAACAGAAATGACATGCGAGAATATATCAAAAATAAAATATACCTATTGCATTTCTTAGAATTCTGTGCGCCTGGTATTAAAAATAATAATAACTGGCAAGAACACAAACAATTTTAAGTAAACAACAACAACATCTGATACAAAATCTGCTCAGAAAATACCAGGCGCACAGCATTGTATAGAAAGTTGTTTTTTTTTCAACTAAAATGATATGAAATAAATAGTGACGTCACTGGCAGTAACATGAATAAAGCGCCAAAAAAATTACAACAACAGAAATGCCATGCGAGAATATATCAAAAATAAAATATACCTATTGCATTTCTTAGCATTCTGTGCGCCTGGTATTAAAAATAATAATAACTGACAAGAACACAAACAATTTTAAGTAAACAACAACAACATCTGATACAAAATCTGCTCAGAAAATACCAGGCGCACAGCATTGTATAGAAAGTTGTTTTTTTTCAACTAAAATGATATGAAATAAATAGTGACGTCACTGGCAGTAACATGAATAAAGCGCCAAAAAAAATTACAACAACAGAAATGACATGCGAGAATATATCAAAAATAAAATATACCTATTGCATTTCTTAGAATTCTGTGCGCCTGGTATTAAAAATAATAATAACTGGCAAGAACACAAACAATTTTAAGTAAACAACAACAACATCTGATACAAAATCTGCTCAGAAAATACCAGACGCACAGCATTGTATAGAAAGTTGTTTTTTTTTTCAACTAAAATGATATGAAATAAATAGTGACGTCACTGGCAGTAACATGAATAAGGGACAAAAAAATTTACAACAACAGAAATGACATGCGAGAATATATCAAAAATAAAATCTACCTACTGCATTTCTTAACATTCTGTGCGCATGGTATTAAAAATAATAATAACTGGCAAGCACAAACAATTTTAAGTAAACAACAACAACATCTGATACAAAATCTGCTCAGAAAATACCAGGCGCACAGCATTGTATAGAAAGTTGTTTTTTTTCAACTAAAATGATATGAAATAAATAGTGACGTCACTGGCAGTAACATGAATAAGGGACAAAAAAATTTACAACAACAGAAATGACATGCGAGAATATATCAAAAATAAAATATACCTATTGCATTTCTTAGCATTCTGTGCGCCTGGTATTAAAAATAATAATAACTGGCAAGAACACAAACAATTTTAAGTAAACAACAACAACATCTGATACAAAATCTGCTCAGAAAATACCAGGCGCACAGCATTGTATAGAAAGTTGTTTTTTTCAACTAAAATGATATGAAATAAATAGTGACGTCACTGGCAGTAACATGAATAAGGGACAAAAAAATTTACAACAACAGAAATGACATGCGAGAATATATCAAAAATAAAATATACCTATTGCATTTCTTAGCATTCTGTGCGCCTGGTATTAAAAATAATAATAACTGGCAAGAACACAAACAATTTTAAGTAAACAACAACAACATCTGATACAAAATCTTCTCAGAAAATACCAGGCGCACAGCATTGTATAGAAAGTTGCTCTCTTTTGAACTAAAATGATATGAAATAAATAGTGACGTCACTGGCAGTAACATGAATAAAGCGCCAAAAAAAATTACAACAACAGAAATGACATGCGAGAATATATCAAATATAAAATATACCTATTGCATTTCTTAGCATTCTGTGCGCCTGGTATTAAAAATAATAATAACTGGCAAGAACACAAACAATTTTAAGTAAACAACAACAACATCTGATACAAAATCTGCTCAGAAAATACCAGGCGCACAGCATTGTATAGAAAGTTGTTTTTTTTCAACTAAAATGATATGAAATAAATAGTGACGTCACTGGCAGTAACATGAATAAAGCGCCAAAAAAAATTACAACAACAGAAATGCCATGCGAGAATATATCAAAAATAAAATATACCTATTGCATTTCTTAGCATTCTGTGCGCCTGGTATTAAAAATAATAATAACTGGCAAGAACACAAACAATTTTAAGTAAACAACAACAACATCTGATACAAAATCTGCTCAGAAAATACCAGGCGCACAGCATTGTATAGAAAGTTGTTTTTTTTCAACTAAAATGATATGAAATAAATAGTGACGTCACTGGCAGTAACATGAATAAAGCGCCAAAAAAAATTACAACAGAAATGACATGCGAGAATATATCAAAAATAAAATATACCTATTGCATTTCTTAGCATTCTGTGCGCCTGGTATTAAAAATAATAATAACTGGCAAGAACACAAACAATTTTAAGTAAACAACAACAACATCTGATACAAAATCTTCTCAGAAAATACCAGGCGCACAGCATTGTATAGAAAGTTGCTCTCTTTTGAACTAAAATGATATGAAATAAATAGTGACGTCACTGGCAGTAACATGAATAAAGCGCCAAAAAAAAATTACAACAACAGAAATGACATGCGAGAATATATCAAATATAAAATATACCTATTGCATTTCTTAGCATTCTGTGCGCCTGGTATTAAAAATAATAATAACTGGCAAGAACACAAACAATTTTAAGTAAACAACAACAACATCTGATACAAAATCTGCTCAGAAAATACCAGGCGCACAGCATTGTATAGAAAGTTGTTTTTTTTCAACTAAAATGATATGAAATAAATAGTGACGTCACTGGCAGTAACATGAATAAAGCGCCAAAAAAAATTACAACAACAGAAATGACATGCGAGAATATATCAATTTTAAAATATACCTATTGCATTTCTTAGCATTCTGTGCGCCTGGTATTAAAAATAATAATAACTGGCAAGAACACAAACAATTTTAAGTAAACAACAACAACATCTGATACAAAATCTGCTCAGAAAATACCAGGCGCACAGCATTGTATAGAAAGTTGTTTTTTTTTCAACTAAAATGATATGAAATAAATAGTGACGTCACTGGCAGTAACATGAATAAGGGACAAAAAAATTTACAACAACAGAAATGACATGCGAGAATATATCAAAAATAAAATATACCTATTGCATTTCTTAGCATTCTGTGCGCCTGGTATTAAAAATAATAATAACTGGCAAGAACACAAACAATTTTAAGTAAACAACAACAACATCTGATACAAAATCTGCTCAGAAAATACCAGGCGCACAGCATTGTATAGAAAGTTGTTTTTTTTTAAACTAAAATGATATGAAATAAATAGTGACGTCACTGGCAGTAACATGAATAAAGCGCCAAAAAAATTACAACAACAGAAATGCCATGCGAGAATATATCAAAAATAAAATATACCTATTGCATTTCTTAGCATTCTGTGCGCCTGGTATTAAAAATAATAATAACTGGCAAGAACACAAACAATTTTAAGTAAACAACAACAACATCTGATACAAAATCTGCTCAGAAAATACCAGGCGCACAGCATTGTATAGAAAGTTGTTTTTTTTCAACTAAAATGATATGAAATAAATAGTGACGTCACTGGCAGTAACATGAATAAGGGACAAAAAAATTTACAACAACAGAAATGACATGCGAGAATATATCAAAAATAAAATATACCTATTGCATTTCTTAGCATTCTGTGCGCCTGGTATTAAAAATAATAATAACTGGCAAGAACACAAACAATTTTAAGTAAACAACAACAACATCTGATACAAAATCTGCTCAGAAAATACCAGGCGCACAGCATTGTATAGAAAGTTGTTTTTTTCAACTAAAATGATATGAAATAAATAGTGACGTCACTGGCAGTAACATGAATAAGGGACAAAAAAATTTACAACAACAGAAATGACATGCGAGAATATATCAAAAATAAAATATACCTATTGCATTTCTTAGCATTCTGTGCGCCTGGTATTAAAAATAATAATAACTGGCAAGAACACAAACAATTTTAAGTAAACAACAACAACATCTGATACAAAATCTGCTCTGAAAATACCAGGCGCACAGCATTGTATAGAAAGTTGTTTTTTTTCAACTAAAATGATATGAAATAAATAGTGACGTCACTGGCAGTAACATGAATAAAGCGCCAAAAATAATTACAACAACAGAAATGCCATGCGAGAATATATCAAAAATAAAATATACCTATTGCATTTCTTAGCATTCTGTGCGCCTGGTATTAAAAATAATAATAACTGGCAAGAACACAAACAATTTTAAGTAAACAACAACAACATCTGATACAAAATCTGCTCAGAAAATACCAGGCGCACATCATTGTATAGAAAGTTGTTTTTTTTCAACTAAAATGATATGAAATAAATAGTGACGTCACTGGCAGTAACATGAATAAAGCGCCAAAAAAAATTACAACAACAGAAATGCCATGCGAGAATATATCAAAAATAAAATCTACCTATTGCATTTCTTAGCATTCTGTGCGCCTGGTATTAAAAATAATAATAACTGGCAAGAACACAAACAATTTTAAGTAAACAACAACAACATCTGATACAAAATCTGCTCAGAAAATACCAGGCGCACAGCATTGTATAGAAAGTTGTTTTTTTTTCAACTAAAATGATATGAAATAAATAGTGACGTCACTGGCAGTAACATGAATAAAGCGCCAAAAAAATTACAACAACAGAAATGCCATGCGAGAATATATCAAAAATAAAATATACCTATTGCATTTCTTAGCATTCTGTGCGCCTGGTATTAAAAATAATAATAACTGGCAAGAACACAAACAATTTTAAGTAAACAACAACAACATCTGATACAAAATCTGCTCAGAAAATACCAGGCGCACAGCATTGTATAGAAAGTTGTTTTTTTTCAACTAAAATGATATGAAATAAATAGTGACGTCACTGGCAGTAACATGAATAAGGGACAAAAAAATTTACAACAACAGAAATGACATGCGAGAATATATCAAAAATAAAATATACCTATTGCATTTCTTAGAATTCTGTGCGCCTGGTATTAAAAATAATAATAACTGGCAAGAACACAAACAATTTTAAGTAAACAACAACAACATCTGATACAAAATCTGCTCAGAAAATACCAGGCGCACAGCATTGTATAGAAAGTTGTTTTTTTTTCAACTAAAATGATATGAAATAAATAGTGACGTCACTGGCAGTAACATGAATAAAGCGCCAAAAAAATTACAACAACAGAAATGCCATGCGAGAATATATCAAAAATAAAATATACCTATTGCATTTCTTAGCATTCTGTGCGCCTGGTATTAAAAATAATAATAACTGACAAGAACACAAACAATTTTAAGTAAACAACAACAACATCTGATACAAAATCTGCTCAGAAAATACCAGGCGCACAGCATTGTATAGAAAGTTGTTTTTTTTCAACTAAAATGATATGAAATAAATAGTGACGTCACTGGCAGTAACATGAATAAAGCGCCAAAAAAAATTACAACAACAGAAATGACATGCGAGAATATATCAAAAATAAAATATACCTATTGCATTTCTTAGAATTCTGTGCGCCTGGTATTAAAAATAATAATAACTGGCAAGAACACAAACAATTTTAAGTAAACAACAACAACATCTGATACAAAATCTGCTCAGAAAATACCAGACGCACAGCATTGTATAGAAAGTTGTTTTTTTTTTCAACTAAAATGATATGAAATAAATAGTGACGTCACTGGCAGTAACATGAATAAGGGACAAAAAAATTTACAACAACAGAAATGACATGCGAGAATATATCAAAAATAAAATCTACCTACTGCATTTCTTAACATTCTGTGCGCATGGTATTAAAAATAATAATAACTGGCAAGCACAAACAATTTTAAGTAAACAACAACAACATCTGATACAAAATCTGCTCAGAAAATACCAGGCGCACAGCATTGTATAGAAAGTTGTTTTTTTTCAACTAAAATGATATGAAATAAATAGTGACGTCACTGGCAGTAACATGAATAAGGGACAAAAAAATTTACAACAACAGAAATGACATGCGAGAATATATCAAAAATAAAATATACCTATTGCATTTCTTAGCATTCTGTGCGCCTGGTATTAAAAATAATAATAACTGGCAAGAACACAAACAATTTTAAGTAAACAACAACAACATCTGATACAAAATCTGCTCAGAAAATACCAGGCGCACAGCATTGTATAGAAAGTTGTTTTTTTCAACTAAAATGATATGAAATAAATAGTGACGTCACTGGCAGTAACATGAATAAGGGACAAAAAAATTTACAACAACAGAAATGACATGCGAGAATATATCAAAAATAAAATATACCTATTGCATTTCTTAGCATTCTGTGCGCCTGGTATTAAAAATAATAATAACTGGCAAGAACACAAACAATTTTAAGTAAACAACAACAACATCTGATACAAAATCTGCTCAGAAAATACCAGGCGCACAGCATTGTATAGAAAGTTGTTTTTTTTCAACTAAAATGATATGAAATAAATAGTGACGTCACTGGCAGTAACATGAATAAAGCGCCAAAAAAAATTACAACAACAGAAATGACATGCGAGAATATATCAAAAATAAAATATACCTATTGCATTTCTTAGCATTCTGTGCGCCTGGTATTTAAAATAATAATAACTGGCAAGAACACAAACAATTTTAAGTAAACAACAACAACATCTGATACAAAATCTTCTCAGAAAATACCAGGCGCACAGCATTGTATAGAAAGTTGCTCTCTTTTGAACTAAAATGATATGAAATAAATAGTGACGTCACTGGCAGTAACATGAATAAAGCGCCAAAAAAAAATTACAACAACAGAAATGACATGCGAGAATATATCAAATATAAAATATACCTATTGCATTTCTTAGCATTCTGTGCGCCTGGTATTAAAAATAATAATAACTGGCAAGAACACAAACAATTTTAAGTAAACAACAACAACATCTGATACAAAATCTGCTCAGAAAATACCAGGCGCACAGCATTGTATAGAAAGTTGTTTTTTTCAACTAAAATGATATGAAATAAATAGTGACGTCACTGGCAGTAACATGAATAAAGCGCCAAAAAAAATTACAACAACAGAAATGACATGCGAGAATATATCAAAAATAAAATATACCTATTGCATTTCTTAGCATTCTGTGCGCCTGGTATTAAAAATAATAATAACTGGCAAGAAACACAAACAATTTTAAGTAAACAACAACAACATCTGATACAAAATCTGCTCAGAAAATACCAGGCGCACAGCATTGTATAGAAAGTTGCTCTCTTTTGAACTAAAATGATATGAAATAAATAGTGACGTCACTGGCAGTAACATGAATAAGGGACAAAAAAATTTACAACAACAGAAATGACATGCGAGAATATATCAAAAATAAAATATACCTATTGCATTTCTTAGCATTCTGTGCGCCTGGTATTAAAAATAATAATAACTGGCAAGAACACAAACAATTTTAAGTAAACAACAACAACATCTGATACAAAATCTGCTCAGAAAATACCAGGCGCACAGCATTGTATAGAAAGTTGTTTTTTTTCAACTAAAATGATATGAAATAAATAGTGACGTCACTGGCAGTAACATGAATAAGGGACAAAAAAATTTACAACAACAGAAATGACATGCGAGAATATATCAAAAATAAAATATACCTATTGCATTTCTTAGCATTCTGTGCGCCTGGTATTAAAAATAATAATAACTGGCAAGAACACAAAAATTTTAAGTAAACAACAACAACATCTGATACAAAATCTGCTCAGAAAATACCAGGCGCACATCATTGTATAGAAAGTTGTTTTTTTTCCACTAAAATGATATGAAATAAATAGTGACGTCACTGGCAGTAACATGAATAAGGGACAAAAAAATTTACAACAACAGAAATGACATGCGAGAATATATCAAAAATAAAATATACCTATTGCATTTCTTAGCATTCTGTGCGCCTGGTATTAAAAATAATAATAACTGGCAAGAACACAAACAATTTTAAGTAAACAACAACAACATCTGATACAAAATCTGCTCAGAAAATACCACGCGCACATCATTGTATAGAAAGTTGTTTTTTTTCCACTAAAATGATATGAAATAAATAGTGACGTCACTGGCAGTAACATGAATAAAGCGACAAAAAAAATTTACAACAACAGAAATGCCATGCGAGAATATATCAAAAATAAAATATACCTATTGCATTTCTTAGCATTCTGTGCGCCTGGTATTAAAAATAATAATAACTGGCAAGAACACAAACAATTTTAAGTAAACAACAACAACATCTGATACAAAATCTGCTCAGAAAATACCAGGCGCACAGCATTGTATAGAAAGTTGTTTTTTTTTTCAACTAAAATGATATGAAATAAATAGTGACGTCACTGGCAGTAACATGAATAAGGGACAAAAAAATTTACAACAACAGAAATGACATGCGAGAATATATCAAAAATAAAATATACCTATTGCATTTCTTAGCATTCTGTGCGCCTGGTATTAAAAATAATAATAACTGGCAAGAACACAAACAATTTTAAGTAAACAACAACAACATCTGATACAAAATCTGCTCAGAAAATACCACGCGCACATCATTGTATAGAAAGTTGTTTTTTTTCCACTAAAATGATATGAAATAAATAGTGACGTCACTGGCAGTAACATGAATAAAGCGACAAAAAAAATTTACAACAACAGAAATGCCATGCGAGAATATATCAAAAATAAAATATACCTATTGCATTTCTTAGCATTCTGTGCGCCTGGTATTAAAAATAATAATAACTGGCAAGAACACAAACAATTTTAAGTAAACAACAACAACATCTGATACAAAATCTTCTCAGAAAATACCAGGCGCACAGCATTGTATAGAAAGTTGTTTTTTTCAACTAAAATGATATGAAATAAATAGTGACGTCACTGGCAGTAACATGAATAAAGCGCCAAAAAAAATTACAACAACAGAAATGACATGCGAGAATATATCAAAAATAAAATATACCTATTGCATTTCTTAGCATTCTGTGCGCCTGGTATTAAAAATAATAATAACTGGCAAGAACACAAACAATTTTAAGTAAACAACAACAACATCTGATACAAAATCTGCTCAGAAAATACCAGGCGCACAGCATTGTATAGAAAGTTGTTTTTTTCAACTAAAATGATATGAAATAAATAGTGACGTCACTGGCAGTAACATGAATAAAGCGCCAAAAAAAATTACAACAACAGAAATGCCATGCGAGAATATATCAAAAATAAAATATACCTATTGCATTTCTTAGCATTCTGTGCGCCTGGTATTAAAAATAATAATAACTGGCAAGAACACAAACAATTTTAAGTAAACAACAACAACATCTGATACAAAATCTGCTCAGAAAATACCAGGCGCACAGCATTGTATAGAAAGTTGTTTTTTTTCCACTAAAATGATATGAAATAAATAGTGACGTCACTGGCAGTAACATGAATAAAGCGCCAAAAAAAATTACAACAACAGAAATGCCATGCGAGAATATATCAAAAATAAAATATACCTATTGCATTTCTTAGCATTCTGTGCGCCTGGTATTAAAAATAATAATAACTGGCAAGAACACAAACAATTTTAAGTAAACAACAACAACATCTGATACAAAATCTTCTCAGAAAATACCAGGCGCACAGCATTGTATAGAAAGTTGTTTTTTTTTCAACTAAAATGATATGAAATAAATAGTGACGTCACTGGCAGTAACATGAATAAAGCGCCAAAAAAAATTTACAACAACAGAAATGGCAAGGGAGAATATATCAAAAATAAAATCTACCTATTGCATTTGTTAGCATTCTGTGCGCCTGGTATTAAAAATAATAATAACTGGCAAGAACACAAACAATTTCAAGTAAACAACAACAACATCTTATACAAAATCTTCTCAGAAAATACCAGGCGCACAGCATTGTATAGAAAGTTGCTCTCTTTTGAACTAAAATGATATGAAATAAATAGTGACGTCACTAGCAGTAACATGAATAAGGGACAAAAAAATTTACAACAACAGAAATGACATGCGAGAATATATCAAAAATAAAATATACCTATTGCATTTCTTAGCATTCTGTGCGCCTGGTATTAAAAATAATAATAACTGGCAAGAACACAAACAATTTTAAGTAAACAACAACAACATCTGATACAAAATCTGCTCAGAAAATACCAGGCGCACAGCATTGTATAGAAAGTTGTTTTTTTTCCACTAAAATGATATGAAATAAATAGTGACGTCACTGGCAGTAACATGAATAAGGGACAAAAAAATTTACAACAACAGAAATGACATGCGAGAATATATCAAAAAAAAAATCTACCTACTGCATTTCTTAGCATTCTGTGCGCCTGGTATTAAAAATAATAATAACTGGCAAGAACACAAACAATTTTAAGTAAAAAACAACAACATCTGATACAAAATCTTCTCAGAAAATACCAGGCGCACAGCATTGTATAGAAAGTTGTTTTTTTTTCAACTAAAATGATATGAAATAAATAGTGACGTCACTGGCAGTAACATGAATAAAGCGCCAAAAAAAATTTACAACAACAGAAATGGCAAGGGAGAATATATCAAAAATAAAATCTACCTATTGCATTTGTTAGCATTCTGTGCGCCTGGTATTAAAAATAATAATAACTGGCAAGAACACAAACAATTTCAAGTAAACAACAACAACATCTTATACAAAATCTTCTCAGAAAATACCAGGCGCACAGCATTGTATAGAAAGTTGCTCTCTTTTGAACTAAAATGATATGAAATAAATAGTGACGTCACTGGCAGTAACATGAATAAGGGACAAAAAAATTTACAACAACAGAAATGACATGCGAGAATATATCAAAAAAAAAATTTACCTACTGCATTTCTTAGCATTCTGTGCGCCTGGTATTAAAAATAATAATAACTGGCAAGAACACAAACAATTTTAAGTAAAAAACAACAACATCTGATACAAAATCTTCTCAGAAAATACCAGGCGCACAGCATTGTATAGAAAGTTGTTTTTTTTTCAACTAAAATGATATGAAATAAATAGTGACGTCACTGGCAGTAACATGAATAAAGCGCCAAAAAAAATTTACAACAACAGAAATGGCAAGGGAGAATATATCAAAAATAAAATCTACCTATTGCATTTGTTAGCATTCTGTGCGCCTGGTATTAAAAATAATAATAACTG
Source organism: Dexiosoma caninum (assembly GCA_963924685.1). Taxonomy (NCBI): domain Eukaryota; kingdom Metazoa; phylum Arthropoda; class Insecta; order Diptera; family Tachinidae; genus Dexiosoma; species Dexiosoma caninum. The sequence goes on along the minus strand of OZ004726.1, from coordinate 9,366,377 downwards.
GCAAGAACACATACAATTTCAAGTAAACAACAACAACATCTTATACAAAATCTTCTCAGAAAATACCAGGCGCACAGCATTGTATAGAAAGTTGCTCTCTTTTTAACTAAAATGATATGAAATAAATAGTGACGTCACTGGCAGTAACATGAATAAAGCGCCAAAAAAAATTTACAACAACAGAAATGCCATGCGAGAATATATCAAAAAAAAAATCTACCTACTGCATTTCTTAGCATTCTGTGCGCCTGGTATTAAAAATAATAATAACTGGCAAGAACACAAACAATTTTAAGTAAAAAACAACAACATCTGATACAAAATCTTCTCAGAAAATACCAGGCGCACAGCATTGTATAGAAAGTTGTTTTTTTTTCAACTAAAATGATATGAAATAAATAGTGACGTCACTGGCAGTAACATGAATAAAGCGCCAAAAAAAATTTACAACAACAGAAATGCCATGCGAGAATATATCAAAAATAAAATCTACCTACTGCATTTCTTAGCATTCTGTGCGCCTGGTATTAAAAATAATAATAACTGGCAAGAACACAAACAATTTTAAGTAAACAACAACAACATCTGATACAAAATCTTCTCAGAAAATACCAGGCGCACAGCATTGTATAGAAAGTTGTTTTTTTTTCAACTAAAATGATATGAAATAAATAGTGACGTCACTGGCAGTAACATGAATAAAGCGCCAAAAAAAATTTACAACAACAGAAATGGCAAGGGAGAATATATCAAAAATAAAATCTACCTATTGCATTTGTTAGCATTCTGTGCGCCTGGTATTAAAAATAATAATAACTGGCAAGAACACAAACAATTTCAAGTAAACAACAACAACATCTTATACAAAATCTTCTCAGAAAATACCAGGCGCACAGCATTGTATAGAAAGTTGCTCTCTTTTGAACTAAAATGATATGAAATAAATAGTCACGTCACTAGCAGTAACATGAATATGGCGGCAAAAAAATTTACAACAACAAAAATGCCATGCGAGAATATATCAAAAATAAAATCTACCTATTGCATTTCTTAGCATTCTGTGCGCCTGGTATTAAAAATAATAATAACTGGCAAGAACACAAACAATTTTAAGTAAACAACAACAACATCTGATACAAAATCTTCTCAGAAAATACCAGGCGCACAGCATTGTATAGAAAGTTGCTCTCTTTTGAACTACAATGATATGAAATAAATAGTGACGTCACTGGCAGTAACATGAATATGGCGGCAAAAAAATTTACAACAACAAAAATGCCATGCGAGAATATATCAAAAATAAAATCTACCTACTGCATTTCTTAGCATTCTGTGCGCCTGGTATTAAAAATAATAATAACTGGCAAGAACACAAACAATTTTAAGTAAACAACAACAACATCTGACACAAAATCTGCTCAGAAAATACCAGGCGCACAGCATTGTATAGAAAGTTGTTTTTTTTCAACTAAAATGATATGAAATAAATAGTGACGTCACTAGCAGTAACATGAATATGGCGGCAAAAAAATTTACAACAACAGAAATGCCATGCGAGAATATATCAAAAATAAAATCTACCTACGGCATTTCTTAGCATTAAATAAAATATTTTTATGTTTTTTACTTATATCTATATATAGAACTTATGAAAACTTATTTTTTGTTATTAAAATCGAAATCAGTCCTTGTGTCACTTAGGTATTTTTCTTTATGCGGGAGTGGGAGATACACCCAGTATTTTTTTAATAAAAATGAAAAACAATATTTTTTTTTAAATTTAAACGCAGTTATTATTGTTTTACCGGCTTACATATTATATATTATTTTGGCAAAGATCTGAGGCATTTAAGGGTTAAGCTAAAAAGTTTTTGTTACGGAAATACAATTATTAACAGCAATTTGTAAATCACCCTCGTTTAAACATATTTCATTAGAGCGTTCCAGATTTTTATCGACTGACAACACAATAAACAAATACACAACTCACATGCCAAACTTATGCAAAGCAAAAAAAATTTTTTTTTTAATTACTGCCCAAAAATACGTTATATTAGGTGGTGTATGACGATTTTTTTTAGGTACTGTCTATTGTACATACATACATATGTATATTGTCCCTTCCTTGTCTTGCAGTTAAATATTTTTTAGTGTGTTTCCTACTATGCTTTAAATTTCATCACAATCTGTTGGATATTTTGGGAGCGAAATAAATTGCTCCTAACATATTATAATGAAGGGCAGATGCAAAAAAACTTTTTAATTTTGTAGTCAAAACCAAAAACAACACCCTAATCATGCGTCAATCACCTAATTCACCAGATTTGGGATTTCCTATTCCCAAAACTGAAGAGACTATTGAAAGGAAAGCGTTTTGCCACAATTAATGAGATAAAGATAAAGGTAGAATCGAAGAACGAGCTGATGGCCATACTCGAAGTACTTCGAGGATGGGAAGAAGCGCTGGCATAAGTGCATTATATTTGAGGGGGATTACTTTACAAATATTTTAAATGAACAGAGCAAGAAATGCTATGCACTTTTGGTTGAAAAGAAAAAACCTTTAGTGGGCATAAAGTTATCGAATTCTTATAATTTTTGATTTAAAAAGAATTCCGTTTGTTAAAAATTGCAGTCGAACAGATATAAAACATGAATTTCCCAAAAATTTAATTTTTTACGCCAGGAAGTTTCGCTTTATTTTCGATAGTCCAAAAGACGGAATTTGAATCGACGTGAACTTGACCTTTTACATCTTCGCCGTTTTGTTTCCCTTGATTTATTTTTGCTCTAAAGGTAGTATTGATATTGGTGATGGAAAAAAGACATGCCCCAATAAGCTTCGATATATGGAAAAGGCTGTAGCGACGTAAGTGTTTTGTTGTGGACAAATTCTGAATTGTACTATGGGGAATATAAGTTCTCGGTAATAATGTTGAATTAAATTATCAAATTTTGCTATTTTATAAGAGCTAAATAATGTTAACAAGCCTGTGAAGAAAGCGCTAAATTGAATGCATTAACAAAAACTTTATCGCATTGTGCATCAGCAAGCTCTTAGTATGAAAGTACATACATATATATTTTTTTATTTTGTGAAACTTTGTAGCTCAAGTAATTAAAGCACATATATATAAGGAAAACTTGCTTTTATCATTAAAATGGCTGTTATGTCTAATAATTAATTGTTAATACTGTTCTAAAACATATTTATTTTGGTCATGTTTTCCTTTCTCCTAATAGCAATTTTGGCAACCCGGTCTACAGCCCAGTACTTCACAAGAGTAAGTTATCATAAATACATTTTCAAGGTTTCAAGTAATTTATCTGATTGCATTGACCCGCAAAGTTTTTATGATTACAGTATAAAACCATTCGCACAACAACCATATCCCGCCGGCAAACCATCAACAGCTGTGTCTGGTGATATTGAAGCAGGTCTTCCCCCAGCACAGTTACCATGGGAGGGCAGAGCGATAGCAACGCACAAATTTAGATTGTTAGAATTTTCAGCGTTTATGGAAATCCGTCGAGATGAAATTGTAAGTTTTTAAAGTTTTTATTTCCGTTGTTATTTCCTTCTCTTTTTTTGTCATTTTAAAATATTTTCCATTCTGTTTCTTTCGAATAGTATAACCGGCATTTGTTTGTACAATTGGGCGGTAAACCCTCCTTTTCGGATCCTCTACTTGAGACTGTTGATATACGACAAATCTTTGATAAATTTCCCGAAAAATCTGGCGGTCTTAAAGATCTCTATGAAAAAGGTCCTCAAAATGCTTTCTATTTAGTGAAATGCTGGGCGGACTTGAATACCGACTTAACTGGCACTGAAACAGGGGATTTTTATGGCGTAACTAGCCAGTAAGATATTTTTTTGCTTCTTAAAAAAGTTTGAAATTAAATTTCTTTTAATCAAAAATATGGGCATCAGAAATTAATTTTTCACTTTTAATAATTTTCTTCAGATACGAAAGTAATGAAAATGTCGTTTTGGTGTGTTCAACAAAAGTTTGTTCGTTCGGTTCTCAAGTTGTGGAAAAAGTTGAAACCGAATATTCTCGCTTGGAAAATGGTCGCTTTGTTTATCGCATTGAACGTTCACCCATGTGCGAGTATATGATTAATTTTATACAAAAATTAAAAAATTTACCTGAACACTATATGATGAATAGTGTCTTGGAAAATTTTACAATATTGCAAGTAAGTTTTTTGTCAAGTGAAAATAATAATGGAAATTCACCTGCTAATTTTGCTGTTCTCTGTAGGTTATTCAATCCCGCGAAACACAAGAGACCTTACTCTGCATAGCGTATGTGTTTGAAGTTGCAGCGCAAAATAGTGGTGCCACGCATCACATTTATCGGTTAATAAAGGAATAGCATGAACTCCCTGCATTGGCCAATAATAATAATAATAATAATAACAACAATAGTAGTAATAACAACAACACAATGTCCACAGCAACACTTAATGAATTTAATAAAACTCGGAACGGCTCAGAAAACATCAGCATGAGTACAGCTCTCGGCGATTTAGCAGATGGTGTTGAAAGCAACAGAATGTCAAGTAGTTCGATTTTGGAAGAGCATAGTAGAGGTGGTGTAATAATGGATAAGAAGGAGGCAATTGGTGCAGTGATAAATACAAGTACAAGATATTTAGCGGGCAACAATACAACGACGACAATAATAAAACAATCACCCACGTCACCAGCATCCATGGATGTGCTGCAACAGCGACATAGAGATAATATATACTCTACAACAATAAACACAACAGAGGACACTCCAACTAATCCGAATCTATCAGAAAATATAGATTTAACAACAACATCTTTGTCACAATCGCACCATCAGCAGCAACATCATCAAAATCATCCGCAATCTCACCAACACCAGCATCAACAGCATATAACACAACAACCCACACATCAGCATTCTCATACAAGTTTAAGGCTTAATGCGAATACCATCATAAACAGTAGCAGTATTAGCAACAACAACAATGGTTCGGTCACTTCTAATACCAGCAGCAATCATTTAATTAATTGTACACAAAATATTGCATATCCAAGACAAAAGCATGAGTTACCTTTACCTTTACCTTTACCTTTAACCACTTCAATGGCTGAGAGTCAATTGACACCCACAGAAGTAGCCCACGAACGACCACCACCACCATCATATCACAGCAGCACTTCTGCCCACTCCTCTGTAGCAAAACTATATCATAATCATCATCATCTGCATCCTTCATCGCCTCCATCAACCACATCGAATACTACATGTACAAATGAAATGGACTCAATGGTTTCTTCTACGGCCACTGACTCTTTAGCTGCTCCTGCTGCTGCCTCACGTCTGACCGCTTACGAACAATTCCTCAAGCTTTCAGCTCAAGAATACACAACGGCCGCTGAGAATGCAGCACTTAATTTAAGTTCAGCAGCAGCAACTGCTGCTGCTATGGCAGCCGCTGCAGTGGCCAATGTCACCGGAGCTGTAAGTAATACTAGTTCATCATCGTTAGTTGGTGGTATTGTAGTTGGGGCCGGTGGTGGTAGTATTGGTAGTAGTAGTAGTAACAATAATTCACTGTTGAATGCCAGCAATAGCAACGATTTGTCTCTGCATCATCATTAAAAATTTACAAACGTTTTAAGGGATATTGGAAATTTTAGGGTTTTAGAAAGAAAACAAATTCAAATGGTAATCGAAAAGATTAAAGTAATTCATTTTTACATTTAAGTAGCATAAAACTTTTGGCGTGGAAAATATTATATTTAAAATTGTTGAATAATGGGTATGACGGCTGCTTTTGAAACCTTGGAATTACGTACATACATTTATATACACAGGGGGAAACAACAAGTTCTCTGAACTGTTTGTGAATCCAAATTATTTAATTTTTTTTTCGGAAATAAGAAGAATTTATTAGATCTCCAGAGACTATGATGCAACATTTGCAGCAAAATGTGAAGTCATTTGGAAAGCACTTTTATTACTAAACGAAAAAGTTTTGAATACCTTTTGCTTCAGAATAATGCATTAGTCTATCAGTGTGTGAGGGTTCTAGGTTCGATTCGTAGCAGAGGATGGCCTCTTTCACTGCAACAAGTGAATGTCCTTGTTAAAATGTTCGTTATTGGATCTAAGTCATTCCAGAACGAACAAGTTCAATTGAACGAAGGATACAACTGATCGAAATCTCTTTACTGAACACTTTTGCCTCCATCTTGTGGTTTAGAATTTTATATTACGGTTTTCAAATCTTTTATCGTTGAGACATAAGTATGTACGGACTCGTATTTACATTAATCTCCTGTCTTTCAGTTGTATCAAGCGTTTCCTTGATGTTTAGAGCAGTGCTACACGTTCAACATATCGACCCCTGTGCGCGAAATTATCGTATGTTACAAAAACTAAATTTCACAGGAGAGCGTTTTCATTCGTCTTTTTTTTATTTGCCTGACAGCAGTAACTGTCACATACGATAAAATGAACATAGTGTTATCTCCATAACTATAACAATTATCGCTATAATACTTTATCTGCAGATGAATTAATGTATTTAGAACCATTTTGCATAAAAAAGTCGATTTCGAAAAAAGTGTAACATACGATAATTTCGCGCACAAGGGGCGATATATAGAACGCGATCCAGCAACGTGATATTTATTGAACTTATAGCACACAATATTGATGGATTACGATCCAAATCACAGAATGGTCTAATATTTGGAAATGCAGATTGTGAATCAAGCGATAAACATTGAACGTTCGCTATGTGGTTAATTAATTTGAGTCCACTGGTTCAGTAGGAGTTCGACCAACACGTACGTCGACGAAACGCAAAATCTGCCGAAAGCATCGCCGCTGTCCCTGAGATTGTGCAGCAGAATCCGAGGTAGCCGATTTCGCGTCGCTGACAAAAAATCGGCACTTCGCAAACCATAACTTGGCAAATTTTGTGTCGCGAGTTAAGCTTGCAGACATACAAAATTCATCTGACCGAAGAACTGAAGCGTGTGTTCGCTAAATGGGCTCTGTAGCAGTTGGTAATTGACCCTAATTTTCATTGAAAAATCATCGTCAGCGATGAGGCCCATTTCTGCAGGAAATTGTTGAATTTGGAATTCACATGAGATCCAAGAGCGTCCAATGAAATCCGAAAAACTCACTGTTTGGTGTGGCTTTTCGGCTGGCGGCATCATCGGTACATATTTCGTAGATAACGACATTGGCCACGCCATTACTGTCACTGCTATAGGTCAACGATTACCAACTTCTTTTGGGTTGAAGCGTATGATCTTTTCACCAAAGACATGTGGTTTCAACAGGACGGCGCCACGTACCACACAGCATATGCACTAGCGATTTAAGGGCATAGTCATTTCACATGGAGATGATATGAACTGCTCACCGAGATCGTGCGATTTGACCCCTTTAGACTTTTTCTTGTTTGATTTTCTTAAGTCGTAGGTGTATGCGAAGAAGCCACAAACGACAGCGGTCCTTAAATCCAACTAACCCATGCCATCAGCCCAATTCAGCTGGATTTATGCGCCAGACTTCGGATGTGCTCCACCCAGAGAAGCCGTCGCGGACATGTAAACGATGTTATATTCCACACATAATGTCATCAATAGGTCTTTAAAATTAATACAAAATTGCGATGATATCTCACACCACACACTTTGATTTATCTAAATTTAAGGATAGGAAACGCTTAATGAAAGACCTGTATATATATGTATTTCAATCCTGATCAAATTTTTGCTCCAACTTTTTTACGTTTCAGCACTGCAAAAAAAATTTAAATAGTGACGCAACAAATATGTATGTATATTTGCGCACCTAATCAATCATTCAACTAAAATGAATCGCGATCCAAAATTGCTATACATCTATGTATGTATATTAAACGGGTGTATAGCACATTCATTTAATTTTTATTTTTGCTTCTAACACATGCACATATGATCACGATTCCTTTCAAAATGATCTAAAACGGAAGTATTAAACGAACAGGTTCGTTTCTGATGCTTGAACGAAAATGAGCGGTAATTAAAATTAACTATTTGACACAGTCCCACTCCTTACAGTGCGATTTTAATTACTGGTGTTACTTTTCATAAACAAATAGAAATAAATTGCCTACCATTTTATTTTGTTTTCTTTTTTCTTAATTTTCTTTAGGGTTTAATTTTTACTTAAAATCAAGAGGCTCAATATTGGTTTATATGGCATGAAAATTATTTATGAAAAAAAATTCTTAAGTATAATAAACCCCATCTAATTTTTTTAAATAAAAATATTTAAAATCATTTTTCTTAAATAAAAACCAACAACATATTAACCCATCCATTAAAAACAAATGAAATGATCTCAAAAAATTTTTAAGATATAAAGAATATTTTTATCTAAGAAAATGCTTTTTTTCTCAATTTTATTTTTCTAATAAAACCTTAAAATTTCCCATACTTTTAAAACTGTCATTTAAATGTTAACTTAATACATATAATTAAGTTCATTGAGTTTATATTTAATTTCAATATATATATATATATATATATATAAAAAATTTTACAAATACAACATAGATTTTGTTTTTTAGTGTAAATTATAAATATATATATATAAAATATATATCTGTGTAATATCATTTTTAATATTTAAGATTTTAAATCGTTTAACTATTAAATTCAAATAAACTAATTTTTAAATTGCTTATAACGAAAAAAAAATTAAATATTATGGTGTAATTAATGTATAAAACGAATCTAAGCAACTAAATTAAAATTAAATTTAAACAAAAGAAAAATCTTAAAACAAATATATGTACATATATATATATATTTATATAAAATTCATTTGATGATGAATTTGAACCATCCACCGTTTTTTTAAAACAAAACCATTAACATGCAAATTTATTAACTATAATTTTTTTTAAATAATTTTTTCAAATTATATAACATTTTTATATAAATATATATTTTCTTTTCGTTAACACAAAGTTCTCTTAAGTAAATTTTAATTGTAGTTTAGTTTTTTATATATATAATTATAATATTTGATAAGTATAAAATGTATTTCAGTTTCTCACTTTTAACTTAAATATTAATGAAGTGGTTTGTTAATTTTAAAACATTCGTTAGATTCTCTTGCGAGACGATCCCAGAATTACCCCAAGTTGTAATGAAAGATGCGTTGCCAGTTGCCAGCCAAACATTGTTACTTACTAGAATAATTTGCAACTTTCTCTTGTTTGTTGGTCAGTCGTAAGCGAGCCATCAGTTTGTCTTGTGTTGTATTCAGTTTGTAAATCCGAAAGTTGTACCGTAGATTGCATACTATACTATACTATATTATATAGTGATCTAAACCGTTTGCAATATAATTGTGAAATTGTTCGTATTGTATAATAATATCGCCTATGTGTATGTCATATTCGAAGGTAGCACAATATATTGTCAAAAATCAAAACAATTTCTATTGTAAGAAAGTTGTGTTACTTATTGCATAATATAAAGCAAAATGGAAACGTTATGGCGTTATGGTTATGGTTTACCGGATGGTCCGCTTAAGAGTAGCAGTAATAGAGATCCTGCATTTAAAGTTTGGTTCAACCAAAACACGCGATGTTAATTATAAATAAAAAAAAAACAATTTTCAGAAAATTATCTCAATATTTTTTTTATTATGATAGAAGCATCTATGACAAATATGTGTGAAGGAAAATATCGGCCAAATACTCACCACGGCTTCGGTGGTATAATTTTATCCGATGGTTGTTATTTTCAATAACTCTGAGACGTAATTGAGGTTCAATATCGTTAATTTGTCGAATGAACACATCTTTAACTCTTGAATCGTTCTTGGCTTATTGACGTAATCTTTTTCTTTTAGATATTCCCACAGAAAGAAGTCCAACGGTGTTAAATCGCATGATCACGAAGGCCAATTCTCATCGCCACGATGTGAGTTAACACGGCCATTGAATTTCTCGCGCTAAAGAGCCATTGCTAGAACCACACATCTCGTCCAGATCCACATCTTGACTTTCTTTTCGTAAAAGGCTTCAACGCGCTTTTCAATTGTGTACCTCTCCATGGTTGAATTTGTCAAACAGTGAAACAAAGTAATGTCAAATTAAGTTGAGCAAACAACTTGACGTTAAAGTGTGACTCACAATTAACATCGTGCATTATGGTTGGACCATCCTTTAGTAGCAAGCTGCGCTTTTAACTAAACCAAACTTCCTTAAAAATGAGTGTCACTCACTGTCTATTATATTGGTTGGGGTAGTTCTGGAATTTCATTCGTATTTAAAAATCAATCATGGTTTAAAAAACAAAAATAAAAAAATATCAACCGAAAAGTAACATTTCTTAAAATATCTAAAATGAAGGGTAAACAGTAACAATAATTTTTAATATACACGCATACATACATATATAAATTGTAAAAAATTTAATTAAATTAAAAAAAAAAATATTTAATTAATGGATAATCCATCAAAAACGTATACACATTTAAAAATCTCCCAAAAAAGAAAATCTAATAAGTAAAAAAATGGCAAACAAAAAAATTGACAACCTATAAAGTTTCATTAAATTTATAACAAAAAAAATTCAAATAATAATTAAAATAATTAAACGATATATTAATATAATAATAAAATAATAGTGCCTACCTGACATACAAAACAAGTTTAAGAATTGAGACATTTTCACACAAAAAAACCCGAAAAAAAAACATTTTGAGCTGATCCCACTAAAGGCCTTCGATAATTACTTTCGAATGTTTATATTGAAAATTGATAACAATTTTAGTTCTTTTGTTATTGTTTCCAATACAAATACGTGCTCGAATGAAATGTTGCTTCCGAATTAGTGGAACAGACTATTAATCTCGAATTATTTCAAAAAAATTTCATTTTCGATTATGCTGTGGAAATCCAAACATTACGCGAAAATATATATTCTTACATTTCAATATTTCAATTCCCAGACGTAGGTGAGTAAGGCCGCTCCTGATTGGGAAGGATTCTAGGGAAGAAATTAACCCTATCTCACGCAAAACAAAAAAAAAATATTTCACTTCCAATTTAGTTGTTTTATAAATTCCAATTGTTGACTCTTGCAAAAAAAAATTCAAAACTTTATTTGCAAAGTTTTTAAAGGTACAAAAAACTTTTGAACAACGGAAACAATTTCTATAGATCGTAAAATATTATATAGTACATTGGACTCGCGATGATATGAACTAATTCAAAGCAAAACAGTTCACTTTTGCAAGATTGTTCATATTTGAGAATGATATCTAATATTCTTTTAAAAACGTTTTTCCCATCAAAATTAAAATTTGCTTTTGTTAAATTTTTTATTTATTGATTATTGGATTTAAAAAAATAATAATTTGTGTTTGAAAAAGAAAAAAAAACACTTAAAAGTTATTATGCGAAAAATTCTGCGATTTTCTTTTGCAGTTTCTTTCGCGGGTATGTAAAAAATTTTAAATGACAGCAACTAAAAACAAATAGCTGGGAAAATACCCAAATTATTATGCAGTTGAATCAGAATTTAACCACTACCTTAAATATTTTTAAATTAAGCTGTTCATCTTTGAAAGAATTTTTACTAGCTCATATTTTAGAATAGCCAATGGAAGAAAAAAACTGCGTCATATTTTGCGGTGGTCATATTCACCCCTATTGCGAATAAGATGTAAAATTTTTGTTGCCCTAAAATTTTCATTCGAGGTGAAAATTGGTATCATGAATTTCACGTGGAATTTTTCTCAAGTTGTTATTCTCAGTGAAAGTAGAATAGGGAAGTATGTTTCAAAAACATACAAATTAATTCAAATGCAAACCAATTTCAATTTAATACAGAAATATAAATTTATGTGTTTAAGTGTTAAGTTGTTTAATTAAATATTCAGACGGCAGCTAATTAGTCACCCGCATAAAAAGTATTGCATTTGAACATTAAAAGGACCTGAATGCAAGAATTAAAAAATATGTGAAAATTAAAGAATTTTAAAATAAAATAAATAAAAATAGAGTACTTCAACTATTTAAATAAAATTTTTAGACATGGAACTCTGATGTACTGGCAGTTTAAGTTAATCCGTAAGAGAACTCCAAAATTGGGACGCGATATCTTTGTGTGCTCTAACAAAACACACCCAATCGGTCTGTTGGTTTCCATTTTATTTAGTATTTACCAGCTGACTAGCAGTCAGCAGATGACCCCTACACATGCGGATGTGAATTTTTTCACAATTGGAAATTTATGGAAAGACGAAATATTTCGGAAGAAAAAGTATTCAGAATAGGGGTAATTATCGCGAGTGCACTGTGCATGTGAGGCGATTTATTTTTTAGTTTTGTTTATCAAAAAAAGTTTTCTTTTAAAAGATCCCCATCGCCATTCGTTTTTGAATGTGTTATGTCTTGATGGTAAATTATATTGCACAACGTTAACATTACACAACCCAGCGGAAAATATTAGAAGTCCTTCTTTGGAAACTACATTCGGTGTTCTTTCGAAATATGACTAACTGTACATTTTCGACTTCTTTGGAAGTCATTAAGAACAACGTCCAGAAAATAATATGGAAGTGGTTTTATTCTACATAATTCGTTTATGTTCGCTTAATTATATACATATATGTGTACATACGAGTATGTATGAAATCTTTGACTTTCGTATTTATTATTTATTTAATATTTAATAAATGTTTCGTTTTCTTAGGTTCGAGTAGATATCAATGCGAATCTTAACAAAATAATGAAAACTAATTGTTGTCTCAATTGTTGCGTTTTGTATTTGATTTTTTTTATAGTAAATTCTTCTTTGTTCATATCATGTTGATTTTTGTTTAATTTTTCTGCTTTAAAAAAAAAAACACTCAAGATCTCATCACGTGGGAATCGAATACGCAAGCCACAATTTGATAGTATAATGCTCATGCACTACGCTACGGAGGCACTTTCATAGACATAGAAAACACCTTATTTGTTCTTTGTATACCATTCGTATTTTCAAAATTTTTTCATTTAGCGAATGTTTATTTCCGAGAAATCTTCGCTAACAGTTCGTTGTTACAAATGTACGCAATTCTTGAAATTTACGACAATTTAGCGAATATTGAGAATTCTTCGCTTTGGCGAACATTCGCTTAAAAAGAAGCTCAGGTCAAGCGGGGTAATCTCTTCTAACAAAAACCCCTTTAAAATCGGTAACCTCTGTTATTCGTGATTATTTGTGCCTTGCGTTCACGGTCATATGTGAAATTTTTATTCTAAAACTTCTGTAAACAATCCCAAATAACTTTCTTAACTTTTTACAATAATTTCTTAATCGCTGCTGTTGGCTGGTGCAGTTAGCCCGAAAATCGTGTGTTCGAACACCGCACCAGTCGTCAAAAAATATCTGATGTACATTAGTGGCCTTGGTAATGTGCAGCTTTTAGCTTAAAAATTAATGAGTCTAATCAACCATATCAAAGAGACACTGCAACCGGACTTTACAAGTTACTAGCAGGCTTGTATAGCAATTAATTCCTACTTTCATTTTATTCGCTAGTCTGTGCTCTTCCTTATACAAAGAAGCTAACACACAGGTTAAATGGCTCAGTCTTCCTTTTCTAATATGGAAAACTGCAAAATTTTTCCAAACATGTCGAAAATGAAATTTTCTATTTTCTATCTACGTTTCAATTGCGTGCTCAGTTGCAGGCATGTCCTAAGAATTATACATACCGAGTTAAATTAATTTATTGAAATTTTCTTTTACTTTTTAATAAAATATTAATTTTTAATTAATAGGATCGAGAATAACAGAAAAAAAGACGGAACACACATTCTAAATGCAAATAGAAAATTGAACAACAACAACAAAATAGTTCACAATAATCACTTAATAATGTATAATTAGTACATATGTCAAATAAAGAAACTAACACAACCGAATTATATAAGAAAAAAATAACACAGAAAATCATTTCGAAATTTTATGTTTGTTCTTACGAGTATTATTTAAAATTTTTATTCAAATAAAACTAAAAAAAAAATTTGTAAATTATTCAAACATCAAACTTATTAAGAATAAACAAATAAACAAAAACTTCAAATGAACCATAAGTAATAAAACGGAAATGAATGAATACAAGTTTAAACAAAATCTTGAAAAAAAATAAACTGTAAGAAAATTAAAGTAAATTTTTATTATAATTTTTACAACATAATTTTATAAAAACTAATTTTGTTATAAAATATGTAATAAAATGATAAGAGTGAAATAAATAGAATTTAAATATGAAACCACTAAATATTATTTAATTGACTTTAGTTTATTTTTAATATTATTTTAATTTAAGCAATAATTTACTTTTTAATAAAAAAAAAAGAAATCAAGTTAAAACAAAAACGATGATCTACCAAGCAATTTCTTTAATTATAAAAATAAAATCCTTTAAATTATTTACAAAAAATATATATGTTTACTTTATCAGTTATAATTATTATTGACTTATTTTTATAATTTTATTTAATGTAATAAAAATATTGTTAATGTAACAAACATGAGAATTAAGCTTTTATATTTAAGAAAAACTTATTTTGTTTTATTTTTATTATTTTGTAATTTTAAATTTGAAAGAAACTCCGAAAATTTGTGTCATTTTATGATTTTTTTATAATCAAAAAGTAAAGAAAGGAAAGTTTAAATAAAAATAATTTTACAAAAATTAAAAACAAAATCTACTTTATTTTACGACAAGAAAAATCCCATAGACAGTAACAAAAAATACGAATTATGGAACAATTGCTAAGCAGCTTTGTCGTGCAAAACCAGCAATAACGTGCATGTTGTGCATGAGCTTGTACTTGTTATATCCCGGAAACCCTTTGGTTTATTTTAAGGAGAGTTTTTACACGTCAAAGACCATAAAATCAGCTTTCTTATGAATAGTCTTTTAACCCCCGAAAGCAATAATGAAAATTAAATCTGAAATTATACGCCCACTTTTCCCAATTATAAAATAGGCGTGTCAAACTTTTGTTCTTGCCTTATTCTCTATTATGTGCTCTATTATCAGCATGCCGAAACACTTTCGGGTTACAACGCAAAAAACATTTTGTCGTTTTTCAACACGAAATCAAATATTGAAAAAATTGTGTTGTTTGTAAAACACCAGGGTAACAGAAGCTGGTTGTATGGGTGAATTTGGTGAAAACATTTTATTCAAAACACTTCAACTCGGAAAGTACTGCACCGATTAGCGTGATTCTTTCACTATGTGGCAGATTGGGAATTGGGCTACGCGATGGGATATATTTCGTTCACCTGCAAGCTACCATGTTAGTCTGAAAAAGTGATTTATACTTCTCACCTCTGTATCTCGCTTAATAATAGGCTTAACGGAATCCTTAAAAATTTGCAAGTTCCATTTTAGAAGCACTACACACCCAGAAGTGTCAGTTCAAGCAGCGAACGAGCAGAGAAAGAGACATCATCGGAACAGAAATTTTTATTTGTTGTTTCTCTCGCACATTAAGTTGTGTCCTTTCGTTTCTTTTGCTTTTAAATTAGAAAATATTGTTGTTTTGTTTTGATTTTTATTTTCTAGATGTGAAAATTTGCCGTATTTTTCATCTACTTTATGCTCACAATTTCGCAATTTTTTGCACTACAATTTTAGAAAGCACAAGAATGTGGTGTTTTGTTTCATGAAGCTAAGTATTAAAATTACTTTTATTTAATAAAACAAATAGATACAGTCGAACTTCTCTATAGCGAACTTCTCTATAACGAAATCGTCTCTATAACAAATAAAATTCACGAACACAACATTTTGGTGAGTATTTTCATTCATTTTGATCTCCCTATAACGAACTTTCCTATAGCGAAGTTCTCTCTGTAACGTACAATTTTTTAAGACCTAAATAGAATTTTTCACACTAAATAATCTCTCTATTGCGAAGTTTTTAGCAATCGATTTTTTGCATCTATTTAGTCACATACATATGTATTAAAAAAAAATTAATGTATTCATGTAAAAACAATTTTTTTTGTCTTAATAAATATATTTTCTACATAAAAAAAATGTAGTCAAAATTTTCTGCACTTTCTCTATAACGAATTTTCTATATAACGTAGAAATTTGACGGTCCCCAACTGCTACGTTATAGAGAAGTTCGACTGTACCTACAAATCACAAAATCACTAAAAAGTTCTTTTATTGGCTTATGCACAACAACTTACTTTAGGGTATTTTTTAGCTTCACTATGTTTTTTTTTGGTATAATATTAGCACAAAACACAATTAAAACAAATAAAACCACAAGAAATTATAAATTTGTGCTTATGCACAAATTGTGGCTTATGTTTGCAAATTTATTCACTTCATGGCATTTTTTGTTTTGTTTACTTTTCTTCTTTCGTGAACTTTGTATATTTGTCCCTCTCTAACAGTAACTGAGTAAAGAAGTAAAGAGTTTGAACTTTTCGTTTTTTTGGTTGTACTTCAACTACAACTGTTTGAACTTTTCGTTTTTTTATTTTTCTTTGACTTCGCTACCTTGTATTTTAAGTAGCAGAAGCAAAAGTAGTAGACAAAGCAACTCCACATATCAGAAGTTTTTAAACGCTGTACAAAACCAGCCATAAATTACATGTTGTGAATGAACTTGTACTTTTTATATCTCGGAAGTCCTTTGGTATATTTTAATGAGTAAAAATTTATAACTTTTTTTCATTCCTTAATTTTTAACCTAATTTCTTTTCATAAATATTTCTATATTCTCTATTAAGTGAATTTAATTTAGCAATATCTCTCTATATATATGATTCCAATTTCTAATTTTATAAAATAATTTCTAATGGATTGTTATGTTTTTGTTTACAGATTTTTGGTTTTGTGTTCGGTATTCAACATTAATTCTCGATTGATTAGTTGAATTTTGAATTTGTAGTCATAAATTAGCTGATGAGCTAAGTAAGCATTAGCGAAATAGTACTATATGGATATCCTTTCCTCCTCAATTTTTGAGTTTGCTTTTGTAAAAAATACTTTATGAGAATATCATAAAATATGTAATAATACATTTCATATATATATTTTTTTCGGGAAAAACCACAATTTTGAAATTAGAATCATATTTCTATATTATATTTTAAGCTTAAAGGTTTGTTTTTATTTTTTTAATTTTCAATTTCGATATTTCGTCAACCATCGGTTAAGATCTTTAGAAAATTTTTACTAAATTTTTGTTTTTAAACTTTTTTATTAAATTTTTCCTTTTTGAAATTAATACAAAAAGTTTTATATATATATATATATATATATATATATATATATATATTTCATAAAAATTGTGTAAAGAATATGATTCAAAATATTTTAAAATTTCTTACAACATTAGCAAAATGTATAAACTTTAAAAAATTATACTATTTACATTTAACATACATATACATACATTTAAAATGTCTTTCTCTTTTGAGCGACAATAAATGTATGAAAAATTGGGTATAAAATATGTTAGCTGATTCAAATATGTAGAGATACAAATCTTTATGTTTACTTAAACGATACATTAAACGTTGCGAAATTGTTGTCAAATATTAAGGTGTTATTGAACGGAAGTTGTAATTGTTGTCTATTTCTTAAATCAAAATTTTTTTTTTTTTTTTTTTTTTTATCTAGGACCAGCACTCAGGAGGTGACTCCTACACATGCGAGGCATTGTGCTGGGAACTATAGGAAAGAAATAGTAGGAGAAATGACAGGAGGTGAAGCTTAATTAAGTATTTTGCAGCTCTACTTTCGCACGTTCTTTTTTTTTTTGTTTTGTTTTTTTTTTTTTTTTTTATACTCGTAGCAGTGCTGAAGCTTCGGTTTAATAGCCATTTTTTTTATTATTATTTTACTTCGCCGGTGCGACACAATACCGACGAAGGAGGGCGTTCTGATGTGATTGTGGATTGCTATCAGCTGAAGCCGGTTTTGTTCAGTGACCAGTGACTATGCCTTCGCCACTGAAAGCTTCCGACAACAACTGACACACAATGACACACTAATGCACATCAGAAAAATGCGAGATGTTTATTTTTATTTTTAAAAATTTTTTGTCTGAAACACAGGTCTTTTTTTTTTTTTTTGGTTGTGTAGTCCATCGTACCATCGCCACCCTCAATTTCATTAGTGATTAGTGAAAATCAGTCGTAGTTCGGCATAGGCATTTTAGTTGCTTGTTTTTATAAGCCTGCAAAAAAGTTCAGATATATTTATTTATTTATGGCACAAAAAACTATTTTAGTACCTCACCTTGGTTTCACATTAATCCTGATTACTTGAGAATAGATTCGCACGTCGATGTTGGCTACAGCAAAATTCAAAGGATCAAAAGATTCTACAAAGAAAATGCAACTATTTATCAATTTCGTCTTCTCATATACATAGTTTCGATTGTTTGTGTCTTCCGTTTTATGTTTATATTTGAGCTTTTTAATGAAAACAAAATTAGTGCAAATGTTTTAATAAAAATTTATTTTTCTCAATATTTATTGAAGCAATTTTTAACGCATCGAGTTTATTTTAATCAAATGGTAAACATATTCAATTATTTTTCAGTTCTTTAATATGATTATTTAGGTAAAAATACGAGTATGATGAAATAATTAAAAAAAAAAAAGTTATAATGTACAATTGATTTTAAATTGATTTAAAAAAAAAATGTTTTTTCGTTAATTGAGATTTGGTTGATGTCCACAATCGGCCTATAATTGTACCTAAATCATTCATTCGCATTTTACAAGTTTAACCCTCGACGAACTGATAATGTACACTTGTACCTTTTGCATTTTGAAATTGAAATAACTTTTTTTTCAATTACTTGAAATTTTCTGACATCTTAAACCTTTCAGTTGTAGCTATATTTTTTAAATTTCAAAGCAAAAACACAACACCTTCCTTTGATATAGAGACTACTTTATGCACTTTAAAAACTATGAAGGTGCAATTGTACCTTCAAAGACTTTGTATGAAGAAAAATTAATAAAATAAAGTTAATTATACTTATTTTGAGCGATAGTCTTTTTTCTAAAAAAAATTTTTAAATTATTTACTTTAATTATAATTTTTTATAAAAAGTTTTTTATTTATTTATTTTATTTATTAAAAAGACCGTCGCTCAATAGAAATATAATTAAACAAATTAATAAAGGTCAAACAAAAATAGAAGTGATACTAAAATAAAGTTGGTTTTTTTAACCATTTTATTAAAGCTTCAGCCTTTTTATAGAAAAATGCGTATATTTATTGCATTTGTTTGCAAGAAATACATATTGTAGTCTGTATTGAGCGTTCATCCCAAATAGGCTTTATGCAGTTTCTTCATGACTTTCTTCTCTTACATTTTGAATGTTTCTCAAAACGACACATGTTACAGCTTCCAACTGGAAGATATACTCCACGGTTTCCATAAGGTAATTTAGAACCAGCTTCTAGATTTAATTGTACTGCAATACTTCGTCCATACATCATTTCTATAGCACTTTGAGCACTTTGTTCATAATAGTTTTGTTGGTAATACGTTCTTCAATTAGAGCATAGCATTCATAGCATACATAGCTGCTTAGAAAGATTTTTGCTGAAATGTTTTTCTCTGATCGTTTGTTTCCTTAAAAAATTTTTAAATTTAAGCTGAAACACAATTTTCGGTTTTAGTTTAGCTATATTTTATTATAAATACTCGTATGTAATTAAAACCTAATATCAATAATTTTGTTATGAAGGTACAATTGTACCTACTCCGTCATTTAGCGTTGTAAAATTTTTCAGTGCGACGAGGGTTAATAACACTTTTCAATTAACTTTTTCATATTTGACCTGGCTGTGGGCGAAAATATTTCTCGAACATTTAATGGCGATAAATGTTGCAACGAATTTAAACAATTTCTTTTTTTTATTTGTTTTTAATATATTATTTATTTTCTTAAATAAGGAAATATGTATGTATGGGTATACTATGTAGGTGCAGGATATTGAAACTTTATGCAAGAAATTATTAATTTTGCAAGTTTCTCTTATTATACTTAAAAAAATATCTAGGTTTTGAACAACCGTCTCTGAAAAATAAACATATTCATGAAAGTTAACAAATAAAATTAAGAAAATATGCAAATGGAGAAAAAACCTCAGGAAAGCTTATATATTGGATTGTTGTTTATTGTTATATTGGATTATAAAACGTTTAAAAATTAAATTTTGTATAAAAATTTGTTTATTAAAGTTTTCATAAATCAAAGAAAAATGTTAAGACTACGGCAGTTAATTTTAAAATTTTTTTAAAATCAAAATTATTTTTATGATTCATAAATTATGAACAGTTATACGGCAGGTATTGTTTAACGCATAGTAACAAAAATTCAAGAAAAATTAAATTTTAACAATCTATTTGTTTAAGCTTTAAGGTTTTTTCTCTTTTTATTTATTATTTTTATATTTATTTTCGATATTTCGTTAACCTTCGGTTAACATCTTCAGGAAGTTTTTATTTTAAAATGTTTTTTTAAATTTTATTTAAAAAAATTTTTAAAAAATTTTAAAGCTTAAAAAAATAGATTGTTAAAATAATAAAAAAGTTTAAAAAAAGTATTAAGAAAAATTAAATTTCTTCCTTCTGATTGGTGATTGTTTCATTGTTATAATTGGGATGCAAAGTTGCGTTGCGGTCTGGCAAGCAGAAATTTGTAGTTGCCAGAAAAGCAATTCTCAGTTGCCATTTTTTTTTTTTTTTTTTTTTTATATTGGACCAGCACTCAGGGGATGACCCCTACACATGCGATGCATTGTGCTGGAACTATATTTGCCATACGTAATACCATATTCGGCAGCTGACAACGCAACTGAAGTTCGTTTGGCATCCAGAATCGTGTCATAGTGGCTAATTTGTAACCTGATGGATGTAGTAGCATCAGGGCTCTATAAAAGCCTAATTAACGCAAATGTTGCTGCATGTAATTGTTCAAATACTTCGAATATATGTACATAACTTAAGTTATGGCACAAAAAATTTTGTTTTAATTATTGCAACTTTTACTTCTTTTTTAGTTTCACTTCATCCATTTCTGTTACATCGTCGTTAAAAAATTATGTCAACTTTTGTTTATGGTCTATTTCTTTTAAATATGACTGATTCAATGAATTTTTAAAAAACACTAAAAGCTCCTGATGTGAATATTTTCCTTATTTTCTATTTTCCATAGAATTTTCCTTCATTTGTCGTTTTATTTCTTAAATAAAAATTTTCGTTTTTATATTAAAGTTTTGCAGTTACTAATTGCCGTAAATTTTTTTTTTATTAGACTTTTATTTGTTTAAATATAGCGTTTATATAAAAAAAACAAGCTTAATACGTATATATAAATAGGAGACTTTATAACATACAAATATAAATTGTTTTGAAAATGATAATTAAATGAAGGCATGTGAATTATTGCAAATCGAGTTATTTTTATAGTTCTTTTTTTCATACTTATGTATGTATGTAGATAGAAATAAAAGTAAAAAAACAAAAACAAAACACATTTTTTCTGTCCAATTTATTTTATCGAAAATATTTTCTCTTAGTGTACATGGTACATTTTGTAAGGACAAGAAAAATACAAAAGTGTTATATTTCAGAAAAAGAAAAATATTTGCAAATAAAAATATACTGTTCCAAGTACAATATTTATAATAAATTGTGTTTATTTTATATTTATATTATAAAATATTTTAATTATAATAATAAAAAGAAATATTATTTATAATGATGTTTTATTACAGCAATTGGCAGCAATGAGTTTTGGTTTTGGTCGGTTCTCGAACCTCGGTTTGACGTTGTTTTTTACGTGTTGAAATATCCCTGATAAGGTCGTAAAATATCTAGTTTTTTTTTTAAACAGAAAAAGGAGAACGTTTATTACAAATGATTTAAAAATTGAAGCAAAACAATTTGCATTTTAAATAACTATAACATTAAAATATTCTAAATAATAAAAAATGAACCAAGTGGAACCAAAGTTTATGTTTTTAAGTTTAAAAGAAAATATACAAGTGTGGTGCAGTTTAAGCATAGAGTTAACAGTTAACAGATGATTGAAAATATATGTACATATATACACAGTATAAAAAGAGTGAAAAATAGTAAATATATACCAAAGCGAGGTTAAGAGCAAACATACATACATGTACATATGTATGTATACATACATACATACATACATAATTACAAACAAAAGACAATGGGTCCGATTATTGATTCCGTTCCGCGGCTGCGGATAAGATTTTTTTTGCGGAAGCAAATTTTGCAATTATTCATTCCGAAGCTGCGGTATCCTTCCGTTGTTGTGGTATCAACTCTACAGTTGCGGTATTGCCATATTATTGATTCCGCAATGTAGATATTTTCCTACATTTTGCTGTGCGTTCCGGCAGACATGAAAAAATTCTGGAAAGACTTGACGCTAACCCTTAATGGTTCCGGACCGCCTTTAAAAGATTCCAGTGGTTGGAAAAAGGTACATAGCGTAATTGTATTTGTGAATGTTTTTATAATGTGATCATAACTTGGTCTTACATTATACATAGGTATGGACAGATTACACAAGTGGTGTAAAAAAAAAATTAACCAAGAATAAACAGCTTTTAACTGGAACGGGAGGAGGTCCATATAAAGAAATTCCGCTAACTGACACAGAAGAAGAGGTTAGCGTTCTTTTAAACTTAAATACGGCGGTTTATGACATGGCAAATGTAAACAATTTCGGTGTTACGAAAAGGCACGATACATCAAGTATTGCAGAAATATGTAAGTCTGCCATTGGAACCAAATATATGTATGTCCTCAAGAAACAGATTTGCCACTTGTAGAAAATGCGGTTACAATGGACAGTGCAAATAAAGAAACCAGCACACAGAGCAGTTCTTTCGTAAATATTACATTACGACCGCTTAAAGGGGCAATAAAAGAGGACAAGCCAGAAGTGCTTAAAGAGCAGATTAATGTACAGAAAAACTTAGCTTCCGATATCGCATCTGCTTTAGAAGTAATAAAAGAACAAAATAAAGAAAACGATAAAGCTTTGAAAAATTTTTTCCCATCAGCTGATACAACATTGGCTTATAATCACTTAAAACAGGGATGTTAAATTAAGTTTGCGGAAAGAGAATACCACAGGAATGAATAATTGCAATTTTCATATCGATTGATATTTCTTTCCGTTCAATTTTCCTTTCCGCGCGGAATCAATAATACCACCCAATATTTACACTGCTGTGTAGTAGAGTTTATTAAACAGGTGTTGTCAACTTTTGAATTTCAAAATGCTTTCAATAGGAATTCATTTGTAATTCATCTTTACGGTATTTAAATGACAAATCTCTACACGAATACAAATACACAAAAACTCTATCTTAGCCGATATCTTAATGAGAGAGCTCTATACACATATAAAAGTAAACAAATGAGTAAAAATAACAATGGCGCGCTTAAAATGTAAACATATTTTGACAATCACGGTATATAAACATAAAGGGGCAAAAAAATCTGCTGATTAGTTGAACTGACTGTATAATTGATATACCTTGGATATTCCTTTTTTAGAATTAGTGACTTTTATTATTTTACCTGTTCTTTGATACGTGGAAAAAAATCCCCATTTTATATCGATGCGCTTTTTACCCGATATTTTACGCAAATATTTTCGAGGAACGTATCTATCGCGTAAAAACAAAATTAAGCATTCATCAATAAAAATGAATCCTCATTTACTTATTATAACTATCATTTGGCCCCAATACAGTCGAACAATTAAAGAACACAAAAAATTTATATTGCTGCGAAGTAGATATCTTTCAGGTATATTTGAAATTAAAGTTTTTTCTAAACACTTTTGGATTACCAACTACTTCCAGCACGTAATTGAAGTACATAATAAATATTTAAAAATATTTAAAACCAAAGAATAGAATATCATGTCGAATATAAAGTAACACTTCTGTCTTGACGTGTTGATAATAATTTAAGACAACGGTACCGCTTCTTTCTATAAATGCTTATTTATTACTACAATATTTTTTTCTATATTTTAAATTCGAATAAAAACAAAACCGCAAAACCATCATCGTGATTAAATTAAGTGTTCTTCACCCAAATTTAATAATAAAACTATGATATTAATTACAGTCATATATTAATTTCGAAAAAAATAAAACAAACAAAAACGGAAGAAATATAAAAAAATTTCTAAATCAAAATCAAAAGTATTAGTTACACAAATAAAAATTAGTAGATGTTACCACACAATGATGAATTAGTTAAAGTGAATATAAAAAAAAATTAGAAATTGTAATCAAATGGTTTAAAAAAAGTTATTAATTAATTACAGAAATTAAATGAAATTTTAACCAAAATAAATGAAATCATAAATATAAGAAAAGTTAGAACTTTCACAGAGAGATATAGCCCATGTACTGAAAATCTCGCGATTGTCTTTTATCACATGCCATTTTCAAATTTACAAGCTGCGCGGATTTCTAAATTATATTTCCGAGACATCGAATACATAAAAAAAGAAATTTATGACTCAACAACTTTATTATAATATTTTTCGTCCCTAATGTGTTTTTCTCACAGAGGCATTTTTACAGATATATTTAAATGACGCTTGGTTTGCTGAGCCGGCTGTAAGCAATAATTTCTACTTCCAAATAGCACTTACATACATATATATACAGGGTGTCTGGTGGCAAATTTATATTTTTAAATACTATTATTTCAAAAAGGAATAAACGGTGCGGAGGGAGGGTGTCGCCGTTGGAATTATCGATTGTGCGGATTTGTCAGTCACGATGCCGCAGTGGTCGCGTGAGCATCGCGTTTTCGCTGTGGAGACATTTTTTAACAGTAATGATTCTTACGTAATTGCTCGGAGACAATTTTGTTCAAAGTTCGGTATTCCGCGAATAAGTGATGGACCGAGTGTAAATTTAATTCGTTCGTGGGTGCCGAGATTCCGCGCAACTGCTTCGGCTATGAATGCCCCACCGCCAGGGCCCAGTCGATCCGAAAACATCGAACTAGTTGAAAGCAGTTTACGTGAAAATCCGCGACTTTCAATACGGAAAAGAGCAGCCTCACTGAGATTTCCAAGAGCGATTATTCATGTAATTTTGAAAAAGAATCTGAAGGATGACATACTCTTTAAAAAATAAAATCGGCATTTCCGTTCTATCGTTCAATGCTCTTAATAAAACTTTGTGTCAATTATTACGTTTTTTATTTAAGTTTGAAAATATAAATCTGCTACCAGACACCCTTTATATACATATGTATATATATCACTGACTTCGCAGTCCATTTACATTTGGGAAAACTTTGACAAATCATAAAGCGATAATTTTTCAAAATTGAAAAAATTTATGAATGTACAGTAGCTATGGGTTAATTGACCGCCGAATAATTAATTTAAACGCCTAAGTAAACCCAAAAACATGCAGGCTTCAACTGAAATGATCTCAGATGGAAGCTGGATAACAGGGCTAAGATCCAGATAGACCGATATTGGCACAACATGGTCAGTTTAAGACATTCCAAATAGAGCCGAAATAGCTCTTAGATTTTATGAACAGAGCATTCGCATACTCACAGGAGCTCTTACCTACAACGAGCATCTTCACACTATAGGAATCATGAGCATCTGCAGGTTCTGCTGTTAAGATCATGAATCTATGGAGCAACTGTTCGGGGATGATGAATAGGAGGAGGAGGTTCGTGGACGAGTTCATGCTTATGGATGAGGCCTCCAGTTTCTCCCCCAGATCAGGATAGTCGCGGTGCCGGAGGCCTCTGCCCCTTTACCACCATTATATTACATTAATCTCAAATCGGTTTTATACTATGTATACGCTGTGCATCGGAGAGAAAGTGTTTACCATAGAGAGCTATTCGCAATTCCGCATGGAATTGCAACTGTATCTATACTTTTGTATTTTGTTCGATGACCTTTCAAAATCAGGAACTAAAACTATTGGAATTTTTTATACCTTTTATCGGTCGGTCGTATTATTTTTTTTACAAACATATTTTACAAATACAACGACTTTCGACAATGAAGTTGAAAGAGTGTTCAGTTTGTGTCCGCATGGGGTCTTTACAATCGATAAAATTCTTACGCAGTTCATGAACTACGCCACATGATTTTCTACTAGAAACCATAATCGGGAATTTAAAACTAAATTTGATTTTCAGTACATGGACGATAGAGAGCAAATATCTTATCCCTGGATGGTTACTCTTCATTTTAGTATATAAAGGTTAGTCTTCTTCGAATCCATGAAATATAAAACGAACGAATTTTTCAGTACAAAATTTTTTTTGTTCATTAAAAAATTAAAAATAAAAAATCTTTTTCCTTACGAATTTAAATTTTTTTGTTTTTAATTTTAAAAACAACGAAAATTGAAAGCTTTTGTCAGCCACAAACGTTGTTGACAAAAAGATCACAATGTGAACAAAAGAAGTATAATATAATTAAGAGTAAATGAGCTTCACCGATTCGACCAATAGTATCCATACAGGGTTAAAGAAATTCTTAATATTTAAGAGCCTTTCATAATTTATTATGTACATAAGTATATCGTAGTGTTTAATTTTAATTGATTCAAATTTAAGCAATTCAAAGAACGTTCGGATAGTTGTTAAAGTTCAAAATAACAATTCTATTGAATCACCCTTATCCCAGTTGTCAACGTGTTTGCCTATCTCCAGTCGATATGTGATAGCTTTTCCTTCTCAGCTTAATTGATATTTACTGGAAATGTCGAATTTTGGTAATTGTAATATTAAATTTTTTTTTTTTTTTATTGAATTCATTTGTAATACAAATAGCCTATTGGCCAATACACTTAGTATTACTTGTAGTAAAAAATCCTTATAGGTAAATAAAGATAATTAACCTGACTGACTTAAACATCCCAACAAATCCCACACAATTAAAAGAGGAAAAAAAAACAGAGCCATGCCATTAGTGATTAAAATTAGTGTCATTAAAGAATTCAATCAGTTTACGTTTATAAGTTAAAAGGCACAAAGAGAAAGACCGCAAATGTCTAGGCAAAAAATTCCAAATTCGAGCAGCCTGAACAAGAAAAGCATTCTCATAGGTGGCATTGTAAATACGCAAAATAATGATTTGGGGATTTCTAAGTGTTCGTGAGAAAGATACCATGCGTACAATACACACTGGGTTTTTCAAATTTTATAATCCTGTAGAGGTAGATCAAGAGACGAAATTTAAGATAATCATTGAAGGTGCTGCTAAGGATATTATTGACGTGAAGAGAAACATGAGCTCTTAGTCTGAGTCCATAAACGAATCTGATAATTCTGTGCACAATGGATTTAATTTTAGCTTTATTGCCAAGGTTACAACAAGAGTAAACTTTTAAACAGTAGTTTACCCGAGACATGAGAAGAGAGTGAGCAACAGATATTTTGACATACAGAGGCAGTGACACATTCAAGTGGTATAATCTTCGCAGAGTCATGCAGACTTTAGAGCAAATGTATATGAGAACCAAACGACAGTTTGTCATCAATGATAATTGATAAGAAAACTAAAGCAGAAACCAATATGGTGTGCACATTCCCGAGTTTAAACAAGTTGTTTTCAAAACACGTAAAGTTATGCATATTTAGCTCCTAAACATGCTGTGTTCATGTACTTTTTTTTTGTTGGTCTTCGACTGAACGTAGCATTTGATACCGGCACGTCATAAATTTTATTTAATACGTTTGCAGTTGTGAGTGAAAAAAATATCTACTTCTACTAGTATTAATAAAAGGAAAAAAGTTATGGACTGTTCAAGGGGATGATGATTTATTTCACATTTTCCATTTTTTTTTCAATTCACTAGCTATTACGATTTGATTTTTGTATCAGCTGTTTATAAGCAACCGGCAATACGTTAAGAAAAACACATTAATTGTAGTGTGAACACTTTGGTTTAATAGTTTTAAAAACTTACTTAAACACGTTTAACTTTAGCAATGGAAACGCCATATAAGTTGTGGTGTCAACATCGACGTTGACATCTGGAATAAGGCTGAATGCATTCGTACATTAAGATTTCTATACATTTTTTCCAGTCACATATTTCCGAATAGTTAGAAGAAATGATAATTGGTTTTTTGAAGATTTTACACAATATAATAATGCATGAATTCCCTCTTCAATAGAAAGAAAAACGCATACGTTGAAAATTTCAACAAAACATTTTAAATATTAAAATTGCTTAAATTAAAGATGTGAAAATTAGTAATTAAATGCTCGTGCATTTTGAAATCAATCAAAATTTCATGTTGTAGTATGAAAATATTGTAATTAAGTATGTATTTAGTATTTTGTTAATAGTTTGTTATTTCTTTTTGTTTTGTTATTTGTATGCACCTATTGCCTAAAGAATTGTACACTTTAATCTCCGTTTCTTGCATCTATCTTTAGCTCGCCCACTGGTCGCTTTTGAATCTTCAGTTTTGCGTGATCTTATTTCGCGCATCAAATCAAAAAATACCTGCATTTCACATACAAAAAATAATTAATTAAAAAATTTTTACGATTGTGACACAAAAAAAATCATTTTATATTGTTTTTGGTTTAGGAGAAAAGAGAGAAAGAGAAGAGAAATAAATAAAATTAAATTAGAGAAGCAGCAATAGCAGCGATTTTAATATAAATATTTTTTAACACTTAATTTATGTACTCGGATATATTTATAAGCAATTATTAATTTGAAATGAAAATATTTGCAGCAACTTATAAGAAAAAAAAAAATAAAAACAATTCTTAAATCTTGGAATAATAAATTTATAAAAGAATATTTATTTGTCTCGAAAATTCATTTTACAAAAATATTTGCTTTCGTTTTAAGGGTCAGATGGGATATTATGTTGGAGGATATAAGGTACCCATATTCTGTGAACACTTTATTGTGCATATTTCTACCATGGGCCGGGATGACATAATCCATACAATTATTGTCTTTTTTTCTTGTAAAAGCAAATCAGTTTTCTTTGTAAATATAAATTTATCATTTAGTAATTTATCAAAAGTACAATTAAGAATTTTAGGGCAATTGGATCCTCAACGATTCGAAAAGTTTTCAATTTGATTTTGCCATCTCTATTTCAAAAGTGGCCTGTAACGCTGCATCAACAATGAGTTCTGTTTTGAAATTTCGGAGATGACTGGCACTTCTTCAAAAATATTTAGCGTTCAAAATATCAGAATATGAAAAGACACGTGAAGAATGTTAGACGTGACTGTCTAACTCTGTTCGAAACAGCCGGTTGTGGTTTACTGATTTATAACATTGGCATAGCCATAGCCAGGATCTAAGTTATGTTACATATAACATCGATATTAGTAACATTTTACATATGTATGCATGTGGTAGTTTGATTGTCGCGCCACTGTATGTTATAAGTAATTTGTAAATATTTTATTTCTGTTCACAAATTCGAAAATCTAATTGAATGTATTGTGTTTGTTTTTTAACAAAAATCAAAGTGGAAGGCTTGGTTTTCTGATCATTTTTTTTCTCATTAAAATTAAAAGAAAAATACATTTTATAGGCAGATATTATCTAAATTGATAATAGCACTACTGCAGTCACTAATTAAGCAATTGAAAAGGTTAAATTAATTATCAGTTTTTATTTAGTTATTTAATTAATAGCGAAATTTTGCATTAAAGGTGGAAACTAAACATTGAAAGTACGAACACTGTGAGAGTAATTATTGGAAAAAAAAATTGTGAGAACATTTAGGAAATATTAAAATGAAATTAAAAAAATAAAAATAATAAAACGTGTATATGAAAAATAAAAATATGAAATAGCAGCGTGTGCGATGGAAGGTGTGATTGTGCTTTGTTTATTTTGTGTGTGTGTGTGTGTGTGTGTGTGTGTGTGTGTGTGTGTGTGTGTGTGTGAATGTAAATTTTGTCCAAACAATTGAACAGAAATGAAAACAACATTGAAAAAATAAATTAAAAAAAGAAATATTCAATTTAAAAAATAATATTCAAATGAAAAAAAGAAAATTTACATAAGAAATTTAAATAAAAAAGGTAGCAAAATATTTTGACTGGACAAAGGAACTCAATGTTACAAAATAAACAAAAGCACAAACAAAATATAAAAAAAAAAACCATTAAAACAAGTATTAACTAACTTAAAAAAACTCAGCTGCATTTATAATAAAATAATAATGAAATTATATGTAATTCCCTTTTTCTTTAGTAAAAAAAAAAAACACGTTTCTTATTCATTGAATGAAAAGTTCTTCATAGAAATATACTGACATATATATTGTTAAAATAATAAACAGGATGAAATTACCTTATCGACGTTTTCACGTGTTTTGGCAGACGTTTCCACATATGGCACCTGCCATTGTTGGGCTCTTGTCTGACATTCACTCAGGGGAACTCGACGCCTGTCATGTAAATCGCATTTGTTGCCAACCAACAGGAATGGTATGCTTTCGTCATTCTTAACACGCAATATTTGTTCCCTAAAATGATTAAAGAAACATTTCAATCAAATTATTAAACAATTTGTATTTTTAATCTTATAAAATATATGTATGTACGCCTGTATTCTGTATACCACGTGAAATCGCCATTTCAAACAAATTGTTATAAATATTTATCAGTAACAATAAATATTTATTTGTAACAGCAATGACTGGATTGATTTCAAGAGAAATACAGAACAGTTCATGTAACCCATATACAGGGTACTCCAATAGCCCACCATTTTCACAGCCTATTTTCATTACGCATATTTGTGAAATAGTGACCCCACGAAAATCTGATTTTAAAGTGCACCAGTTAAAATTTTAAATTTAAAGTGAAAAAAAATTTTTTTTTCCTAAATTAGTACGAGTCATATTTTTTCCTTAAATTTATCATATACTTTCTTATTTTTATCTTTATTTATCTAATTTTGAAGTAATTTAGTTTAAAGCAGTGGTGCACACAAAGAGAAATAAGAATAGATTGGAGATGAGAATGAATTAGTGTAATTGCAATGAAAGTAACGCACACAGCGTAATTAAAAACATTTCCACATTTTATTTTTAATGTATTAATAATTATTGTCTAATTATTAAATACTGTGCATCAGAGCCACTCCAATCGACGTCAAGAGCCGCGTAATAGCCACCTCTGATATATGAGATGTTTTATATAATTCTCTTTTAAATCAAGTTTTTTTTTATTTCTACATTGTTTTAATATCACACCACGAAAATCACAACTTGTGGTCTAATTTGTAAGATGCAGATAGTAAATTTAGTATTACATATGGATGTATGCGCAATACATAGGGTTTCAAAAAAGGGCATCCCGTCGTAATGTCTGTGGAAACTGGACGGTCGCACACATGTTGGTAGGTTAGGTCTTCCCCATAAAGGCGGCCAGACACTTCGTTTTTTTTCGCTATGTAAACACACTCGCTGTGTGCGGTTTACTTCATTTTATGTTGTATTTATTTTAATTGTTATTAAAACTTAGAGTAAAATATAAACAGCTGGCATTTCAATATTACCTGGTATTCGACGCTGACAAAAAAGTCGTTTTTAACACACACGAGCAGTTGTAAACAAAAACATTTTAAAAAGAACGATTACAATCAAATTGGAACAAATGTTATTAACAGTTTTACAAGTACGCGCGGTTAAAACTGCAAAAAAAAAAGAATGAATTATATGGCCGCCTTAACACATTTAACCCAATCATGAATAACAATTCTGCAGAAAATTTATTTTCACTGATGGCATAATTGTTAACGTTCTTGTTCTTATAATTAGCGGAATGTATTTTCCGCTGAGAAATAAATTCCTGGGGATTTGTGTACGTCTACTTTGTAAGATTCGTTTCTGGGGTCTAACCCGAGACCATTTCAATCTCGGTGGTACGTTGGTTGAAACTGTCCAACTAGGGGACAGCAGCGGCAAACGATTGGGGATGGACAAGTACTGGGAGATTAAATTTGTGTTTATTTCGAGGGTATGGGATATTTGTTTGAAAGATTCCACTAATATATTTGTGGAGTGATATTGCCTTGAATCGAATCAATTCTGATCAACAGAATCTGATCTTAATCAACAGAACAAAATACTGATAAACACAATTAAGCAGAACTAGATTGATCGGTATCAGAGATTAGGCAGCTGTGAACCGTGAAAGAAATTGCAACTTATGATCAGTTTTGGTTTAAGTAAGTCTGCTTTCATTGATACATAAGGACGTTGGAAAACGTCGTAACGTGTTTAAACCACCATGGGATTAAGCCGTCATGACATTTGCCCATGGAAATCCTGAACACGAATTGTTTCTGTCGTAGCTTGAAGGAACAGTGTAGAGAAGAGACGATTTCTCTTCTTCACTGCGAGTACCCGGCTCTGCAGACGATGCGACACAAATTTTTAGGTAATAGATATATATATATATAGGTATCACAGATAGTTATATGGGATTTTATAAGATATCTCAACACAAATGTGATGGCAGAAGTAGTCTGCATGTTGGCTACAAAACAAAAAAGTGCTGGGTCCGACCCCATTTTCAGATTAAGTAATAAAAACATTTCGCAGTTTTTCTTCGTTGTGTTGAGATCGTTTAAGATCCCATAACTATCTGTGATACCTCCGATAGATCCAACGGGAATGATAATTGCAGCTGAAAGAAAATGTCAAGTCAAGGCCATAAATTTAATAAGAATAGCATGAAATCAGAGAAAAATTCCATTTCCAATTTAGTTTATTTTTCCTATAAAATTTCCCCAACTTTATACTCCGCATTCAAGAAAAGTCGATAGTCGCAAAATTCCCGCAAACCCTAAATACGAACTAATTCGCAAAAACGTTGACATCAAAGTTTGAAAAACAATTCTGCGAAAATGAAATTAAATCTAAAGAAGACAAAAAAAAGGAGAAAAAAAAGAAGAGCACAGCAGTAGCAAACGCATAGTAATTTTTCAATTAAATATTAAAAGCATACATGTACCTATGCGAACAGAAATAATTTCTCATTCCTTTTAATTATAACAATTACAAAAAAAAAAATTTTTTATAGTTAAACTTAATTGTAGTTTATTTAAGTTTATTTTGTAACTATCACTCAACCTAAATGATTAAAAATATGAAGGTATGCAGTTGAGCACAAAACCAGCATTTTTCACGCGCAATAGAATATGGGCAGAATAATTGCTTATGTTAATTTCTAATATAAAAAAAAAAATAAAGAATTTCCAACCGCAATTAAAAAGTAATTTTATGTGAGTTTATAAAACAATTATTGTTTCAATAAACAATGAACTTGTCGAATGTATGTGCATATGAATATATATGTATGTACATATCGAGCCATTGATGCAATACCGTAGTAACTCAAAATTTCAATTTTTTGAGCTGGGTATGCAGAAATAACTTAATTTTAATATTCGATTGTAACTTTAAAATTTTTAAACTTAAGCTGAAACACAATTTTCGCTTTTAGTTTAGCCATATTTTGTTATAAATATGCAATTAAAAGGTTACTTCAATAATTTTGGAATGGAAAAGTGATATATGAAAGTAAAATTGTACCTACTCCGTCATTTAGCGTTCTAAAATTCTACAGTTCGACGAGGGTTAAAAAATTGACTTTCTTGAGCGAATATACTGGTAGTTAGGAACTATTTTATTAAAATTTAAAAATAGTTTTCCTTGTTTATGTGACGCATAGTGTATATAAATTATACTATAACAAATAACCAGAAAATATGAAAATATAATCAAAGTACTTATGTTTCACTGGTGACTGATAACTTTTATTTCAGGGTGAACTAAACTCATAATACTGATAAGAAGAAAATTGCCTGGTTAGAAAATATGTATATTTGTTCTTGCACGCGACTTTACTACAAGTAATAAATAATTAATAAAAATTATTTCTGTACGAATATGCCTACGAAATAAAGGGTGGTTAAATTTCAAGGGCCGATGTTGATTTTGAATAAAACACAAACTATTTAGGAAATTATTGTAATTTTATTTTATTATGATATATTGGTATTACTCAATTATGTATGGAACAAAATATCGGCCAAATGGGCGCCGCGACCACGGCGGCACACCTCCATCCGATGGTCCAAATTTTCGATGACTCTGAGGCATAATGGAGGTTCTATGCCGTTAATGTGCCGAATTATCTCATCCTTTAGCTCTTGAATTGTTGATGACTTATCGACGTACACCTTTTCTTTCAAATAACCCCAAAGAAAAAAGTCCAACGGTGTCAAATCACATGATCTTGGCGGCCAATTGACATCGCCATTACGTGAGATAACACGGCCATTGAATTTGTTGCGCAAAAGAGCCATTGTTTCGTTAGCTGTGTGGCAAGTGGCACCGTCCTGCTGAAACCACATATCGTCCACATCCATATCTTCCAATTCGGGCCATAAAAAGTTCGTTATCATCTCACGATAGCGAACACCATTCAGAGTAACTGCCTGACCGGCCTCATTTTGGAAAAAATACGGCCCGATGATGCCGCCAGCCCATAAACCGCACCAAACAGTCACTCTTTGTGGGTGCATTGGTTTTTCGACAATCACTCTTGGATTCTCATTCGCCCAAATGCGGCAATTCTGTTTATTGACGAATCCACTGAGGTGAAAATGTGCCTCATCACTGAAGATGATTTTCTTCGAAAATTGATCATCCACTGTTGCCGTGGTCGCGGCGCCCATTTGGCCGATATTTTGTTCCATACATAATTGAGTAATACCAATATATCATAATAAAATAAAATTACAATAATTTCCTAAATAGTTTGTGTTTTATTCACAATCAACATCGGCCCTTGAAATTTAACCAGCCTTTATATTTATTCAAGATAATTCAACAATTACCGTTTTAATAACCGAGAATGAATCATATAAAAATTATAGGGAAAGTAAATAGACACATGGATAGCAAATCAAAAAGCAAAAAAAAAAAAATTTATACTCGTACCCGAATCAATACTTTGTTGTGTACACTCCGTACATAAACAAGTAATGGCTTTAATTACTATAAAAATTATATATGTATAAATTTACATGCACCCATACATCTGTTTTTCCATACAAACTTGCCCTTAATGAGTTGACACATGCGGAAGTTGGAAACAGTTTAAAGCAAAAATGCAAAAATGTACTGTACAAATAAAATCCAGGTAAAATAAATAAAATAAATAAAATATGTAAAACATTTTAACATGTTAGCGTGTCACTTTTACATTAATTTTCATTTGTTTTTTCCTCAAATATGTTTATGGGAGTTCGTTGTCGCCTCATAATGATGACGATGGGCTGACGACATTTATATTTGCATAGGGTAGCATAGGGTAAACGGAAAAAATATGTGCTTTTTCAGTTTCGAACAATAATTTTGTCCATCAATCAAACACATTTTGTCAATTAACGGATTCAAATGATTTAAAAATATCAAAATTTGTCTTCACTATTAATGGTTAAGATATACTTTAGTAGGCAAGGGCAAGGACTACCAAGAAAGGGTTATGTTTATCGTGTACGAGTTGTGTGCAAAAAGTAATTTCGGCTGTAACGAATATCCGATTATCGATTTTTTTGTTGTTGTTGTGTTGGTGCACATGTTCCGAACATATGTTCGGAATATTTAGGTTGTTTTTGAGAGACAAAAAAGCTTAAACGTGTGTTGTTGTTCTCGGCGATTTTCAATTATTATGGAGCAAAGAATTTGCATAAAATTTTGTGTGGAAAATGCAATCAAGTGCTCTAAAAATGTTGACAGTGGAGTACGGTGAGTCAGCTCTAAGTAATAAAAATGTTTACAAGTGGTACAAACTCTTCCAAGATAGAGGAGATGACGACGACCAACCTCGCTCTGGACACAAGATAACGTAGAAGCTATGAAGAAAATGACGAAAAAATTCTGAAAATCGTCACATTACCATAAGCTAAGTTGCTGATTTGCCCCGCTGCGCTCTTTCCTGTTTCCAAAACTTAAAAGGCGTATGAAATCATGGAGATTTGCAACGATTGATGAAATAAAAACTGCATAGCTTGGAAAAGTGCTTTTAGGATTGAAAAAAGCGTTGATGAATAACTAAATATTTTTTCATAAAAATATAGTCAACTTATTTTTTGCACACAGAAAGAAAAAGCTCGTAATAAATTTAATTTTTTTCTACTTATATTAATACGAGTCGTACTGAAAAAGTTAAGTACGAATAATACTCACATGTGCTTATATTTTTAAATCAAGAAAAAGTCATTCATTCAGTATGAAATTCTGGATAGAAATATGTACAGGGTGGGCCAAAAGTCATCATGTGGTTTAATAATTTTTTCGTTTATATATTTTTTTAATTTTTTTTTTCAGATTATATAAGTAACACCTGCAGAATAATTAATGGAGAACAAAGAACCAGAATAATACAATTCATTATTCAAATCAGCATCAGCACCAACATGGCACCGTAAGAGATTTGCCTCGAATCGGTATGCCATGTTTAATTCGCACTGCGGAAAATATTTAACGTGTAGAGCAAAATCTACGAAAATGAAGATGGAAGTAAATCGGTTTATGATAGAACATTTTTTACGTCCTGTTCCTTAAAACAGATCACTGAAAACAAATCTAGGATGGAGCCACTGCCCACACTGGCTGAGACTCAGTATCACTTATAAGTAAAATTTTTAGAGAGCGAATAATTTCTAGAAATTCGAAAATTAATTGGACAGTGCGTTCGTTCCCCAGATTTATCAGCAATCAATAAATTTTCTAAGCGTTCAAAAACCAGTTAATATCGACAATAAAATTGGCAATAACTTTTTGGAGCTATTAGTGGAAAAAAAAAACGATTTTTCAAAATTTTTCGCCAAGGAAAATATTCTAAATCTTCCGAACCGAATCTCATGGCATTTAAGCGAATTCAATATCTTTCGAATGCGCAAATTTGATTCCGAATTGTGGACCTATTTTTAATTTGTGATATGTTTACATACACACACACACGCATTCTTGATGAAGTTTAAAAAAAAATTCTATGTAGAAAACCGAAACAAGATTAAGAATAGAAAATAAAATTAAATCTATATACATACATATATAAAAATGGTGTAAAAAATGTATAGTAATTCATAAAATGAGAACGGCTGGGCCGATTTCTGTAACATTTTTTTGTCAGTTGTTCGTATTTTCGAGGAGAAGGTTTTTACGGAAAATCCCTCCGGAAAAGTCTAAAAATTGGAAAAATCGAAAATCGAGTTTTTGTATGAAATTTTGTGTGAAATTATTCCTTAATGGCTTTCCAAATCAAAAAATAAAAAGTTGTTAGTGTAAATTACTGGAAAATGCGATAAATTGGAAAATCTCTCCGCAAAAGTCGGAAAATTGGAAAAATCGAAAATTGATTTTTTGTATGAAAACATTGTTCATCAAATCGCTCTCTACTGAATTCCATTCAAATAAATCACATTGAAAATTTAAATATTTGTGTTGTATTATTACTCTAAAGTTTGTCTGAAGGCTTAAAATTGGAGCGAGGCGAAGTTCGCCGGGTCCGCTAGTAAACTATAAATAAACTAAAGTCTACTTCGGTTCAACAGACTCTATTGTAAGGTGAAAGCATAAGTTAAATATCCGCATTTAGTTTGGTAGCAGCGTAACCTATTCATATCATTTGCGTGTATATTATGCATTAGTTGAGTTCCGCCTGCTGATTTTATCATTTTCGATATTCTAAAACCTAAATAACATCTCATAATGGAATACACTTTATAAGTAGAATATATTTATGACGAGCAGAATAGCTTCGTTGCACATTCATTACTAATTAACAGTTGTAAACACGCCCAAACGTTAGGAAATTTTAAATAGCCATTCCAAAAAATTAGGGTAAATTGCGAGATACTTTTTATGGATTTCTTATTTATGTATTTATTCGTGGTTGTTTGAATAAGAATAGACAGTTAGAAACTTTGTTTAAAGTTTCATACAAAGAGAAGCACATATTACGTCATAGTGTTAGAATTTTCCCAATTAATTTGGGTACCCACAACACATATTTTAGTACAGTCGACTCCTGATACATTGATTATACCGTGTACCAAAGAAAGAGTTCAAATTAACAAGAGTTTGATGGAAGCACACAAAACGCATGGTAAAAGCATTGTGAAAATAAACCAAACGATTTTTTTTTGCTTTTTTGTTTCAAAAGCACATGCCGAAAAACCTTGTTAATTTAGAAACTCCAAATTTTATTTAGGTATAATTGTGGGTTAGGCTACTTTTCACACACCACTCATCACTTCAAACGTAATGCAATACATACATACATATAAACATATCGATTATGTAAAAAAAAAGCATTTTTCCGCAATTAAAATATACGTATTGTAATCGTATTTACTAAATAATTTCACACTAAATTAAACATGTCTTCTAGAAGCAAAGGGAGCGATGATGACTAACGGTGGGTACTACAAAAATTAGAGAGATAACAAAATTTCCATTACAGTAAAATAAAAATAAACATCTGACAAAGCGCTAATTAGCAGTACCGGCATTGAATTTAATTCTGTTTAATTTTGACACACGTTGGAGCTGAGACGTCAGTGAGTCATCAATATGAATGCGTTTAAGTAATATGGCTCGGTACATCAAGAATACAGAACATGCAATTCATTCATTGCACAGTAAGGGATTGCTCACACTTCGTTTTAGATTTCTAATACTTCTTTGATATTAATAAACTTTTTATAACCACTTTTAACATTTTAATAAATTATTTTCCTTAAGTTGATATGTATGTACATATGTATATCTTTTATTCAATTAATTTCTTGTTTAAGGTTTCGTTTATTTTATATATTTCGCAAAAATGTTTTGTAAAAAATAAATCAAATAAATAAATGTACGAAGAATTTAATTCTAAATTAATAAAAATATCAAAGTTAAATCATCAATTAAAATAAGTTACCTGAATTCTTGTGTTGCTTGGAAGCTTTCATCGTCTGTTATGGAAAAAACACAAAGAAAACCTTCGCCACTGCGAAAATAATTATCACGGATTGCAGCATAATCTTCTTGACCGGCTGTGTCCAATATATCTATTTGTACTTCTTCACCATCTAAAACAACCTGAATAAGATTTAAGATTAAATATCAATATTATACACATTTTTCCAACAGAAATTAGAAAATATACAGTATGCAAAACAAGGCAATAACAAATTAGTTTCAAATTTCCACTTTTAACGATTTTTACAAAAAAAAAAGGATATTACGTTCTAGGTTCATAGTAAAGACCTCTTGGATCTTGTAATTTTAGTATAACAACAAAATGCACTGACTTACTAAAGCTAATGCTTGTGCAATAGCAATTTAAGCAAAGCGTGAAAACCGCTATAGTTTTGATTTTTTTTTGCACATATCCATATTAAAACGTTTAAAACCTACTCTATTTTTTAATGTTTAATAAAAAAAAATATTTATTGCATAAGATAGTGTAGAATTGTGAAAAACATCTGGAATTCTCTTTTGTTTTTTCATTCGCCGTCACACAGCCGAAAATATAGCCGGCGACATTCCATTATTATTGCTAATATTGTTCCATTGTTATTGTTATTTTTGTAAGCAATAAAAATGAGAACACAGCGTGTCGCCGAGTACCGAACACAAAAACGAAACCCTCTTCCCCACCCGTAATACGGGAAAAAACTAAATGTTACCGCTGATTCAATCTCTTTGAAACTCTCAGAGTTTTTATAGGTGTGTCGTATCAAGGTACGTAGCGTTGTTAAAACAGGTAGCAATTTTTCGCAACAACAAACGTCAAAATCACATTGTTTTTGTAATATTTTCATCAGTTGTTTTTGACATAGCGCGAACAAAAAACGTGTGGGTTAGTCAATAACTCCATTCGCCATCACCTAGTTAAAGACGCCTTGGGTGTGTTCAAAATATCAAACACGAATCTAAATGAATGCCATATGAACCAATTTCTCTTTCTTGTTAGGTGCACTGTTGCACATGCACTTTTGATGTCACATGTTAGTTACTGTATTGAAGTTTATTCGGGGTGTAACATTGGTGACAGGAATATAATTAAGGGTGTGGTGCACAGGATTGTAAGATTCGTATATAGACTGAGACCGAGAGCGCATGTTTCACACCACTTGAGAAGTTTCTTGTGTTTTTCGTTTGAGGATTATCTTAAATTTCGTCTTTTGATTTATATATTGAGAATTATTAAATATCAAAATCCTTTAAGTATTGTACAAATGATTTCTTTTACAAGAACTTTAAGAAATCCTCAAATGGTTATTCCAAGAATCAATAATTCCACGTATGAACGATCCTTGATAGCTCGTACTGCCAGATTATGGAATGTTTTGCCTAGAGAGTTACGCGTCTTCTCGTTTTCAATCTCAGCCTTTAAGAGGAGGATTGTAAGTTTTTTCAACATGGATACCATGTAAATTCTAACATACTGGGTTCACATTGTACTTTTTATTTTTATTATATTCATTTTTTAATTGGTGATGTAGGAGTCGTTAGGATGTCTGGTGTATTGTTATAATTGTTAAATCCTAATATGTACATAATATAATAACATGTAATACGAATTAAAATGGCCTAAGGCTATATGTATTATGAATGGAATAAATAAATAAATAAATAAATAAATAATGAATGCATTTATGTTTCTGGTCAGGGTTGGCAGGAATTTTTTTTGGAAAAACGTCCTATTTTGAAAAAAGAATCGTCAAATCGATTTAAAAAAATAGTCGTATAAAAATTGTCACATTTTAGCCATTTCATTTGGTGCTAATATCAAAATCTCCAATAGACTTTTAACCAATTATATAAATAATTATATAGTTCATTTTACAGTTAACAAATCAATTGAAATAAACATTCTAAAATTGAAAATCATTTGAGATTTAGAACGGAAGGGATTTAAGTTTTTCAAACAAAGAAGTGATACCACATTTTATTTTATGTAATCTCTATACGTGATAAAACCGTATCATAATAAATGTCAAACTCTATTGAAATATTTTATTCTTTAGACATGAACATGATCCAAGGTTGATTCTTTCTTCCATGTGGCATTTAATGTACAGCTGCGCAATCTTCATATAGCCAGAGAGCTGAAATTGGGTATACGTGTAGGCACTCTGAAGGTAGAGAGGGGAGCCAAAACATAGAGGTTTCTGCATCTAAATGGACATATAGACAATATATTTTTTCAAACATAAGATCACGACGGGTGGTCTCGACGCGTCTCCGAAATTAGCTTATCGATTTTAATAAAGGACATATAAGGCATATAAATTTTTTTGAAATAAAAATATTATAACAGCAACAACAACGCGTGGCCGTACAAAGAAATAGGCACACACAACACGGAATCGAAAATGAAAACTATGAAAAATTTTTGGAAATTTGTGAAATAAATTAATTGCCGGTTCGTTCCGTTGGCACATGTCTATTGAAAACAAAAACAAATGTACTAATGGAATGAAAGAGGGATGTGGGTAAATCAGCAGTAATAATCGTAATTCATTTTGACTCACGTTAATTAAATAAAAATAATAATAAATAAGTATGTATGTACGTATGTATGTATGTGCATACATTTTAAAAAATAACTTAAAATTTACTAAATTTTCAATGGCATGGCGCACGGTTTAATACAATTTTCCAACATACCTTTTTTCTATAACTATCTGCTTTGGTTGGTTCATAATCTTCAATAAATTCATCGTACATGAATTGCAGTGTCAGGGCCGATTTACCGACACCACCACTCCCAACCATTATCACTTTGTGTAACGCAGGTCCGACTGTTGGTTTTTTACTCATTTTGGTAATGTGATGTATTAAATATTCAATTAAGTTATTGCTTTTATTAAAACTACAATTTAATGCAATAAAATTTTTATTACAAAATATGTATGTATGTATGTATGAATGATGTCAGTTGTAATAATGAATGGCCTTAGGGGTACAATACGGATAAGGAAATACTCATGTGGTAGGTATGTCAAGTAAATTTAACTGAAAGTAGAAGAAAAAAGAAAATGCATATAAATGAATATCAATGATATAAACAATATATTTACAAAGAATAAACTTGCTTAATTTACATTCAAAAGAAAAACATTTTAAATTTTTTTTTTGTTTTCAATATAATTAAGCAGACGAATGATATTGTGGGGCAGGCTGTTAATATTATACATTGTAACATTTGCTTAAAATACAATTGAAAGTAAAAGTATAGAAGAAATGATAAGTCCTCATTAGCCTTAGAACATTTTTTCTAATTAAAGAACTAATATGTGACTATAAAATGGCTTCATTAGAATTTGTTAAACATTTTTGTTCGAATAAAAATTACAGATATTCTACGAGGTGGGAAAAATTTAATTTATGAAGTGCAGCGATAAAAGCGTCATTCATGCAGGCAATGAAAGGCTTTCATTAAATGTTCTGTATTATATTAATAAAGATTTTCATTAAGACATAGAGGGATTTCATTGTG
This sequence comes from Dexiosoma caninum, assembly GCA_963924685.1. Classification (NCBI taxonomy): domain Eukaryota; kingdom Metazoa; phylum Arthropoda; class Insecta; order Diptera; family Tachinidae; genus Dexiosoma; species Dexiosoma caninum. The sequence continues at coordinate 9,323,683 of OZ004726.1, read as the reverse complement.
CACTCGATTCCTCTCAATTTACACTTTTTGCAAATTTTCATTATATTTCTGAACATCTTTAGAGTCAAAATACATTTATTCGTCGACAATTGTTCGCAAAACTGAAATTTTCTTTCTTTTGTTTTATTCTGCACATAAAGTTTGCTATGTAAAGCTAACTTTGTTTTTTTTTTGTATGTATACTTAGGAATTCTCAAATGGTTTTTGAAAGTTTTTATATTAGCATGTGAGATTTCTTAGCTTTTTAAAAAATTTGGTTGAAGGACGAGTTGCCATTATCAACGAGAAAATGTATATAGAGGACAGCTTAACCAGATAACAAACATATCGAGCCTTTGGTGCAATACCGTAGTAATAAAAAATTTTAATTTTTTGAGCTGGGTATGGAGAAATGATCTTTGGAGAAATATATATCTAAAGGAAAAAAGACTATGGTTCTATCTCTAACTATTTAGATTCTACAGCTACAAATGTCTTTACTGGCTGCAGCTATTTCCAACAATATTTATTTGCAATAATGAAATATTTCCTTTATGACATGAAATTTACAAATAGAAAACATTACAAAACATGACTCTTTATTTAAAAACTTGTGAAACAAAATAACTTTATTAAACGAAAATACTATCAAAAAGATGGCTCAAAACTTGGAATGCATTTTTCTCAGTTCACGATTTTTTGAATTACTACGGTATTGCACCAAAGGCTCGATATGATAATAATAAACACAACCTTGTTATCAATGAAATTTTTTTATTAAACCAACGAAAGTTGGAAGGGAAGTTCATCATTAGGTTTATGAATCAATTTCCATTATTTCATTAATGTTATAGGAAACTTTGATTAATGGCAACGTTGGACTTTCATTAATTAATTAATTTCCTTGATATTATGACGAAAATCATTGTCGGAATGAAGTGTTTTCTATCAGTGTAATTTAACTGTCAAATGTTGAAATGTCAGAGAACTACATATCGTCATATGAAACGTAAAACTATGTAAGTGACAAAAATTTCAAAATGGGGTTATATAGTGAATATTGCGTACCATGTGAAAATGTACGTGAGTAAAAATTTTATACATTAGCGATTCTGTTAATTTTGTGCAAGTTTTAAAGAAACTTTTTTTCCGGTTGCTTACTTAACTACTTTATTACACTTTTCCCCTCTCCAGCAAAATCTAAAAAAATTTAGTTACATGGTTTTACGTTTCATATAACGATATGTATTATCCAACGGTATATATTTTAAACTCTAAACGAAAATATCGCATTTCTCAAAAAAAAATTTTTAATACTGGATATCCAAGGAAACTCATGTAGTTCGAGTCAAGACTACTATGCTACGAAACCATAGAAACCGAATTTCTGTTAACATCAGAAAACTTTCTTTTAGCCAGACGGTGGTATATTCAATCTTTCGTGAGATATACGAAATAAAATCAATTTATACATGGTGGCGCAAAATTAATCATCCAATTTTCTTTTTGAATAACTGTTTTTTGCTAAATAAAATAAAATTATTTTGGGTGGTCGAAATCTTTATTTGGACTTGAACAATTTTTTCTGTTAATTGGAAAATATGATGTCAGCCAAGTGGCTGCCGCCAATGTTGATACACATTTGTGCCCGTTTTATCGCATTTTCCATAACCGTCTGCAATATTTCTGGTGAAAACTGTTCGCATTCCAGTCGGATATTCTCCTTAAGAGCTGATATTATCTGGGGATTGTTGGCATAAACCGGCGACTGTTTTTCAGTTTTCAAGGTGACCAGTGAGTAACAATGTATAACAAAAATAACATTTTATAGAATAATTATTAATTACAAGATAAGTCATTAAAATATTTTGTCACCACTGTTGTTAATGTTTTCCGTTGGCAATAAATGCAGTAATTTTTATTTTAATATGCACTTTTACATTTTTTGTGAATCATGAGAATTAAATATTTTTCTACCACAGTTTGTGACTCACTGAAAGAATGTTTTATTTTCAACCAGGGAAGTTAATGATTGGTGAAATTGAGAATTAAAAAAAAAACCATCATGGAGTACAAACCAATTACAAGTGTTTATTTGTAAGAATGTTTTTTTCATTGTAAGTGCATATTAATGTTGTGTAAATTATTTGAGCTTTAAATTATTTGGAACAAAATTCCTGAGAAGTTCTGTTTTGTAATTTTTTTTATTTTTTTTTTCCATCGATAAATTTAGATATTCAGTAATTTTTATAGACTTAAAAAATGACAAAAGCTGTTAATTGGTTCGAAAGATATTGATGTCGTAATTTCTTGTCCAATCAATTTTCGATACGCATTAATATTTCTGAAACTGAAAACCTTGTCGTATATGGCAAATTTGCATTCTATGAGTTAAATTTAGCGGGAAGTTTGAGGGATAGCCTCAACCAATTAGCGTATTTTATTTTAAAAAAGAAGTAAAACTCCGGAAATGGTTACCTATTATTAGGTGTTATCTTCTATAGGAAAGTGATAGTGATAGAAAGTGGAGAAGAGAGAGACAGAGGGAAGCTTCATTATCTTTACAACTCTGCTTTAGCACGTTTTTAGATTATACCTCTGATGTTAAGGAGACGTATTAATTCTGAAGCTGTGTTTAGTAGACATTTTTATTAATTATGCTGCACAATACCGACGAAGGAGGACGCTCTGATGTGCTTGAAGTCGGTGCTGCTCAGTGACCAATGACTATGCCTTCACCACTGAAATATTCCCACAACAACTGGCATAAGGCACACTAATGACTTATTGAGATACTAGGATGGAACCCTGGACCTTTGGTTATTTTTTATTTATTTATTTAATTATTTACACCAATGGAGTACAATATCTTTACAGGCTAATTTAATAATAACATTCTAAAATTGTCCACAGATAAAGAAAAATCTATTCTAACCTCATTATTCATATTATTCAAAGCATTTAATGCTGGTAATACAGGCTCATGTCTGTATTATGTAATACAGATTTTATAGTCAACGTACAAGAAAATTTATAGGTATCAATAAATCTTTGGTGTTAATAAGTTTTGATACTGTTGGAACTTGAACTTTTTTTTTTGTTTTAATGAGAGAAAAACATTTCTTCCTTTGCAGTACCGACAAAACCCCATAACCAACTCATATATGTTTGTATTAATTTAAAGACTCTTTATTTTGGGTCACTGCAGATCAGATTTTTTGTTATTAATGGCTTTAGTTCTTCTACTTCTGCTAATCGCTGTGTGTCAATGTTTTAAAAATTTTCGTTTTCATTTGGAAACATTTTAATCGAAAGTGCTATAAAGTATAATGATAATGATAAAGTATAATGTTAATAAACAATTATTTATATTAAAATTAACAATTAATAAAAATAGAAATAGAAACATTCCGAAACAAAGCAAAATGATTTAAGAATGTGAGAGTATCGAATTCGTTACTCATGATTCACACACATCAAGTTTGACTCGTCAAGTCTTGAGTATTTAGAGGAACGGGGAAGAGAGAATGAAAAGGGGTACAGACTTGCGGTACTCGACAAGTTTATTTGTTTCTCTCTTCTTTTTTGTTGCTTTCTCTTTTCTTTTCACAATCGTAGTATTGTAAAACAAGCGAAACTTGCCGGAAAAATGTTATTGTGTATGAATATAAATGCAGGTTCAAAAGAAAATTTAGCAAAAACTGATCAGGTAAACTTGGTGTGTGAGAATCACGAGTTGAGGGTGTATCACGTATTTTTCAACATCAAATACTGTCAAACCGCATTAATTCGTATCCCGATAATTCGAAAACCTCAACAACGACTCGTCCGTTGAGACGTAATTCGTAAAAATTCCATACATTTAGGTCCCCTTGTTAATTCGTGTTTCTTTTAGCAGTTGAAAGGCTAAGGAACCCCCTATAAATCGTACTTAATTGTTAAAAACCTCTTCTAATTCGTAATAGAATCCAAAATAAAGGTACAATAGCAAAGTTTTTTCAACAGCTTTTTTTTTAGCAATAACCGGAATTTGTTGTGTTTCTTTAGATTAGTTTATTTGCAGTGTTACTGAAGAGTTTGACATAAAAATGCTATGAAAAAGAAAAGAGTTTTCCTTCTTGTAGTTGCAATAAATTTGGTAATGCTCCTCCATCGCTGCCATCAATTTTAGAAAAATAGAATTCATAGCGGAAACATTTTTGGATAGTAAAGTAAAATGACGAAAAGAAGCTGAATAGCCCGAACTAGAGAAGTGTCTTATGATTTCCGCAGTGTCGACTGTCCAAACCCCTGTAAATGGTTTTTTTTGTATTTTAACACCGCTTCATCTAAATCTCTTTAGTTTGAAAACTCCTATAATTCGTAAAAAAAATAGCTAGTCCCTTCGATGAAGAATTAACGGGATTCTACTGTAGTACCAAAAAAAGTACGAACATATCAACTTTCCCATCACAGTGCTACAATGTATGGCAGTGCACTCAAGAGTAAAGAATAAACCATTGTGCGAGTAAAAGCAATGAAAAGTAAAAGCTTAAAAAAAATATTAACAAGAAAGCATTAATACTAAAACAACCATATGACGACCAGATATATGTATGTATATGTATGTGCATACATATATTGAATGCAAAGTAATTACTCGCATATACGAGTAAATAGATTTAGTACTTAGTTATTTGCTTATTGTTTGTGTAGGTTTGTGCATGTTGACTACAAGTCTGTCTGTGGGTAATCATCTTCGTCTTCGCTATTGTAATTATAATCACTTTTAGTATTGTACTCGTAAGAGGTTGTACCATTCAATTTCTTTTCTTATTCACTTGTGCTTTGGAAAAATCTTTGAAAGTTAGTTGATGTTACATACGAGGGTTGATATTTATATTTCTCGAAACACCATCATATAAACTAAAATTGTTTTATTGAAAAGAAATCTCCTGTTTTCAAAGTATGAAAGAGGTTCATACTTCGACAAGTAGACTAAAATTAGTAAAACTGCCAGTGTGACTACATTTTAAAAAATTCATGGAGTTAAATCGTTTTCAAAAAAGAGCTAAAAATGCCTAAAAAATTTGGTAAGGAGTTAAATAGAGCTAAATTTATTTGAATTAATTTTCTTAATAACTTCCTCGGAAATTAAAGCAATATATACCACGTTTATATGTATGAATTAAGTGCAAATAAAAATTTAAGGTAAGTTTGCAACTTATCGTTTATACGAACTCAGCACTCAGGAGATGACCCATACACATGCAATGCATTGTGCTGGAACTATAAGAAAGAGATTGGTAGAGAAACGACAGGAGCTGAAGCTTAATTAATTATTTTACAGCTCTGCTTTTGCACGTTCTTTGTTTATACTCGTAGCAGTGCTGAAGCTTCGGTTCAGTAGCCATTTTTATTATTATTTTACTTCGCCAGTGCTACACAATACCGACGAAAGAGATGTGATTGTGGATGGCTATCAGCTGAAGCCGATATTGTTCAGTGGCCAGTGACTATGCCTTCGCCACTGAAACTTTCCGACAACAACTGACACACAAAGACACACTAATGCACATCAGAAAAATGCGAGATGCTTATTTTTATTTTTAAAAATTTTTTTGTCTGAAACTAGGGTTGAACTTAGGTCTGTTTTTTGGTTGTGTAGTCAACGTGCAGACTACCATCCATCGTGCCATCGCCACCTATCTTCTATAGGAAAGTGATAGTGATAGAAAGTGGAGAAGAGAGAGACAGAGGGAAGCTTCATTATCCGACGAAGGAGATGTGATTGTGGATGGCTATAAGCTGAAGCCGGTATTGTTCAGTGGCCAGTGACTATGCCTTTGCCACTGAAACCTTCCGACAACAACTCACACACAAAGCCATACTAATGCACATCAGAAAATGCGGGATGTTTTTTTTTTTTTTTTTTTTATATATGTATATAATTTTAGTCTGAAACTGTGGTTGAACCCAGGTCTGTTTTGGTTTTGTAGTCAACGTGCAGACTACTTCAGCCATCGCCACCCTCATTGCTTCATTTGAAAGCTAGTTCTCTGATGTTGTCAATCTCCTCGTCTCGCCGGATGATGAAGAGACAAAGACACACCGAAGATTTCGATTTAACGTATTTATTTGAATTTCTTCTAAAAACTTAATTTCAAATTATTGTTTCCATTACGGCGTCAAACAGCTGTATTTTGTTTGTAATTTTTAATAATTTTATATTAACTGAATTTATTTTGGGAATATCTCTTTATATATGATTCTAATTTTAAAATTGTGCTTTTTCACTTAAAAAAATATATGAGAATATCATAAAGTATGTAATAATAAATTTAACATATATTTTTTTTTTAAATTTAAATTTAATTTTTTTAATAAAGAACTATAATTTATAAAGAGGCCGCCGATAAGGCCTCAAAAGAGGACAGGCAATCACAAGAAAGATATTGTCCACCATGATTTTCAAGACTTCGACAATTCCTTTAAGAGCCATTATGAGACAACAGTACGCAGAAACTTAAGACTTAAATACCACAAGACAAAATACCACTTAAGGGTTGGAAAAACAAGATTTACAACACAGGACTACTACGACAAAACTCACTTTTTCACACCAACCGTGGTCTTCATTTTATATTTTATAAATTTATTTATAAGATATAATGAAAATAAATAAATAACAACTTCGTAATAAGAGCCCGCCATATTCATTTGTTATACCGTGTGTCGTAAAAAGACAACCATCGTAATTGCAATATTTTGCAGAATGTAGTTCACAGTCAGAAATATCTGTACTTGGAATACGTATCTTTAAACAACAAAACAATAAAAATTATTATTTTTACTTCTGCACCTGCTGGATAGTTGCAAATATAACTTTTTTTAAATAAAGAATAATAATAATCATCATCATCATCATCATCATCATCATCATCATGATCATTGTGTTAAAAAAAAGTACAAGACATTGTTTATTAATGAATGAAGGGGAGAACCCCTTCAAAATAAGATGCAAATGAAAACATTTGTTATTTATCAATCAATTTCCTGTATGAAGGAATAAAAACTTTCGAAAGCTGTGGTAATAAAGTCATAAAAGTTTTTTAATCTGGTTACAACAATTTTCAGTATTAATCAATTTGTTCCTTTTTTATTAAAAAATTATTATTTAATAAATAAATTAGATATCCTTCACATACAAACAGTCACACAGCAAATAGTACGTACTCTCAAAGTTAAGAATAACCCTGGATTTCTGATCGATATTTTTCCTTGCATTTGCAAGGCATCGACACACTGTCAAAAACAAACTACAAAAAGTCCGGTAAATTTTGCCCTTATTGTACTTTTACGCTCAAATCTTACTCTGGCAGCACAGATAATTATACGTGCGATAGCAAATAGAAAGCAGTAACTTTTAAAATTCAGTAGATTTAAAGAAAAAATAATATACGGAAAATGTTATAAAGTGACAAATTGTAAGCAAATTCTTAACAATTCTGCAGTAATTTTAGGAAAAAATTTTGTTGAAAAATGCCTGAGAAAACAAAGGACGTTTGAATCGAAATTCGTCAACATATTTTAAAATTGAGGAAAGATGGGAATTCCTTGAGTTCAATTCCTAAAATTGTTGGAGGTGCCAAGGCTAGAGTGCAGACTGTAATAAAAAATTTTTCTTAGTCTCAATCCCTAGCAAGCAGGCTAAAAACTGGACGTCCACCAAAAATTTCCCCAAGAGTTGAGCGATTTATAAAAAGTGTTGTTAGTAAAAATCCTAAACCAACAGCCGTGGAAATTCGAAACAGTTTGGAAAATTACCACAATATCAATGCTCATTCAGAAACAGTGCGAAGTATTTTCCGAAAAAGCGGATTTCATAGGCACGTACCAGGGAAAAATCCAATTATTAGCGAAATAAACAGAAAAAAGCGAATCGACTTCGCACTTAACTATTAAATTAAAGTTTTTAATTTGAAATTTAAATAAAAAAAAGTAAATATTTGTCTTCATTTAAAATTTTTTTTGGTTAATTTACCTTTTTAAATATCAGCAATTTTTGGAAAATTAAAAATTTTTTAAAGGGTACGTACTACTATCTGTGTGACTGTATGTACTCGTAGTCACTTTTCACTTAGGGAATATATTTATTTGCTATAAAATAACATACAAAATTCACAAAGTCTCACAATGACAACACATGAGTAAAATGAAAATGAAATTTTCCTATACCCAAAGCAAAAACTCTGACAATCCAAATGGAAAAAAAAGAAGGTGACTGGTTTCTTTTTTCCCCACCACAAACACTTTTACTTATTAAACGCAAACACGTTACGACGAGTATAATGAAAGTTTATTATTAACAATTAAATTTATAATTTTTCACAATAAAATAAATATGTATAAATAAAACGTGTTTCCCAGATTACACATTGAAAATACATACATTTTTATATGAGAACACAATTCCTCTGGCACATGTACTACTCGATGAATTGAACCAGTTTCTTTTTTTTCACTGAAGAAAAGCAGTAAGTCATTCATACATTTTTAATCAACTTTAACTGGGTTATGAGATCTTGAGTAAACGTGGACTAGTGGAGTTTAAGCAGAAAAAGCCAATGGCCATACAATAGTACATATTGTGGAAGACAAAAAAAAACTGCAGAACAATAAAGGAAATAGTAAACAAATCGCCTATTTAGTTCTACATTAGTTGAGTGACACTGTAAAATATTAGTACTCGTATGTATTTATTTTTCTTTATGTATGATTTGCAAAACTAACACATATAGTGATCATTCTTATATAATTTTAAAAGAATTTGAAAAAAAGAGAAAATCTGTTCTTATTGGGTGGCGGCGATGGCTGAATTAGTCTGCCAATTTTTTTTTTTTTTTTTATCTTGGACCAGTGCTCAGGAGCTATCCCCTACATATGCAATACATTGCACTGGAACTGGAAAGAGAGAGGTGGTGAAAGTGGTAGGAAGATAGAGCTTAATTCTTGCACAACTCGGCAGTTGCGTGTTAATTATAAAGCAAAGTTGCGTCGTCTCTGCTGTTTTTTTTTACACATTTTTTTTTCTAGTTAATGGAGCCATTTTATTTATTATTTTATTTCGCCGACGTTTTATTGCTCAAATACCGACGAAGACGGGTGCTGTAGCACAGAAAACTCCGAAAAAACTTTTTTTCTGATTTGACCTGGTTGGGAATCGAACCTGGGTCTTTCTGGTTGCAGAGCCAACACGCTGACTACTCGATCATAAAAACATTTCGCAATTTTCTTGACGCGGATTAGTGTGTGTATGTATGTCAGCAGTTGTCGGAAGGTTTCAGTGGCGAAGGGATAATCACTGCTCACTGAACAGGCTTCAGCTGATAATAATCCAATGGCACATCAGAGCGCCCTTTCGTCGGTATTGCCAATTAAAGCCAATTCAAATTTAATACAGAAATAAAAATTCATAAGTGTACATGTCTTCAGTGTTAAAATTGGTTTTTCTTAATATTCAGGTGCCAGTTAATTCGTCACCCGCATAAAAAGTATTGCATTTGAACAATAAATGTACCCGAATGCAAGAATTAACAAAAAGTGTGAAAATTAAAGAATTTAAAAAATAAAATAAATAAAAATAAGAGGACTCCGAAAATTTAAATAAAATGCTTAGAGATAGATGGAACTAGGATGTACTAGCAGTTTAAGTTACACCGTAATGGAACTCCGAAATTGTGTACTCTAAGAAATCACAGCCAATTGGTCTGTTGGTTTGCATTTTATGTATGTTTCCACTATAATAGCTGATCTTGATAAAAAAAAAATTATATTTATCAAAATATATAAATAAAGGAAGAATTTACTAACATTTTGTATGCAATTCCCCGGCAAGTGAAAAAACTCATGATTCACAACTCAACTAATTTTTTACATTATGATACACAACTAATTTCAGTTGTCTTCGTTGAGTTGTTACTGGTATTATGATTTACATGATAAAATCATAACGAAGACAACTAAAATTGGTTGCGGACCATAATACAAAAAATTTGTATAGTTGAGTTGTAACATTGACAACTCAACTTAGTTGAGTTGTGAATCATGATAGGAGCATTATTTTGATGTGAATTTATTTACGGAAATTTTTTCATGATTACAAATTTATGGAAAGGGGTGTAATGTTTCGAGGGAAAAAGTATTCACGATAGAGGCATAATATATTAATTATATTAAATGAAAAAAAAAATTTATAATAAAATTAAAATAATTTTTCATAAAGAATTGCTTCCATATTTTTGGCATTGAACGAAAGAAAACTTTTAATATAAAAACTTTTGGCACCACTGACTTTACTATAAGACCAAGATTTAGTTGGATTTGCTTTACTACTCGTATTTATTTTCACATTCGTAAAAAAATACTTGAATACAAAAACATGTGTATAATTATGTATGTATGTATGGTCATACATAAACATGTTTGTACGTAAGCATGTGTTAGCTGGAATGTTTATTTGTAAATTATCTTGACTTTGTGCCTGCAGCTGCAAAAACATATTGTGCATATTCAACATAAAAAGCTTAAGTCTTGGATGTATATACAAGGTGGGGCAAAAATAATATCACCCTATTGAAAAACGCTATAACTTTTGCAAATGGCGTCAAATGTCAATTTGGTTTTGACATTTGTGAAGTTAACAAGCGCAGGATACAAATCGACAACCCATGAATCGGTTTACTCCGCAAGAACGCGGAATAAATTTCATCGCAGATTTCTGGCCTTTCGACACCAACTGGAGAAAATACTGAGGCGGTTAACTGTTATATTGTCTCCCACTACTCCCTTAACGTAACATTTTCATACATACATATGTTGTTTTAATTTCCAGAGAATTTTAATATTTATTTCAATACTTACTTTTAATATTTTTCCAAAGAATTGTAACATTTTATTTTGGTTGCATTTCCGCAAACGAAAATCCAACAAATATCAATTTTACCAATTGTGTTAATTTCCAAAGAATTTTATTTTTTAAAACCTATTATAAAAATTTACTTCCAAATAATTCTCACACTTTATTTTTGACGCATTTTCGCAAAATTAACAAAATAAATAACTCCACACAAATTTCTAGAGAATTGATTTGCGTAATTGTTTTAAAACAATTAATTAGCATTTTGTTTCTTTTAACAACGGAAATGCAGCAATAAACAAAATATTAGTATTTAAGCAAAGGGGAAATAAAGAAAAGAAGTCTTTTATTTAGAACACCAATAAAACAATTAGTTTTATTTTTTTCCTTCCGAATGTTTTGGATAAATAATTGTTAACCAATCGCCTTGAAGAGACTGGGACAACACGAAAATGTTTTCAAGACTGTTCCCCAGAGTTGCCGTTCTGCTGAGAATATCGCTTCTGGCTCAAGATGTCGCAGAGGAGCCCGGAACATCGACCAGACGACGTGCCACGTATTTGGCCATTAGCCGGCGGTATCTACGCAGAATATTTGTGAAAGATTTGAAGATGTTCCTTTACAAAATGCAGTAGCAAATTAAAGCAAAACAAAATCGGATGATTACTTTTACCCCACCTTGTATATCAACTTAAAGTTCATTAAACTTATTTTGTTTTTCTTTTATTTATTAGTTTGCGATTGTTTTCTTTTCATTTACTAACTACTCGTATTTGTAAATTTGTTTCTTTCTTTGAATAGTGCCAAACTTTACACAACAACACATCAACGCGACATGTTTGTTAACCTTTTTAGCTACTTGCTGCCTTTTGGATATTGTGTAAATCAATACAAATTGTCCAATAAAACATATTTGAAATGGAATGAAAAAAGTTACATAAATTTTATGATGTGAAACCAAACATGGTCCGATTGTGATCCAATAAAAGAAGAAATCATTGATTTCGCTCTTAATGGAAGTACAAAAGTGTGTCGCTGCTGGTTTCTATTACATATTTTATTGCGTTTGCTTGAATTGCTAATTTATTGCAATATGGACGGACAATTTGTTAATTGTTTAATACCATATATAAAAGAAATATTTATGGATTTATTTTAGTAAAAGCATATTAAAAATAAATGTTGAAATTATATACAATTATGTCTGTATGTTATTTAATTAAACACATACACAGTGGCAAGAAGCATATGAATACATAATATGGCCATCTATTATGCATTTTACTTACTAAATAATTATATATATTAAATAAAAGCAAGTTTTACTGACTGCAAGAAGTCACTAAAAGCGGTAGAGATAAAATCGTGAATAACTTTTATTGAATCACGTGTAGAAACATACGGATGCACGGTTGTCAGATATGACGATTTTGGGTACCAATAATGGAACTTTGATGACTGGACGATTTCTGTCTTAAATTTGACGATTATTAAATTATTAAATGTTGGCAACATTTATTGGTATTTATAAATCAACTTTGAACTTGATCAAGATCTTGATAGCTTTTTTTTAATCTTTTGTATGTAGATACATTGAAAGCACGCTAAAATCTTTTCAATGTACAAACGATATTGAAAATATTAAAAATTTATTAACAATGCGCGAATATTAACAAAGAAGCTGTTACCTTTTTAAACAAACTAATTATTCTGCAAGATGTGTAAAATTAAATAATTATTTAACGGATAGCGGAGCTAAAAAAACAAATTTCAAAAAGAAAAAATTTTAAAAATAAAAATTTCCTGAAGATGTTAACCGAAGATTAACGAAATATCGAGATTATATAAATTATTTTTCTAATTTTTTTTCTTTTTTTTTTAATTTTTTTTACCTATTTTTATATTAATAATACTAGATTATATAAAAATAAGAAATAAAAAACCATAAAGCTTAATTAAATAGATTGTTCGGATTATTTTAAATTATTTACAATTACAGAAAATCGAAATAATATGTATAGTGTTTTGCAACAATTGTAATATAGATTTAAAGGTATTCAGGGGTGTCATAGAATCCAAGTCGGTTTTACAGATTGTCGGTTTTGCAAACCGATATTGGTTTCATTTGGTGTCAGGAAAACGTGTCGGTTTTGTTATCTTCGAATGCAAATAAAACCGATATTCGAATCAGCTGTTTTATGGTTTTGTTCCTTTGTTTACTACTTTCAATGCAATTTTTGTTTGAATTTGTTTTTTAAAATACATATGCGAAACGAGTTTATTGAAAATTAAAAATTGCTGTTTAAAATTAAATTTATAACAATAAAAAAATTTTTATTTTTATGTCGTCCCCTATTAAGAATAAGAACATGGAGATAAATACTTTTTTTTTACAAATTTATCAACTAAAATTTACTTACATTTTCGCAAAAAAATTAACTTGAAAACCAAAAACAAAGTGAAAAATTTAGTTTTTAATAAATAAATACACAAAATTTTAACAAAATATCTGATGGAATTAATAAAATTAAATGATTGCAAATGAAAACCGACAGCAGTCAGCTGATTGGTTTATTTCCAATAAAAATCCGATAACATTGGTTTCTGTGATACATAAAACGGACATTATTTCTATTTCGAACATAAAACCGATAACATTGGATTTCATGACACCAAAGTATTTTTTTATCGGTTTCAAATCCAATTCCGATAACATTGGTTTCTATAACACCCCTGATTATCTGCATAATAGGATCTAATGGCGCACCAAAAATATAAAAAAAAAAACATCGTGCTGCCGCAGAATCCATCAATTAACCAAAAATCTATGAACATTACTCGGCTGAGAACTGCAGATCCAAGGGTTGTGAAATAACCTTGCTCTATTTAAAGTTGAACACAATTTGACTTTCGCTTTTGCAGATCATGTAAAATTATATCAAAGATCTTTTACATATTCTGATGTAATCTTGACAAATGTTAACCACCCATTTTTCAGTAAATGTGAAGTAAAGTGAGAAATCGGTTGGAAAAATCTTCTCTGGAAGCAATTTTGTATGCTAAAGATTATATAAATTTAAAAAGTAAATAATTGCAATTGATTTGATAGATATTACAATATTGTAAGATATGGCAATGTACTGACAATGAAAAATTGTCACCAAAAGCTAAATTGTCAGTTCAGATTATTGTAAGAAAACCTAACAATTTCAGTGTCATACAGTTGTCCAACAATAAATTTATCTCCCAACAAAAATTGTCATTTCACACGGTTGTATGGCAGAAGTTTACAGATTCCATGTTAAACATTGTCTCTTTTAATATTTATAGGTAGCGTTGCCAATAGAAATATTAATCTGACAATCGTTTTATTATACGGTGCACTAAATTAAGCACATCTGACAATAACAAATGACCGTACATTAGCTGTCAATTACCTGTTAATGGAAGTGGCGGATGTTCTCACGATTTTTGATGCCTTACAATATTTTTGTTGTACAATATTGTACTGACAATTGGGGATTTATTGTTCCATGCTTAAAGCATACAAGCACTAACAATTCCATGCTATTTTGCACGAAATACTCAGCCCAGCTTAGTACAAAATCTTAAAAATTTTTATATATGTATTGCAATAATCAGGTTTATTATTAAATTTTAAATTCCTTTTAAATGCATTTACCCCAAAAATTTTGCATATACAAAACATTAAAAAAAAAGTAAATAATATTAAAAACCAAAAACGAATTTTTATTCACATGTTGACCTTCAATGGCGCGAAGTTTGCCCGCCAAATGAAAAAAAGAAATTATGAACTTAAACAAACACACAACTGTAGAATAAACAATTTTAAAAGCATCTATAAAATTTAAATTAAAAGCCACAAGTAGCAAAAGTAATAAGAAAGAAGCATATGATCGAGTTCTAATTAATCATCACCTTCATGATGAAAAAAAAGTATTTTTAAATAAATAAAAAAAAAATTGTCTGACTGAATTCATGACACATGAAAACGAAAACCATTTGTGAAATAATAAAGTGTCTTTTCAACAATCTAAATTATGCAATTGAATTTCTATTTCATGCATCCATCCATACTATCCATTTCTATCTCTTGCCAGTTATCTTAGGTCGTTAATAGATTTGTCTGTTTTAGCATTTCTAATCGCGAAAATTCGCATATTAAAAAATTACAAAACTACAGAAAGTAAAAGAAAAGTTTAAATTGCTGACGAAAAAATCTATATACTAGTTCACCAACACATAAAATATTTGGTCGCGGTGCTTCGGCCAGGCCGTGACTCCCACTGTTTGCAGACTTCATGTATGCATTCAAAAATACATGATATCATAAATTAGGTAGATTTTGTAAC
Organism: Dexiosoma caninum; assembly: GCA_963924685.1. Lineage (NCBI taxonomy): Eukaryota > Metazoa > Arthropoda > Insecta > Diptera > Tachinidae > Dexiosoma > Dexiosoma caninum. The sequence goes on along the minus strand of OZ004726.1, from coordinate 9,308,434 downwards.
TTATCAATGTTGCTGAAAACATTGTTATATGGAGTTAATCTATTTAGCAACTGAATGATCCAATTGTTTATGCTTATTCCAATTAAATTGCTTTTCAATAGTGTTCTTTGAAAATTTTTATTTATTCTTGAAAATTTATTCTATTTATTCAAATGACGTCAAATAATTTGGCAATTTTTTTTTTGAGCCAAAAGAAAATTGTATTTGAAAGAACATGCGTTCGTTCAAGCTTTATCGTTTTTTATTTTCAATTAAAAGTTTTTTCTTTTATTTAAAAGGCCATAAATTTACCATTTGTTTACCATAATTTTATATTGTTTATGTACTAAATTTTTGGTGTTTTGTTTTTTGTTTTTATTTAACAGATTTTTATGTAACTATTTTTTCATTTATGCAACGCGAGTCAAAATTAATTACGATTATTTATCTATGGTTGTTATACGGTGTAGCTAATACTAAAAATTAAATACATAGATTTAAATCGAATAATAAAATATTTGTTGTATAAAAATAAATTTTTTTTTTGAAGAAGCTATTTAGTTTATTTTGTTTGTATATTTCGTAATCCTCAAGGATTTTTCGGCAGTTCTTGTATAAACATGTGTGATTTTTTAGTTTTCTTCGGGAAATTGTTTAAATATGTACTGACGATTTTGGTATTAGTACCAAATAAAATGTACATATGGACCAGCTAAACCATATAACAAAAATCGTTAAATCAACAGTCTTTTTTTGATTTGGGAATTGCTTAAGGAATTGTTTACGGTTTATTCGCATAAACTTGACATTTCGAAAAACCCCAAAGCAAAAAATCACACGGGTTTAATTAAATCGCATGGCCACTTGACAACAGAATTTCTTGAAATTATCTGTTCTGGAAATCGTTACTGCAAACAGCAGCATTTTTGATGATATAGAAGGGGGAGACGTGTACCAACCTTCCAAAGTGTTTGTTAAATTTCTTAATGTATATGCAGAACAACTAAAAGGAAGCACACTAAATTAATTGTCGCTAACTCTTAGAAGAAACTGCAAGTTCCATCAATATCTTTGTGGAATAAAAGGGTGACAGACAGGTATCCCATACGAGGTAATTGTTAATTAATTAATAAACATGAATTTTTTATTCATGAACGCTCTTACTCAATTGCATGCCAGGTTGTGTTTCACCACCTAAAAAAAAAAGTCAGTTCGTAAGTGCGTGAAGATTAACCCTAGAACCATAATGTACGTAAATTTTACGTACAGTTTTTTTTCACATGTATATAAAAGAAGTGATCGGCATTCTAACGCCAAGGGTGGCGATGGCACGATGGATGGTAGTCTGCACGTTGACTACGAATCCAAAAAACAGACCTGGGTTCAACCCCAGTTTCAGACCAAAAATTTTAAAATAAAAAATAAACATCTCGCATTTTTCTGATGTTGCATTAGTGTGTCTTTGTGTGTCAGTTGTTGTCGGAAGGTTTCAGTGGCGAAGGCATAGTCACTGGTCACTGAACAATACCGGCTTCAGCTGATAGCAATCCACAATCACATCAGAACGCCCTCCTTCGTCGGTATTGTGTACCACCGGCGAAGTAAAATAATAATTAAAATGGCTACTAAAGAAGCTTCAGCACTGCTACGAGTATAAACAAAAGAACGTGCGAAAGCAGAGCTGCAAAAATAATTAATTAAGCTTCACCTCCTGTCGTTTCTCCTACTATCCCTTTCCTATAGTTCCAGCACAATGCTTCGCATGTGTAGGAGTCATCTCCTGAGTGCTGGTCCTAGATAAAAAAAAAAAAAAAAAAAAAATTCATTTTAGCTATGCTGTCATCAATTGTGCTGCTATGCTTACAAGTGTTAAAGCAACACATATTTAATGTTTTATAGGAATTCACAGTATGCGCACTTTGAGACTGTACGTAAAACTTACGTATCGTTGGTATCGCACCACGCATTACAGGGAAAATTCGTTTTTTGGCCGAACGGCACGTATGTGGAATAGACTACCTGCAGAGGTGTTTCCTGCACTTTTAGCATGGGAAGATTTAAATCAAATGTCAATAAACACTACTCCCTCTGTCCTCCTTCCCATAACCTAATTTCCTAGTTCCAGCACAATGCATCGCATGTGTAGGGGTCATCCCCTGAAAAAAAAAAAAAAAAAAAAAATGGGACACATATCGACCCCTCTGCGCGAAATTATCGTATGTTACACTTTTTTCGAAATCGACTTTTTTATGCAAAATGGTTCTAAATCCATTAATTAATCTGCAGATAAAGTATTATAGCGATAATTGTTATAGTTATGGAGATAACACTATGTATATTTTATCGTATGTGACAGTTACTGCTGTCAGGCAAATAAAAATAAGACGAATAAAAACGCTCTCCTGTGAAATTTAGTTTTTGTAACATACGATAATTTCGCGCACAGGGGTCGATATGTCCTTCGTATTTTCAGTAAACTGGAGAAAAGTATAGAACCGATTCAAAATGCCTTGGTCGATCAATTTACATAAGTCATTGGTGCATCCATCTAATACAAAAAGTTTATACAGCGGTATTAATTAGATCCCGCGATATTAGGAAACTATTATTGTTAAAAAAATAATACAAATTTTTGGAGTTTAATAATTTAATTGAAAAAATGAAACTTCTCTTTTAACACGAATTCCAAAGAATACATTTGTTTTTTTTTATCGAGCAACACTGATTTTGTCAAAAAAAAAATAACCATTGAAAAATGTGGCTGTAACGACGAAAAAACTAAATGGGACATATGTGTCCCATTCGTCGTTCAAGGGTTAAATAAGCTGAAACATCCCTGGATTATCGTACATAAGAAAATTCAGTAGAACAAAGAAACCAGAAAACATACCCGTATACACACCTGAATTATGTCCTTCCGCAAAATTATCAACCTATACATAAGAAAACCAACTACCAAACAGCTCAGTACTATACTTTAGCTTGCAAGTTAAGTTACAGCCGTACAAGGAAGACAATTATCAAATTATCGCAAAACAGCAAAATATTTTGGACATTAACAAAATTCAACAGTGTTACCTTCGTGAGTATCTACAAAATAAGATATATTTCTGAAAATGCCACAAGCCAGACGCAAGATTCCATTCAGTGGCAAAAAGAAGAAGGACTATTTATTGCAAAAAAGGCAAACAAAAGAAGCACAGAAGTATATAAGAAATCATAATGAAAACGATGATGGGGAAACGACTGAAGATAATGAATACATTTCCCGCAAATTAATGGCGCGTTCTCAAGCAAGTTGTGATCCAGGAAGCCATATTAAAAATGTTAATCGCTACAATTTGTGTTTCTATCAAGAGTCCAAAAAAAATTTAGAACGGCAAAAATTAGAATGTTTCAAGCCTTATAATTCGGCAACGCCAAAACAAAGGGAAATTGATGCAAGTTGTTTTGACGGATATGACTTTCCCACACGTTCAGAATGGAGTTACAACATGGACAAAGAGACACTGGATCGGAATGAAAACAAATATTTTCGTGAATACGTTGCAAAGTTACAAGATAAACAAAAAACAGAAGAGAAAGGTTTATCACTTTTCGAATTAAATTTGGAAACTTGGCGGCAATTGTGGCGTGTTCTAGAAATGTCCGATATATTGTTGATTGTTGTGGATATTCGTTATTCGACTTTAATGTTTCCTCCCAGTTTGCACAATTACATTACTAATGATTTGGGCAAGAAAGTTATTTTAATACTAAATAAAGTGGATTTGGTTGCATCTGAAGTGGTAGTAGGATGGAAGGAGTACTTCAAGTCTACTTATCCCGGTTTGCCAGTGGTTATTTTTGCCTCAAACCCAGCACAAGCAAAAAAAGGTACACAACAACGCCGTAAGTTAGATTACAAACGCAGTATTGAGGGTGTTTATAGTATCTTTAAAGAATGCAAGAAAATTGTTGGCCCGCAAGTTGATATTTCAAGTTGGGAGCAAAAGATCCTCGAAGATATGGATGTCGACAATGTTTGTATGGATAATGATATCGAAACTATGGTGAAATGTACAGATGAACTAGAAAGTGTTAAGCCGGAGGCAAGTGACGCCCAGAAATATGAAAAATATTACAAAGGTATTTTAACCTTGGGCTGTATAGGTTTTCCAAATGTGGGAAAATCATCTTTGATTAATGCTCTAAAAGGTCGGAAAGTAGTAAGCGTTAGTCGCACACCTGGCCACACTAAGCACTTTCAAACAATTTTTCTTACAAACCATTTACGCGTCTGTGATTGTCCCGGTTTAGTATTTCCCTCATCAACTTCAAAATCCTTGCAAGTGTTGCTTGGCAGCTTTCCAATATCGCAATTACAAGTGCCGTATCCTTCAATTCAATTAATGGCAGAACATTTAGATTTGCCGAAGATTTTGAAAATTCATTTACCCGATGATTTTCATGAATGGTCTTCTGCAGCAATAGCAGACGCTTGGGCCGTTAAGCGTGGGTTTATCACATCAAAGTCCGCAAGACCAGATCGCAATAGAGCAGCAAATCATTTATTGCGTTCATGTGTGGTTGGTCAACTACAATTGATATTGCAATTCTATCCACCTGACTTTAGTAAAGACCAAGAAATGTGGAAAAAACATGCCGAAGTGGAAGAAATAAAGAAATATCAAAATTTGCCCAACGATGACGACCATGATGAAAATGAAGATGATGCAAGAAATAAGTTGGATAATGATGACACGTCCTCGATTGCTTCTACTACAAGAAATGCATTTGCATTACTCGAAGCTGACTAAAACTGTACGCATAAACGAAGGATAAATAACGAACCCAATAGAAAATATAAATACGCAATCACACTTAATTTATTATGTACTCTAATTTATAAACATTTACATAAATATTAGTATCACTTCTATTTTTATTTGACCTTTATTAAAATTTTTTAATTATATTTATTTATATATATATTTTTATGCAAAAAATATAGTTAATAATAGATAGTCATAGGTCATTTATTAAATTATTTTTAATAATTAAGTTATATTCTAATAGATATATGTTATTATTATATTGTAGAAATATGTTATTTTACATACATGTATATACTACATATGTACAAAAGAAAATAATTTTAAAAACTTGTTTATTTATGTATACATGTACACACATTTATACATGTGTATAAAGAATATTTTTAATATTAATGACAAAAAAATTTCATTTCCTTTCAAAAATATTTTCTTTTCCTTATTTAAAAAAAAATATTTTTGTTAATACAAATTATTATTTCCTGACGATGCTACCTATTTGGTAGCGAAATATTGAGAAATAAATAATAATTAAAAAACTTTTCATAAAAAAGACCATCGCTCAAAAATAAATATAATTAAAAAACATTTACATAAATAAATAAATGTAAACATTACCAACTATATAAGTATGTATGTATATGATTCTAATTTCAAAATTGTGCTTTTTATTTTTATTATTTATTATTACCAACTATATTTACCAGAAATATTTAGTCCTTTATACATATTATAATCAAATAAATTACAATTTTTACTCTAAAAAAAATCGTCTTTATTTTGTATTAAATTTTAGTGACCTGTTTATATATTTAAAAATAATAATAAACACTAAGGCTATTGGCTATATAATTTTTCAGAAATAGGACGGCAAGGACAGAGGCACGGGCCAATTTCAGCAATAACCGATTTTAATCAAATTTAAAACATAGATAGGTATGCGTCTATTTAAACAGTTTTTTTAACCGTTAGATGCAGGGATTTGAGAGTTAGTGTGCAGCACATGTGCCAAAATTTTATACATCGCACATGTATGTATATGTGCCGCACATGAGTTTGGAATCCGTGCCCTGGTTGCATGCTTGTAGCGGTCGGTACTCCTTACGTTGTACTGGAGCGACTATTGTGTTCCACACATTTCATTGCTCCGGGTATAGGAGAGGGCAAAAAATATTATCGGTGACAGTAGCGAACAATACTGCCCATGGGACAGACCATTTTCGCCAAGAAGAAGGCTTCTCGCTCTTTTATCGCTGAACTTGGATATTTCTACATCCGACAGGATTATTTTCCAGAGCACATTCATTTTCTAGCGAATTCTTAACTTTCCAAAACCTATTTCCTTAATTTGGGTGCAATTTAAATAAACTACCAACTACATTTTTTAAATTTACAATTTTGTGAGTAACCATGCTTTTCGACTTAAAATTAAAGAAAGATAAAAAGAAACACTGACAAAAACACTTATACATACATATGTATGTGCATTAAAAAAAAGATTTCTGTTTAAAACATGCTCAACCCCTAGAGCATTTCCAAATGCCTTTTCATATGTATTCTAAAGGGCTCCAATGTGTTCTAAAGACACATTTGCCAAGCAACTGAAAAGAAAAATTGTTGCTGCTGATGGAAATCAGTTTGTTTAAACACAAAATGTTGCTGGTAAAATAAAATATCTGTATACGAATTGTAGAAATGTATGCACAAACAAGTAGTTTGAGCAATTATTATGCGGTTTACTGAACTTAAATATTGCGGAAGTTAACAATAGGCAAAAAAAACACATAAGAATTACAAGCAGAAAGAAGCATCATAAGAAACACCACACTAAAAAATAAATAAAGAAATAAAAATATACAGGTACGTACATGTATGTACATATTTACAAAACAAATAAACAAACACGGCTGGGTATAAGAAAAAGTATTGTAAAATAAATGTATTACAATAAAATTGTAAGAAATGGAAAAGAAGAAAACCCTAAACAAAACTGTCTCAAGATTATAAGAAAACTGCAGATAAAACGTCTAAAGATTTTTATCAGACACTCTTTCTATACAACAATACGAGAATATGGACTTCATTCAGCATACACAGAAAATATCTTCCTTTTGTTTCAAGTAATTAATTTAAATTATTTATCCCAGCAAGAAACTCTCTCCTGGGAAATAAATGCTATCAAGTTGGAAATTAAATTGCGATTTTCTATGTTGTTATTAGAGTGTGAAGTTAACAATTGTTTCGGTTACCCTTTTCTTTATGGCCAACCAGTCTGTACATATGAATTTCTTTTAACATGATTTTATTTTTTTTTCTTTCACCCAAAAACTTTTATGGCAATTTAAAAATAAAGTGATTCCCACACAATAACAAACCCATCTTGTGTCTTTCAATTTAGAAAAATAAACTTGTTTTGTTGGTTTTTATGCGAACAAATGTCAAGACCAAGTTTAATTTGACATTTATTAATGGTTATAAAAAGAAACCATATTTTTTAGCGTTCAATTTACACCTTCAGTCTAAAATTTGTTGTTTTTTTACTACTTAAAATTGACATTTAAATTCACTGCATTTTTACAGCTAACGTCAAAAAAGAAAAAAAAACATTTTCTGTTCACACATCAACAGACTTTTCTTTTCAATAGTAATAACGCCATACATACGCCGTACTGCCCTACATTTAGGACACCAGTGTAAGAAATTCCTCGGACCGATAGTAACGACCTGTGGGCGTTCTGAATTAATAACACTGGCCAACAAAAATTTATTGGCCTGCGTTTTCTTAGTCAATTTGAATACACGTTGTACTCCGATTGAATGCCTACAAATAACTTTTTATGCATTGACTCAGGTTCTCGAGATTTACCGGACGTTGCACCACGTAATTTGCAATAAAGCGAGAACTAGTTTTTCGATCGAACTCATGCACCGCATGTATAGGGATCATCCCCTGAGTGCCGGTCCGAGAAAAAAAAATTAAATATAGCTCATTTTATTTGTAACATATGCGAGTAGCATAATTAATAACAATATTTCGGATTTTATTATGTTACATTTTTAATGAACTTTTTAAAATTATTTTTTTTTTTTTTTTTAATTATATATTAATTGACCTTTTTTATTATATTTTTTGAAATAATATAAATAAGAAAAGACCTCGGGCTTAATAAATATATTTCAAAAAATATTTTTTTTTTTTTAATTTTTATGAGAAAAAAAGGGTTTTTTTTCCAAACATTCTGCATATGTATCTCCTAAACTATAAGGATTTGCAAAAAATGCATAATATGATAATTTAAAGGTTATTTCATTCTCGATATTTCCCTGTTTTTCTGAGTTCGATCGAAAAACTCGTTCTCGATTTATTGCAAGTTACGTGGTGCAACCTCTGCTTTTTTTATAGAACGTTAAATCTCGAGAACCAGTCAATCCAAAAAAAATAATTTATAGGCATTGAAGCGGAGTACCATATACATATATTCAAATTGACAACGTAACCTTAGACTACACAAAAAAAATTTCAATTTGCTGACATGTGTAATTGGAGAAATATTTTTCATAAACTGTGATCACTTGTAAGAAAAAGTGAAAATCGTTTTATGGAAATCATCGGCTGTCACAACTGTACGCGTATTATCAAAAGTTGAAACTTCTTAAAAACCTTCGTGTCTTAAATTTTGAAATAAAGACATTACCAAGACACGGCTATTAGGCCTTTCTTTCTCTAAAATTCGTCACAATCGTCATTAACATTTAACAAAATCGTGAAATATTTAACTACCCCCTACCTGCCTGTTTGTGAAAAATGAACATATGCTTTCCTTATGTTTAAATCATGTGTCCTCAGCTAAATTGAACCTGTTTTCATTTGAATGGCATTTTTTTTGCTGGGACTATACGAGTACATACATATGTACGTATACATTTTCAACAATTTGCCTGCGATTGGTGCAATGTATTCCGCTCCGAAACTAAGTATGTATATAACAAATTTTAGTGACATTTTACACATACATAGATCCTTTTAAACATAGATCATAGATAAGTGGACTATTATATATAGATATTATGTACAATATAATTTTTCTAACTGTTAAAAACGCGATATCTCTCGATTGGTGGTGAGTCATACGAAAAAAAAAGTATCTGAGAATTGTATGATGTCCAACTTTTGTCTGACCTATTTTCACGATAAAATATGCCGTTTTCGAGAACAATGAAAAAAAAACCCTAATTTTACACTTTGACCTTGGGTAAAATTTTGTGCAGAAGTAGGATCGAATGCGATTTTATTCCTAGTAAAAACATTAGGGGGTGTTCAGTTTCACCCTAAATTCTCTAAGCAATTCTCTGTTAGCAAGACAACTTTATTTTATCAATTTTGTTTTAAAGTGTTATCTATATGAAAATAGATAAAACCCGGATTTAAAAAGAAATTTTTAGAAATTATTTAGGGCCTTTTTATAGTAAGGTAACGATATGTACATACATTTTTTTTTTTGTTTCAATGTATCTTTATTTTTACTGTGCTATTGTACAGCATGAAAACATGAATGAATGAATACTTTTATTTAATTTTTATTTTTCTAAAGAGTAATTTTAACATTTTTATTTGTTTTTTTTTTTGTATTTATTTTATTTTAATGAAGAACTAACAATGAGAATAACGATGACACAATTCTACCATAATTTTTTTATTTATTTTTTTTTCCAAAAATACCATAAACAGACAAATTCTTAAAAATTAGAATGCTAAAACAAGTTTGTTATTTTAATTTTGTTTTAAACACGAATTAAATTTTCACTTTTAAGATAAGCTTTACAGATTATTACTCCAAAAGAGAAAACTAACAAGTTTGTACTGTGAACGTTAAAAGTTAATAGTATGTAAAATATGAAAATTTAATTAAGCAAATTTTGTGGTGACAAATTAGTGACTGAGTACACTTTTCTGTACATACTTATTTTTACATAGTTCGGCAATTAATGTTTATTTCAACAATTAAATAATGTATTTTTATACATGTGTGACATTTGACTCTTCTTCGGTTGTCCATAATACGAGTAGTTTTTCGATCGCATTTTGGTTCATATCAACGTAGAAAGAAAATATTGTATGAAATCATTTTCAAATGCGGTTCTATATACGAGGTCTGTTCAAAAGAGAAGGTTAATTATGAATTTTTTTTTTCAAAAGTATTTATTTATTCATCAATATTTATTTTGCCCCAGATATCATGCACTTATGACAGCACTTCTTCCAATCCTCGAAGCACTTCTTAAATATGGTTTTCGGTATGGGCATCAGTTTCGTTCTTCGATTTTGACTTTATCTCATCAATTGTGGCGAAACGGTTTCCTTTCATTAGTCTCTTCAATTTTGGGAATAGGAAAAAGTCGCAGGGAGTCAAATTTGGTGAATAAGGTGGTTGAGGCATGATTACGGTGTTGGTTTTGGCGAAAAAATCACGAACATCCATTGATGTGTGAGCTGGTGCATTATTGTGATGCAGAATCCATTATTTTTGTTCCACAATTCCGATCGATTGAGCCGTATTGCTTCACGCAAACGTTGCATAACTTCCTTGTAGTCTTCCTTATTAACCGTACTACTTGGTGGCAAAAACTCATGCTGCACCACGCCATTGTAATCGAAGAAAACAAAATTCACCTTTTCTTTTGAACAGACCTCGCATGTACATACAATATATATGTATGTATGTACATATATAAATCGTATTTCTGACACCATTGAAGTCAACCAAACTGCTAATAACAATATTGCGTCGCTTTGTTATATCTTTTGTATATTGTGAACACTTGTGACACTATTGTAGGTCTACGTATATTTCAAATATTATAATAATAAATGTAAAAAAAAAATGTATAAGAAAACAGAAGCCATTAAATAATTAAAATTTTAATAAAAAGAAAACGGTAAATTTACCTAAATTATTAATTTTCCTGATTTAGCAATAATTTTAAAAGTGAATTTATTATTAATTTTTCTCATTTAGCAGGAATTTTAAAAGTGCATTTCTTATTAGTTGTCTATAGGTGTACATTAGTATATTATTTTTCACCAAGGAAAGCAATAAATCTATTCAGTGGAATTACAAAAAAAATTTAAACATAAATCGTCAGTGATGATTTTCATAGTAAACAACTGTTTAATGAATACGGGTCAAGTTGAATTGATTTTTTTTTTTTTAAATAACTTAAGCAGCAATAAATACACGCTAGAAATAAAAGAGTCAACAGGGACATTTTACTACGTAATATTGAAGTATCCATAAAAGGAATAATGTTAATATAATTAGTTGGTTGAACCTTTTGTGTAATTTTTGTTACATATGTATTTTCAAACATAAGTATGTATATATACATATATTGGATGTGCATTAATACATGTTGGGAATAGTTTTAACAAAACATATGTAAGCATTAACAGTAACAAGTGTTTGATGAACGAAAGTTGCACAAACATACATACATTTGTCCCCGTCCATATTGTGAAACATTTGCTGCAAAACTTTTGAGTTTGTTGACGAGAAGGGGAAGAGGAGTGGAAGTATGTACGCTGTTTCATGTACATGCAGCTTTTGTTGAATTTCTTATTTGCATCTTTTGAGATGAGGTGTATTTGACGTTTCATTTTATTTCTTTTCGTTTGGTATACTGTTAACTTCTATCATAATAATAGCTACCCTGTTTTATTGTTAATTTTTTGTGAAATATAATCAAAAATTTAAAAATAAAATATAAAATTATATAAAAATTATTATATAATTTTTCTTCTTAGCGTCCATTTTGCTTCAAATTATACCTTGTGCTTCAAATGTGTATCCAAAAAAAAATATTCACACCTTCTATCACAGGGTAGTTATTTTATATTTACATTCGGTATTGAGAAATGTCAAAAAAAATTAAAGAAAGAAGATAGAAGGGAGGAATAAAAAATACTAAACATGAAGCAGAATTCAAAAAAGTTTTGCAGCAAATGTTTCACAATATGGACGGGGACTTTGTAAGCATTTTATATGCTTATTTCACCAAAAGAGGTAAGTTGAAATAAAACCAACACCCTAAAACACTACCAACAACCACAACACCATCACTACCTCTGATGTTGAATTCAAGTATGGGGAATATTTATAGTTTTGTTCGAACATGCATTATATAACGGAAGTAAAAATGTTGCATTACTGTTGGTTTGTTTTTACAAATTTGCAGACATGATGTAGACAGGGTCGCTTACATAGTTTTTTGTAGTAGAAGAAATTATAACAACCAAAATGTACACTTATTGCCTGTCCATAGAAGGCGAGGTGAAAATAATCGTTCCCCATTTATATTAAAAACAAAAACAATTTGAATTATTTTATTGTTGTTTCCAATATATGTAAATGCCGAACGAATATTTTCTGTCGGCTTCTATGAACTGGCCGTTAAAGTTGAGTTGATTCAGAAAATATACCACCTTATGGAAAAACGATTTCTAAAATTAAGTCCGATTGAAGTAGGTCTCTTGTATGGGAAAACAGGGTGTAACGTACATTAACAATCGCTTTTCCATAAAGGGCTAATCTATACACACAGGAGTTAAGGAGTAAAAGTAAGTTTATTATTTTTGGAGACTAGCAACCGTATACATACATACATATTGTGTACATATGTACATAAAAATTTAAAGCAGCTTCAGCTTTACTTTTTTTTCATCTGGGACCAGCACTCAGGAGATGACGCATACACATACAATGCATTGCGCTGGAACTATAGGAAAGAGATAGGTAGAGAAACGACAGCTATGCTTTTGCACGTTCTTTGTTTATAGCAGTGCTGCAGATTCGGTTCAGTAGCCATTTTTATTATTATTTTACTTCGCCAGTGCTACACAATACCGACGAAGGAGGGCGTTCTGATGTGATTGTGGATTGCTATCAGCTGAATCCGGTATTGTTCAGTGACCAGTGACTATGCCTTCCCCACTCAAACCTTCCGACAACAACTGACACACAAAAACACACTAATGCACATCAGAAAAATGCGAAATGTTTTTTTTTATAATTTTATTCTGAAACTGGGGTTGAACCCAGGCCACCTTCTTACCATTGATAAGCAATTCTTTAAAGTTGTATATAAAATATACTTTAAAGACGCTAATATACTTTAAAGAAGTTAATCTGACATATTTATTTATTTCGTTTTGTTTGCTTGAATTTTGTGTTTGTGAAAAATGTTCCTTACTAATACAGGTTGGTGCAGAATGAGCAATATGGTTTAAAGTGTTTATAACTTTTTTATTTATGTGATTATTATAATTTTTTTTTAAATACAGTATATTATTGGGAAATATTTAGCAATTAGCGTTGAAAAATTATATCCTGTAAGTGATGTCCTTTATCTGCTTCGCACATGCGCGCTCTTTTTTTTAGCATATTTTCCATAACTTTTTGCAAAAATTTCGGTGGTAATGGCCATGATTTCATTTCGAATGTTGGTTTTTAGTTGAAGTATGGTTCTTGGTTTGTTAACGTACACTCTTTCTTTCAAATATCCCCAAAGAAAACTGTCAGGAGCTGTTAAATCTGGTGAACGTGGAGGACGACAGTTAAAATCGCTTGTGCGCGAAATAATGCGTTCGCCGAATATGTCCCTTAACAAAGCCATTGAGGCACCTGCAGTAGGTGCTGTGGCTCCATCTTGTTGAAACCACAAGTTTGGATGGTTTTACATAGCTGGCCTAACATTTCCAATTATCCAACATCGTCCGATATGCACCAGCGCTGACAGAGATTGAGACATCACTTTAATTTTCAAACAAATATGGGTTAATTATCCTTTCAGAGGATACATCGCACCAAACACTGGTACTTAAGTGGTTGTGATTGTCGCTGATGAACTGCTCTTGGATTTTCCGTAGCCCAAATCCTGCAGTTTTGCTTGTTGACATACCCATTTAATAGGAAATGGGCTTCATCGCTCATTACCAAATTGTGAATAAAGTCTGGATTTTCCTCCACTTTTTCACGGAAACGAATGGCATATTCATAACGATTCATAATTAATTACCCAAGAAAAAATAATAATTAAAAAAAGTTACAAAGTATTCAAACCATATAGCTCATTCTGCGCCACCCTGTATTACTCGTATAAACGTGAAAGTGAGTTTGTTTGTGACATTTCCTTATTTTAATTTTTCATTATAAAAAGTAAACAGAAAAACCCATGCTAATAAAAATTCTCCTGTATTTGTACCTTTGACGGACCTCAACATAAATAAGTCTCCTGGCCCGGATGGAATTCCGGCACTGGTCTTGAAGCAGTGCTCTTCGACGTTATCGCGTCCTCTGGCAATCCTTTTCAGCACCCTCTATCATGCAGGTGAATTTCCGTCGTGCTGGAAAGTTGCAAATGTTACGCCGATCCCCAAGAAGGCAAGCAACCCTGAAAATTATCTCCCAATCGCAATATGCTCTACCATTTCTAAAGTAATGGAGAGTATGCTAAATTTCCATCTTATGAAATATCTGGAGTCCAATAGCTTACTTAACGACCGGCAATATGGCTTCCGTGGAGGACGTTCCACGGGTGATTTATTAGCCTTCCTCTCGGAAAAATGGTGTCGATCCATCCACCATTTTGGCGAAAGTAAGGTAGTGGCTCTAGATATTTCAAAAGCATTCGACAGAGTGTGGCATGGAGCACTCTTGTCCTAACTTATTGCTTTTGGTGTCGGTGATATCCTCTCTCGATTTATATCGAGCTTTTTCAGGGATCGCGCTATAAGAGTTGTTATAGACGGGATCTCATCAAACGAGTTCAAGATCAATTCAGGGGTACCACAAGGCTCCATTCTTTCTCCTACCCTATTTCTTATTTTTCTTAATGACCTCCTATGTCATACTTCAAACCCTATCCACTCTTTCGCAGATGACAGCAGTATCTGCCATTCATATTCATTCAATCGTAGGCCGACATCAACTATAATCGCGGCGACGCGGCAGAATAGGAATGATTCGCTAACAGGTGACCTCACGAGAATATTGGAATGGGGTCACGCGAACAGGGTCGATTTCAATTCCCAAAAGACCCAATGCTGCATGTTAACACACCGCCGTATGCACGATCACGCTGCCTCATCTGTAAAAATGGGTGGCATAAACATTGAGGAATCAGAAGCTCTTGATGTTCTTGACATGAGAATTCAGTGTGATGTCCGATGGACTGAGCACATTTTTCAGGTCTCAAAGGAAGCATTCAAGTGCCTAGGCTTTTTAAAGCGGTGTAAGACATACTTCACCCCATCTGATCTCCTCACTATTTATACCGCCTACATCCGACCGAAAATGGAATACAACTCTCATGTGTGGGCCGGTGCTCCAAAGACTATTTTGAAGTTACTCGACCGTGTACAAGAAAGGGCGAAGAAACTCATAGGAGACAGTAGGGTAGCCAACTCTATTGACTCTCTTGAGCATCGTCGCAACGTGGGGTGCGTTTCGTTGTTCTATCGTTACTATAATGGGATGTGTTCTAATGAAATCAGGGAACTTGTTCCCGAAACCCGGTTATTCGCGCGCACTACGCGATCATCATTAAGAGCGCATCCATTTGTGGTCG
Source organism: Dexiosoma caninum (assembly GCA_963924685.1). NCBI lineage: Eukaryota > Metazoa > Arthropoda > Insecta > Diptera > Tachinidae > Dexiosoma > Dexiosoma caninum. Next base: position 9,293,018 of record OZ004726.1, on the reverse strand, counting down.
ATTTGAGGCCGACTCGCACCACGCATTACAGGAAAAATTCGTTTTTTGGCCGAATTTTGCGGAAGGACATAATTCAGGTATGTATACGGGTATGTTTTCTGGTTTCTTTGTTCTACTGAATTTTCTTATGTACGATAATCCAGGGATGTTTCGGCTTATTTAACCCTTGAACGACGAATGGGACACATATGTCCCATTTAGTTTTTTCGTCGTTACAGCCACATTTTTCAATGGTTATTTTTTTTTGACAAAATCAGTGTTGCTCGATAAAAAAAACAAATGTATTCTTTGGAATTCGTGTTAAAAGAGAAGTTTCATTTTTTCAATTAAATTATTAAACTCCAAAAATTTGTATTATTTTTTTAACAATAATAGTTTCCTAATATCGCGGGATCTAATTAATACCGCTGTATAAACTTTTTGTATTAGATGGATGCACCAATGACTTATGTAAATTGATCGACCAAGGCATTTTTAATCGGTTCTATACTTTTCTCCAGTTTACTGAAAATACGAAGGACATATCGACCCCTGTGCGCGAAATTATCGTATGTTACAAAAACTAAATTTCACAGGAGAGCGTTTTTATTCGTCTTATTTTTATTTGCCTGACAGCAGTAACTGTCACATACGATAAAATATACATAGTGTTATCTCCATAACTATAACAATTATCGCTTTTCGCAATTCGTCGTTCAAGGGTTAAATAAGCTGAAACATCCCTGGATTATCGTACATAAGAAAATTCAGTAGAACAAAGAAACCAGAAAACATACCCGTATACACACCTGAATTATGTCCTTCCGCAAAATTATCAACCTATACATAAGAAAACCAACTACCAAACAGCTCAGTACTATACTTTAGCTTGCAAGTTAAGTTACAGCCGTACAAGGAAGACAATTATCAAATTATCAAATTATCGCAAAACAGCAAAATATTTTGGACATTAACAAAATTCAACAGTGTTACCTTCGTGAGTATCTACAAAATAAGATATATTTCTGAAAATGCCACAAGCCAGACGCAAGATTCCATTCAGTGGCAAAAAGAAGAAGGACTATTTATTGCAAAAAAGGCAAACAAAAGAAGCACAGAAGTATATAAGAAATCATAATGAAAACGATGATGGGGAAACGACTGAAGATAATGAATACATTTCCCGCAAATTAATGGCGCGTTCTCAAGCAAGTTGTGATCCAGGAAGCCATATTAAAAATGTTAATCGCTACAATTTGTGTTTCTATCAAGAGTCCAAAAAAAATTTAGAACGGCAAAAATTAGAATGTTTCAAGCCTTATAATTCGGCAACGCCAAAACAAAGGGAAATTGATGCAAGTTGTTTTGACGGATATGACTTTCCCACACGTTCAGAATGGAGTTACAACATGGACAAAGAGACACTGGATCGGAATGAAAACAAATATTTTCGTGAATACGTTGCAAAGTTACAAGATAAACAAAAAACAGAAGAGAAAGGTTTATCACTTTTCGAATTAAATTTGGAAACTTGGCGGCAATTGTGGCGTGTTCTAGAAATGTCCGATATATTGTTGATTGTTGTGGATATTCGTTATTCGACTTTAATGTTTCCTCCCAGTTTGCACAATTACATTACTAATGATTTGGGCAAGAAAGTTATTTTAATACTAAATAAAGTGGATTTGGTTGCATCTGAAGTGGTAGTAGGATGGAAGGAGTACTTCAAGTCTACTTATCCCGGTTTGCCAGTGGTTATTTTTGCCTCAAACCCAGCACAAGCAAAAAAAGGTACACAACAACGCCGTAAGTTAGATTACAAACGCAGTATTGAGGGTGTTTATAGTATCTTTAAAGAATGCAAGAAAATTGTTGGCCCGCAAGTTGATATTTCAAGTTGGGAGCAAAAGATCCTCGAAGATATGGATGTCGACAATGTTTGTATGGATAATGATATCGAAACTATGGTGAAATGTACAGATGAACTAGAAAGTGTTAAGCCGGAGGCAAGTGACGCCCAGAAATATGAAAAATATTACAAAGGTATTTTAACCTTGGGCTGTATAGGTTTTCCAAATGTGGGAAAATCATCTTTGATTAATGCTCTAAAAGGTCGGAAAGTAGTAAGCGTTAGTCGCACACCTGGCCACACTAAGCACTTTCAAACAATTTTTCTTACAAACCATTTACGCGTCTGTGATTGTCCCGGTTTAGTATTTCCCTCATCAACTTCAAAATCCTTGCAAGTGTTGCTTGGCAGCTTTCCAATATCGCAATTACAAGTGCCGTATCCTTCAATTCAATTAATGGCAGAACATTTAGATTTGCCGAAGATTTTGAAAATTCATTTACCCGATGATTTTCATGAATGGTCTTCTGCAGCAATAGCAGACGCTTGGGCCGTTAAGCGTGGGTTTATCACATCAAAGTCCGCAAGACCAGATCGCAATAGAGCAGCAAATCATTTATTGCGTTCATGTGTGGTTGGTCAACTACAATTGATATTGCAATTCTATCCACCTGACTTTAGTAAAGACCAAGAAATGTGGAAAAAACATGCCGAAGTGGAAGAAATAAAGAAATATCAAAATTTGCCCAACGATGACGACCATGATGAAAATGAAGATGATGCAAGAAATAAGTTGGATAATGATGACACGTCCTCGATTGCTTCTACTACAAGAAATGCATTTGCATTACTCGAAGCTGACTAAAACTGTACGCATAAACGAAGGATAAATAACGAACCCAATAGAAAATATAAATACGCAATCACACTTAATTTATTATGTACTCTGATTTATAAACATTTACATAAATATTAGTATCACTTCTATTTTTATTTGACCTTTATTAAAATTTTTTAATTACATTTATTTATATATATATTTTTATGCAAAAAATATAGTTAATAATAGATAGTCATAGGTCATTTATTAAATTATTTTTAATAATTAAGTTATATTCTAATAGATATATGTTATTATTACATTGTAGAAATATGTTATTTTACATACATGTATATACTACATATGTACAAAAGAAAATAATTTTAAAAACTTGTTTATTTATGTATACATGTACACACATTTATACATGTGTATAAAGAATATTTTTAATATTAATGACAAAAAAATTTCATTTCCTTTCAAAAATATTTTCTTTTCCTTATTTTAAAAAAAATATTTTTGTTAATACAAATTATTATTTCCTGACGATGCTACCTATTTGGTAGCGAAATATTGAGAAATAAATAATAATTAAAAAACTTTTCATAAAAAAGACCATCGCTCAAAAATAAATATAATTAAAAAACATTTACATAAATAAATAAATGTAAACATTACCAACTATATCAGTATGTATATGATTCTAATTTCAAAATTGTGCTTTTTATTTTTATTATTTATTATTACCAACTATATTTACCAGAAATATTTAGTCCTTTATACATATTATAATCAAAAAAATTACAATTTTTACTCTAAAAAAAATCGTCTTTATTTTGTATTAAATTTTAGTGACCTGTTTATATATTTAAAAATAATAATAAACACATTGGCTATATAATTTTTCAGAAATAGGACGGCAAGGACAGAGGCACGAGGCAATTTCAGCAATAACCGATTTTAATCAAATTTAAAACATAAATAGGTATGCGTCTAGATTGACAAATAGCCTATATATCTTTGCAAAAGTTGAACCAAGAGGGAAGGTAGGGTGTTATTTCGGAGTATCCGAAAATATTTACCCGATTCAAATGAAATTTGTAACACCATAACGCCATAAAAATATTACACCAAATAAAATATAAACATTTTAACCATAATGTGTTTCTCATTACACAATAAGTTTTAAGATTTTTTAAAAGTCAAGAATTACAAAATTAAAGAAGTTTGCTTTAAATACATGAAAAGAGTAAGAAAAATGTTTTAGATGTAGGGGATTCCAGCCATGGTGTAAACAGACACAAAAATTGTCAAAAGCTAAAAGGTGCCCTCGATGTATAAGCAATCGCGCATTACGAGTATATTTTATGAATGGTAATGTTTTTGCAAGATTTTTGGGTTATCTCGTTTTCATATTCTTATAAAAAAAAATTGCAACCTAAGTGAGTCGGAACAAGTTGGGAGACAAGATCATGTTCATTTATATCAACATCGTGGATTGAAGCGTTTCGTTGTTCTATCGTTACAATAATGGGATGTGTTCTGATGAAATCAGGGAATTTGTTCCCGAAACCCGGTCAAACACGCGCACGACGCGTTTATCATTAAGAACGCATGCATTTGTGGTCGACTTGGCAGCGAATCGCACTACGCATTACAGAGAAAATTCGTTTTTTGGCCGAACAGCACGTACTTCTGTATAATGGACTACCCGCAGCGGCCTTTCCCTGTCATAATATTAACAATACGAATAAAATTAAAAATTAATAACAACAAATTTACAAAACTGTGTATTTGCAGTTCTTATAAAGAAAACACCAAAATAAATAGAGAAAAAATATTAAAATGGCATGACGACATAAAGTGCAATATGAAGATGTGATATTCGACATAAGTAATAAAGGAGGGGTATCATTTGACTGCAAAATAAAATCATTACTTTAACTATACAAAAAGGGGTGTAGAATTTTCAACGTCATGAATAGAAAAATGGAAAAAAAAGTTAAACGAGCACGTCTTTATTGTACATCAGTGGCAATATGTTACAGTATGTTTTAGCACAAATTTGTTACAAAAGGTCAATTACAGAATAAATGTTTAATTTATAATAACAAAATACACATAGCTATCGAAATGAAACGGGAATTAGGCTTTTTAATAAATTAGGGAGTGGTAATTAAAGAAAAAAAGTATAGATATGTATAAGCAAGTAAACTAAACGTATGCATGCACATATGTATGTATGTATGTATGTAGATGGAGCAGAGCCAATAGACTAATAAATTAAAAAAAAATAAAAAAACAATATAAATTCCACAAGAGGCGTTGTCTGGGTTGCATACGTTTAATTAACCACCAGCCAACATAACATATTGAGAAAGTGAAAACTATGCAATCTATATTGAAGTGAAATATTCTAAATTATAGAAATGCCAACCAATTTTTAATTCTTCAAAAAACATGTAAGACATACATATTTACATACGTATGTCAGTTTTAATGTTCACTTACCTTTTTCAATTGGAATTACAAAATGTATGGATGCGTATGCATGTATTTAATCCTAAAAGAATTCCGAGTATTTATTATATTTGTTTTTATGAAATATGACTTAATATTTCAACACTTTTAGGCAAACCTTTTAATTAATTTTTTATGGTTTTTATGTTATTCTTTTTTATTATTTTTAAATGCTTCTTCACTTTTTGTCACAATTTTTCGGTTTTCTTTGCTTTTCACCGAAAATACCTTTTCGCACTACATATATATTTTTTTTTGTGGAGCTTTGCGCGTTTTCCTTTTAATTTCAACTTGAAAAAGTTCCATTAATCACACGTTTCATACAATTTTCTAACGCACTCTTATGATTTTTATTAAACGAATTTTACTGCATATTACTTAATCTTTTTAATAAAATTTTTATCAAGTAATCTATTTTTTTGCGGCGTTTTCCCCAATTTCCACAGAACTGTCTTATTTGGATATACTTTGTTAAATGCAAAAATCTTTTGTTTGTTGCATGACTCAATCGCTGCTATCATTTTCTGCTGAATACAACCATGGGTGCGAAAATGTAGACAAAACGCAGAACAAAATCACCCAGCCAGCATTTGGAAGATTGTTTTGGCAGAAATCACCAAACTGAGTCTTTTAAAACTACCTCAGATGACTAAAACGGATTAATCAGTTGTGCGCTTAAAAAAAAGACCCGAAAATGAATCCGACAAATGCTTGGAAAGCGACTTGTTTAAAAAACGCAAACAATATGTATAGAATGTGCGCAATCATAAATTTATCATGTTGATGCCCGAAATGTGACTGTATTAAGAATTTTTATTTTGGAGTCATATTTAGCGCATCTTGACGATGAAAAATTGTTTCTTATGGGTTTTGCTACTGTTTATAACGGGACAAATTTCTTACTGATTTTGAAAGAAATGAGTTTTGTGAATTTATGTTTATTTGTGTGGTAAGCTCATGGTGCAAAGAACAATAAAAGTTGATTAAATTAAAGAGTAATAAATAAATAATAAAAAAAATAAAAGAATATACTTTCTTTATGTTATACCAAATAAAACAGGACTCACTAACGGCTAGTAATATGACTGTAAAATGGCTTGAAAAAGTGTCGTAATTGATTGTAAGTACTATTGCAAACTGCTTCGAAAATGAGTCAGAAACGCGAGTCATAAAAGACTCGTTTTGAAGAGTCGTATCTAGGGTACCATTTTCTCCCGACAAAACAGTCGTTTTCGATTCAGAAACGTGCGCATAAATGATTAATGTAATCGCGAAGAAGAATAAAAAAGACCCGCATATGATCAATAATTAATTAAAATGCTTGCTGGGTCAATGAGGTGTATTTCAAAGTGGTGGTGCAATGATGGTATTTAAAATCATTCACAATGTAAAGCAGATTGTATTTAAGTGTTGAATAAAATATTTTAACTGTTACTGAAAGTCGAGTTCAAATTATATTGAATTTAAAATATATATATTACAATATATATATATATATATATATATATATATTACATAAAGCTCAATTAAGCTTTGGGCACTCAAAGGCATAAACTATATATGTATATTCTGTGCTCAAAGGTTATATAAAATATTTAACATTTTGACACTAGCTTAAAATTTTTTTAATTTGACATATTTTAATATACATACATATGACCATATTTTCAAATATAAAAAATTTTATATTACGATGGAAACCGAAAATCATCCACAAAAACTAAATGAAACAATCAATAAACCGTTAAGACAAGCGATCTTAAAATTTGAAAATGTATCCATAGTTCGGTCACCGCTTTTGAAAATATATTTTTGGGAAAGTTTTGACATTGAGAGGTACATACATATGTAGAGCGGTATATTGAGATATTCTTGTCAATGAATATATATGTACATACATCCATATGCATGAGATAATTTAATTAACATTTTCTTTCATTCAGTTTAAATAATAAGCTATCATCCCAGGCCAGATACATTGAACATCATTTGGAGTTACCTGTTAGTCACTTAAAGAGCAATCCTTTAAAAATTATATTTTGGTTACGCAACTCGAGCAATGATGAATTTATATTGCGTTTGAAACGAATACAAAATTGCCAATGCATGCCGATAGAGACCAAAGTCGGTTTTAATCAGTATCGTCATTTGTATCATTGTCCCCATAGACGTTTGATATATATCTCTCACGATTCATTTGTAATGAAACCACATGCATTATTGCCCATAGCTATGGTTTTCTACAGTTTCATTTTGGGAACTTATATATTGAGTTATGAGTTAAGGTAGGATGCATAATGCTGGTAATAACTTAGAACTATTTTTAATGTTTTAAGTTCTAGAGTTGCGGATGGTCACACAATTGTGTTGCACTTTCATATAAACATTACTATTTTTGATGCTGTTAAAAGTGTTCTAACCACAAATATGATACCGATCAATATTAAAGAACACCGCTATATGTCTCAAGCTATATGGATACAGAACATAACGGATCAAAATTTATCACTTTTGTTTAGTACTAAAAATCGCGGTTTCCGTTTAATTAATTCTAATATGATAATACCGCCTCAAAGTATTTGGCCGTTAATTGTGTCATATAGACCGAACGATTTTGAAAATAAAGTAAGTTGTTTATTGATTTTAATTGTGTCTAGATTCCATGGTATACAGCGTAATTAAATTCTGTGATATATATATTTAAGATCACTAGAAAATTTTCTAATTTTTAAATAACATGTTTCAGTTGCAACTAGGTCTGAAATATGGCGATAACATTTCAATTAAATGTAGTACAGAAAATCGATTTAAAATACCCATATGCTGCAAAGGCTTTCTAGAAGAAGAGAAGGAAAATTATACAGTTCCTATCTTGGATTATGAGTGCAAAGATTACCCTTATGTTATATATCCCAATAGGTTAGAATTTATAACAGAATTAAACGAAGAGAGAACTCTTATGGTTGCAGTACATAATCGCGATGAGAAATGTATGCAGTTCAAATGGCAAAGGTAAACGTTATTCTCCACTTTTCCCATCAAACTTATTAACTTAGAAATTAAAATTATTAAATTCAATAAAATTAATAAATTTTTATTAAAATGCAACTATCTTCTAGTTATGGCATAAACGAATATTTCAGTTTCACTTTTGAACCCACGGAATTTTCCCTCAAACCAAATCATTCGAAATTGTGCGTCGTACATGTGAAAACGTTTAATAACCCTCTTCACTTCAAACGAATACCAGCAGTTTTGGAGGTCCATTCTATACAAGATAAATCTACACAAATTGCTCAACAGCTTCTATCAGAAATTGAGTCTATAGATGATCCCAAATGGGCTGAGAGTACCTATGTGGAACATATGTTTTTACATTTAGATTTAAAAGTTGAATTTAATAAACTGCAAAGAGTCAACGTGGAAAGAGCATCTGATGATGAATCCTCTGTAGCGAACTATATATGTGGAACAGACAATTGCCCCACCATATTTGAAAAATTATTTTGGGAATATCTGTCCAGATCAAAACATATGCGCAATACATCAAAAATACCTAGAAATTTAACATACAAACAGGTTTTAAATCAAGAAACAAATGCAAAAAATATTAAACCTACATCGATGGATAAAAAGTAAGCAAATTTCAATCATAACTTAAAAACTTAACAGTGTTTTTATTATTTTCTACAATTTAGAGAAATTTTAAAAATACTATCATCGCTTGTCGCAGAAGCATGTCGTGATGTCGCTAAAAATTTCCCGTTTGTACCCCCAGAAACATGCGATCCGTTTTAAAATTTTCCTCTTAAACGGCGTGTGTACAGGGCCAGTGGCAGCATGGAGTCCCTTTGTAAGCACGATTGATGTACTAAACTGAACATAATTGTTTAAGCCATGTTTTGAACACGAAATATTTTTCAATCAAATAAAATAATTTTTCGAATAGCTTTACTCACTTAAAGTTCGCTCTTCTTAAGCGTTCCAGATAACGTTCTACAACAACACCTGGTAAAAATATTTTACGTACGACTTTAGGCAGTTTATCGGATAGAGTGCGAGCCTAATTATTTTTAATCAAATTAATTAATTCTTTATGGAAAATATTTTAATGCATAAATAAGAAACGTATATATTTTAACATTTAGATTTTACTTACGTGTTCTAAATGTTGATGCGCAGCTGTTGCCACTTCGAATATACATTCTTCTACGCCCTTATCATCAGGTTTAGCTCTAAGCACTCGCTCTTGGCTAACGCCATGTTTAATAAGTATTTCTTGTGGTATATACAAAGCTTGACTGCGTTTAGTATAAGGTATTGCCCTTAAAAGTGTTACTATTCCCTGAGCTTTCCCCAAGTGAGAGGCAACATGATCGACATTTAAATCCTTGACACCTGTTAATTCTATTAATAAATATAATAACGATGAACACGTTTGCTCTGCATAATTTTCCAAATCTTCAAGAGTAATAAAAGGCTCGTTAGGAGAACGATCGCGAGCATTAACTAAGCGTTTTAAATAGATTTTATTAAGATTGAAACAATCAAGTGTCTGGAAAATTATTATAATGTTATTTAGCCTGACTGTGTATATAATTAAACCCAAGTGCTTACATGTTTTAATTCCCTTAGAACGGGTTGGTCTGCCACGTAAGATTTCTCCTTAGCATAACATTTTTCAATGGAATCGAACCAAAATTTTAAACGCATTTTTGCAATAATGCCTTCGGATATCTAGAAAATATTTGTCTTTGCATAGTTTAACGTAGTCATGCTGATTTACTTACATTTGTTGAACATTTAGCTACTTCAACATTGAATGCCCTTAAAACAAAAGCGTGTCTGCGATATTCTTTGGGTAAAAGCAAAGTACATAAATAATTTTCATAGTCGTTTTTCCTTAAATAATAAAATTTCATTCAAATATCGATTTTTATATAATCCACCGGCATTTTTTTCCAACTTACTCTACTAAACTAATGCAATATTTTACACCCAATAACTGATTATTTAGAGGCGTCTGTTTATTATGCTGTTGTCTTATTAGTATATTTATCACAGAACGTGGATTTAAATTAGAAAATAATCTTTTCATTTTGTATTATTTTTTTTTTGGTAAAAAGTTTTGTTTACATTTTGTTACAAAAACTGCTCAACAGCTGTAACAATGTGAATTACTATGAGGTGTGTTCAGTTGCGCTTAGTTCATATGTCAAGGAAAATGACATGTCAGAACCAAAGCATAATAAAAAAAATAAATAAAAACAGAGAAGTGGTGAGTTTATATGGTTTTTTTCTTATTATATAAAACAAAAGACGATTTATTTTCCATTATTAAATAAAAACTTAATACATTTTTGGTTATCAAGTTGTTGAAGTAATTGAGCGATATATAAGTATGTATGTAATTCCTTCGTTGCAGTGTGTAAGGTCATGTTACTATGGTAGTTTGGTTAACAATGGCTATCGTTTGCGCTCGAAAAGATATTCTTCAGAATTTTATGATGCCGAATGAGAGATGCCGCATTGTTGGAGTTTTCCAACATGATAATGACACAAAACAGTCTTGAAAGCTGGTCAAATATTGGATTCATAAAAATTGTGTTCAATAAGTGTATAAACTGTGTGACAGTCAAAAATCGGCGTAGCGCAATGTAAAATAATGATGGTTCGAATATGAATTCTTAAAAAATATTAATTTTTAAAAACATATATTATATAATATAACAAAAAATCCTTTTACTATTAAACTTTTCTAAATAATTGATTTAAAATATGTAAAAGTATTTTTTAAGTAATACTCACTCAAAAATATATACATATGAAAAAATTGTATAGTGGTATATAACTTGCGTGGCATTCTGCTTATTTTCAAATTATTTAATTTTAGTACTTCTTTATTTGTTTGTTTGGTATTTTCTACATATGATTAATTCATTATAGTGCTTAAAATCCAGAGAATTTAAAAATAATAGATCTGCCTATTCTTTCTTTAAATGGGACTGCGAGCGGACGTATGGGATAATACTTATATGCCACAAATTTAAAACATGTATACATACATACATATTTCTGAATCTCCAAAATCACGTAGGCTATACAGAACCAGGAGGCGATAAGGTGTAATATCTGCCTCTTCGAAACTGTCCAACCGATGACCACAATAAGATGAGCGAAGCCGCCGGTAAAATTTAGTTTGCAATAAAATAGAGAGCATAAATAAGTAAACATATTTGAAAACATCTTTACCAACAAACATTAAAATATAAATGAATTGCATATCAAATCTGGTGTGACCTGTTTTGCACAATATTGTATAATCATTCACACTTACACTATACTTAACCTAATTACAAACTTTTCTTCGGAAAGAAAATACTTCTCTCTACAAGTTGAGCATAAACTGCATCTTTTTTTCATTAAATACACGGGGATAAAACTTAACTTTAATTGTTAAATAAAAAAAAATTTGACTACAAATATAAAGAACATTAAATTATAAATGCAATATGGGAAAAATATTAAAAGTCCACTTTCTTCCTTATTGTCACAACACTTTCATATTCAGTACTGAATTTCATCCAATAAATTATTTTCAATTATTAAATTATCCAGTTTATAATGAGCTTCACAAAATTCCTCAATACGTGAACAAGCCTCTTCTATCATTTCACGTGGCACAGTTAATACTATGCGTATGTAGTTTGGATATTCGAAACAACTACCTGGTAAACAAAAAACACTTTGTTCATTCACCAGCTCCTGAACAAAGTGTGTATCATCTTGGAATTCGGGAAATTGATCAATGTTTATACCAATCATCATATACATTGCACCATTAGTCATAACGGGATTTAAACCCCGCACTTGTTTTAGAATACTATACGCCAATTCGGCATTATCTCTGAGTATATTGATCACGCTTTCAAAGAAACTTTGTGGTGTATTTTCCAGAATAGCGGGAATAGCCCCTTGTACTAGTGTATTCGAACCCAATATACGACCGCACATGTTCTTTAGACCCCTTGTTCCCTCAGCCAAGCGATTCTCACGATCGTGTATTATAACCCAGCCCGTACGCCAGCCAGGTACCAAAAACCTTTTTGTTAAACCTCCACATGTTAAAACTGGAACATTTTTTGACAAACTGCTTATAGCAATATGTTTGGAACCAGGAAAGACAAAGTGTTCATAAATCTGTAATAAGAAAAAGAAATAACGGTGAATGAAGAGTTTGTAACGATATTTATCATTTAAAGTCGTTTATCAACTCACTTCATCTGCTATTATGGGTAAATAGTATTTTTCACAAATGGCTAATAAGTCTTCTAAATGGTCTTTCGGAAATACACTTCCACACGGATTACTAGGATTGTTTATTAACAATGCAGCAGTATTTTCATCAATTAAGGATTCCAGTTGATTCAAATCGGCCCGCCAATTCTTATCAGGCAATAAATCATAGTAACGCACCTCAATACCCACACCTTCGGTTAGTGTTTGATAAAGACAAAATCCAGGTCTAGGTATTAAAATATTCTGACCCTTATCTGCCAAAGTTAAAGCACAATATTCCAAAGCAGATGAGCAACCACTAGTTATTACAACATTATCGTGATGAATTTCCTCTGAACTTTGATGGGCACTATATTTGGCAATGGCCCTCCGTGCCTCCTCATGTCCTTGTGAGTGTGCATAACCATTGTATTTGCCACCTTTAATGACTTCTATAACAGCTTCAATGCTTTCATCCGATGTGCGAAGATTACCGAAAATTGTGGGATCACCTGAAAATTAAACAGGTATTTTACATTAATTTTGCTGAGTAGACAATTTACGAAATATTAAAATGTATGGACCTATATACATACATATGTATCAATTTGCATATATGTATGTATGTACATATATTTTCGTATAAACCAGCTAAGCAACTAAACTGTCAATTCAGTATTCTACGGTAGGGTGATCAGTCCGGTTTTCAAACCTGGCTGTGACAAACTATGGCTGTGAGTATTCTTTGAATGTTACTTTCTCTAATGTCGAATAGTTCACTTTTTTCATTGAGAATTTTTATTTTGCGAAAGTACGTTTTTCATTAAAATATAGTTTTGTTGGCAACTGTATATACCAATAAATGCTAATACAGGGTGGGCCAAAAGTAATCACCCGCGGTATAAGTAATCACCCGATGTTCTTTTGCTGTCATTTTTTTTTCAAGACAAATTTTGGAACTGCTTATGATATGGGCTGAATGACCGCCGCCAGAGTTGATGACCGTAATGCAGATCCAAAGGTTTTTATTAAATAAAATTGCAGGAAAAAGACATCGGGTGATTACTTTTGGCCCACCGTGTACATACCACTAAGATCAATTAATTTTGAGTTTTTCTGTATTTTCAGTATCTGAACATAAGTTGGTAGAAGATATATGAATATTACCCCTCTAATAATATTTCCACAAGTTAGTTAACTAATAATTTTTTTTATTTTTATTTTATTGATTAAACTACCTAACTAAAGACTGTGAATATTTTTGAACATCGTTGTACTACACAATTATTTCATTTGAAGAAAAACAAAACTAAACATATGTATGTAACTACTTAGTAAACAAAATTAATACAATATTTAAAGCAGCAGTGCAGTAATAACGAAATCAAGAGATACAACATTTTATGCAAATTATTTGTTTTGTATAAAATGCACATTGGGTCGCATGTAGATATCAAAGTTTATGTTGTTGTGTTGTCTGACATACTATGTATCCACATGTTTTAGAGAAAACTCAACGAACTGAAATTATAATTCAGATCTCACCAGCAACCCAATAATAAATAAAAAAAAAGAGTACAACAAAGTTTATCGACTCACAGAAAAAGCATGCTAAGAAGCTGATTGGCTGAAACAAGGAGGTGTGTTGTGAATGTTTGAAAGAAAAAGCAACAACAACAAAAATGGCGTTAAGTGTATAAGAATGGGAACTAAACACATTCAATTCTGTTATAAAATTTATTTTTGGTAGGTTTTTTTTTTAATTAAATTAATATAAAAAAACAGGTAACATTAATATAAATTTAAATATTTATAACTTTGGTCTTATTAACTTTAACAACAAAATTTTAAATCAAGTTTTATTAATGATCTTGTTAAAAAAGCCCTTCATTCGCAATTTTTATATGAAATATTTTCCATAAAAATGTTTTTATTTTTTCTTTTGTACTTTTGGATTTCTTTGAATTTAAAATACCACGCGCTAAACTTGTTGTTTGTTTATGGGAGTAAAGTGGTTTGATCTGTGCACATATGCACATCCATTAAAATAGCTACCACAGATGCACAGAAACGGTTAAATTTAAAGTTTCTGTATTTGTTCAGAGTAACTTAATGGTAAGTACAAATCATCAGTCAAAACCTAAGAGGGATTGGGCAAGTGGGCGTGGTACCTCCCATACAAACTAAATATTGATTTCATTATATCTTGAGAACGGTTAAATTTAATGTTTCTGTATTTGGTCTGAGTAACTAGATGGTCAGTACAAATCATCAGTCAAAAATGGCCAGAATTAAACAAGTGTTTTTTGTGGCTTATAGACAGCTATTAAATAGTTGTAGCGAAGCACGCCGGGTTTTAGCTAGTAATAAATAAATAAATAATATGAGATCGATACCCTTTCTTATATCTTGTTATATATTTTTTAATATCACACTGTTGCTTTTAAATAATTTTATTTATTTTTTAATCGAGCAAGCAATTTTTGTTGGAAAATTTTTGAATATTAATTACTTTTTGAATATTTAAATTTTAAAAGCAGCAGTCAGATATTCATAGCTAGTTTTATTAAATTTTCAAATGTGCAAATCTTTAAGTTTTTTAATATATATATGTATGTTTGTACATATGCATGCATATATATTTCTATACACAGTGATGGTCAACAAAATAGAAGCGTGCATATGTATATTGTTTCAAAATTGTTTAAATAAAGTTTAAATAAATAAAGTATTAAGAAAAATTGTTTAAATTTCAATATATCTTTAACAAAAACAGTACTTTTCATTATATAGAAATTAGTTAAAGAAAATCTGTAAAGATATCGATTTTAAAAATGAAATGAGGTGAAAATAAGATTACATTCGTCTTCTGTTCTTTGAAATCATATTCAGAGTTACATGTTTTTTAAAAATGTTGTTTATTACATTTTCTGTACTAAAAAAATATTAAAATTTGCATACAGGATAAAAAATTGTTTTAGAAAATGTTCCCTTCTTTCCGTAACCTTCCAAAACGAATAATTTCAATATCGATTGATTTGTGTCACATTATTTCTATAAACATTAGGGGTGTCAAAAACGATACGACAATAACGCTGCAGTTTGAAAACATTTTCTTTCGATAGGAATTACAGAGTAAAAAATTTGCTTTTTGGGGCGGACGGAAAAGGTGACATGATTTGATTTCGCATCTGTTACTTACTCACTCATGATTATATTACTTTAATTTTTTGCGCTTGATCAACAGGAAGGTATTAACACAAAATTGAAAAATTTTCAGTAAAATCCAAAAACTAATTTTTTTTCAGAGCCGATAGCCACGGCAGCTAGTGCTCCTTGACTTTGTATTAGATATATAATTTATTATAGGTCTAATAAAGAATAATAATAATTTTTTTTATATTTGAAAATCCAAATACTTCTTGGGTTTTTTTGAGATGAACAAGTAAACTGAATATGATGAAATTTTTACAGTAGATAGATATTGATGTTGTTAGTTGATTTCTTGCAAAAAGTGAAATTTTAAAAATTTAGAGTTAATACCATCTTTTTGATCAAGTGCGATATGTACATAGATTTCATTTATCCAAAAAATGCGACATTCATTCACTTGAGAAAAAATTGCAGCTACGTTATTGATTGAATAAATTACTTTTTAAGTTCCATTTGATTTTGACACAATTTTCGAAAATATTATTTTCATCATATTTCGAAGTTTTGACGTTTGGCTATTTTCGCGATAATATCAGTATGTAAACATCCCATGCATTAACAAAGTAGGGGCCTGTTCCCCACACACCCTCCGCTGGTTGGCGAACGTGGGCCCTACGATGATGAGGTTCCACCGCCCTTTACCGGGGAGGAGCTGAGGATCGCCGCCGGGGCTCTTAGGACGGGGAAAGCCCCTGGCCCGGATGGGGTACCGTCGGAGGTGCTCAAGATCCTGGCTGAGAGCAGGCCGGAAGCATTGCTTCCGGTATATGATGCTTGTTTAGTCCAGGGCGTCTTCCCAAGACGCTGGAAAACACAGCGGCTCGTGCTTGTTAGCAAGGGCAGGGGCGATCCGACCCAGCCATCGGCTTATCGGCCACTTTGTATGTTGGATGGTGCCGGCAAGCTGCTGGAGAAGCTACTGCAAAGAAGGCTGGCGGAGGCCGTGAGGATGGCTGGGGGGCTGTCGGATAGACAGCATGGCTTCAGACCTGGCAGGTCAACGCTCGGGGCGATTGCTGATGTGGTTGAGTGCTTCGAGCGCGCTCAGAGCGAGAGGCGCTATTATCCGAAGCGCATAGTTGTCCTGGCAACACTCGACGTTCGGAATGCCTTCAACAGCCTACGATGGGCTGATGTTCTAGAGGCGCTACGGGGGAGGTTTCGTATTCCCAGATACTTGTATAGAATTCTCCGTAGTTATCTGGACGATCGGGTACTGTTGTACGATACGCCGACGGGGCGGAGGAGCAGGACGATCACGTCCGGCGCGGCCCAGGGATCTGTGCTGGGCCCGGACCTATGGAATCTGACCTACGATGGGATCTTTGGGGTGGAAATGCCCGAGGATGCTCAGCTCGTGGGATACGCGGATGATATAGCGGCGGTGATCTTGGCGCGGGATATGGATGACGCCAGGGGGAAGCTGAACCGGGTCATGATTAGGACCCGGATGTGGCTTGAGGACCACGGCTTGGAATTGGCCGGGGAGAAGACCGAGGTGATGTTGATGACGCGGGCACACATACCACTCGATGTCGGCATGCAGATAGGGGATGTGTCTCTGGTTACCCAGAGTGCCATAAGGTATTTGGGCGTCAGACTCGACTGTAGGCTGACTTACTGGGCCCAAATACGGCATGTGGCGACTAAGGCGGCGAAGATGACTGGCATGCTGAGCAGACTCATGGCGAATGTCGGAGGCCCGACACAGAGCAAGAGGAGGCTGATTATGGCGGTCACGAAGTCGATCTTGCTGCATGGGAGCGAGATTTGGGGAAATGTACTGGGTGAGAGAACCAAACGCAGGGTACTCGAGGCGGTACAGCGGACGGCGGCCCTTAGGGTTGCTTCGGCTTACCGCACGGTCTCGGGCGCTGCGGTCCTGGTGATATGTGGGGAAATACCCATAGACCTCTTGGCGCGCGAGCGGTGTGAGGCTTGGAACTCGAGGGGGGAGGACCCTGGTGTTGGTGCTATTGGTCTGAGACCCCAAACTGTCCGGCGATGGCAGGACAGGTGGACCGCGGACACGGTCGGCAGGTGGACGGCAAGGCTCATTCCCTGCGTGGAAGTATGGATTCGGAGGAAATTTGGGGAAGTTAACTACTTCCTGACACAATTCCTCTCGGGCCACGGATACTTTCGAAAGTACCTGTACCGGATGGGCAGGGCAGATGGTCCCGACTGCATTTACTGTAGTATTACGGATGATGATGCAGAACACACTTTCTTCGACTGCACCAGGTGGCATGCTGAGAGAGGTGCAATGGCGCAGCGGGTTGGCGGGTTCGCTCCTGCCACCGTGATAGGGAGGATGCTCGATTGTGAAGACAATTGGGACGCTGTGGCACAGTACGTGGGATACGTTCTGCGGAGGAAGAAAAGGGACCTCGATGCGCTGCTGCATATCGGGGCCCCCTCTGACAGGGACCAGGCGATACGGGCCGGGGCCATGGCGCCGGCTGCAATCTTGGCGGACCCAGACGTGGGTGATTGAGAGTGGTCCTAATTGGGACGTGGCTCTGGGCCTTCCCGAAGTAATGCGGAAAGCGGTTCCGGGGAGGAATCTACCCAGAGGAGGAGGAGGGAATTTTTTAGTGGCAACACCACTCGACGCAGAAGACGACGGTCTCTGTAAGTGCGAAGGCATTTTCAACCCTACCTCACACGCCAAAAAAAAAAAAAAAAAAAAATGCATTAACAAAGTGACAGTGTGACCAAATTTGCCGCATTAGAAAGATTTTGAGTTCGGTAGTTTTAATAAAATTTGGAACATTTTTTGTTATTTGCAAATAAATGTGAAAAGGCGATGAACTTCAAAATCTAATCGGCTCTTTACCTCGATTGCTGCCAGTTTGACTAAAATATCTATGACGAAAAATTTTGTTAAATCGAATTTTATACACATTTAACATTAAACTTATCGGAAGAGCTCCAGCGATGCCCTTCAAGCTGAACATATTCCCTTTCTGGAATATAGCATTCGTTCTGTGTCCAAATTATGGTATTCGATATCGAATGAAATTCCTATACATTTTAATAAAATTTTGTTTGAAATTTCGTTTCGTATCGAATGCCTTAATTTGACCCCTGTTGCTTAAAGTTTTATGAAAAAATAAAAAAAACAAACGATGAATATAATTTTGTTCAATCTCAATTGCAGTTCATTGAGAACTGATTGCTTGTATTTTAACTATAAAACAAAATAACTAAAAATATATATGTACATATGTATATTTAAACTTACCAATGGACAACGGTATCATTGGCTTATTCGGATTTGGTTTAATTTTCATAGATTCGACTACATAACGAATGCGATTGCGAGTATTTTTAGCCAATGTCGAAGACTTTATATTCCATGATGTACGTCCTTTAAGAGCTAACGAATTTATAGATGAAGATGATGATGACGTGGCAACGGAATTTTCCAAATCAGTTGTAAACATTATCACACAAGAGTTATTGTGAAAAAATCTTTCCTTTTACTTTAAATTATTTAAATAAAATGTAAAATAAAAACAACACACCCTTTTTTGTATTAAGATAGTAAATTGTTAGGAAAATATTGTTTTCTAGTGTTTTAAAAGTTTTAACACGTTATTTATGTTTCAGTTCAAATAAATTTAAAATTTGTATCTTGATTATCGTTCCAAACAAGCATTGATGCTGTGAGCAAGTTTAAAAAATTTTCTATTCTCTTTCTTGTTTTTCAATAAAAATTTTGTTTAAATTAAATCACACTATTGTTTAATTTATATAATCGCTTGTTTATTTAAATTTTATTTCAAAGTATTTGAATTCTGTGTTGAAACGTAACTGATCATTTTTATTCACTGACTGCTACTTATATCGTTTCATTTTCGTCTTTATTAGATGTTTTTGTTTGTTACGATCAACGATCGACCGATGGTTAAAACAAAACCACAAATATTAACAATAACAGCGTAACGTATGTACAACGAGCAAGCGTATACCAGAATCTACGACATCCCTTAATACGTAATAACACTGTTGCTAAGATCACACTCGTTACAATTTCTAATGGCTCTCACTGTCTCTAAAATATTTTAACAACAACAGCATATTTTGTAGCAGGAAATCATCAACGATTGATTCTGCTACAGTTTTAGTAACAAATAAAGCTGCTCAAATTTGTATCTAAGTTTCATATTGTATGATTTCTTCTTGCGATTACAATTTTTTGATGCATTCAAACCTTTTCCGAGTTCTTTCCCAAAAAAAAAATTTGTTGGATTTTTTTATAATTTTTTTTTTTTTTTTTTGGGACCAGCACTCAGGAGATGACTCCTACACATGCGAAGCATTGTGCTGGAACTATAGGAAAGGGATAGTAGGAGAAACGACAGGAGGTGAAGCTTACTTATTTTTGTAGCTCTGCTTTCGCACGTTCTTTGTTTATACTTTTTTTTTAGCAGTGCTGAAGCTTCGGTTCAGTAGTAATTTTTATTATTGTTTTACTTGGCCGGTGCTACACAATACCGACGAAGGAGGGCGTTCTGATGCGATTGTGGATTGCTATCAGCTGAAGCCGGTATTGTTCAGTGACCAGTGACTATGCCTTCGCCACTGAAACCTTCCGACAACAACTGACACACAAATACTGACTAATGCACATCAGAAAAATGCGAGATGTTTATTTTTAATTTAAAATTTTTAGTCTGAAACTGGGGTTGAACCCAGGTCTGTTTTTGGATTTGTAGTCAACGTGCAGACTACCATCCATCGTGCCATCGCCACCCTCTATATTTTGGACGCGACAACAATAAAATCGCATCAGGCAGGTTTTTCCGACAAAAAAATAATGCCCGAAAAATGTTGGGCATCCCGGATACACTAAAATTAACTAAAACTCTGGAACATGAGTAAATACTTAAAATATTATGGTAGCGATAAAAAAGCTCTAATTTCGTTATAAGTTGGCAATCATCTTTAAAAATCTCATGATGTTTTATCTTCAACCAGAAATGCTTTTTCTGCCCGATTTTGTCTTTTGTCCTACTCGTTTGCAACATTTGCACCAAGCTATATATATATATATATGTATATAAAAAGAAGTGTACACTTTGATGCCACCACTAACTGCGAAAACGGGTCGACCGATTTCAGATCAAAATTTAAGAGTACGTTGGGGATGGTCTGTAGATGGTTTATGTGTGAAGTTTGCACGAAATCGGCTCAGTGGTTCCGGCATTTAGATTCCTATATATTCCTATACAAATATCAACAAAATGCCCTATATTTTTCATATTTTTTATTGTCTATTGAAACGTTAAAAAACCATGTATCGGAATGTCTTATGTCTACAATGACATTCGGGTTTTCTAATTGGAATGTTGAGCTGAATCTTTTCAGTAGTTGGTTCGATCGTCATTTTATTTGTGCGCTGACCATTAGATTTTTTACGTGCTGTACACCAGCATTGACGATATACTAGTCATATAAAACGTAAAACCATGTAACTACACAATTTTAGATTTTAAAGGTCTCACAAAGTCTCACAGTTCTAAAACTATTTGGTATAAAAATCTATCCATTGAAGGAAGTTCAGTTGTATTTTTAATTTTTGGATTTATGTACTACATTTACTTTGTTGAATTAATTCATTTTATTTTTATTGTTGTATTTATTTATTTTTAACAATTTCCATTCCGTTGGTAGCAATTACTGACTCAATTTACACATTTAATATACACATGTACAATTTTAAACATCTGTTTTGTATTACCGTGAATATACATACATACATAAGTATGTATTTAATATAACAAATACTTTTTAAGTTATATCTTGTTTTGATTTATTTGCTAGAAGTTAATATGTGGGAGTACGCAGTGCGCTTTCTTCTCAATTTTTCACTTTCAAAAACATGAACTAATTTGAAAACGTGAACAGCCGTGGTTCATACTTTCGGGAGTTCACTGTATTTCTAATCAAGAAGTAGACCACAAACAGATATAAACAAATTTTGAAAAACTGGATGTGGCGAAAAACTCACCTGCGCAGTCGATCCTACCTGTTGTGAATTTGCCTTGATTTGCACTTTATTATTCCACTATAAAGGCCTTTTACAGCACTTTAAAGAAGAACAATAAAGTGCAAATATTTTTCACATTTTTCTTTCTTAAGGACTTCTTTATCTGAATTCTTTTTTAATGTCATCTTAAATTTTCTCTAGATTATAACTTTAGGTCTCTTGGAAAACGCATCCAAATACGCCGATTAATTCATATGAACAACGGCGCAATAGAAATTATAACTGCCGCATTCATAAAAATATTCAAATTTCCATACAAAATTTAATCAATATACCATCTATAATTTTTAAATGTGTTTCAGGAACTCATTAATAATACATTCAAGACAACATAAATAAAAGAATTCCGAGAACCCATGCTAAAACATTCATTCGTTCTAAGCACTCATTTAAATAACGACTTCTGTATTGTGAAGTGTGAACACATACTCGCCAATTACACCACCACTGTTTTAAATCATGCGTTCTTCACCTAACTTGGACCAGTTTATTTGCAATTGAATCCATACATTAACTATTTCATTTGCATATCTTTTTCTCTTGGCTATGTATGCTCATTTGCAGAGCTGATTATTTTTAAATTAATTTTCTTTATATTCGAAGTGTTGATAAATGCTGATTTTCTAAGCATTGTTAGACGCTTTAAAGTCGTTTTACAACAGTTTAAAGTGCAAATATTCTTAATAAATAAAGTGGAAAGTGCAATGTACTTTTTGAGAATTGCAAAAAATACAAAGATTAATTTTTTTTAAATTAAATTTGAACTCACTTACATTATAGAAAAGTTCCATGTTTGTTGATGGCAGAGCGCCAGGTGCAGTTCCGACCTAGCATACACGAAACCATTCATTGTTTTCACTCCACTCATAAGTTTGGTTTTCTTTAACTTCCCTCTCTAGGATATCTCTGATTTTAGCCCAATTTTCAAAAATCGTGTTTTCATCATATTTCGACATTTTGAGATCATAGGTGCGGATGGATTATGATAATTTTTATGTGTGTAAATATATCATAACTTAAAAACGGAAATATATATTCCGTTCACTTACACATCGAGAGACAATGAACTGATTTGATTCGGTAGATTTCGAATAATTGTGTAATAATCAAATCATAAACTCAAAAAAAAAATCAAATCGGATTTCGAAAAAATCATTTGTTTTAATGCAGACACGGTAGGCAATTAGAAATTTTAGTATGTCCAAATTTCCAGAAATTAGAATCTGCAGCTCTGAAATTAAAAATAAAAATTTTAATTTGTGGAATTTTTTGTTTTAATTGTATAAACTGAAATTTCTACAGTTGTGCAAACTGTATGTGAACGGATTTTTTTTTGATGTTCCAACAAATTTCCACAGCTATTGAAAGCGTCAATAACTTAATAAAGTGGTGCAAAAGCAGTGCATTATTTCACACTTGCCAATCTTTGAACGCTCTGTAACGATACCGTTTTGGCAGAATTACCCAAACTCCAAAATAAAACCAAAAATGCTACAGACTTGCGAACATTTCTAAATATTTCCACAAGTTTTTAACTTTTATTGTCAAGAAATTAAATTGTTTTCTTTTTACATAAAAACAGAATGCAATTCAGAGTTTTTTTTTTACGGTCAAATTCACCATTATTTTTATATATGTATGTATGTACATATAAAAAATCGTCTAGAATTTACAAAATTCGGAAATTCGAATTGCTCTAAAAACCAAGTGTTGCTAATTTTCCCACGGCTACTATAACACAAAAAAGTCTTCGTAACATCGGTTTTAGATATTTACTGATATTAATAGATTTAAAAAAAAGTATCGGTTGCCTCAAATGCGATTAATAGGCAATCTAATAAATGAAATGAAATGAAAAAATTAAAAATTCGACCAAAAACTGTAAAATGGTTCCACAGATATCGATAAATTGTGAAAAAAAAACTGCATTTGTTTTTAATTATTCCAAAATTTCTTGTCACATCGATTTTAGATTCGCATTTGGGTTAAGTTTAGCAGCAAGATTCAGGGACGTTTCCCATATTTTTTTTAATAACTTTTCAAACTATATTCGTAGAAATTTACATAACAAGGTTGTTGTTATTGATCTGCTTTAGCAACGAATATATGTATGCATATATCCATACATACATACATGCATACATATAGTTCATTGATTTTTATATACATATGTACATATTCAAAACTTCTTTATATTTTTATATTGTACGTACATACGCTTGAGTTCGTATATGTACTTATGTTCGTTAAACTTCGTAAAGTAAAATATTCCAAAATATTTATTTATATTATAAATGAATTGTACATATAATAAAAAAAAGATACACTATAAGTAATAACCAGTATTTGAAATAATTTCTTTAATAAAAATAACTAACCACACAGCACTGCCAAAGCGCCATTCATTTGAAATAAAGCAGCCTCATTATCGTTAGCGATACTGCCGGCATATGGTTAACTTGTTAAAAATTGCGTGAATTGTTGTTAGTACCTGTTAGTGAGAAGCGATGTTTCTTTCGCACACGCTTCACTACATTTGCATATTTTAGAATTAAATTTAATTTACATTTTATGCCATCCTGCAAACCAAAAATTTTACATTTCGTATTAATATTTGTTTTTTTTTTATATTTAAACAAGGCATATTGCCATACCATAGGACTCTTAGCAAAGTATATTTGGATGTGTCAGAAGCTAAACGGCCTAACTCCACAATACCAAAAGTAGAGCAAATTTGTAATTCTTAAAAAAATGATTTCTAAAATTCTTGAAAATGATATTAATTTAAAAAATGGCTAAGTGGTCTCTTCAAATTTATATAACGTAACATTGTATTAATTCTAATACATCATTTTAAATAAACATAAAAAAAAACTAAAACAGAATTTATTTAAAAATAAACATAGTAATATTTTTAACTTTTCTAAGTATTTTTTGATATATATTTATTAAGCCTGAGGTCTTTTTTTATTTTATTTTGTTTTTTATTATTCGATATTTCGTTAACAGCTTGTTAACATCATCAGGAACAAGCTGTTAACGAAATATCGAATAATAAAAAACAAAATAAAATAAAAAAAGACCTCAGGCTTAATAAATATATATCAAAAAATATAATAAAAAAGGTCAATTAATAATATAATTAAAATTTGCTAAGTATTAAAATATTTAGTCATCATATCATAATCGTCACAATCAGATGCATCTGATGTACTGCAATATCTATTAGATGCCTTAAAATTTTTGTAGAATTCATGTTTGATAGGCGGTATAAATTTTAATAGGTACATCATCATGTCCTTTTTCTTTTCTTTTGTAATTATTCTGCCAGGAGGGTACAGTAGAGGTTGCTCTACGTTTTTTTGATTGCACCGGTTTACCAACTCCATTTTTTTTTATTATTTTTATTCAAAGAAATTCTTCGTGTGTGTTGAAATTGTATTTAAATTGTATGTTGTATGGTTTGGATCTTTCTAATTTCATCCATTTTATCTTCAGCCAGTTAATTGGTACTCCTCAATTGGTTTTCTTTCTTCTAGTGATGGAATTTTCTAATAGTTTTGTCGAACGGAATTTTTGACTTTTACTCAATCAATCTGTTTTTGTTTTCTTATTTCATGTTGATGTGGTGTACAATTTTAAATTTTGAATGACATTTGTAATGTTTTTGTTATTTTTATTAGGGAGCTGATTCCAGCGACACAGGTGTATTGTTTAGTTTTAAAAATTTCAACAAACATGTGAATTTTCGCTAGAGTAAACCAAGGCGTTTAATTAAATTGGAGTTAATTGGAATAGCTTCTGAAAAAAATTCAAATAATATTCAAAACCTACAACAATTTTTTATATTTTTTAATGGAAAATATTGAAATAATGGAAAAACAAAAAATTGTTAAAGAAGTCACAGCTAATAAGTTTGTAATATAAAAAAAAAATTGAGAAATTTTTGAAAAGTGGAGTTAGGCCTTTTAGCTTCTGATACATCCATTTATTCAAATACAAAAACAAAATACGACGTGTATTTTGTTTGTGTAATAAAATCTCCGAACTGTTAAGTGTTGCCGCCTGCCTACAGCACGACGAAAACGTTTGGAAAGAGAAATCAAAAGCCGAATATTTTTGTATTTTTGAGTGAAATAAAAAGATATTTATATAAATGTATAAATAAATAATCGTAATTAATTTTCACTCGAGTTGAATAAATAAAGAAAAAAAATCTAATAAATATAACTATTCTTTTAAGATTTTTTGCGAGTTCTTGTACAAGCGTATGGAATTTCTTAGCTTTCTTCGGGAATTTGGTTAAAATTCTACTGATGATTTTGGCATGAAATGTTATGTATGTACATAGATATATGCATTTGTCAACGTCGACATCCAACCAAAACTTGTCCTCTGTTACGTTGATATGCTGCGGCCTTCATTTCAAGTTTATATTTGCATTTATAAAAATTGGAATTCTTTTGTAAATATCAAATAAACGTTTGAAGTGAAAGCTAACGCATATCGCATATCGATGCCGACGTTGTTCACAACTGCAGTAAGGTCAATTATTTGCTGCCAATTTAAATATGATCGCATCATATGGCGCTATATGGTGCTGATGGTTGAGTTGTTAGCGGTCTCGGGCCGTTCAAGTACAAAATTTGTTGTTATTTTTCTGCGCTACTGCACCCTTCTTCGTCGGAATTTCAGCAAGAAAAATTCGACAAACTAAATAAATAAAATGGTGTTCCTCTTAGCTTAAGACATAGTGCGTCAGAAACGCAACTGCAGAGCTATATTTTCCTACCATTTTCACCACTTGTCTATACTCCACACAACTCCTCGCTCTGGGCTGTGGTTTAAGGAAAAAATATAACAAACTAATACTTTATAATTTTAATTACTTTTCACCATTTTCGAAAATTGCCGTGAAATAAGGATAACGATACTATCAGAAATAGGACAAAAAACTATTTATTAATAAATATATTTATATTCAGAAAAGTAATGGCAGTTTGCTGACTTGCCAGGCGGCTTTGATTTTGCTTGATTAACTAGAATTTTTTATGCTCGTCGTTAATCAAGAAAACAACAAGTTTTGTCAAGATGTTTTTAAAGCCCACCAAGCAAGACGTCATCATTTTATAAAAGTGATTATAATTTTCGTTAAAAAAAATCTGTACAAATTAGAAATGCATATTTCATTGATATATCCGTGGAAAAAAGGAATAAGTGCTTAAGTCGACTTAAGCAAATTTTGAGCTTATGACACCCATGCAATTTCCCTATCCCGTATAAAAGTAGCCAGTGGCAAAGTTTCAATTATTTTGTACGACTTTTCAAGAAGTTATAACATTCTGCCTCATTTGGAATAAGAACTTAAATTAACTAACGATTTATGGTATTTAAAATTATTTTCTGGAATAACATCCTGCTAAATAATAGATTAGAATACACATTTAGGCAGACAAGTGCATTTAAGGTAACAGCATTTTTGACGATTTTTCGTGCAGATATGAATGAGTATTCCGGATAGCTATAGACTGAACATACATATTTTCAGCAGACTCAAATTTACGAAGCGTAACAAAAAGAATGAATGCAGTATCAATATTCATACTAAATTTTAATTTAGTATTTGACGAGTTTTTTTTACTTAATGTTAAAGATGTTCGATATCAAACCAATTTTATACTAGAAAAAAGACGTTTTGTTAAACTGAAGTAAAAACGAATTTTTTATAACTATTCGTCTGGCTAATTAAATTTCTTGTTTTATCTTAACTGTATTCATATACTCGTATGTATGTATAATAATCGGCGATTTTTTATATACTCCAGTTCACTAAACTTTTTATATTGCAACTTGCTAGTTCCCGTGTGACTGCAATTATTTTTATAGTTTTTAGCAAGGACCGCCGTCTACAAAAACCCTATATTTAAATTGTCTACATCTTGTAATTCTTCCATATTTTAATTATAATATAATATATGTTTTCAATAACATTCAATAGTTAAATTATTGCAATTATTATTTAACAGTTAATTTCAACGGAAATGCAATGACTTGAAAAAAAAAACTTGCAAAAACCGTCAATCAAATTATTATTATTAAGAATTTTTATTAAAACAAAACTATAAAAAGGCAATAAAAAAAGTATCGTTTATGTTGGTTTGATATCTGTTTAAGTTTACTTTAATTCGAGTTTCATTGATGCATGGATTGATTGCATTCTTCATTAACCCTAGAAAACTAAACCTCTTAGGATACGTTTTAAAAAATAATATTTTTTTTTTGATTTTCTTATGGTTTTTAATTGTTGAAAAAAGAGTTGGTATTTAACTTTTGTTATTATTTAACTAGATTAACCCGGTGCGCTTCGCTATCACCACACCCAATTATGTAGTTGTCCGTGCTAGGTGTTGTGCCTTAGTAAATGGCATACCAAATAGTTAATGCTTCAACCGCTAATAAAATTGAAGCGAGATGGCAGACATTCATAATAAAACCATTATCAGGATCTTTGATCCATTTTTACCAAATGAAAACTTTCCTATATTTTAAATTGGATCATAAACTACCCGTTACCAAATTTCATAAAAATCTTTCCAGCGGTTTAGACGGTATAGTGGAACACACGTCCTAACATCTAAACATACAAACATTCACATTTATAATATTAATAAGATTTTTTTCTTAATACTTTTTTTAACCTTTTTTATTATTTTAACAATCTATTTTTTTAAGCTTTAAGGTTTTTTTTTTTCTCTCTTTTTATTTATTAATATAAATAGTAATAGTGTTATTAATATAAAAAAAAGGTCAAAAAACTAGAAAAATTATTAATATAAATAATATAATATTAATATAAATAAATAAAAAGAGAAAAAACCTTAAAGCTTAAAAAAAATAGATTGTTAAAATATTAATAGGATTATAAAATAAAGATTTAATTTATTAAATTGTTTTTATACGTCATTAGAACATAAACTGAAAACAGCAATTTTTTTTTTCGAAAAGAACATTTAAAAAAATTATAATTACTGGCGTATTAATAAAAATTTTATCGATATATAAATAGAAGGTATGAAGGTATATTGATTGATTTTTGTATGGAAATTTGTCTAATAAACCTTTTAGAAATAAAAAAAAATTTTATGAATACGTCAATTAAACTTTAAAATAAAAAAAATCAAGTTCACATTTTTCTTATACAAACAACGTGGGCCAAAGTAATCACCCAGGGCATAAGTAATCACCCGATGTTCTTTTGCTGTAATTTTTTTTCTAAACAAATTTGGGCACTGCTTATGATATGGGTGACCTCTGCCAGAGTTAATGACCATACATGCAGATCCAAAGGTTTTTATTAAATAAAATTACAGCAAAAAGACATCGGGTGATTACTTTTGGCCCACCGTGTACATACATACATACATACTTATCTACCATTTGTACCAGTTTTCATTAAAATAAAAAACTTCCAACATGACATTTATAATTTGCCTTGTACATAAAAATTAGTTCAACCCGTTTATACTATATCACATTGATAGCAATTTAGAGAACATCTTGCAGAAAATAAAAAAAAAATTTCTAGTAAGAACATGTAGTCAGAAATATACTTTTAACACTAAAGGTCACCTCCCAGGCATGGTAAGAAAAAAAATTTATACAATGAATGTCCGCTCACAAGTTCACACGATAAATTACTGCATTGGTTGGAAAGCTCGTGTTGCAACTTGCACCCGATCAATACTAAATGCTCTAAAGCATCATTCGCTGCGCCTTACAGACGGTGTTGAGTTTTCTAGGGTTAATGCACTTTCTCACGAAAAAGTGTAAAACAATGATAAAAGTATGTTTTGATAAAAAAAAATAAATATGCTAACTAGATTTCTCTAGAAGATTTCAACCCAAATATTATAAAATTACGAAACACAATTTTGCTTAAAAAGTGCAAAAAAGTATCTTATTCTGTGACTCCGCAGTATTAATTGAAAAACGCCATTCCGTTGTTCCAGTAAATGAACGATATTTATACATACATACATATAAGTATGTATGTACGTATCGAGCCTTTGATGCAATACCGTAGTAATTAAAAAAATCGTGAACTGAGAAAAATGCATTTGAAGTTTTGAGCCATCTTTTTGATAGTATTTTCGTTTACGAAAGTTAGTTTTTTTACAAGTTTTTAAATAAAAAGGCATGTTTTGTAATGTTTTCTGTTTGTAAATTGCTTGTCATAACGGAAATATTTCATTTCATTTCAAATATTGTTGGAAATAGCTGGAGGCAATAAAGACACTTGCAGCTGTAGAATCTGAACAGTTAGAGATAGAACCATAATATTTGTTCCTTTAGATATATATTTCCCCAAAGATAATTTCTGCATATCCAGCTCAAAAAAATTAAAATTTTGAGTTACTACGGTATTGCACCAAAGGCTCGATATGTAATTTAGCGTTCAACTCATCTTTTGTGGACACTTTCATCTCATTATCGTTTTTATTATAACAACAAGCCCTACGCATGCATTCAAAAGACATGCAAATCAAATAAATTTTAGGTAAAATTATTTAAATGGTTCGGAATTTTTTTGTTTAATAACATTTTGCTTATACGAGTAAATATTATTTAATTTTCATTTTTATTTTCTTTTTTTTTATGAATATTTAATTACCTTATAGCACCTGTTGCAGTAGTAGCCCAGTTTTAACTTTTCCATCTTTTGCTGAATCATGGCGTTATATTGTAGATTATATGTACATATGCATATATTGTATATTGGCACAAACATCATACATACATATGTATGTATATATCCTTTCATTGTAGTGTGGGTTTAATGACAACTGAGTGTATGCAGGCAGCAACGGCAAGACGCAATTGAATTTAAAATTTTAAATCTTGATTGAACAATTTTTAAAACAGGATTGATAATAAATGCAAAAGCTGGTAGAAAACAAAAACACATAAATAATCTGGAAAATGTTCTACAAGAATGAGAAAGTTTAAAAAACAAACAACTTCATCATAATAGTACTTTAAATATAATGATCACCTGATATTTTAAAAAATAACTGCACACATATCCATAAATACATAAATACATATGTATGTACATACTTAAAAGCTCAGGTTAATAATATAAATCCAACTCAATCTAGATTCTAGAAATAAAAAGAAATGAAATTGCAATACATACATACATATGTATGCAACGATCTTAACGAACGAGCCTCCTTATATACTATGCACATTTATGTATGTATGTATGTATTTACACATGTATGCACATGTACATCTGCATATGTATGGACAGATGTATATGCAAAGCAGCTGGAGCGTCATATTAACAACAGGGTGATTTTCTTATTGCCTGTTTTTCGAAAACAATAGAGAAATCGTTCTGGTATTTATATTGAAAACAACAGCATATTTGTTTTTTATCTGGAACCAGCACTCAGGAGATGTGTAGGAGCATGCGAAGCATTGTGCCGGAACTATAGGAAAGGTATAGTTAGAGAAATGGCAGGTGGTGAAGCTTAATTAATTATTTTACAGCTCTGCCTTTGCACGTTTCTAGCAGTGTTGAAGCTTCGGTTTAGTAGCCATTTTTATTATTATTGTTAACATAAATATTGTATCATAATCATATCATAATTGAACTCTTATTGTGGATTTTTTTTCTCTTTTTAAATGTCTAAATCGTTTAGGATGCATTTACATTAAAAGTGGTAGAAAGAACTCTAATCTATACGCTCATCTAGATACTAAATTAATGTTTCGTGACTTGTCAATTTCAATGCAGGATTTGCGTACAAATGACTACAATTTTACTGTTTTTTCTTATCTAAACTACACATGTATCGTAAACCGTTAACGCTACTTAATTTTATCGAACACTATTACTGTGGACTTTTGACAAAAGATCATAAGCCGAGATAAGAAAATTTCTTAGTACTTTAATCGTAAAGGAATCTTCACAAGACGCTTTGTTTACACTAATCAGCGTCAATGAAGTTCAGTTCAGAAGAAAGTAATCAACTTATGTGAACTTTTTGTTGATTTTAATATACATATATATTTTAGTAGAAAGTAAAATTAAAGAAGAATTATCTTGGTTTTTTTTTTTTTTTATCTGGGACCAGCAATTAGGAGATGACCCCTACACATGCGATGCATTGTGCTGGGACTATAGGAAAGAGATAGTTAGAGAAACGATAGGTGGTGAAGCTTAATTAATTATGAAACCTTCCAACAACAACTGACACACAAAGGCACACTATGCACATCAGAAAAATTCTATTTTTTTTTTTTTTTTATATAATTTTGCTCTGAGACTGGGGTTGAACCCAGGTCTGTTTTGTAGTCAACTTGCAGATTGATTATTGTTTTCAATATAAATACCAGGTTAATTTTAACCTTCGTCTTCGCAGGCAGTTAATGATTGTTTTGCACCTCTTCAAAAATAGGAGATGAATTTTGCACAAATTTTTGCCTGTAATTGTATCCAATAGAGTTGCATGCGGGTACAGCTAATGAAAAATAAAGAATTTTAATTTAATAAAAAATAATAACAATTACATACTTTTAAAAGCTAATATTTACTTACATATGTATGTACTTATGAAGGAGCATATGATTTAAAAACATTTATATAAAAACGATCATTCTTGATAGCATTCCAATAATTTCATTTTCCGAATATATGAAAAGTATGCATATATCGTCCTTACTTCAATTAAGAAAAGCCCAACTTATATTTTACTCTCAATAGTTTTTTTTTTGCATATTTAAACGTAAAATCCATTAATAAAACTTTGATGAAAAAAATTGCTGTGATCCGACTGCTTAGAGTTACTAAAAGAAAATTTAATGAAGGATAATACTGACTATCCGTAAGAAAATCAGCCTTATTCTGTGTTTCGATTCGAAATTTTCTCCGTTTGCCAACTTTGGTATTATGCGTTTAATAGTGAATAAAGTTGCAAATAAAGAAGGTGAAAGAAATAAACATAAAAATATATTTGTTATTAGAAAATGGAGGTAAGTAAATCCTTTAAATCGTCCATATAACTCATTGTTTAAACTTTTTTTTATAAAATGCTTATTTAAAAATCGCAAACACCAATAAACTTTATTGTTATAATAATCAGGGTTGTTATTATATTTATTTTTTTGATAACCCTGTTTTTATCGTTTTAACATAGCGTTGCCGCTTTTATTTAGGTATGGCATTTCAGCGTGAAAGCTAAGCGGAAAAAACTTTCCGCTTTCCGCTCTGGCTTAGGTATGGCTGAAATGAGTAAAAATTATATTGGCGCGCATAAATGTAAACAAACATTTGACATATACGGGGAGTAAAACACTGACGCAGCAGTTCCTTTCTTAGGGTTAGCAAGTCTGTTTCATATATGAAATTTATAATTTATTATAATTATAAAAAACATAATTATTAGTAAAAAGTAAAAAACCAAACATGCAAAAATACTCCAAACACACAATTTTGTTTTTTTATAAATAATAAACATGTTTACACAACAAGAGAAACGTGAACTAAAAAATTTATGTAAATTTTTTGTTTGTTTGTTTTTTTTTCTAATGTCATAAACACAAAAACAAAACAAACAGAAATAAACTTGTGACAATAATTAAAGCGAAACAATTATAATAATATAACACCATGTTCATATAATAAATATGAATATACATATAATATTTATATATTTAAAGTAAAGCACATTTCTATTATTAATAAATTTGCAAAACACATATTTAATTAAAATATTGTTTAGGAAAATAAAAGGGCAGAACTTCTTGTTTAATTAGACAAACTTCTCAACAATATAGTACAAAATTAATTTCTAAATTATGTAACTATTCTTTCAATTATTCGACGTTAGTCAAAATTCTTTACGTTTATTTATCTATGTTTGTTATATGGTTTAAAATATCAAAATCTTCAGTAGAACTTTCACAAAATTCGTGAAAAAAGTTAAGAATTTTCACACGTTTATACAAGAATTCCCAAAAAATATGTGAGAAATACGAAATATATTTCTAATATAGATGAATAATTAATTGCGAAACTTAAAACTAAATAAACGAATATTTAAAGTATATATAGATACTTAATACTTAATTAAATTTATAGTGATTCCTTAAGTGAGAAATAATTAAAAAAAAAAAAAATATTGTCGAAAAAAATGTAAGAAAAAGGCTGCGTACAATATATTTGCATGATGCTTTTTTAAGTTTTATATTTAAAAATAAAGGACCTCAATTAAAACTTTTTGAATAGAACGAACCAATTTCTTGGTGTCTTCGCGTGTTATTTTGTTCTACTCAGTTTGTAAAACTCTTTTCAACATCCTTATGGATGTTATAACATGCTGTCGAATTTTCCTTTCGATATAATCCCAACAATGATCAATGAAATTCAGATCTGCTGGAGCCTAGGGAGGTGTACACAATTGATTTGGCACATTATAAAGCAGGCAAAGCTTCACAATATCGGTTTTGTGATTGGGATCGTTATCTTGTTCAAATATATAAACAACTTTATTGCACTTTGGTTTAAATTTGTTTTTAAAATATTTAGGTAAACGCTCTTGTCCTTTGTGGACTCAATAAATTGCTTATTATCCGCACCACTAGCCGCTATACACCCCAAACCATAACACGAACAGTACCTTGTTTAACTGTGACACATAAGTTAGATTTATTTAGTGAGCCACGGGCTTGCTCCACACCAACTTTCATTTTTTTTTTCCTTTCATTGCAAAAATACAGTACTTGGTCTCATCTGAAAATATGAGCCTTTCCACAAAATTATTTCGGATTATTTATGTGCTCTTTATCAAACAAAATCGGTTGTCGGTTTTTTAATATTATGAAGGGTTTCTTACGTGCTACACAGGCTTGAAAACCATTTCGTTTCAAAATTTTTCGGATAGTGAAATACTTTTATTAAACTTGGCCTTGATGTCGTCAGCCACTTTTGAAGCAGTTATTTTCGGATCTCGATGCACAGCATTGATGACATACCGTTTCGCCTCGGTTCTTTGTACGAGTTAATTACTAGCTGGTTGTGCCCGTTCTACTAAAGGGTGTCTGGTAGCAGATTTATATTTTCAAACTTAAATATAAAACGTAATAATTGACTCAAAGTTTTATTAAGAGCATTGAACGATAGAATGGATATGCGGATTTTTTTTTTTTAAACAGTATGTCAT
This sequence comes from Dexiosoma caninum, assembly GCA_963924685.1. Classification (NCBI taxonomy): domain Eukaryota; kingdom Metazoa; phylum Arthropoda; class Insecta; order Diptera; family Tachinidae; genus Dexiosoma; species Dexiosoma caninum. The sequence goes on along the minus strand of OZ004726.1, from coordinate 9,258,072 downwards.
CCAGATCCTTTTTTGAAATTTCATGAATAATCGCTTTTAGAAGTGCCAGTGAGGCTGCTCTTTTCCGTATTAAAAGTCTCGGATTTTCACGTAAACTGCTTTCAACCAGTTCAATGTTTTCGGGAGTCCTTGAAGATCGACTAGGCCCTGGCCGTGGGGCATTCATAGCCGAAGCTGTTGCGCGGAATGTCTACTTCCACGAATGAATGAAATTTACACTCGGTCCATCACTGCGACATCGTAACTGACAAATCCGCACAATCGTTAATTCCAAATGGTGCCACCCTCCCTCCGCATCGTTTATTACTTTATGAAATAATCGTATTTAAAAATATAAATTTGCCACCAGACACCTTTTTTTTTTTTTTTTTTTTGTCTTGGACCGGCACTCAGGGGATGACCCCTACACGTGTGATGTGTGCTGGAACTAGGAAATTAGGTTATGGGAAGGAGGATAGAGGGAGTAGTGTTTATTGACATTTGATTTAAATCTTCCCAAGCTAAAAGTGACTTAACATGTTCAATTGCATCAGTCTTAATTCTCATTAGTGCAAACACTAACTTATATCTAACTTATGAGTGCTGTATAATATATACAGAAGGCTACAGCGAAACTTCTCCATAAGTTCTCTATTGTATTCAGTCTTAAATTCTGCACTGTCTTAGATCTATCTAACTTTTAGGAGCTGCTGTTTCATTAAAAAGCCTACAGCAGGTATCACAAAAGTGTTACTATCATAGTATACTTCGACTTTTTCCAACACATTGATTGGAAACTTCCTTAAAATTAGAACTTAAATCTAGTGAAGCAGGGATTGGATGGTGCATGTGCAAGGAGGATGGAAGACTGACGCTAGGCTATTATTATTCGATAGAATACTTTTTGAATTAACTTCAGAGAAAAGATTTGTGAGAAATAATGGTTGGTTCATTGTAAATATTAGCCTTGATTTTTGAATAAACTAGTTTAGAGAGATACACCATGCAATTCTGGGATGCATAAACCATATTCTGGGGAATAATTAGACCCTGTACTTTGCCAATTTCTTTAAGGGTTTCCAATTGTTTCCAAAGGTAACGAATAATTTTTCTCTCTGCGGAATTAATTTTATTTTCTTTTTTTTTTATACATTAAAAGAAAAAATAAATATTTTCGTAAATTGAGACAAAATTTTTTACACAGATAAATATGATAAAAAAAATGCCTAAAAATTAACATTAAAAAAAAATATAAAAACCGGCTACTAGATTTTCTGTGGGACGCAGACTTTTTCTTACAGTTTTTTAGCTTATAATTTGGTTTTATTGTAAACAATATGACAATAATCAATAGTTCTGTGAAAAATTGATATTGTTAAAAAAAAACTGCTAAAAACTATTTTCAAATAAATATTAATTTTTAATTCAGAAGAACTGTCCCTTTCGTAGAAAGTGTATATGAATTATGTATGTATGCATATTATCAACAATTTATTCTTTGATCAACAAATTTTGTGATAAATACATCAATAAAAATCTTACTTTCATATGAAATCGAAAAAGTTTTAACATACACTGAGAAAAATGAACTGCACTAGAAAAAAAACTAAATCTTATTCTTATTCTACTTGGCGTTGTCACTTTGAAGACAACACCACTTTAAAACACCATCAATACTAATATGGTATTCTGTAACAGGTTTAGAAAGACGTCGACGTTATTTGCGTCAGATGATTAATTTTGTTTACTTTATATTGTTTTCATTCCCGGCACAGTGAGGCACGGGAAGAGTGAGAAAAAAATTGAATTTTTCAAGCTTTTTGTAAGTTTATTTATTTTTGCCATGAATAATCGTGGGAAACAAACAACCAATGCACCAATTACAGAATATATGTACGTCTTCTTTTTGGTAGAAAAAGTGCTGTGCAAAATATAAAAGAAAATTTAAATAAAAATGTTTTCCCTTTCCGATTCTGACTCTAGTGGCGAAGAACAGAAAAAAAATTTTTGATAGTGGAAAGAAGTTTTTCTTAGACAGAAATCACGTATTTTGATAAATTTAAAAAGTTATTTTCTCCGTAATTAATTTTGTTATGTCTTTAAGTTATTTTCAGCTGAATAAAGCATGATATAATCATGTCGTGGTTACAATAGAGCCTAGATCAATATTTATTCCAAACATTATAAATTGGGAGCTACATTACGGTTTTTGGCTAACTGATCGTACCATCGCAGATTTGGAAATCATTTTAACATGATTCTGGATGTCATGGAGAGGGAAGTTTTTACACAATGGACCAAATTCAATATGACACATGATGGAGAAAGTGAAGCAAAATTGCATTTCTTTTTTTTTTTTTTGAAAATACAGGAATTAGTGATTTTAGTTTTTTTTCCATTTTTAATTAAAGTTTTGTTCTTATTTTGTAACTTTTTTTTAAACACGACAGCAAACAATACGAAAAATGACGACGACAAAATCAAAGCCAATTAAAGGCAACATCAACGTCGCATTTTCTTACAGAATACCAAACAAGGCGAATTTATACCAGATGGCTGCATTAGGTAAAATTCTCATCAGCTCATTTCTGTTCACTTGTCAAAGTTGTATTCTACTCAAAGCATGTTAATGCGTAAACTGTTTTGACAACTTGAATAAAATTGTTGTATTTGTAAACAAAAAATTATGTTGTTGTGGGGACGAGATCTTGTATTGACGACGCCAAATAGAATTAAGGTGATTAACTTTTACGTTTGCACGTTAAGGTTGTTTTTAATTATAGACGCGTATTTGCTATTTCATGAAGTTCATTTTGAATTGCCCTAAGTTAGTAAGAGCATTTCAAAAGACGTCATCCAAGCACACACAACATAATAATTCGAAATAATTCGAAATTTTTTCCCTTGAATACAAATTAGAAACATGCATTTAATGTGATTATATTAAATTTTTAAATTTCCATGAACTCCATATTTTTAAATTCAGGCCGTTTGCTCAGCATATATAGTATACTGAGCATTAAATTAAAATTTTTTTAATCAATTCTCAACAAAAAATTAATTGAATTTAAATTGTATTCCAGTTTGAATCATCAACGATTAGAAAGCAAGAAATTTTAGTAAATTTTTAGTTAAAAACCTGAAAGCCATCATCTCAACTCATGATGATTTCATTAATATTTTAATTTAATTCATATTTTTAGCATCTAATTGACTGTTAATTTAATTCAAAATCATTCTTTTACAGTTCTGGTATGTAAAAGAAATAAATGTTCAAAGTCAATTTGCAATAAAAACGAGACTACACCATTTTTCTTTGAAATTGGGAAAATTTCAAATGAAATTGAGATTTACAAAATGAAATTGGGAAAATTTCAAGTTGAAATTAAAAAAATTCCAACTCAAATTAAGAACTTCAAATTGAAATTGGGAAAATTCTAAATGAAATTGAGATTCTGTTATGAATTCGGATTTCCGCGATGGGCAATATTATAAAAATTAATCTTAGGGCTTCTAACATTGTTTTGGGAATTCAACGCACGTTACACGAAAAAAAGACAATCAAACATGTGATGGTAATATAATGCTTTGAGGATGTTTTTCTTGGCATGATTTCAGAGTCAATGACGAAGGAGGTCTACAAAACCAGTTTTAGAAGATGTTATGTTGCCTTCTGCTGGGGAGGAAATGTATTACTACAGACCTGATGATATTCTGATAAAGTACTTTTTAAAAAACAAACTCGGTAAATATTTATTATTGAAGAGGAAAGCATATCCCCACATGGTACTATTTCGATAATGCTTAGTGGATAATCATTAGTGGATTGATTCATCCTAATTTCTGACCACAAACTTAAGATTCTTATGTTCAAAATTCAACTAATCAATCGAGATTTATTAGTTGATTACCGACCACAAGACCCCAAAATAATTAAACAAAAACATAACAATTCATGAGGTTACTTTTTACACATGCTCCTACATACATATTTCTATTTTTATATTTTTCTTCTCATCTAAACTACGCTGTCTATTGGCCAGCATACATAACACATTTAGAATCAAAAGAAAAATTTAAAAATAAAACAAAAGAAACAAAAGAATATTGAAATCAAACACCGTGCTCAGGTAATAATTTATATGGTATGAATTTACTTCGCGAAAAAGCACAATTTTGAAATTAGAATCATATACATATATACATATAAATATTTAATATTCATTAGCTAAAGATATTGCGATGAGTTTTTGCATTTTAGAATATTTGATATTGGCAGTGTTGCTAACTGTTGCTTTTCTAATCATACTGCGTATCACATACTACGCAATCATGCACAAATATATTCCTGTATACATATTTCAAGCAAGACTTATTTTGCGTGTTGGTGTTACTTATGTATCTCGAACTGGTTTTCTAAAATGTGTTTATATTAATATCGGTATTGATTGCATTTCAATTCATTTTAGTTTAGTTATATAAGCATAAGAACTAGAGTGATCAAGTATTCAACATTTTCAAGAAATCGGCTTTCGAATAGTCCGGATATTTCAATATTAAAAGAAAACTGGTTACGGTATTAAAAATTCAGAAAAAAAAGTGGTGACCCGTTCATTCAATTAATTTAATACATTTATACCCAGCAAAAAAAAGTGAATGTGTACACTATGAATTGGTAAACGGTGGTGGTCCAGCCATAACACCAACCATGCCCATTGTGAGTCACACCTTAACGTCAAGTTTTTGTCCAACTTAATATGACATTTCTTTGTTTCCGTGTTTGACAAATTCAATCATGGAGAGGTACACAATTGAAAAGCGCATTAAGATTTTTGTAGACTTTTGCGAAAATGGGCGTTCAAATCGAAATGCATTTCGTGCACTTTGTGATTTTTGGCCTTCATAATCGACCAAATGAGTCCACAATCGCCAGAATTGTGCGCAAATTTCACAAACCCAGGTTTGTAGGAAATGTGAAAACAGCTGTGCATGCCCGCCCAGTTCGTTCTTCTTCGAAAATAAGGCCGGCCAAGCACTTACCGTGAATGCCGTTCGTTATCGCAAGATGATAACGGACTTCTTGTGGGCAGAAATTGACGATATGGACCTGGATGATATGTGGTTCCAATAGGATGGTGCCATTTGCCAAACAGCCAAGGAAACAATGGCTCTTTTGCGCCAGAAATTCGCGTCGTGACGATGTGATTTGACACAGTTGGACTTCTTTCTTTGGGGATATTTAAAAGAAAAAGATTACGTCAATAAGCCAAGAACGATTCAAGAATTAAAGGATGTGATCAGTCGGCACATTAACGACATTGAATCTCAATTATGTTTCAGAGTCATTGAAAATATCAACCATCGGATAGAGGTACGTTACCGACGCCGTGGCTGGCATTTAGCCGATATTTTATTTCACACATAATTGTCATAGATCCTTCTGTCATAATAAAGAAATATTAAGATAATTCCCTGAAAACTTTTTGTTTTATTTACAATTAACATCGTGCGTTTTGGTTGCACTTTTATTTTCTCTTTATTTTCATGACTTCTTAAGCACTCCATCTGTAATGTTAATTTTAGAACTCATGGAAAACGCATTCAAGTCTCCCGATTAATTGATATGACCAACTGCGCAGTTTTAATTTAATTTTTGTAGTTTGTGTTGCCATGTGAACACATGCTAAAACGCAACCAAATCATGGAACATTTTATTATGGGTCAAGCCTTTGGTGTAAATGTCGCAAAGTCCTACTTAAAATTTCTGACTGAAGCGTTTTGAAATTTTCTTTAAAGATTTTATTTTTGGGTTTTATTTCCAACGTTAAATTTTATTCAATGCCAAGATGAGAAGAAATATTTATCCATGCTTAACATAAAGTTTACAATCGAAATCGGAAAAAAAAATCGATTGGCCGGTTTTTTTCGCAATGAAATGACTATGACTATTCCACATTCGAGAAATTAATATTAAAAAAAACCGACAGCCTATGTAGGATACCTTCTCTTTTATTATACTGGGCTTTTTTTGAATCTATTTTTTAGGTTTTTAAAATTTTACTCATTTTTCACTTCAATAATACAGTCGAACTTCTCTATAACAAATAAAATTCGTGAAGACAACATTTTTGTGAGTATTTTCATACATTTTGATCTCCCTATAACGAACTTTCCTATTGCGAAGTTCTCTCTCTAACGTACACTTTTTTTGAACCTAAATAGAATTTTTCACACTAAATAATCTCTCTATTGCGAAGTTTTTAGCAATCGATTTTTTGCATCAATTTAGTCACATATGTATGTATGTATTCAAAACAAAAAATTAATGTGTTCATGTTTTTTTTTGTCTTAATAAAAATATTTTCTACATAAAAAAATGTAGTCAAAATTTTCTGCAGTTTCTCTATAACGAATTTTCTCTATAACGTAGAAATTTGATGCTACGTTATAGAGAAGTTCGACTGTATATGTATTATTCTCTAGAATGAAAAACTTTCATTGTATTAGCATATAAATTAAATTTCTGATACAAAATAGAAATATTTTTTATAAAAAATAACAAATCAAATATTCAATCCTACAATCCTACTGAAAAAAAAACGGTTCGAAGCACGTTCGGAAAACAGGGCTGATCACCCTAATAAGAACAGAGAGTCTTGTTAACTGAAAGCGAAATAATGGAACGTTATGCATTAAATTTCTTTAGGCACACTTATGGTCCATTCTGACAAAGTCGTGTCCATTTAGCAACACGAAGTATGAGGAGTCTAATTAGTGGTTAACTTTTAGTTCTACTCCTACCCATATCATTAGGGTAACTAGAACAAAGAGGTTTGATAAAGAAAATATGCCAATGCAGTGTGGTTTCCAAACCAGACTTGTTACTGATTTATTTAATAAAAATGCAAATTGTGGAAAATTTAAAAAAAAATTTAACGATGTTCAAAAAGGAGACAAGTTTATCGACTCTATATCCAACAGACTCTATAAAATTTCTACTACTAAAGGCCCTTTTACATTCTAATACTGACTAATACGACATGTCAAAAACTTAAATCAAATGGGAAATTATAATAGAGTAAAAACAATATGTTATGAATGTGACCAAAATACGGAAAGGAATTTGAAAGTCGTATGGCTCTCACAATTTTTTAAAAATGGTCAAAAAGCTTTTACTTTTCATTTTATCAGGGTTGTGTTTTTGTGTAAGCAACCGAAGTCATTTGCTTCTAAACCGGTTTTATTCTTACTGGTTAAACCTTTCATTTCATTTCATTTCAAGTGTGACAGTGTGAAAGCAAAATGTAATATTACTTTAAATTTTTTGGCAGTCACACCAAATCTCATTAGATTTCTCTCTCACAAAGTATTATGAAAGACGTAAGACTTGTAATATTGTGTGAAAGGGATTAAACTATAATTAGCGGTTAGGAGGCGAAGGAGAACGCCCCACTTAGGTCAGAGCTGAGGCCCATTGTGATACCACAAGGAACAACCAGGCTCTAGGCGGAAATCGAATGCGCACCTCCAGATTGATAAGGCTAATGCTCAAGCACTAGGCTATGGAGGCCTATACCCAATAGCGGGTATAGTGGTCAGTAATATAATTTTTTTTTTTGTTTTAAAACTTAACTTTTTATACTCATTTTGTTTTTGCAGAATTTATTTCCAGTATCTATTCAGTTTCGAAGTTTCGCTATAAATTTTTCTATTTACCCATTTTTAATTATTATTTTCCTTTAGCTTTCTCCTCAACTTAAGACTTAGTATTAAATGGATTCGGTTTCAAGTTTTTAACAAGTCAAAATATTTGAATCCCTTTAGAATAGTGCAACTATTGCAACTATATTAATGACCATCTGCGGTATACATTATGTTTCAATATATTTTCACAACATATTAAAGAACTTTGGCTGCTTTTGCATTGGGCAATTTTTCTTGAAGCAAGTCCGAGTTTGTAGGAGAGCGAGAAAAGAAGAGCGGTACTGTTTGTTCCGGAAAGTTACTTTAAATCTCTTTTATTATTTCAGTCTCATTTTTTGAGTTGTTGTCGTTGTCTACATGTAGTTTTTTTGCAAGTTGCCGGAGCAGACTGTCTATGTCTAAACACTTCGGCAGTTTTAAAAGAGAATTGAAAAAACTTGCTTCAAGAAAAAGTTTTTAATTAATATTTGCGTAAAAAATTTTTAACACACTCACATGATATGCACAACAAGAAGATAAAAACTAATAATAAAATATACAATACATTTGTTGGTCTCTTTGATCTATTTTCTTTTGAACATGCTGCTCAATCGTCTTTTAGGCGTAGTGTTCTGAAAGAAATAACGAATAAATAAATTTATATAAAACAATATGAAAAATATATAACAATTAAATAAAAATAAAATGTGTCATAAAAATGTAGGCCACTCTACTTTTGACGTGTCCAATTATCCAATTATGTCAAAATCATTCGAATACTGACTTCCCATAATCCGAAAGAGATTATCCGTCCCTTGAAAAAAATCGCTTTAAGTCGTAAAAGTTCTATACCTTTATTATTTGTTATGTTTATGTATAACCTCGTCAAATCTAAATTTCGATAAATCTCTATTCGTAAAAAAAACATCAGCGGCCAAATTATAGCATTCGATTCGAATTGAAATTTTAAGCAAAATGTTGTTAAACGCAAAGTAAATGACGAAACTTGCTAAAAATTTGACAGTAGTCTTTTAACAGGTGGTACTTGATGGAAACAGTATTGCATTCATATAACTACGAGGGAAGTTCGAAAAGTCATGGACTTATTGATCCGCCCACGTAATTTTGAACGACGAAGCCCATTTCCAATTGAATGAGTTCATTGATAGGCAAAAAGCGCTACGGAAAATCCAAGAGTAGTTCAACAGCGAGAATTACACCCACTTAAGTGTACCGTTTGGTCTGGTGTTTAGTCAGAACGGATAATTGGCCCATATTCTTTTTAAAAATGAACACGCTGTTGCCGTTTCCATCACTGGTGTTAGATATCGGACAATGTTGGAAAATTTTTTAAGGCCAGCCGTGGAAAACCATCTGCAAGTATGGTTCCAACAGGATGGAGCCACAGCGCACACTGCGAGGGACACAATGGCTGGTTGAACTCAAACCTCATTTTGGGCCACCCTGTATTACCAAAAGTGAAAACCGCTAATATTATTTTTTTTTTTGTACAGATACTGAAAAACTAATTGCCAAGGACATTTAAGCAGTATAAAGATCAGCTGCTACAACTACATACGCACCTTCACAATAATAAAAATATTAATATTTTTCTTTATATATCATGAATTTATGTACATATAAATATTATGAAATAAATGAACGCTTAAGTGAAATAGTTAAATAGATAAGCAATATATTTTAATTATAAATCCATTCCTTGTATACTTAAACAAATAACAAACATAAATAAATTCAATTAAAATGGCCACGGCGTAAAAAAAATATTGACGGATTTACATTGATTACACGAAATGTTTTGTAACAAATGAAGTGTTGCCGACATGTCATAGAGAGAACCCCTTGTGAATGACACAGCTCTGGAACATAATAAAAGTAACGAAAAACATCTTGTTTATTTTTTTTTTTTTTTTCGAGAATAAACACAATTATTGGCCCTTTTCACAATGTTCGATTAATATTTAACGTGAGCTTTAACAGCAAGTTTTTTATGCCAAAGTTGCCGTTAAAGTCTACGATAACTTTTAATCGGACATTGTGAAAAGGCCCGTACGAAAATAACATAAATTCTTAAACATGTTGTGATATTAGAAAAAAACGAATGATGAAAATTTACGAATATTAGAATCTTTAAATAACGAGATTTAAAAAAATAATAAACAAATTTCAACATTCCGGAAAACTTGTAGTTCTTTTAACGTCGCGAAAAAAGCGAAATTACAAGACCGAACACAGTTGTAAATGAGGCGAGAATAGCAAAACTAATAATTATACGTGTCGGATTATCCATTTGAGACCACATACGCACAATATCTATGAAATTTATTGTTTGATTGGTAATTAAAACGACATCATTGGAAGATGATGATTCCAAATTAGTATTCAATGTGCTTCTGCGATTTTTGAAATAAATTGACGATTTACGCACAAAAGTTGTATTAATATTGGGCAAACGATGATCATAAATGACTGTGCTTCCGTAAATGGTGCGTGACAAATTAGACGTGTGATAATATGGTGATAGATTCGGTGTAGATCTCGTTGTGTTAGTATGTTTTTCTTCATTAAGTGATTGTGGTGCCGATTGTGTCGAATGATGACTATGATTACTCTGTGATGAGCTTTTATCGTCATTGTAAAGTGCTTGCTCAATATCAAAGGGAGCGTTTGATTCAGTTTCTACTAAAAGTTTTTCGAATTTTAAAGCAGTACCCTGCGACGCAGAGTAGTTATCGGTATTTTTAGTTAATGCTACATTTGTACTGCCGGCAATAAAACGATCAAAATTGTCCAGATCCTGCGAGGTAACAAGTTGTTGGCGATTTTCTTCCTTAATAGGCAATTCCTCTTTAGTTTGCATTTTCTCGCCACCATCATCAAATTTAAATGCATCCTCCGCCAACAGTTGTTCTTTGGTGAAACATTTTTCTACAGATGTTGTTAAGGTTTTACTTTCGATGCTTTTCTTAGTTTCTTCCTCTTCTGCATTTGTATTATAAGATGGAATATTTCTACCCGCATTGAAATGTTCGTTTCTTTGCTTTCGAGATTTGGAACGCTTCAAGTCCCACATGACTCCTATAACGGGTGAGCGATATTTAGCAAATATATTTCCCCTTAAATTCAATGAAGGTCTGGAACCTTTTTCCCTTTTATGTTTTTTGTATCTTCTGAATAAAATGGCCGTACTTTCAGCATCTGAAATAGTCACACTGCTAGTAACAACAACATGCTGTCCATTATCCTTCTTACGTCCTACTGCCGGTGTAGATAATGCCGATGAAGTAGTTTCTCCGCTGGTAGGTGTGCAAATCTCCGGCATACGTCTGGACAAACGACGACCCAACGTAATTGAACTTCGTCTTCTCCGTGCTAGACCTCCAGCGATGGCTTCCATACGTTTGGTAATTGTTTTATTTTTAGGATCTTTGGGTAATTCATGTACGTCCAAAGTAGTTAGAGGAGTTTCAATAATGCTAACATCAGGCGGTAAGACTGTAGCTTCTTTTTCCACAATTATATTGTCTACAATGAGAGGAGACGGTGACGGTGAAGATGACATCAATTGATCTAACAAGCGTCGTTGATCATAGTACACTTTACTCTTGCGTGGTGTTGAGGTACAACCAACGCCTGATAAAAGTTTTTGAGTAGCTGGTGATCCCTTAGACTTGAGTTTTCGTAAAACTTTTAGTAAATTAAGTTCCTCGCTTGCTTCATTGACGTTTTGTTTCTTTGCGGTGAGAAAAGAAATGAAAATGGAACAGATTTATAAAATTGACTAGGTCTTGTGAACGACACACTATACGACTTGAACAAACGGGAACAAACTAAGAACACGAGACAACACATAACAATGATTTCTTTAAGATAGGCCATTGTTTTTTTTTCATATATGTATATAGTTCGATACAGTGAGGAAGTGTGTAAATCGTAAAGATACATTGACTCGACGGGCACCAAAAATATATTCGATGTCACTTTTTCACAAAATTATCTTGATTGTGTAGAGATTTCGCTCGCTGTCGAATAGTAATTTTAATATTAAGACAATTAGATTGAAATTGTGAACTCGTTTTTTATTTTTTAAAAACAGAGTCGGCGTGTGCTCGAATTATGCAGGCTCGAGACCAAATTCAACTCTATACAAAAAAAGATTTATTATTTTCTGCTCGCCATTTAACCTGTTTAATTAATTTTTAATTAGGTTAAAGTTCGAAAATTCTACGAAGCTGATGGCATACGAGTATAGCAATATGAACACAAAACATGGCAATGGGTTGACCGTGCATGACATCACCGAAACTTTGCGTTAACTTTAACCTATTCAAAGAAAATTTTTAGCATTAAAATTAATGCATATCAAAAATTGATTTGACAAGAAATTACAGAGTAAGTAAAAAACAAATATATTTATTTTTGCAAATTTTACCCATTTTTGTCAAATTTGCGGGATACGCTAAATTTTTTAAGCAAATATCGTTGACGAAGACTTGTGGAAAAAAACGATTTTTATAGTTGAAATGTTTTAAGTTTGTACAAAATGTCATAATTTAAGTCAGCTTGATTCATAATAGAGGACTGCGCAAGCCCAATAAAAATGTCTTACAAAACATCGCAATAATTTCAAGCACTATCCATCTACTTCTTTCACAATTCAAAACAAACACTTCAATGTTTTATACATATAACCAAATACTGTATTATAATATTACAAAACAACAGGAAAAAATAAAACTAGAACCAACTGAAATAGAATAAATTTTAATTGGAACATCGCTGAAGTAAAACCAATTGAAGTAGTGGTTCTACTTCAATTTTGTTTACAAAGTTTGTTGTTTTAATTAATTAATTTTGTTTTTTTTTTGGTATGGACTATCAGTGCAGCATACGCAGTTGCGCATATACATACATATAATATTTTGGCGTTTTATGTTAAAAAAAAGTACACAGACATAGGACATATTACGTTATTTTATATAAATCAAAATTTATTGTTTGTTTTTAGAAAACGGTTGAAAAAATTCATTCGTGTATTTACTTTGAAAATGAAAAGAAACGAAATTTCAGAATAGAATTTAATCGAACTGCAGTTATTACATATTAAAGAAATTTTTGTCGTGTTCAAGTTCACAGCTAATTTATCACAATATTGTGAAGAAACTGCATTCCTGATTTGAATAAGGAAAAAGAACAGTTAATCTGCAACACTAGAGTTGAGTATAATGCGCATTTTCTATGCCACTACTCATGTCATCAGTACTCTTTGTGTCCTCAGAAAGGCAGTTGTAAAGTCATTAATATCATCTATTTAATCCGTCAGAGCTTAGGAAAATGTGTACGAAATGTGTACAAAAGAATAAATTAAAAAAGAAGTAAATGGATCGATTGGCTTTTAAGAAGAAATAGACGTTTATATGTAATAGTAATGATAAATATGGATATTACATTTGCAGAATACGATATATATTTTTACGCATTAACGCCAGTACAATTGCCCTTTTCAATTATAACATTTTTATATAATTTTTTAAATTTTGATAAAGTTTTTCACATCCTTTTTGTTTTCCGTTTCTATCTTTACATGTTGCACTTTTGGTTTGCCAAACGGAATTTGCTTCTTTTAAAATTTCAAAAAATTCAATTAAAAATTGCAAAAAAAAAAAAACCAAAAAAATAAAATTAAAAAGAAAACAAAAACAAAAATATTTGCTTGCTACTTCCGCAATACTTTGATGTTTCTTTTTAAACTCAAATGAAAAAATTATCAAATGTTCGCGTACAATCCCAATTTCTCATGATTTGTGCGCCCACAGACCCTTTGACAATTAAAAAGAGGTTGACCATGCACAAATCACTCATATGCCGCCTACTACGCTAAGGACACAAAATTATCATATTCAGTGAGTAGACATCTTTTTTTTTTTTTTATCAAGCAAGCAGTGTCCGTGCGTACGGAGTTATAATAAGCAAAGTGCAAAAATTATAGCAATAATTATAAATTTATTATTATTTTTTTCATTGTGTATATATATATATGTATGTACATTATGTGTACATTTAGCGTGATAAACTCTAGTTTAGCATTGCAATATGTTACATGTGAGTAATTTGTAAAACGACTCAAACGGCGTATTTAGAAAGCATTAAAATTTGTGATATGAACAACACTATGTTACCAACACTGTGCCTGAATTTTTTTGTCAATGTTCTACTGCACTCGCTATGCTTACTATGGTTAACGGTTTATTTGCTTCATTCTGATGTTTTGTTGTGAATTTGTACTATAAAATATAACTCAAATACTGTCAAGCACCGTAGCCAAAGATTTTTCAAAATATGTGGTATTTGTTTTGTTTGGAAATGTGTAAGTGAAGTACTTGATTTTTTGTACAGACTGAAGTAAAATACAGTGCTTGGAACTACTGCATAGTAGTGAAATGTGTATTTTAGAACATGTTGTGCAGCCCTTTAATTCATAACCGCTCTACATTGTTGTTATTTCTTTCTGATATTGGATGAATATAAAAAAAAAGAAACAAATTAATATTTTTATTTGTTCGATATTGCGCTACAGCCTATTTAAACGGAACATGACACATTTCTAAAGACTACGAGACACAAATTTAAAATTCAATTTGACAATAGAATTACTTACCTCGTCTTTATTGTTGCTCATGCTAAAGCGCGAAGTAAAGAAATTAAAACGAGCAGGTGTCTTTGACGATGGGATCGCTGGAAAAGAGTTTATATCATAAGATTCCTTAAGAATTTCTCGTGCCGGTTCGCTGATGCCGCCAAACGATAAACGTCCACCATTTTTACTGGGTGTAGGTGGTCCCGGACGTTTGTAATGTGTAACACCTGAGCATTTCTTACGGCTGCCACCTACAGTAGTGCTGAGTAAAGCACTACTGCTATTGTCCAAGCTGTGAGGACCATCCTAAAGGGCGAAAATATCAAAATTAGAAAAACTTCACTTTGGAAAAAGTTCGTTAAAAATTGTTAGTAAAAAGAAAACAAATGACACAAAACATCAATACACTTGGCACAACACAATACTAATGAACAGTTACATTGCCTATTAAAACAATACGCCACGCTACACAATCGCTAAGTCATACAACTGAAAGAAAGCCAGTGTGGCAAAATTTTTAATTTTTCTCTCATTTATTTATTGCATGTGTGAACATATTTCGCTTGGGCTAAACATTGTTATAAAAACTGTCATTCGAATTGTTATTTTTTACTAAAATGCACCAATAGTTTAGAAATAGAGGGACTAATTATATTTTTGAATGGTGTGGCTAAATTTGTGTTGGGTTTTGCTGCATGTAAAGATACATTGTCATATGATACTAAAGGATGTGTGGATGCCACCGCAGCTTCATTTTGATCATTTGTGTTGGGCTGGTGGTCGTGATGAGCATTTTGATGTTGTACTGCTGATAATTTGCTAAAATTTTTAATATCACTTGGAGATTCATTGCTTACTTTTAGATCATCTTCGACAAATTCATGATCAAATTGTGCTGCATATGTACTTCTCAGGTGGGGTGGCAAGAGAGAATTGCGATATTTGAGCTCTTCAACGCTGGAAGAATTAAAAAAACAAAACATTTTAGATGAATAAGATTTAGGTTACGGTGATCAATATATGAAATATAAATTATTTTTAAATGCATAACAAATGCCGCCACATCAAGACAAAAATCAGCTGTTTTCTTGTGTTTTCGAAAATCAAAAAACACATCGAAAAGTAAAAATTGTTGTGATTTTCAGAACACCATAAAATCACAAAGTGATTGGAAATCTTGTGATTTTCAGAACATAATAAATAATAAAAAAATTTGTTTTCTATATAAATAAATACTCGTCTTACAATAAATTATGTATAAATAAAATCAAGAAGTTATTTCAAATTTACCAAACATCACGGCTCATAAACTCCGACATACGTCCATTTTTCAAATCCATTAAATACGTATTATTAAATACTTCACCTTCCTCATCTTCCATTGCCAAATTAGGAGCAATATTATTCGGACCAACAGCAGTAGTCGTAGACGATGATATTGCTGAAACGTGTATAGATGCAGGACGTTTAAGACGTTCAATTTCATTTAATTCGTCCATAACATGTTTTAGTTTTGCCGATAACAAAGTGTTCTCCTTTTGATGCTGCAGAATATTATTATTTAAACGTACAATTTGACTGGACAGCTTGCGTGTGTGTTCTTCGTATTTGACATTCTGCAGGCAAAAATAGGTTAAAATAATATTAGTAATAAAATTTTACAAATAAATTTTATAATACTATAAATACTTAAATTGATACTGAGTAGGTTATTAGAATGTCGTTCGTATTTTTTTTTTTTTTTTGCGAAACTAATGTTTTCTGCCCGGAAATTCAATAAAATTTCTGAACCGGAATTGCCTTACTTTGAGCTTTGCGTATTAAAAAAAGAAAGTAAGAATGGATTCGTAAAATTTAAAAGTACAAAATTAAGGGCCTTATTGTGAGCATCATTCGAAGTTTCGATATTCGAGGAGAATGGAACAATGAATATCGAAAATTTAACTGGTACTAGATTAAATTAGTGCGCTTCACTGTACTCAAAAATTCTTGAGCGTAGAATTTTCACCAGAATCTTCTTAATTTGCGAAAGAGCTGCGTTGTTGTCTTCTTTACTCAATCGGTAGATTTTTGTAAATATTTAATACAAAATTTGACAAAGTTATGTTGAAATGATACATTAACGTGTTGCAATCAATTCTTAAACGCTTCGAAAGATTCTTTAACTGCTTTTGTACATCTGGTCAATGTTAGTAAGCTTTCAGCCTCATCTGACTAATCGTCCAAATACAACTTCGTTTTTTTTTTCTTATATTTTTATAAATTTGCAAATAAATCGTAAATTTAATAAATTTTCAAATTAAATACTTCCTTTTCCAACTGATAAGAAATTATATTGTGAATAAAATAAATTGATAAAGATTCACAATAGCAATATCTCGATGGAATGCGCGTCATATTACGAAATAAAAATACGTTCGTTAAATATCGAACAGAGTTAATACAACGTCATATACAGGGTGTCTGGTAGCAGATTTATATTTTCAAATTTACACTCGGTCCACCACTTATTCGCCGAATACCGAACATTGAACAAAATTGTTGACGAGCAATTACGTAAGAATCATTACTCTTAAAAAATGTCTCCACAGCGAACGCGCGATGCTCACTCGACCGCTGCGACATCGTGACTGACAAATCCGCACAATCGATAATTCCAACGGCGCCATCCTCCCTCCACACCGTTTATTACTTTTTGAAGTAATCGAATTTAAAAATATAAATTTGCCACCAGACAGCTTGTACAATCACCCTCAATCCTGTTGTCGTCAATGGCGACTTCGGTCCCAAAACGCAGAGTTCAATATTTGTCGTAAATATCAATTAAGCTTGGAAGTGAAAGGTGTTGCCTATAGATTTGAGACAGGCGAAATTTTATTGTCTACTTTGACAACTGGCTTAAGGAGGAATATTTTATTATAATGGAGATTTGCCTTCTGGAACGGTTCACCGCAGTTTTGACTATATTTATTAAAAATGTTTGCATTTTATTCTTCTCATTTGAATTGCTATAGAATGGCTTTATAGCGGAACAGTAAAGTGCAAATGTTTTTAAGCAAGAAAGTGAAAAGTGCCATGCACTTTTCCAGAATGGAAATCACCATGAGATACTATTTATAGGACAAATAAATGGGTGTATGAATATGGGTTTTGCATTTTAATCTTACCTGGGCTTTTAAAACTTCCATTTCTGATTTAAATATGGCCAATTCGCGGTCTTGTTTCGTTTTCATTTTAGTTATTTCTTCGGTGTAGAGTGTTTTCTATTTGTGTTTGTTTCGGTTACATTTATGTTGATTTTTTTTTTTACAATAGAATTTTAAAAGAAAAGAAAACAAACGGTGTTGTAGCAACAAGCCAGACAGGTTTTGGAAAATTTTGTACAACATAATGATATAAATAATTAGAAAAACAAAATATACAAAAGAAAAAATCAATATATATCACAAGTGTAGTGTAATGGAGATAATGCAAATTTTTCTTTTTTCAATTTAAATTTTCTAATCTGGCGAAAGAAATTAAAACATGAATACACTTTTTTTTTACCACAAAAGGGACATCACAACTGCTTTTTTATTTTCTCTACACACAAATAAACATAAAATAATATGGTTTTCATTTAAGAATTCAATATAATATCAGAAGGTATACATATACATATGTATGTATCTACAGACATATATATTTTCAATATCATTGAGATAAGATATAACATTTACTTAAAAATTTTGTTTATGTTACACATCAATTTACTTCACATTGGCATGCACATTTACCAATTAATTAATTAAATATTATAAAAATAATTGTAACTCGTTTGTTTTTTTTTTACATTATTATTATTAAAATTTCGTTATTCAAAACACTGCTGGTTTGCGGCTTTTGAATATTAAGTCGAAATCGTTTCTATTTAAGAAGTAATTGAGAATTGTAATGAAAAAGAATTGTATGAAAATAATAACAAAGAAATATTTAAAACAAGTATATATACGCATTTTCCAAGTTTTATTTGTTCCAACAGTTTTTGTAGTTTCATACTTTGCCAATGAAAAGAGAAAGAAAAAAAATTTAATTTTTTATTAAAAATTAAATAAAGCAAATATTGTACATATTATGAATGAATGAATTTATTGCTTAGGCGGGGCAACAATAACAACAACAACAAAAAAAAAAAATATAATCATTTTCATGTTATATTTTAAAATTTCGATCGAGAGTAGATGAGATACTGAATTAGTTTAAATCTTTGATAAATACCTTTTTATACAAACTAGATTATATTGTGAGTTACAGGTTGAATCGTGACAGCTCTTAAAATGACGGGCTATTGAAAATTAAACCTCTTTTTTAGAGCCTCATTTTCGCACACACCGTAATCGTCGACGAAAACGGAATTTCATACATTTGGAATTTCTTCCAGGAATCGATGTCGAAAATTAGCAATGTAAAGGCACCGAAAAACTATCCATTTAGCGAAAGGACGAAAACAATATCGCATACGCAACGAAATTTTCTGGTGATATGTGATTTCCTTCCTTTCAGTTTCTGTTTTATGGCGCAAAGCTCCCTACTGAAACGAAAACGATTAAGAAACGGGACGACACTAACGAACAGCAACGTTTCTCCGTTTTTATTTTCCTGATACCTTTTCGAATAACGGTGTACGCGATAACGAATCTCTATTAGAACACCTTGTATTACAGATTTTTTTAATTCTGACATTTCTAACAAATAAATTTATAAAATATATCGTTAGAGAAAATGCAAAATCACGTACTTAACAAAATTGGCGGAATCTATTTACTTATGATGCGCTGCAGAAAAATGCATGTCCTCACAAATTTTTAGATTTGTATAATAAATATTTGCTATTTTATAAGCGAAAATCTAAGAATATAAATTCAAATATGTACGATTATTATATTAAAAAATTTTTTGTCCCTCATGCAGAAAAGTAAAAATGTTAGTTACGTAGTTTTGCATTTCACTTAACTATATATTTTTAATATATTCATTTTTATTTTATCAAAAAATGTATATAAAACATTTATTAATCAAAAAAGGCAGACGATTGATTATAAATTGTTTTTGTATAATTTTTGTGACACAATTGTATGAGAATTGAGGATAGTGAATTATGCGTGGTAGAAAAAAAGGGATCGATGAGAGCGTGTGAAAATAATGGTAAATTAACGATTTTGACAATGGATTATCAATCCGCTCTTCTTGGAAAATTCTAAATACCATAGATAATTTTTTTAAATTAAATTTTCACAATTATTCAGAGTTGTTATGATATCTGACTGCAGTCAGAAACAAAATTGAAATCGACAATAAAATGATTATGGTGTTATGGAAATCGATATTTCTCGTTTTCTGGTTCGAATCAGAATTATTGTCAGAACTTGGTGTTGTTATTGTTTGTTGGAAGAAATATTCCGGTCAGCTGACAGCCACCAGAATTTCATTTTTATTTCTTGTTGGTTTAAGTAAGTAAAATTAAATATATTTATATGTGTATGTATATTAGGGTGGGGCGATTTGAAATTCTTTATGGGCGCTCCGCGTTTCTGATTCTTGGGATTGTACTAAGCGAAAAAGTCCACTAGACCATACGTCTACGGTGAAAATCGAGCTTTCCGATTTTGACTTGATCAGACTTTTGTCACGTTTTTTTTTTGGATATTTTGGCCTATAACAGCCAAACCATTGAGATTTTCGATCCAATACTAAGACAAAAATTGTAGCCAAGACAATAGTTAAGAACTCTCTAGTACATCGCAAAAGCATTGGAACGCTTCTTCAGGCAGTTTTGGCCTTGTGAAAGTGCAAATTTTTCGTGAAAATATTGATAAATTACCATTTTCAGTTGTTCATAGGCCAAAATCATAAAAATGTTCTATTTTCCACTATTTTTATCCAAAAATAGAATGTTTTTTTTTACAATAAACTAACAAAAATGCATCAAATGAACTGAAAACTATAGAAGAATAAAAAATAAGAAATAAAATAAATAGAATAAATAAAAAAAAATAGAATAAAAAAAAAAAACATAGAAATATAAAATCGATTTTTTATGGAATTCATTGAAAAAGGGTTTTGGAGGATTCTATTTGGCACGAATTGGCGGAGTCCCTAACCGCAGCTGGTCCTCTAGCAATAAATGTGTTACCACAGCCTTATAGATTTTATTATTCCTTTTTAATTCTTCTTAACACAATTTATGCTTCTTAAAATAAATATTTTGGCCTTAAAATATCTCATTTGTTAATAAAATGTTCAATTTGTGCTTCAAATGCCGGTTTAAAATGCAAACAGAGCCAAACACAGCTGATTCGAACACGATTTTTGTTTATTATCGAATAAAGGCAAATCCAAGACGGTTTTATAACACCAATTCAAATCAGAATCGATTTTCAATTCTTATAAATAACAATTCCGACTTGATTTCCATAACAACCGTGATTATTAGGGTTACTCAGGATGGGTAGTGCAAACGATGCAAATGTATGCAAAAACAAAATGCACGTATTTGCAATTTGTTTAAATTTACTCCGTTTGCAGGAAAAAAAAAACCTTGAGCAAAAATAGTGGTGCATATATGCTCCGTTTGATATATATAAATAGCTGCCACGCTTTTTATCGAGTTGCCATATTTTTCTTAGAAAATTATACTCTTTTTTTTCACAGGAATGCAATGTATTCGAAAAGGTACGCTCACGAACTACCGCAATGTGCACAGCAAATTTGCACAACCAGCCGTCGTGAAAACGCTTATTATTATGTTCAAAAGAAAAGTTTAATTTTGTTTTCTTCGGTTGTTTTCGTACGGTTAATAAGGAATACTACAAGAAAGTTATGCAACGTTTGCGTGAAGCAATACGGCTCAAACGAACGGAATTGTGGGAAAAAAATATGGAATCTGCATCACGATACTATACCAGCTCACACATCAATGCTTGTTCGTGATTTTTTTGCCCAAAAACAACACCCTAATCATGCCTATACCACCTTATTCTCCAGATTTGGCACCCTGCGACTTTTTCCTATTCCCAAAACTGAATAGTCTAATGAAAAGAAAACGTTTTGCCACAATTGGTGAGATAAAATCAAAATCAAGAACGAGCTGATGGTCATACCGAAAAGCGGATTGCAGAAGTGCTTCGCGGATTGGAAGAAGCGCTGGCATAAGTGCATTATATTTGATAGGGATTACTTTGAACGTGAGAAAATGGCTATTGATGAATAAATAAATACTTTTCAAAAAAAAATTCAAAATTCACATTTTCTTTTGAACTAACCTCGTATATACAGTCGAACTTCTTTATAACGTAGTAGCTACATTATAGAGAAGCTGTAATCTTTATACAGTCGAACTTCTCTATAACGTAGCAGTTGGGGACCGTCAATACATAATATAGAGAAAATTCGTTATAGAGAAACTGCAGAAAATTTTGATTACATTTTTTTTATGTAGAAAATATATTTATTAAGACAAAAAAAATTGTTTTTACATGAATACATTAATTTTTTTTTTATTAATACATACATATGTATGTGACTAAATTGATGCAAAAAATCGATTGCTAAAAACTTCGCAATAGAGAGACTATTTAGTGTGAAAAATTCTGTTTAGGTCTTAAAAAATTGTACGTTACAGAGAGAACTTCGCTATAGGGAAGTTCGTTATAGGGAGATCAAAATGTATGAAAATACTCACAAAAATGTTGTGTTCACGAATTTAATTTGTTATAGAGAAGTTGGCTATAGAGAAGTTCGACTGTATATGTACCTTGCATTCCATGTAAAGAGTTGCTTTCTATTTCAATTAAGGGTTGTTACATCCAAAGAAAGTTATATGAATACAGAAAATTATGAATTGAAGACACATTTTGAAAAAGTCTTTATTTTTTGTTTAAACTTTTAAATTTAACTTCCTCGACAAAGTCGTCACAGTTATTGAGGAATTCGTTGTGTTTCAAGAAATGGTTCTGCATGGAGAAAAATACGCTTTAGTTAACTTCGTTAGAGGCAGATAAAAATGGGAGGAAAACCTTAACAAAATACAGTGTTCTAAAAAATAATTCCTTATGGAGTAAAATTCGTTAAAGGGATGTTCGACAGTAGTATTAAAATAATAAAATAGAACAGTTTACAATTTAAACACACGCAAAAACATCAAATTACCAACGATAAACATACAATTTCAAAGTAGAGGAAAGAAAAGAAAACTAAGGCCTTGTCCAGACTAGCCAAGAGTTTTGATTATGGTGATGCAAGAGGAAAGACAAATTAATGCGAATGTCTATCTTCGCCAAACTCAAAATTTTTTATGTAAAATGTTCGCAGTCTCGACGAGGTCTAATTAAAATTATTATAAAATATACAGTGTGATGTCCATAAAATATAATAATAAAACGTTTCTAACAAATAAAATTAATTGAAAACGAGAACACAATTAAACATGAATTTAAAACACTAATAAAAAATAATAGCGGAATTCACGTTTCGTAGCAAAGACTTTTTAGATATTGAATCTTTAGTAAAAACATTAGCAAAATGCACCGATTTATTAAAGCTACAAGATCTAATAGGTCTACAATAGTAATTTACTACGAAGCGTATATTGTAATAAAAAAAACAATTTCAAAATCCAACTCACCATTTTGTTTTTCATTTTTTCCAATTTGCCTTCCAATTCCAAACGATTCTCCTTAATGCGTTCCTCACTAGTCTTGGCTGCGTCTAGAGCACGTTGTTTCGACTCCTGGTATTTGGTGTGTAAAATCTGATTATCCAAGCGTAATTGTGAAATGTCTAGTTGTTCCTTCACAAGAGTATCCTCGGCCAGCGAAAGTTTGTTTCGCAAGTCTTGCAATTCCGTTAAATTTGTATCGGTATGTGCAGTTCCACTGTCCGAGTTTTCTTTGAGAGTCTTTATTTCATTTTCTAAAGCACACACGTGTTTCGTTTTGGCTGTCAGCCCTTCCTCTAAACTGGATATTTTTTGTTCCAGAACTTTTACCTGATTTTTGTTTTCACACACAAGTTCCGCATTTTGAGATTCAAATTGATTGACTTTTTGTGCAGTGATTTCATGTTGCAGTTCCATTTGTATTTTCTCTTCTTGGATTCTCAGCATATCAGCACGTATTTGTTCCACTTCAGCTGCGAAACGTTCACATTTCTGCGAGGTTATTTGCAAAGATAAAGAAGCTTTGGACAGCTGGTCGCTGAGCAAGGAATTATCTTCTTGTAGCACATCTAATTGCAATTTTAATTTTTCATTGATCTCTTGATATTTGTGATTCATTTCTTCAGCTTCCAATAGTTTGACATTTAATTCGCCGCTCTGTTGCCTTTGTTGTTCACCGTGCTCAACTTGAATTTTTTTCAACTGGGAGTTAAGTGCACCAATTTCCAAATTGAGTTTTACATTATCGCTTTCAAGCTTCTTAAGCGCATTTGTTAGTTTGTATATTTTTTCCTCATTTATGAGACGCATTTTGTCCAGTTTGTTCAATTTTGTTTTGCCATCTATTTCAGAGGCTTCTAATTTTTGTTTGTTTTCTTGTAGGCTGGTATTAACTTGTTCCAGATTTTGTACTTTAGCAGCTAATTGTTCGTAACTTCTTTCGGCATGTGAGACACGCTCTTTTAGAGATTTCGCCTCATTTTGAAGTATATCTTTCTCCTTTTGTAAAGCTTCTACTGTGACAACATGAGATTCCAAAGTTTTGCCTAGTTTTTCATTATCTCTTTCTAGTTTAGCACTGCGGGCCTGCGCGTCTCCAAGTTTCAAAGCCAATTTCTCTATACGTTTGGTAGAGACCTCTTGACTGTCTCGCAGCTTTTTATTTTCGGCTTGTAATTTATCTGAACTGTTTTCGGTCTTTTCTAAATTGGCTTTGACAGCTTTGAGTTCATTTTCAGCTTTTAATAGTGTTCTTTCGAAGTCTTGCGATTTCTCAATCACAGATTTCATTTTAGTTTCGGAAGATGAGCGAATTTTGCCCGTTTCTTCTAGTTGTTTGCGCAGCAAACGGTTTTCTTCTTTTGCGGCCTCCTTTTCTAGACGTATGGAGGAAATTTGCTGTATCAGTTGTGAAACATTATCATTTGCACGTTGTAGGTTAAGTTTACTTTCATGAATCTCATCTCTGAGATGTTGTTTGTCTTCTTTTAGAGATTCGATTTCTTGGTTCAACCGGTTGCTATCTTCTTGATGGGTGTGCTGTTGAGCTTGTGCAAAATTGAAATCGCGTTTCAATTGTTGGAATTCCAATTGTAGCTGCTCACATTTTGTTTCTGCATTCAGTTTGGCCGTAACCATTTCATCTAGTTTCTGTGAAAGTCTATTCAATTGCTGTTCAGAGTCTTCATGCTGCTGCGAACTCTTATTTTTGTGTGTTAATAGTTCTTTGTTCTTATCGGCAACTTCTGCTTCCAGGGTTTCATTGGAAGTTTGCAGCATTTTAAGTCTCTCAAGTAACTGTTTGTTATCAGTTTGATGGGTTTCAAGGTTCTGTTGGTAGTGTAATTGCATTTGCTGATATTTATGCGCCTTTTCTTTAACGTCATGATATTCTCTTTCTAAATTTTGCAAGCTAGAGGTTTTAACCTTTAATTGGGATTCAAAATGTTTGGCTTTTTCTGATAACTTCTGAATTTGTTCGAAATTATCATTGGCTGTTTGTTGCATCTCTTTGTCATCGTTTTGTAGTTCTGCTATTGTCAGGGATTTACAGCGTATTTCTTCCATCAATCTTAAGGATTCCGCTTCAAGGGAATTTGTTTTAATTTTTGAATCTTTAAGATCTTGCTCGACATTGCCCAAAGCAACTTGGATTTTAACATTTTCATTCGTCAAATGATCGTTAACCTTTTCAAGGTTCGATAAATTCTCCTCCAAACGTTTAACTTCGTGGGAAACACGCTTTTCGGCAAATAAGCGTTCATTCTCCAACTGTTCTTCAGTTTCTTTAAGCGTTTTTTCTTGTTTCCTTAATTGCCCGAGTAATTCATTGTTATCTTTTTTTAAAGCCGCCACCGTAGCTACAGTATTTTCTTTTTCAGTCATTAGTTCTTCAATGTCGTCATTTATTTGTTGCTGCTTAAGCAAGATGTAATTCAATTGTTTCCGCATCTTTTGTATATTCTTTTCACTTTCGTATTCCTTATAATCGAAGACATTGTTGACTTTCTCCGGCAAGAGCTTTTGCGTGAAATTGAAATTATTTTCAATTAAGGCTACAATCTGCATCAGTGACGTATCGAGGAATTCCAATTGTTCAGTTTTTTCGTTCAATTTAGTCGCCTTCAAGTTTAGATCTCGTTGGCAATCCTCTTTCTGCTGCTGCAGCTCTTCTAAACGCAAACGAAGTTTAGCTTCCCGCTCGCACAATTCTCCCTGTAGTCTGGTATTTTGTGCTTTAAGATCGTGCAATTTCTTTTCAAAATTAACGCTTTCCTCCTGCTTTTCTGCTATTAACAATTTCAGCTGATCAGCGGATTTTTCTAATGAATTGAGCAACGTAAGTTTGTCTTGCTGTTCTATTGAAATTTGCTTATTTTTCTCTTCAATTTCTTTGATGAAACGCTTCTTATCTTTGCTTAGTTTTTCCAGTTGTTCTTGTACACAATAACACAAATCCTTTTGCTCTTCCAGCTGTTGCTGTACTTCGCTGATTTTATTGTCATACAGAGCTTGTTGATGCAGTTTGAGTTCCATTTCCAGAAGAGTTGTGCTTTGCTCTTTAAGTTTGCTTTGTAAAATATCCACTTCACTTTTGGCTGAATCCTGTTCTTTAGTTAACTCTATAAATTCTGCCAAGTCTTTATCAGCTTTTAAAAGCCGAAGAGCATTTTGTGTTACTTGCTTTCTACAGGTTTCGATTTCTTGACGTAATTTTTCGTTTTCTTTCGAACATTCAATCACCTTTGACTGAAAGTGTTCCAAACGTTCACAACTCTGCTTCAACTCTCGATTGTCTTTGCAGACATTTTTCCTTTCTTTTTCGGCGGCATTTAATTTTTTTTTAGTTTCATTGCACTCGACTTTGGCTAAAATCAATTCCATTTCTTTTTCATAATGATGTTCTTTTTCTAATTTCAACTCAATAGCTATACGTTCCATGGACGCTTCATATTCCATAGAAGCTTCATTCAGCCGCTCACACAGTTCTTGTTCTTTTCTATGCAAATCACTTTGAGCTTTGCTTGCAAGAGCTTTTCTTTGTTGATGCAATTCTTCTATTTTCTTTTCACTTGTAAGATTATCTTCTCTCAACTTAATGAGTTCTTCCTGGCCCTTTTCGCACTCGTGACATTTCTCTTGCAGCTGTTGTTTAAGTTCTTCGACTTTTGTTAAAACTTGGCTATTCGTTTCTCTAAGATGAATAATTTTATTATTCAAATCTTCATTGTTTGCTAGCATACTGGTAATAGGAATTTTCAAATCCTCTATATCTCTTATTACATCATCATCTTCATCGACTTTATTACTTTCATGCGAGCCTATGAAGAGTTTAAGAATTTTTCTTACTATAATTTTTACATCTTCCAAGCGTCGCACTTTTAATGCACACTCATGCTCTTTTGAATCCATTAACAACTCCATTTTAGCCAATTTATCTTTCAGTTTTGACAATTGTTGCACCAACTCCGTTCGATTGCAGCTGCTTGTAAGGATCTCTTGTTTATGTTCTTCCATTAAACTACAAATATTTTGTTCTAAATTTTCATTCTGTTGTTTAATTTCGGCAATTTCCTCACCCAGTGAGGATAATTCAATTTCTTTATGCTCTAAATTGGTTCTCATATCACATAAATGTGTATCCGCGAGTCGCGCCGCTTTCTTGAGTTCCTCATTTTGAACGACCAGTTGTTCATAATTGCCTTTAATGGTCTTTTCTGTTTCTAGATATACATCAATGTCTGCATCTTGCTTAGAAATTTGTTCCCTTAGCATTTGTACTTCTTGTTGCCACTGTCTCGTATTGTCAAAGAATGCTTTATCCAGTTCCTTTAATTTAGTCTGTAGACTTGAGTCGCTTTCTTCGAGTTTCTTATTTGTTGCCAATAGTTCTTTATGTTGTTGTTGCTCTAATTCTAATTTAGCTGTAAGTTCTTTTATGTTTTTGTTAAGCCTTTCTTTGTCATTTAGCAGTGATTGTACTTCGTTATGGAATTTATTTTTTTGCTTTTCAGCTTCTAACGTGTCATTTTGGAATTTTTGTAACGATAGTTGCAGGTCCTCCTTCGATTTTTCGTTGTCTTGCAGTAATTTTTCTTTCTCTATTATTCGATCTTTAAGTTCATTAATTTCAACATTTAATTCACTTAAATTCTTCGACAAGTTTTCGTTTTCTTCTTGCTTGCGAGTATACTGCTGTTCCAATTGCTTGATTTTATTCTTTTCGGTCTTGTGAAATTTATCAATTTTCTCAATGCAGGTATTGAAAATGTTTATTTGTTCCTTGCAGCTTATTTGATCTTCAGATAAATTCTCGTTCAGAGGATTTTCTATGTCGTTGTCGAGCTCAGAATCTTCTTCTGACAAAACCGCAGATCTATAGTCTATCGATAAGTCAAAGTCTTGCGTTAATAATGTCAACTGTTTTGCCAAACGTCTGTGTTCTCGTTGAACACATTTTAATTCTTCTTTCAGCCATTGGTTTTCATGTTCTTTTTCCTTTAGCTTGACATCAATAACGGAAACACCTAAATTTTCCGGATTAATATTCGAGCCAGTGGAGTTGTCACTACTACTGCGTCGAAATGAAACATCCAAACACTCGCCGGAGCTATTAAACTCTCGATTTGGTTCATCGAAACGTGTGTTTTTAATGAATTGCTCCAATTCGACTTTATTATCAGTAAGGTATTTAATTTGGCAATTTTTTTTCTGAAATATCATTTTAAAACACCATTTTAATATTAAATTATAGTGAATGGAGACGTTCAACTTTAAAACTTACATTTAATTCCTCAGACAATTCATCATAATTAAATTCCAATTCCTTACATCGGTTTTTAAATAAAATAATTTGTTTTTTTGCAGCGATGAGTGTCTGCTCCACCACAGCTTTCTCTTCGCGTAGAGTTCTTAGGTTTTCCGATAACTTAACAATCTCTTCTTCTTTTTGAGATAATTCTTTAAGTAAACGTTTTCGTATCTAAAAAAAACAATATATATATATATATAAATACATATATTAAGAATGATTAAACTCAAATACTATGAAGGTAAGCGAAAGCAGAGTTTAAATTTCATATTAATTAAAAAGGCAGTTCTCTGCGGTTTTCCGATTGCCTTAAAAAGTATGTACAGGGTGTCCTCCAGGAAGATATACTACTTTGTTTGTTTATAATTTTTGATTAAATGAAAGAGAATGGATCTTATATTGATAAATGTTTTATTTAATGTCGGCAATTATGTATGGAATACAATATCAGATAAATGTCCGCCTCTGTTAGCCTCACAAATGCGAGCCCTTTTGAGCACATTTTTCATTACATTCTCACACATTTCATCACGAATATTTTGTTTGAATTGCTCAAGCGTTTCTTGTTTTTTTTTTTTTTTTTTTTTTATCTGGGACCAGTACTCAGGAGATGACTCCTACACATGCGAAGCATTGTGCTGGGAACTATAGAAAAGGGATAGTAGGAGAAACGACAGGAGGTGAAGCTTAATTAATTATTTTGCAGCTCTGCTTTCGCACGTTCTTTGTTTATACTCGTAGCAGTGCTGAAGCTTCTTTAGTAGCCATTTTTATTATTATTTTACTTCGCCGGTGGTACACAATACCGACGAAGGAGGGCGTTCTGATGCGATTGTGGATTTCTATCAGCTGAAGCCGATATTGTTCAGTAACCAGTGACTATGCCTTCGCCACTGAAACTTTCCGACAACAATTGACACATAAAGACACACTAATGCAGATCAGAAAAATGCGAGATGTTTATTTTTTTTTTTTATAATTTTAGTCTGAAAGTGGAGTTGAGCCCAGGTCTGTTTTTTGTTTTTGTAGTCAACGTGCAGACTACCATCCATCGTGCCATCGCTACCGTATGCCAAAACGAATATAGATATTATTGAATATAAGGTAGGATACAGTGAATATTAAGTAAATGTCAAAAATAGAGCAAAGTAAAAATGATTTCTATTTTCTATTTTTGACGTTTTAAAGATAAGTACGCAGATTAATTTTTGTACTCGATAATTATAAAGGCATTATAAGAAACAGTTCTTTTTGATCTTTTTAGCATTGCTACTGTATTTATTATATTTATATTGAAATATATTTATTAAGCTCGAGGTCTTTTTTGGTATTTTATTTATTTTCAGGAACAATCTGTTAACGAAATATCGAAGAATAAAACAAATAAAATACCAAAAAAAAAGACCTCGACCTTAATAAATATATTTCAATATAATAAAAAAGGTCAATTAAGAATATAAAAAAATATTATATTTATATTTATAAGTGAAATTTTTTAATTTTCCACTAGAGATTTGCATAAATTTTTTTATTTATAAAACCTTTAATATACAAAAATTCCTTACCAAATTCAATCAATATACATTTTACAAATCCCCAAAAATTTATATGAATACGGCAATTAAATTTTTAAGTTATTTTTAAAATATTTAAATCAATTACCTCATAATCTTCATCACTGCGATTGGTGCAACCATCACTGGCTGTAACATAAAATGAATCATTTTTCATGTCTTGGAATTGCTGAAGTAATTTTTTATATTCGTTTTCTAAAATAAAGGAGGGGAAAATTAGATAAAAAAAAAGTTGTAGAAAATAAAGAAATGCTAATATTTCGTCTTTTATTTTATGTAATATGTTTTTCCTCTCGTTAGGTAGAAGCTAATCCGCTAATTTCTTTTTTCTACGATATGTAACAAGTAATTCTTCTAGTTTTTTTTTTACCTCTTTTTATATTAATTACACTAATTAATTAAACAAAAACCAATTTTCCTGAAGAAGCTACACAAAGGAGTAGCGAAATAGCGAATAAATATAAATATTACATAATAAATAAATTTTATCCAGAAATTGAAAATTGGAGAGGTACCTAAGTATTTGACTGACCAAACAACTTACGTAAGAGAAGCTCAGCCATATAACCTCAGAAATTCAAATGATTTCAGACTTCAACAGGCTCATAATACTATGATGATGCAAACGCTGTTTCATAAAGGACTGCGACTTTACAACATGATGCCAAATGATATTAAAATTGAACAGAATATTATTGTATTTCGAAAAAATTTTGTAAATTTCGTAACAAATAATTTAGTTTGAACACTAAAGGATTTTTCTATCAATTTAATTAATATGTAAAATTTTAAAGTATTGAAATACTACTCAATAAAATAATTATAATAATAATAATATAAAAAGGACCTGCAGCGGAATGGGGTCACGCGAACAGGGTCGATTTCAATTCCCAAAAGACCCAATGCTGCATGCTAACACACCGCCGTATGCACGATCACGCTGCCTCATCTGTAAAAATGGGTGGCATAAACATTGAGGAATCAGAAGCTCTTGATGTTCTTGGCATGAAAATTCAGTGTGATGTCCGATGGACTGAGCACATTTTTCAGGTCTCAAAGGAAGCATTCAAGTGCCTAGGCTTTTTAAGGCGGTGTAAGACATACTTCACCCCATCTGATCTCCTCACTATTTATACCGCCTACATCCGACCGAAAATGGAATACAACTCTCATGTGCGGGCCGGTGCAAGAAAGGGCGAAGAAACTCATAGGAGACAGTAGGGTAGCCAACTCTCTTAACTCTCTTGAGCATCGTCGCAACGTGGGGTGCGTTTCGTTGTTCTATCGTTACTATAATCGGATGTGCTCTGATGAAATCAGGGAACTTGTTCCCGAAACCCGGTTATTCGCGCGCACGACGCGATCATCATTAAGAGCGCATCCATTTGTGGTCGATTTGAGGGCGACTCGCAATACGCATTACAGGGAAAATTCGTTTTTTGGCCGAACGGCACGTATGTGGAATAGAATACCCGCAGAGGTGTTTCCTGTCACTTTTAGCATGGGAAGATTTAAATCAAATGTCAATAAACACTACTCCCTCTATCCTCCTTCCCATAACCTAATTTCCTAGTTCCAGCACAATGCATCGCATGTGTAGGGGTCATCCCCTGAGTGCCGGTCCAAGTAAAAAAAAAAAAAAAAATAATAATTAGTGTAATTGATATTTATCAAAATTAACCCTAGACGGCATTTTAAGTTTTTCCTTATTTGGGGTGTTAAAATTGAATTTTGCTGTTAAGTGTGTTCGGACACATATATAGTAAAATTTTATGGGAAACAATTTCGTAGAATATTTCAACTAATTATATTCTTGTTTTAAATTGTGATTTTTTAAATTTTTCAAAAACAGGACCAAAAAGACCCATTATTTTAAATAGATAGACTGTCTGTGTTTAAACACTACCGCAGTTTTAAAAGCCAATTGAAGAAATTTGCTTCAAGAAAAATTTCCCCAATCTAAAAGTAGTCTAATTGAGGAAGAGAATAGCCTGAATATCGATCGATTTGCATAGCATTACTGAATAATTTAAAATACCGAAGACAACTTTTTTAAGATACTTATATTGTCAACTATCTACATACTACATATGTATTCATATTTTAGAATTGTTTTTCTTAGACACAAATCCATACATACACATTTTGCTCCATGCTTGCTTACATATTTATATTACAAAGAAATTAGAAAAATTAATTTTTTTCGTTCGAACATTGATATTGAAAGCAAGCAATAAACAAAACTATAAATAATTTATGTTTACAAAAGAAAATGTAGTTTGAAAATTTTCTTAATCATTTATAATTAAAACTTACGTAATTTTTTAATTTCCTCCTCATTTTGTTTAATTTGTACTTCCAAAAGACTCTTTTCATATTGTTCGGTATCAATTTGAGCCTAAAATGTTATTAAAGTACAATTTGTACAAACGATCATTAAAGGAAAGAACTCACCCTTAAATTATATAATTCTTTCGTACGCTCCTCGAGCAAGTATGTTTTTGGTGTTGTAGGTGATTTGCCATGAAAGCCGGCGCCTTGTTTAGGTGTTTTCAGTGGTGAATCAGATCGGGGAAATGAAGATGTACTTATGCTACTGACGCTAGTTTTGCCACTCGAAAAAGAATCGTTAAGACGAGGCGGGGTAACTTGTATATTTCTCACTACAGAAATAGCGTGGCGCAATGCTTCTTTTGTTATAGTCTCAATATTGATTAATTCCTTAAAAAATGCAGCAATACACTGCTGGTCATAGTCGGGTAAACGTTGACAAATTTCATGAAATAGTTTTTCTGGATATTTGACGCAACAAAAGTGTAAAAGGATGGAATAAATATAAATATATTCGGCTGCGCTCAAACGGTTCTCATCGTCGAAATTGATATCAAAGCCGGAATAAAATTCTGTTATGAACAACTCGTTGCAATAAAAATGGTTCTTAACAAACTAAATTAGTAGGATCTCACCTTTCAGAAAATCTCCCAAACCTTTGTATTCATTGGTGGCTGTTTTTTGATGATGTAGAATAAAATTCTGATAAAATGCATCAATATCGGTTTGTTCGATGTTGAAATAATTTCGCTCCATAAAACCACATCCCGTAATCTATTAATAGAATACACAACAACAATAAACCTTTTGTTTCTTCTCTTAAACTTTTTTTTCTCTCTATGAAGGTTTCCTTTTTTTTTTTTGTTTATCCTTATCTCACTTACCCATTCCAACAAAACTTTTTTCCAGCTGCGCATATCCATATTTGCTTGATTTTAATATACGGTATGTATAGCTTCTTTTTATAAAAAAAATTTATTTTGCACACGCAAATGTGCAGTGCTACGATCGTTTACTTATATCGCTTTTGCTTTTCTATTTGTCTATTATTTGCTCTCGCCAAGAAATTCTTTGAATATAACAATGTAATTTAATGTTTAATTTACGTTTGTTACTTTCACGGCGCGTCTTGATTTTTCATAAAACACAAGGTATACAATAATAATCAAGAAAAGATTTTGACATGCTTTTTTTTAACTCACTCACTTTGCACACGTTTTTGTGTGTCTATCTGTAACAGCTAATTTTTTATTATGTGAAACCAAACAATTAAAGAATTATTTTGTCTTGGATTATTTTATTGCAATTTATCCCGCAAACTTTGTGTAAAAGTAAAAAAAGCAAACGCCGTTAGTTATTTCAAAAAAAATATTATTTTGACATTTGAGGCGCTGTGCTGTGTTTACTTTGTTTATAATAAACAGTGTTGCAATTTATAGTATCAATGATGCAATTAATGAAGTTATATGCAGTAAAACTCTGTTAAAACAAGTACGTTGAACAAATCAAATATAGTTTTTTTTTATTAGAGAAGTTATAAGAAGTTATAGTTGTAAGAAGTTACAGAAGTTATACATAAAAAATGTTAATAAATTAAATAATGAAAAGTTCGTTGCGAAAATTTGCAGTGTGGCACACAATAACAACGAAAAAATTGCAGCTGTCATAATCAGCTAAGTTGTTTGCTCTCTGTGTTACGGTTTAAAAAAAGTTACTTGAAAAAATTAAACATTAACAGAAAACAATTAGAAAGCAATTTTAAGGTAAATAATTGTGTATATTTAACTTAAATTATTCATTTATAAATTGAACAACTATTAAAATAAAATTAACTTTATTTACTAAATTATTGGAAAACTAAAATGACAAACGACAAATTTGTTCGTCGGCGTATGAAATAGAAATAAGAATTCGTCACGCACGACGAATTTCGTCTGAGGACGAAAGTTCGCAAGGAATAATCCGTCGTTCGGCCCAATTGTGTCCCTTGCGTCATTTGAACTTTTACATGATATATATGTAGGTAAAAAAAAATCTTGAAATTGTTGCACAAAAGAAGTCTTGCAGAAATATCAGGTGTAATAAAGACCGTTTGACATTTTAGCAGAGCGGCATTACCCTCAATATTACGTTCTTACAAGTTGATAGTCAATAATTATTCACGTAATCACCAAGTAACCACTCTGCGCCAAGAGAAAACTTTTGTTAGCTCGTTTGCCATTGAAGGTTGTGAACTTTGCTAGACCCGTCATTGTACAAAACTTTTAACTGTCAGATGGCGCATATTTTATTTACGAAGGCACCTACTATTTTAAGTAAAAACAAAATGTAAAATATTATACTTCGTTT
Source organism: Dexiosoma caninum (assembly GCA_963924685.1). NCBI lineage: Eukaryota > Metazoa > Arthropoda > Insecta > Diptera > Tachinidae > Dexiosoma > Dexiosoma caninum. The sequence continues at coordinate 9,223,492 of OZ004726.1, read as the reverse complement.
TTATTTGAATAAATAAATAAAATGCATATAAATTTTTCAAATGTGTGGCTAAAAGCTTTAAATTATCTACAATAAATTAATTATTATAAAATAGCACAAAATAGATTTATTTTTAATATAATATTTTAGATAATTTTATATAATCTTAATAATTACTTCTATGTATTTATTTATAATTTTTAGGATGTTCTTTTAAGTTTATGGCAAGTAATGACCATATTGCCAGTTCGGATTGAGACTATCGGTATAACTTGGTAAAACTTTTGGTTTCTTATATAAAGATTTTGTAAAATTTGCATAATCCTTGACAAAATAATTACATTTTTATGTATATTGTACATATGGAAAAAAATAAAAGAACATATCGTCAGCTTAACTTACCTTTACGGTTTTACGTCTCCTACCAACCAAATCGTTGTAATCTGGAGGATTATCACCAGAAGTATTCTCATCAAAGTGGTTTTGCTCGTCTATTACTATTGGTCTTGGCATGGCATATCTTTGTATTTTCAATGTCATATTAATGGGAGGTGGAGGTTGATTTTTTATACGCTCTTCCATTTCATATAATTGTTGCTGGAAGTAAACACAATTTCTAATTTGGTAAGTTGAAGTTAAATTACATTTGTTTACTTACACGATTTTTATAAACCATGCAGCACGCTCTCAGCGTAAAATAGTAAATAATTTCTACTGCCGATAGTAGGGAAAATCCCAAGAATAAACTAGCTATACCCCCGAAAGACACCAAGAGATCTACCCAACCGAACAATACTTCACGTTTGTAGCGTATAATAGGCCAAGTTAGAAATTCTATTAACACACCGGCTGTTTCCGTATTTACAACGCTAAAAATTTTAAATAATTATTTTAGCGAACTATAATTTTGCAAAATTAAAAAAAATTATTTTGTCATTATTAAAAGTTATCGATAAAGTTTAGATAGTTAAGTTTTTAATATTGAGGCAACACTGCAGTGGATACCGCGTACTGGCAACGACTTAATCGCATGCTACACACATCAGTATTCAGCTTCAATATTTGTCTTTATGTTAATATAAATATTGAAGCCTCTGACACATTACGTAAACATTTCTCATCAATATTAATTTTTTTTTTGGGGTTTTTCAAGTGTAAACACTTCTATACCGTCGGCAAAATACATACCTATTTATTTTTTTATTTATTAAAAAAGCACTGATGACATTTTTTCTGTTTTTGTCACTATATTTTTTAATTTGCACGTCTCAAAAAGCCATTAATGAGCGATATACTTCAATTAATTCGATTAGAAAAATTTTTTACTCTATTTGTAATGCGACGCAACTACAATGTGCACTCAAAGTTACCAGAAATAAAATGAATATTGACACTAACGAAGCCACACTACGTTAAACTGCTTCAATATTGTGATGAATATCAAAATAGTCAGAGCGTATATTTGTGACTATTTTTGCACACAATGACAAATATTGATATTGAACATTGATCGTGTAGCATGAGCTTTACATATTTCTGTTCATTTGTGCAATGTCTGTGTTTAGATGAGAAAACATTTGAAAGAAAAATATCTGGAATTCTCTTTTGGTTTTTCTTTCGCGGCCACACAGCCAAAAATGTTGCCGGCGACATTCCAGTATTAGACTGAGTTTAGACGAGGAAATATTTGGAAGGGAAATATTTAGTTGTGTAGCATATTACGGGTGGGGGAAGAGGGCAACGTTTTTGTATACGGTACTCGGAGACAGGCTTTGTTCTCATTTTCGTTGCTTATATAAAAATAACAATATCTAATTTTTTTTTATAGAAGTAACTAAAAATGTAAATGCAAAAATTAAAAACTTAGTCTCTCAGAAAGAGCGTAAAAATTCCAATTCATTGTAGTACACAAAGTAGTTCATTTATCACCCAATTTTTTGGCACTTCAAGGATGTAAGGTTTTAAAAGGGATTAAAAAAAGGATGTGAGATAATAAAATCTTATATTTTACTATATTCCCAACACCAAAGTAGACATTGTAAATTTGAAAATAAAAAAAATTAAAAACAAATTGTAAGACGAAAAATGAGAGTTAAATATTTTCGAATTCAGTTACCATTGAAAAATTTCGCATATAAAGCTAAAAATTTATATCGAATGATAAACGCACACACAGTGGACAATATACAAGAATGCTGATGATAAAAAAGTGCATATTGGCTTCGAAAACAGCATGTTATTCCGCACTGATGTCAATGTTATTTACAACTAACTTTAGGATTCGAAAATTTTCGAACTGCAACAACGCTGTGTTGTTGCTAAAAAACTCATTTTCATATCAACTATCAAAAAAAATGAATAACTATTAGATATTACTTTTCGCCTTACCTTTTTAATAATTTCTCTACATTGAAAACAGTTTTCGAGCAACTTAATTCACACTGCGTGCAATCGTCTGTGTTGGTTATATTAATTTTATGTAGAGCTAAGCACTTGAAATTGCTTGTGTCACACATGTGTACATTTGCTTAAAAAACCAAATAATTTTTTTAGTAAATGTAGAGCTAAAAATTTTTAACGTTATTAGTTGACTTCTTAAACGCATATTGCTTTGTAGTAATTCTGGGAACACAATTGGTTCGAACGACAAAGGTATAAAAGTATGAGTGATTTTAAAGTAATGTTTTTATTTATTATTTTATTTTAATTTCATTTATAACAAGCGGCGGCTTGTAAATATAATCGCCGGCTCGACTAAAAAGTTTAAGTGAATGCCTCAGATTTCATCTGTTATTTTATGACACACCAATAAACATACAGAGCACAACAATTTTTTTTAAACTATTTTAAACTATTAAGACATTATGACAATATGACTTAATAGCACACCTTGTAAATACCTCAATTCTAAATATACGTTTAGGAAGTCAGCAATTTATTTATACTTAAGTGCTTACGTATTGGCTTATAAAATGGCGGATTGCATTTACAAAGCTTAATGGCCTTTTTCATGCGACATTCTTTCATGCAGGATGAAAATGTATACTCTTCGGGAAAATATTTCAATTTGACCTCATCGTGGAATATGCATTTTCGTTGGCTGCAAAAATTTTTGTACGAATATATACGGGATAATTAATGTCAGTAAAAGTTAATAATAATAATAACAATAAAATTAATTATATTAATTTTTTAGTTTACATACAGTGTGTGTCAAAAGTAATCACCCGGGGCATAATAATAACCCGATGTTCTTTTGCTGTAATTTTTTTTTCAAAACAAATTTTGGCTCTGCTTATGATATGGGTTAAATGACCGCCGCCAGAGTTGATGACCATACATGCAGATCCAAAGGTTTTTATTAAATAAAATTACAACAAAAAGACATCGGGTGATTACTTATGCCCCTGGTGGTTACTTTTGGCCCACCGTTTATATAGTTGAGGGTTACCGCATTAACGTAATGTAAATATAATGTAAAAAAAAAGAATTGTTACTAAAAGAACGCGCAAATGCCAAGTAAATAATATTTAAATGTCACAAATTAGTAAATGATATGCTAAATACAATTTGTTTAAAATTACTTCTCACCCAATAGACAACTGACGGGCATCATCCGTTGTATAGGTATTTTTTTTCGAAATACGCATCTCGACTATTTGATCTTTTGACCAATCAATTTGGGAGTTAAAGTCCTGACCAAAATACTCTTCATTAGACAATATATAAATCTAAAAATAAATTCAAATAATTTGTAAAAGATAACTATATTGAGGCTTAACTGCCTGTTTTTACAAAACGTTATAAAAATTTTCGTGTGTTTACATTAAAAAAAAACAATTTTTTGAATTTTATTGTTGTTTTCAATATAAATACCCGAACGAATTTTTTCTTTCGTTTTCAAACGACCAAATTACATACCAATTTTTCTTATATATATAAAATAATTACTAAATTTTACTAGTTTACATGCATAACTCACCTTAAATTTCAATAAAAACGATTTTTAACTATTTTCATTTATATTTATAACGCCCGTACCGAAAACCGTTTTATTTATCAGAGTTCTATATTGGAAGCTTCTCTATTCACCGTTTGCTCACAGCATCCACATGCAAAATAACATGTGTGTGGAGATTGAATGATTTTTTACATAAAAAAATACATAGTATGAAAAAGATTGAAATTTAAAAATATACTGAAGTTACTTCTACTCTTCAAATAAATGAACTTCTGCTTTTTAAATAACCGAAGTAAAAAATTACAATATTTTTTTTTTCTATTTAAAATAATCGAAAAAATTTCGTTTCCAAAATGATTTTGCAATGATAAAACAATAGAAATAAAGAGAAAACCGAATAAATAAAATACAAAAATCACCCAGCAACAATTATATTTTCAAAACCCAATAGCAAACACATCAAATTTATTTTCCTATTTCTCTTCATTTCCACTACTTATTTTTCTTCTTCATTCTTTCATTTCGGTCGTCATTATCAAATTGAGATAACTTCATCATTGGAACAGCCACTAGCACGGCTTATAATCACAATTATTGTCAAACTTCATTTAGAACACAATGAACAGTCATACATATTTATATGTACAAACTACATACAGACATACCCGTATACTGCAAAGCAGATAACCCAAACATTGTATTTAAACAGAATTAGTATAATAGACTGCAAGGTTAATTTCATTACAAAATTATTATCGTCATGTGCAAGAATTTCTCGAAAATTATTGACTGCTAGAGATAATATAAAATAATAAGTTAACATCACTGAGTATGTGTTTTTAATATCAAATATTAAAAATGTTTTGTGACTGCAGACGAAATGCGACTTCCTCAGGATTATGACAACAACATAGTTTTTAAACTTGCTGCCGGCATCAATGACTCTGTTTCAAAATCGTTTCTTCTTTGGTACCTCATTTGAAATATTTGAAATATTTGAACTTGAAAAATTTTGGTCTTTGAGTGTGCGTGTGTGTCAGCGTTTGTGATGTTGAGAAATCTGCTAGGCGCGCTGCTGCAGTAAGTGTGCGGCTTTTAGTTTTCCACGTCACTTTGTTCATTTATTAGAAGAGAAATCCCTGCTTATGCGCTTTTTGGTGGGAGAATGCAGTTATTAAACCGTTGGCGTCGGCGTTTTAAATAGTTAAACATGTACGGTTGTATGTGTATAAGAAAATGGGTCAACCAATCATTTCCATCCTTCTAAATAAATCTGTATAATAATTTAGAAGATGAACTTTGCTCTTATTATGCGACAAATTAGTTCTCGCTGCGTCATCATTGAGTTCGGTCGTTGCAATTTATTGTTTGTTTGGAAGTGCATATTAATTTGTGGCTTTTTATAGTGAGTTCTTAATTGTTGAAATTATAGAAAAATAATAATATTCGATAATATTTGATAAAAATCTAAATAAAAGTTAAATAAAAAATGTAGAAAACTCAATATTAAATGGAAAAATATTCTATATATATGAAAATACATATATACATATATATATGTATGTATGTATGCTAAAAAGTGTATATCTATTTTTTGAAAAGTGTTTTTTTGTTGTTGCAAATTTTTGGTGGTTCTTTATTTTGACTTGCTTACTGCCTTTTTCAATGCAAAACCATGTGTGTGTGTGAATGATTGTCGTGCTTTACATTTTGAAGCAGCAACGGCCTTGATCTATTTGATTTTAATTTTTGGGTGATTTGCTTTGTGTGTATGGCTGTATGTAGTTTGTACATATAAATATGTATGACTGTTCATTGTATTCTAAATGAAGTTTGACAATAATTAGATTATAAGCCGTGCTAGTGGCTGTTCCAATGATGAAGTTATCTCAACTTGATAATGACGACCGAAATGAAAGAATGAAGAAGAAAAATAAGTAGTGGAAATGAAGAGAAATAGGAAAATAAATTTGATGTGTTTGCTATTGGGTTTTGAAAATATAATTGTTGCTCGGTGATTTTTGTATTTTATTTATTCGGGTTTCTCTTTATTTCTATTGTTTTATGATTGCAAAATCATTTTGGAAACGAAATTTTTTCGATTATTTTGAAATAGAAAAAAAAAATATTGTAATTTTTTACTTCGGTTATTCAAAAAACCGAAGTTAATTTATTTGAAGAGTAGAACTTTCATTAACTTCAGTATATTTTTCAGTTTCATTGTGTTTTTCACTTAAACATACATATGTATTTTTTTATGTAAAAAAACATTCAATCTCCACACACATGTTATTTTGCATGTAGATGCTGTGAGCAAACGGTGAATAGAGAAGCTTCCAATATAGATCTCTGATAAAAAAAACGGTTTTCGGTACGGTACGTTCTAATAAATGAAAATAGCTAAAAATCCTCTTTAGTGAAATTTAAGGTGAGTTATGCATGTAAAAATCATTGTTTATAAATACTACATACATATGTATGTATACATATATATATATGTATATATACATATGGATATATACATATATACATATATACATATATATATATGTATATACATACATATATATACATATATATATATATGTATATACATACATATATACATATACATACATATCGCACCCTAAATACAAAAGTGACACAACTCAAAATTTTCCAAAATGTACTTTTTTCCGTAAAATAATTCACAGTACACATCTCTAACTACTTCAAAAATTTCTTTCTCATCACTGTTTTCTTTAACTGGAAAAATACCGTTATGTCTGTTTTTATGTTAATTGCATTGCTTACGCACGATCGACTAAAAAGACCTATTTTTAGTTGCGTCAATGTTCTCAAGAAGTGCTGATTACTTTTGTTACACATAATATTATATTATAATATAAAATTAAAAAAATTTTAGCAAAACCTTCTTCGAAATAGACTTCTTTCATAATGGAACCAATTTTATTTTAAATATTACAATCATTTTTGCATAAACAGTTTTTTGCCTCTCCTGAAAATTTGAGAATTTTGAGTTGTGCCGCTTTTGTATTTAGGGTGCGATATATATATTGTTATTTTTCTTTTAAAGCGGCAGCCTGTATTTAAAGAAGAGTTGAATTCGACTCACCTTAGAAGTGATATTGGGCACGAAAAATAAGGACCATTTCTTATCTGTTTCATATAAATCGTGAGGCGGTCCAGCTTTTACGCTGAAAATAAAATCACTTGAAACAAATAACAGAGAAATGAAATATTTTATAAGGCTTACTCGGCATTTTCGAAAGACTTAAAACGACTGTTAAACGCAAAGCAGTAACCATGTTCGGTATACACCGGATGAAAATGTGTGCAACAATTAATCGGCTCATCACGATATTTGCATTCGCCTAAAATATCCTGGCATTTAATAACGGTCTGAAAAATATTATTTCAGAATTTGAGAACTTTTGTCAAGCAAACTATATCGCTAACCATAAAAGCCCACTGACGCAAAGTTTTCTCATAAATATTTTTTATTCTCGTATATTCGCCTATTACTGAAGCTTCAGACAAAGTATTATACGAAAGGTGGGGTAAAATCTCCAACAGTGGCGTTATGGTAATTGCAATAATTTCGTCATAGTTACTAGAAAAACTTAATATTAGTGAAGACTTCAGAAGCGAAATCATAAATTTAAAATATAAATACGCAATATTTTTATATGCCACGGTGTAAGTCTTGTCATGGTCTGAAGCTGTTTCCGGGCACACCACCGTAGTGGGGAACACTACATTTTGATTATGGAAATCAGTGTCTAAACCTGGAAAAAATTTTAAAAAAATATTTCTTTTTTGTTTTTCATATTTAAAACAACATAAGATATTTTACCTGTAATAGTGGGATTCGTTTGAAACTTCTCCCACAAACTCATAATAATTATCAGAGCGGTTACAGCTCCAGTAGAAGTGCAGCAAAACCACATAAACCTTTCGACGAAAAAGAATTTAAATAAAATTCAATATTTTCTCACAAATTTTTTCTTTTCACACCTTTCGACCACCGGCCTGCCGCTCTCGGCGATATAACGAACACCATGTAAAGTGGAATTTTGAAAGAACTCCTTCGTTTGGAATATCAAACTGCGACGAAAAATTACAAGAGTATCGAAAATTTCACGCATCCTCAATCTTTTAATCAACATTTTCTTTATTGAATAATTTGTAAGTTGGCCCAGCAAATTTACTCGTCAACTGTTGGCGTTCCTTTAATGACTAAATTGAGTGAAATTCCTATTAACAGTACAGGACAGAATTTAGTTGACGAAAACACAAAACAATAGTCGTTTTTTTATTGAGTTTTGCAGGTTAGAGGTTAAATAATGCATATGGCTAAAAGCCTTATGCTGTTTTAGCTTCAATAGCAACCAGCACTTTAATTGTTTCATACGAAAGTTTTCGTTTTTCGATTTGTTTGTTTGTGTGTGTGTTTTTAATTGTTATCAAGATTTGTCCTTTTCCATTTATATGTTATTATTAGTTTCATTACGTATTACAAAATAAAGTGGGGTACTTTGCCAGTTTATGTTCATATAAATGTGACGTTACTTTAGAACTGTGAAAGAAGGACTTATAAAGGGTGCTCCAAACATAATGCACGTTGTTAATAGTAAGTCACACCATCATGATGCAACTATAATGGAAAAATTTAGAAGTCTGTGAATGCTGGCACCACTTTCAACAACCTTTAGATTCACTTTTTATGTCAAATGCAAAGTAGCAAAAAGTACTTTCGAAAAAGAAAATCTTAGTAACAAGTGGCAGCAACTGCTTTGTATTTAAATATCACAGACTTCTAAATTTTTGAATAATAGTTGCATCAGTTAAGAAGATCCAATGCACGAATAAGTGGCAACATAGTTGAGCTTTTTATTTTGTTCAGATTTGTTAGTACATTTTGAACAGCTGAACTGAATAGACGCGTTAATGTAAAATCCGAGTGCAAGTACTTTTAGTTTCATAATAATAATTTCTAAAATAAGTATTTCATTGTGTTTGATGAAAAAAACTGTATTAGCAAAGCAAAAATATAATGCAAAGTGTATTAAATAAAATAAGAGTTGTAGAAAAGAAGCGAATGGCCAAGGGAATTCTCCAAAATGGTGCGTTAGTCATAGTAAGTGTAGCGTCCTTTTGCTAGTAGGAACTAATATTATATTTGTAATAATTTTCGTTCATTCTTCCATACATTCATGTCTTTGCGAATTCCCGATAAACAATTACTGCCGGTTTTGTATCGCATTCTTATCAGAATTAAATTTAATTGGCAATTGAAATCTGCTTGTTAAAATTTTTGCAATCCGTATTTGTTAAAAGATGATGGCAGTGGCGAATTTAATTAATTAAGATGGTTCAAATGGTGTCAGTTTTGACATTGCAGGGCCTTTTTATTTCGCCTACCGCCCATATCGTATTAACTCGCTTGCGAATTGTAACATGCAACTGACCAATTGTGCCATTGATTTTCTATGTATGAATGTATGTTCACATACTTCTGATATTTAAATACAACGTAGATGCTGCCACTTGTTACAAAGATTTTCTGTTTCGAACGTACTTTTCGTTACTTTGCATTTGACATACAATGTGAATGGAAAGGTTGTTGAAAGTGGTGCCAGCAGTCACAGACTTCTAAATTTCTCCATTATAGTTGCATCCGTTCGGGAGATCCAATGCACGAATAAGTGGCAGCTTAGTTGAGCTTTTTATTTTGTTCAGATTTGTTAGTACATTTTGAACAGCTGAACTGAATAGACGCGTTAATGTAAAATCCGAGTGCAAGTACTTTTAGTTTCATAATAATAATTTGTAAAATAAGTATTTCATTGTGTTTGATGAAAAAACTGTATTAGCAAAGCAAGAATATAATGCAAAGTGTATTAAATAAAATAAGAGTTGTAGAAAAGAAGATAATGGTCAAGGGAATTCTCCAAAATGGTGCGTTAGTCAGAGTAAGTGTAGCGTCCTTTTGCTAGTAGGAACTAATATTATATTTGTAATAATTTTCGTTCATTCTTCCATACATTCATGTCTTTGCGAATTTCCGATAAACAATTACTGCCGGTTTTGTATCGCATTCTTATCAGAATTAAATTTACTTGGCAATTGAATTCTGTTTCTTAAAATTTTTGCAATCCGTATTTGTTAAAAGATGATGGCAGTGGCGAATTTAATTAATGAAGATGGTTCAAATGGTGTCAGATTTGACATTGCAGGGCCTTTTTATTTCGCCTACCGCCCATATCGTATTAACTCGCTTGCGAATTGTAACATGCAACTGACCAATTGTGCCATTGATTTTCTATGTATGAATGTATGTTCACATACTTCTGATATTTAAATACAACGTAGATGCTGCCACTTGTTACAAAGATTTTCTGTTTCGAACGTACTTTTCGTTACTTTGCATTTGACATACAATGTGAATGGAAAGGTTGTTGAAAGTGGTGCCAGCAGTCACAGACTTCTAAATTTCTCCATTATAGTTGCATCCGTTCGGGAGATCCAATGCACGAATAAGTGGCAGCTTAGTTGAGCTTTTTATTTTGTTCAGATTTGTTAGTACATTTTGAACAGCTGAACTGTATAGACGCGTTAATGTAAAATCCGAGTGCAAGTACTTTTAGTTTCATAGTAATAATTTGTAAAATAAGTTACAAAGATTTTCTTTTTCGAACATACTTTTTGCTACTTTGCATTGACATAAAAATTTAACCAACAGGTTGATGAAAGTGGTGCCAGCAGTCACAGACTTCTAAATTTCTCCATTATAGTTGCATAAGTTAGGGGGATCAGATGCACGATGGCAGCATATTTGAGCTTCTTATTTTGTTCATATTTGTTAGTCCATGTCCAAATACTGCGAGAATGTTAAATACGATTCAAGTAGTAATAATTTGTGAGGTAATCTTTTAATTGGGTTTGTAATATTGCTGCAAACTTTTAATGACAATTGTAGTAAATTAAATTAAACGAATTATAGAAAAGCAATTTGTCGAACATTTGTGTCAAATTAACTGGCTTCTGTTGCATACCTGGAGGGGCTTCTTTGCAATTATTTCAGTTCATACTTGAGCACATTGTTGTCACCATATAATTCTTGTTTTGGCAAATTGCGGTAGATAATTGATGTATGCCTTTCTATTCTTTTCTTATAAAATTTACGTTTTATTGGCAAAAAGTATTCTGCTGGTTGAAATTGTTGCAAGACCAGTTTGTTGCAATATGTTATTGCAATGGCGGATCGAAGAAAGATGTAACGTTTCAATTCGCTTATCACCCAGATCCTCTTTACGGCGAATTCGCAATATACGCTCGCAACTAAAGAATAATTTTTAAGACGGATTTCCTATATTGCCATCTCATGCTGTATATGTTTTATAAACCAAATATATGCTTCATATTTTTGATACTTGCGGTGTTTTTTTTTTGCTAAAAAGATTGTATCATAAGTGTTACAAGTGATTTGGCAACATTGTTAAATGTTGACCTGATTTTTAAGAAGCGTTGCATATTTTAAGTTTCTGAAAGAAGAAACAAATCAGAGCAGAACTAAAAAATAATTGACGTTAGTTAAAATTTTTCAATTTTAAATAGGTCAGTGATCGGAAACATACAGGCAGTCAAAATCACATGTGAGAATTGCTAAGAAACAAACTAAATCAAAGACATAATTCTAAATTACAACGACAAACACTAGCAGAACGGAAGAACATGCTGTTTTTGAAAGCTGCTACAATTTCCTCATCAGCGTACTTCGTGTTTTGTCCACCGTGTGCGGTTATCAGTAGATGTAAATTAATAGCTTTATACTATATTTATTATTTTCTGCAAATAGAATGCGAGAAGTTAATTCCCTAGCTTTTTCTCCTTTTAAAGAAACTCTAAATTTACCTCTAAATTTCTCTAACTTACAATAGTCCTTGGCATTGCATGTTTTTTGTTTTGTTTATTGACTGCGTACACATCTTTTGGTTTTGGGTTTTTGTTCTACTTGACCAAACTTTAATGGCTTGAAACTTCACGTATGTATTTTGTATAATGAATTACATATATTGCTACATGCCTACAGCCCTTTTAAACAGTAACAAAGCCAGCCTTTAATATAGTGCTGCACTCATGCCATTTTAATTAAAATGAGGTTTGATCATGTAGGATTTTTTTCTTTTTAAAGGAAACATCATCGGAAAAGAACACGTTGCATTTAAAATAACACATATTTATCATAAAAGAACTTAAAGAAAAGCTAAAATACCTGCAGAATATTCCTCACAAAAGAAAATTAAAATATAAAAATTAAATACTGACACTAAAAAAAAAATTTTGGGTACAAAAATTATTCCATTTTATTCCTACTTTTTCTCCAGGAGGCTTAAAAATTATAGGCGTTGTCGGAATAGTACAGTATGGTAATAATTAATGTCTCAAGTCCATGTGTAAAATTAAGAACTTAATTTGTTTTATTATTTATTGTAATCAAAATTAATTATTTAACAAAAAAAAAAATTCATAATTATAATTATAATTCACTTGTTCTGTCGTATGATTTATCGTTTATTTTATTGCATTTTTATTTTTGTTTTTATTTATATTTTCTTCTTCAACAAAAGTTGACATTAAATTCATTTTATACCATGGATTTAAACTACTCAGCAATAAAGAAAATTTTAAAAATAAATTATACGAAGAACAATTGTATCATCCACTTCAGAATTCATGTTTTCTCACATTGTGCTGGGAACACAATTGGGACGAACGACGAATTACGTTTTGCACAACGAATTGATCGCTAACAGTTCGTTGCGTAAATTCTCAGTGTGATGCACAATTACGCCAAAAAAAATTAATGGTCTCATCAGCACATATTTCGGCGATACTTTTAATATTTTTGTAATCTTTTGATGGCTGATTGTATAGGCATTAAAATTTTTTACTTGTTCAATTATTAATTCACTTGTATCCATATTATTTAATTTCTTATTAAAACTTAGTTTTCCATTGACATGTGACAGTGTTACCGAAAAAACAAAAAATTTAAAAGAATGAAACATTAAAGCAAACTAGAGGTCTCGTGTGGCAGTAAAATCTTACATAAATATCCAGACAATATTTCACATTCATTACATTTGAGTATTAAGTGCTGGTTTTTAGAAATCCAAAAAAAAATATTTATATTGATATTTTTTTTTTTTTTTTAAATATATTTATTAATCTTGAGGTCTTTTTTATTTTTTTATTTTATTTTCTTTTATTATTCGATATTTCGTTAACAGTTTGTTAACATAAACAATTATAATTTCCTATTATTTCTGATGATGTTAACAAACTGTTAACGTAATATCGAATAATAAAACAAAATAAAATAAAAAAAGACCTGAAGTTTAATAAATATATTTCAAAAAATATAATAAAAAAAATTGTTTTCGTTTTGAATTAAAAAACACGAACGAATTTTTTTAAAAACAAACAGTAAATTTTGATTGATGTAAAATAACTGAATATGTCCCATGTGTACTGTGCAGCACTGATACTCAATACCAAAAAAAAAAAAACAAAAATAAACTTTGTAAACAAAATTGAAGTAGAACCACTACTTCAATTGGTTTTGTTTCAGCGATGTTCTACTTCAATTTCATTCTATTTCAGTTGGTTCTACTTTTATTTCGTTTTGTGGTTCTGTAATACTATAATACAGTACAGTAGTAACTCGATTATCGCTCATAATGAAAACCGGGCTTTGTGCACGTTTCGAGGATGTCGCAAGTACCGAATAATTTTATTTCATAGCATAAAACAACTTTCATCCACTGTTGTTTCAATTTATTGATAAAATTCACGATCTAATACATTTTTATTACATATTTGTACATTTAAATACATATTGTTAATTTTTGGCTCGTTGTTCTGCAAACCACTTGTACAATGTCTTTTCCATTTTAAGAAACTTCGACCACTTAAATGTCTTTCTTTTCCCTGGACCGCTTTCAGATCTAACCACAAAGTTTTTTATAGCAGCCTTATTTTTCTTTGTTCTATTTATTGTTGATATGTGTACATTAAAAAGTGTGAATATGAAATGTAAAATTTTAGGCCGACGCTACAATCGAGATTGCGCAACTATTGAGGTGTGCAAGAATCAAGTTACTACTGTATTTGTTTATATGTATAAAACATTTCGGCATTGAAGTGTTTGTTTTGAAATGTGAAAGAAGGAGAGGATAGTGCTTGAAATTATTATGATATTTTGTAAGTCAATTTTATTGTGCTTGCGCAGCCCTCTAATTTCAGAACATTTTATACGAATTATCAGTTTACATTGATTACCACCAGTATTTCAGAGTTTAGTTGCAAAAAAATATGAAATAGTTTTATATATTGCAATAAGAATAATAATTATACGGCTGTCTTTCAATAATCTTCTCTAGCATATTTATAATTTATGGTATCCAATTTGTTATAGTGTATTTATAGTCAGCAGGCATAACGTAACGAACAGCATTAGACCACGCCTCCTGCCATCTTTATGTTTAAATTGTGCAAAAGTGCCCGCCATTTTATTTATTTTGCAAGCCTTATACATTTTTCAAGTGTTTTCAAACCCTTTTTCTCAAGTTAAATAAAATGAAAAAAAAAAAAAAAAAAACGAAAAGAAACTGGAAAACAAAAACTGCAGACCTTCACATCAACCCTCTAATTCTAACTTCAACACACTCAAGTGCACTCATTCATCTACCATTTCTACTATTAAATGATTATGAAGACGATGATGCCGTTGTTGTTCTTGTTGTTGTTTTAATATCTATTGTTTATGTTTTTAAAAGAAAAGCTATGAAGCATAAAATTTGTTTGCATCATCATTGTGCCACATAAAGTATTTTTAATGCATCACAGCATGATACGCACCCACACATTAGCACACAGCTTCTGTATGTGTATTTGTGTGCATCTTAATCTCATTCGAAAAGACATCTATGGGAAAGGATTGCACTTTAGGCAGACACACACACACACACATACTCGTACATATGTGTTTATGCCTAGTCCTTTACTGTTATTTATTACTGTAAAATATTCTCAAGGATCATGCTCGTGTATAGTGGTATTGCTGTTGCTGGAGCTTTAAATTGCAGCTTAAGAGTGCGGCATATTTCAGAATACAGAAAACATACAGAGTCTTTTATTAAGCGATTATTTTCTTCCAATTTAAATAAAACAAAACGAAATTTCTTATTCGTTTGAAAGGCCTATTGAAGCCATTATGTGTGGAATAAAACATCGTTCAAATATCCGCCACGCCTGCGCGTTCATCCCAAAATCTACACAAAATATTGACTTCTCCGGATGCATGGACGCTCTTGTATCTCATGCCGATTGGTATCGTCATAAATTTGTTTGTTCACGTACTCATTCATCCAGAAATGGGCATCTTCGCGGAAGATGATTTTGCGATGAACATTAGGGTCAGTTGCTAACTGCTCCAGAGGAAATTCAGCGAACACACCCCGGTCTGTGGTCATTTAACTACCGTTGCTGGGTTAGTTAAATTTTGTATGCGTGCAGGCCCAAGCCTCGACTCAAAATTCGGCAAGTTGTGGTCTGAGAAATGCAGAGTGCTTGTGAGAGGCGCGAATCTTTCTGCACACTCTCACGTTTCATCGATGTACGGGTGTTGGGGGATCGTTTACTGAACGAGTGGACTCAAATTTATTCACCACATTATGAATAGACTTCTCGGTAGGACGATGCTGGCAACCGTAAAATGGGCGAAGCGTGCGGTACATTGAACGAACAGAGCAGCCAGTTTAATACAACAATTCTATCCGTCCCTGGTGTTTTAGAAAAACACACTGAATAAATGCCAACTAATTAGACATCTTTAGATTCAACAAGATGACCGTTATCAACTGTCAAAGTTGTGAAGTCCCTGTTGGAAGACCCTGTATAACATCAGGATGCATGTTATCCTGCGAACACAATGAAAAGATTTCGTTGGTAACGTTTCAATATCAACTGGTTTGATGTTACCAAAAAAAAACAAATGCTCAAAATCCCAAAAAGGAGTGCTTCGACTTGATTAACAATTGGAGCATTTAGTTCGATTAATTAATTTAGTTCTAAATTGAAAGCTTAATAATCACTTCAGTTAGTATTTCTCTACATCTCTCCTAGGCTGCAGCTAACCTGTCACTTATTTTCGACAAAATCTACGACTCCGTCTCGATTTGAAGCTGCTTGAGAAAAAAAAATCTGAGAAAATTGCATTTGATCCCATAAACCAAGTCGTAATTGATGAATTGCACATACTTTATCTAGGAATTTGAAAAGAGATAATTCAGAAAAAAATTATGAATCGTACATTTCACGAGGGAATGTAGAAAAATTTCAACGAAACCCCAATTATTATATTCAACAATATACCGCTCGAACTCCAGAGAAAAATTATTCGATTAAAAGGATTTAACAAACTAGAAGGTAACGTAATTCCGTTTTTTCTTATTATATGGATGCAGCAATTATTGTGAATAATGTATTCGATAGGGAGAAGTACAAACAGTATTTGATTTTTTGATTATTTTAATCTCAAAGAATTTATCCACATTGAAATTAGACTACGCCAAACATTTGCTAAAAGGATTTGTAGACTTTATGCCTCCTTATTATTCTCGATCCTTGTTCGCAGGTCACTCATTTTATAGATGATGTAATTAATGTAGGAGCTCCCATTTCATGGTTCCAGCATTTGATTTTGAAAATAGTTTGAGGCATTTAAAATCTATTGTGAAAGCAACAATAAATCCAATAGCAGAAGTTCAAAGAAAGTCGCACACTTTCATTCTAACAATTCCTCGTACAATAATATTCCATTAGTATATCGAGTTACTAATAATTCAAAATATTCACTTAGCAAAATTGTAGGAAGAATTCAATCGAAAGTTTTGTTTTCTTTTGTTGAAATTACTTGTTGCACATTTACATCCACTCCCCCCCGTAAGCTTGTTAAGAAATAGAAATGTTATTGTTATATCAGAAATGTTCGGTACCAAATTTTCAAAATACAAACCTGACAATATTTGTTTGACTATCCCCGAAGCTCTAAAGATGTAGGAATATATTCAATTATTTCTTTACTACTTCATCCGTAATACATGTGGCCTAGTGGCCAATAAAAAAATATATTACAAGTGTATAAAATTACTATGAGCATAAGAAAATATACTCGTATATATATAAAACTGAAACATATTAGAATGGGGCAACGAGATTGGGGATGATCTGACAAGGGGGCGACGGCCTCGGAGACGTGTCTCTTGCGTCGTCCTGGAGGCGCTTGGATGAGCACTTCTTGGAAGAGGCTCGGGGTAGGTGGCTCAATAAGCCGGCCTGCACGATCGAGAGGACACTATGGCCTCTGTTTTTTTTTTTTTTTTATCTCAGACCAGCACTCAGGAGATGATTCTTACACATGCGAAGCATTGTGCTGGGAACTATAGGAAAGGGATAGTAGGAGAAACGACAGGAGGTGAAGCTTACTTAATGATTTTACAGCTCTGTTTTGAACGTTCTTTGTTTATACTCGTAGCAGTGCTGAATCTTCGGTTTTAGTAGCCATTTTTTTTATTATTATTTTACTTCGCCGGTGCTACACAATACCGATGTAAGGTGGTCTAAACGGATGCTGGAGTTTTCGAGACACCGTCTGCAGAGTCTTACAGCCACAATGACTGTACACTGGCCTATTGTGATGCATGCAAGTGATTCATACACAGTCTGAAAATTTCAAACCGCTCAGCTTTTTATTTTTTTTAGTACTTTCCAGCGCAAAATTTTTTCTACGGCTGGCAATTTCTTTCTGGCCTACATACCTCATTATTGGCCCAAAATAGGTTCAGAAATAAAATAATAACAAACAAGTCCTTTATGTTTGTTGCAAATATGTTTGAGTATTTTTATGTATTTAGAAAGTGCTCTCTCTAACGTGTATTGGCATCTGTAGAGCATCCTGTGCTATAATGACATTTCATTGCCAGATTTATATGTCGTGTTTTTGTTTTTGTGAAACAAACATTTTTTTTCTTCTTCCCAAACTGGTTCAGAGAAACCATCACCAACATTAAATTTAACAATTTTTGGTGTTTCTTGTTTGTGCCACATCTTTTTTCACCAACCATCATTTTCCTCTGGCTTGGGCTTCTGTACTCAAGTGTGCATACGAGTGTGTACATTAGGGTTGGTCAATATTTTTTTTTTTTGCTGAATCTATATTAGACAAATTGACTGGCCGTTATTTAGTCTTTAAGTTTGTCAAATCACCATGGAAGGCATATGGCGAAATTCTTTTATCAAAATGAGCGTTCTGTTTGCGCAGCATTCTACCTTTAATGTCTGTGCCAACGGAATTGGTTGATATGGATACCAACGTCATGTTGTTTTAACGGGACGGTGTTATGTGCCCCACAGCTCAGGGATCACATGGGACTTTCCGCACAAGAAATTTGACAGCCTGGTCATTTCACGAGCTGACCACAGAGATCATGCAAATTGAGCCCGTTTGATTAACTTGTAGGTCTATAGCATCAGTCAATTTCAGCCAGCTTAATACACCAGAGTCATGTGAAATTAATATGGAAGCTGCATTCATACGCCGTTCAAACGAGTAAAAAATTACGGGAACTTCTCACACATACAGTTTCTTTCATTGACATTTTAAAGATAAGAAGTGCACAGCCTACGATTTCAATGATTCACACATTGCGTTTCATCGAAAAGATTCCAACTTGCTCAAGTAGTATGAATTAATTGCCTCCCTAATGCAATAAATGCTATTAGATTTTTGGAATGAAAGATTAAAACACAAGTCTATTGTTAGTCTAGATTACTTTTGGCATTTATTTTTTATAACACTGGCATTTTGTTTTGCCACATTTAGAATTCATATTTTGTTGCAAAACACACGAGTACAATGTCTTGCAGCACATTCAAATTATATGTTGCATGTTAAAAAATTGTTATTGCTGTTGCTACCGCTTCAGCTGATTGCTTGTTGTTACCGACATATAATGAACTTCTCTTGTGTTATTGTTGCTTCCTCCGCTACAACGTTTAGGATTTTTGAAAAGTTTGTAGGGTGATGGGCGGTTGTTGAGAATGTTAAATATTAAAATTATTATTTAAAAACAGAATTTAGAAGATTGCGAGAAGATTATAATAGAGTTAAGGGAAAATTCAAGGGCAACTTGTTGTAGCATGAATATGCATGCAAGCATTTGTTTTCCTACTTCTTTAAATAGGGTTTGGATGAAGATATATACATAAGTATATACAGTTGCCCAATAAAGTCTACATACAGCGCCAATATTTAAGTTTTCTTTTTAATTACACTAATTATTTAAGCTGCAGCTCCTTTTTATATATTTAATATTCATGTATTTATTTTTTCATTATAAACAAAAACCAATTTTCCTCAAGAAGCTACACAAAGGAGTAGCGAAATAGCGAATAAAAATAAATATTACAGATATAACATGGACCTGCAGCTTAAATAATTAATATAAAAAGAGGTCAAAAAACTAGAAGAATTCTCAAATAAAATTTTATTTTTATTTTAAAAGAATTATTTAAATTTAAGCTAAACAAATTATTTTATTTTCCAAATAAAAGATACAAAAAAATAACAACAAATATTCACTTATTTTTTTTTTATCTGGGACCAGCACTCAGGAGATGATTCCTACACATGCGAAGCATTGTGCTGGAACTATAGGAAAGGGATAGTAGGAGAAACGACAGGAGGTGAAGCTTAATTAATTATTTTGCAGCTCTGCTTATGCACGTTCTTTATTTATACTCGTAGCAGTGCTGAAGCTTCAGTTTAGTACCCATTTTTTTTATTATTATTTTACTTCGCCGGTGCTACACAATACCGACGAAGGAGGGCGTTCTGATGCAATTGTGGATTGCTATCAGCTGAAGCCGGTATTGTTCAGTGACCAGTGACTATGACTATGCAAGATGTTTATTTTTATTTTATAATTTTAGTCTGAAACTGGAGTTGAACCCAGCTCTGTTTTTGGATTTGTAGTCAACGTGCAGACTGCCATCCATCGTGCCATCGCCACGCTTAAAATAAACTAATAAAATAAAAACGAGAATCTGTAATGGTTTTTGGGGTTTGTATGTCCTTTGCTGGTGTAGGAAATTTTGGTATTTATTGACACTACAATGGACCGTCACGTTTATTTGAATATTCTGAAGGAAAATTTTAAGACGTCCGCCAGCCAGCAACTTGAGTCTTTCTGGCAAATGGATCTTCCAGCAGGATAACAATCCTAAATATACATCTCTCGTTGTAAAGCAATGGCTTCTCTATAATGTCCCCAAACAGTTACATTCTCCTCCTCAATCCCCGAATATGAATCCAATTGAAAATTTATGGGATGAATTGGGCAGACGCGTGCGAAAAAATAAAATATCTAACAAAGATGACCTAAAAAAAGCACTAACAGACGAGTGGCAAAAAATTGATTCAAATATAACAGAAAAATTGGTTTCTTCAATTCCTAGACGCATCCAAGTATTGCTAGATTCTAAAGGTGGCCCGACAAAATATTAGTTTAAAGTTATTTTCATTAAAATTTAGCAAATCAAAGTCTAATATAAAACGTATGTACACTTTTTTGTGATATGTTTTAAGACTGAATTACGGTTTTGTTTTATTACTTTATTTTAAGCCAAAATATAAATGAATTTTTGTTGTTTATGTTTTATGTTTTACCCGCGCTTCGCTCCCATTATTATCTGCATCGGTTTCGGAAAGGCATATCTTACCCCTACGTCACCCCCTGGTTCTATTTAAAAAATGTATATGTATGTAGCATATCGAGCCTTTGGTGCAATACTGTAGTAATTCAAAAAATCGTGAACTGAGAAAAATGCATTTGAAGTTTTGAGCCATCTTTTTGATAGTATTTTCGTTTACTAAAGTTATTTTTTTACAAGTTTTTAAATAAAGAGGCTTGTTTTGTAATGTTTTCTGTTTGTAAATTGTCATAAAGAAAATACTTCATTATTGCAAATAAATATTGTTGGAAATATCTGGAGGCAATATTTGTAGACATTTGTAGCTGTAGAATCTGAACAGTTAGAGATAGAACCATAATATTTTTTCCTTTAGATAGATATTTTCCCCAAAGATCATTTCTGCATACCCAGCTCAAAAAATTCAAATTTTGAGTTACTGCGGTATTGCGCCAAAGGCTGGATATGTGTCCTTCTAGATGCAAAAACATAAATACATTTAAATTTCATTAAAATAGTTTAGATGGTCTCGTCGAATATGCCCCTACTTTCCCTCGTGGTCCTAGTTTTAAAAAAGATAATAACTTATAATCTTCACAGAGTTGCACAATTGCCAATGTGTCTTTTAAACTCAAATACATTCAAGCTTTAAAGTTCATCAAAATCAGCAATATAGTTTTGGAGAGGCCAACATTTTCCCCCTATCGCCCTCCTAGTCCTAGTTTAGATAATGTACATTACCGATGAGCGTTTTTAGATGCAGATCTGTCTATGTTCTAAATTTTATTGAAATCGGTTTGAGCGTTTCGGAGTGGCAATAAGTTCCTCCTGTCGCCCTCCGTGTCCTACTTTTGAAAATGTATATAGCGTATGTAAATTTTTAGAAGAAATTTCCCCCCTATCGTCCTTCTGGTTCTATTTTGATTTTTAGTAGCTATTATGCTGTCCTGAGCAAAGACGAATCCAAAATGCCAAAAATTGTTCAAATCGGCTCAGCCGTTCTCGAATTATAAATGGTGTAACTAACATGTTTGTCTTTTATATATATCGATTTGGAAAATAAAAATGTTTGTTTAGCTTAAATTTAAATAAAAAGGAAACTTAAATATTGGCGCTGTATGTAGACTTTATTGGGCAACTGTATATATATTTTAATAATATACGGTTAATGGCAGCAAACATTCTTGCTGTAAAATCTATATTTTAAACATTTAAAATTGTTAACAAATCTACAGATAGAAAATCAAATACAAAAGCTTTTCGGGGACGTTCAAAATTCAACTAAAATTTAAACAAAAAATTTGAAAATTTTTTCAAGTCCGAAACTTATGCAAACTAAAATATTAAAAACATTTTCTTGGTTGAAGACTTCCGCTCGAAATAAGTTATACATACCCACATAAGTATGCACTAATAACGGGTGTCCCAAAATGAAGACAATTTTGCAAAATACAATGGTCAAGAAAATTTTGTAACCAGTAACCCTGTTTTGAACACCACATTTATTTAGATTTATTTGATCAGTACTAGATT
This sequence comes from Dexiosoma caninum, assembly GCA_963924685.1. Taxonomy (NCBI): domain Eukaryota; kingdom Metazoa; phylum Arthropoda; class Insecta; order Diptera; family Tachinidae; genus Dexiosoma; species Dexiosoma caninum. The sequence goes on along the minus strand of OZ004726.1, from coordinate 9,201,201 downwards.
ATATGTTACAGCCTGTGCTGCCATATTGGAAGATTTTCAATTCTCCACCATGCACAAGTAGAAAGAAACGAATAAAAGGGAAAAGCAAAATACCTGCAAAATCAAATGTAACGTAACTGTACTGAATCACTATTGACTGTGTTACCAGTACTACTGACTAATTATACCCTACAGAAGGGTTTATGCTGTATAGATTTAACATGTGCTTGTCATTAAGAAGGCATGTAGACATTGGAACGACATCTTCACTAGTACATTTTAGTCTACACTTTAAAATTCTATGTATGCAAATAGAATACGAGAATAACTACAATTTCGTTAAAGTATTTTTGAAGTAAATTTGGAATTTTTAAAACTATACATTCTTTAAAATATCAGACTTGCATTCCTGAAGCAAAATACAAAAGAAAATCATAAAGTTACATTATGTTGATAAAAACTGGGGGTTTCTAAGCTACTCGCTATTTAATTTCTGTTATACTGAACATAACTAGACAAAAGTTTTCTTATTACATGCATATAATTTTGATGTTTATAATTTTGTCTGTCAGTCTTTCTTTATTTTCGAAATATCGTTTCAACACTGAAAACACATGAAATTTGTATTTCTTTTTGCTGGGCGGCAAAAGTGATAAATTCCAAAATTGCTTTAATATTAGGACACTCTATGCGGAGATGCGACAATATTGTTTTAAAAAAACCTTCAAATATAAAACACTTCAAATTGTTATGTTGCTTATGCACTACTTTGTCTTGGGCAAGAAAGCTCCAGCGGACGGAAAATAAAAATAAAAAAGTCTTTAAGTGCTTCACAAGTTTTGTGTGAAACTTGTGACACGTTTGTCAACGTGCTCAGTTTCTATGGCGCACAAAAAACATGTGCTATTGAATTCAAATAGTATAAGAAAAAGCAACTAAAAACATCATCAAGGTATTTTAACAACAGTCGTTAAGCGGTTCCTGGATGAATATCACAGTTTTAGATTTCATGGACTCTCATGAAAAGAGGTAAAACAACAATATTGAGCACTGCAGACTTTAAGTGGGTATTTGGTCGACTATTAAGGGCGCTACTTGTAATATTTATACAGAATATTTTGTTTTCTAAGACCGGCACTCAGGGGATGACCCCTACAAATGCGGTGCATTGTGCAGGAACTAGGAAATAAGGTTTTGGGAGAAAGGGTAGAGGGAGTACTGTGTACTGACATGCTATTTGAATTTTCGCACGTCCAAAGTAACAGGAAAGGCTTGCGCGCGTAGTCCATTCCACATACGTGCTGTTGGGCCAAAAACCGAGATTTCTCTGTAATGCGTAGTAGTGCGAGTCTCTGCCAAGTCGACCACAAATGGATGCGCTTTTAATGAAGATTAAGTTGTGCGCGCGAATGATCGGCTTTCGGGAACAAGTTCTTTGATTTCATATGAACACATCTCATTATAGTAACGATAGAACAACGAATGGTAATAATGTAGCAGCATAATTACTCTTCTAAAGTAGAGCGTAGTACTACCAGCCTCCAGGTTCCTATGATGCCATTTCTACAATACTTGCTTCGTTCATTTTCCTAAATTTCGAAACAGGACTTTTCTCTCATTCTACAACCAATAATTGTTCACTTTAGCGATTACTAAGTACAGCATTTACTTCATATTTCAGTGAATTCTCACTAAACATAGATATTCATTGAATATCTGACATCTACTTCTTTTAAGAGAAGTGACACTCATCCATTGGTAGGCAAGGGATAATGATAGAAATTGCAGATAGTGAAAGGATGGACAGATAAAAGGTTCATTATTTTTACAGCTCTGCTCTTTGCAAATTTTTGTTTTTATAGCATTGTTGCAGCGCCTGCGATGTTCAGGGAACGCATTAAATTTTTGAAGCTGTTTATTAGCCACTTTTATTAATTATTTTACTTCTCCGATGATGCTGCACAATACTGACGAAGGAGCGCGCTCTGATGTTACTTGTGAATTAGTATCAGCTGCGTATTTTTAAACACAATGCCTATTGAATAGTGTAATAAAAGCTTTTCCAAAAACATATTTCTCTACAGAAAGATTAAATTCGACTTTTCTCAAAATGTTACATTATTTTATTCAAAAGCATGGTAAGCCGCGAATGTTCCATTTCGATGAACATTTTTATTATTGACAATTAGCTGAGAAAGCGCTGTCGTGCTACAAAGTTCAAACTCTTAATTTTGCTGCTACAACTACAAATTGTGTTCGCTGTCATTTTCAAACAGCTGTTTTTAACTTTTGACAGCTTGTAGTGGTGCTCGTTACGTTGTAAAACGTAAATTTTGCTGAAAAATTTGTTTATTAAACCTTTTGAAAATTTAAAATATTTTTTTTTTTTTGCAATAAGACAGTAAGACTTTTCAAGCCATTTTCTTTCAGTGAAATTTCAAGCCGAAAATCCTGTTTTCTCCCCCGTAATCATACAACTTAGAGTTCTATGAAGTCTCCATATAAAATCGTCTCCAGTACAACGATAAACAGAAAATATTAAATTTTCTAACGTTAAATCTATTCAAAATATTGACTGATGGGAATCGAGATAAACGATACGGTCAGACAAACATTTCATCACGATTTTTAAGTGTCTTTTGTTTGGATTTCTTTTGCTTTTTTTGACATACCGTAAGACAGTGGACAGACGAAATGGTCTCTATTGCTACCGATGGCATTTCGCTTTGCTGCATATTCAATTTGGTTTATTAGATTCCAAAATACAAACAACAATAACGGTAGCAAATCGCAAAAAACTGAACTGGTTTTGAATTTCAGCGCCACTTTAAATCCCAGCAGAAGAAGAAAAAGCAAAAAATCAAATCGGGACAAAAATACAAAAAAAAAAAGGAAAAAATTGCGAAAAGTACTCTCGATAAAGTTTATTTACCATTTTACAAAAGTGGCTCCTTCGAGCCTTTTTGTTTGCGATTTCTTCTTTTAGCTTTCATATTGTTTGGAACAATAAAATACCTTAAGCTACAACAATAAATGAATAATAAACCAACCATAAAATAAAATGCAAAAAGTAAAATAAACATAAATAAATTGAGAAGAATGATGAGTTGGTTGCTGATGGTGATGGTGATGATGATGATGACAAAGATTTCTTTACCCGGCTTTTGTCCAACGAACTGGAAATGAAATGCCAACAAAACAACATTTGAGGCTAACAGAAGGATTTTGTTTAAATTTGGTGTCAATGCAATGCACTGAAAGAAATGCGAAAAGTTTTGCCCTGTAAACAGTATAAGAAAATGAAAAATTGCGTAGAGGGAGTGGCAGAGAATTCCAATCCCGAGCAGTCCAGATGTGAAAAGATCGTTCAAAAAAGGAATCAGTCTTAAGGGGGATAATTATGTTAGGATTTCTGGTAGACTTAGAGAAAAAGACCCTGTTGAAGATACATATAATGTGGTATGGTAAATTTCATAACCTTGTAGAAGTATAGCAGTGTTCTCAATTGAAGATATCGAGTTAGACCACAGCCCAGGAAATCTATGATATATGTCGATACGTCCTCGCGATAAGCAAGACTATATCGTTTGCATAGCCTAATTTTTGTGCTCACATGTTTTTTTTTTGTTATACTTGAAGCAAACTTTTTTGGTTTGTTTCGTTAAGTATTTTGTGTATAATAAAATAAAAACAAAAATTAATTTTTATAATGGAAATAAAATTTTTTTTCAGTGTAATTTACTCTGCGCGTTTTCACTTCAATTTTAAATTCATAAAATTTTGATATCATTTGGCGCCACTGTCAAGCAAAATAAAAACAAAAAATAAAGAAGCCAATAAATCGAAAATAAAATAAAAGAAAAAAAAAGAACAAAGACAATTAAAATAAAAATAAAAACAAGAATTTGTGAGCAGAGAAGGACGTATTGCATGATATTTTTTTGCCATTCCTTCTTATTTTATTTTATTTTATTTCAATTTTGATTTTCCCTTTTTTGGGACATTGTGCATGAGCCATTGTCTGGGTAATTTTGAATAGATCACAACAATACGTGCACATTTTGAAGTTTCTTATGTGAATTTCTATGTCAATTCAACTCAATATCTTAAAACTGTACGAATGTTGTCAATAATGTCGTTGTTGTTGTTGTTGTTGTTCTTGTTTGCTTGCTGTGAATTCAATGCAATTTAAATTCAATTGTTTTAAAACATTTCATTTTCATTTGACTGCATCATTAGCAGAATACAATTGCAGGCATGCATGTACAAGTATGGACTTGCTTGGTGGTGCTCAGTCGTTACTGCCAGCAGTAGCAAGATTTGTATTTGTGAGGAATTTTTTTTCAGCATGATATTTATTTTGATGATTTATTTCAAATTATTTGATTAACAATTAATTAAAGTAAATTTAATTTTTCATCAAGTAGTTGTGAACAATTTGTCTTTAAACAACATATAAAACAAATTAATTAATTTATTTATTGTGGAAAGACAGTTTGACTGAGTGTGATTGATTGATTGATTGAACGATTTGTTAAGATTATTTTATTGGTGCAGTCTTGTAGTCGTGTAGCGCCAGGCACTCAAATATGTATGTATTAGGTTTTATGAAAAGAGTGGTTCATTTTAGTTCAAAACTATGCAGCAGTTTAAGTTACTAAATTTGACAAGATCGGTTTAGTATGGCTGTACGACTGTTGTTCCAAAGATTTTACTTCGGTTTCATTATTTGTGGTTTTTGATGATTAAAAAAAAAAAGAATGAAACAAGTTTTGTTTATTTAAAAACATAAAACCCTTCTAAAGTTTCAAACTTTTAAAACTCTGGCCAAGGCGCGCATGTTTATCGTGCCCCTTGTTTTTTAAAACTTTTTCTATTAAAATTTTATTATTGGCTCTTTCTTATCTGCCATCGAATTGCTTTCAACAAGAGAAACAAACAGAAACGAACTACAAACTAAACAGTTACATTTCAGTCAATATCAATTACACTGACAAAATGTTGCAAATTGCTTGCTAAATGGAAGATTTGTTCCTTCTTTTGGATTTCTGTGTATTTCTGTGTATTTCTGTGTCTTTGTTGCTTTTTCTTTTTCCTTGCTGTTTTAAATGCGAATTTAAATATAATATTTCTTATTGTTATCCCCTCACGATCATGATGAATTGACCGGAGGAAAACAAAACGCACTCAACAATATCAATGGCCTATAAAGATCTTTTGTGTGAGTGTGTGTTTTTTTTTTCTCTCTCCAGAAACAATAATAAGAAGGGGTTTTTACAGCTGCTTAAAGCAAAAAATTGTTCCAAAGCTTATGGTAAAAAGGCTTAATAACAACTAGGGCTTAATAAAACGAATGATAGCGCTATATTTGGCCATGACGCAGCTCGTACACCCTTCATAAATGCTTTAAAAATGCCTCGGATTTTGTTTTCTTCTTCAAGATGACATGATAGTTGTAGAAACCAAACCAGTGACTCGTTGTGGATGCATAGGCTTTTCAATAGTCACGTGTGGGTTCTTTGTACCCACCCATAGGAGGCAATTTTACTTATTGACATACATATCCAACGAGATGAAAATGAGCTTCTTCTGAAAACAAGATCTTTCGGTAAAATCTTTCATGTTCTGTGAAACAATCTTCAGCCCATTGGCCGAAACGAAAATGCATACTCATGAGGCTTCAGTTGTTTGACCAATTGACCTTTGCAGTCTTTCATGCCGTGTTCTTTATGCAAAATTCTTCTCAAAGAAATCGCGAGAAATCTTCACGTTTCTGAGAATGATGACGAGTTGATGTTGAACGATGTTCTTGCACATTCTCAGCCACAGCAGCAATGTTTTCGATTGAAGGCACTGCACGAGAACATACACGGCTTAGTTTGTCTAATAACGATCCATTCTCATGAACTCGCTTCACAAATTGACGAACGAACTGAACTGAAAGCCGATCTCTTCTCGAAAATTTTTCATACAAGTTTCTTACATTTTGCTTTAAGGATTCACTACTTTGGAAGTAAGTTTTTATTATTTCCCAATTTTCTTCGCTCTTATAGCGTCCCATTTTGCAAATGTCAAACATAAACCGGAAAATAAAAATTAATGTAAAGTCAGTCAAAGTAATCGCTAGTTCAAATTTAAAATTTTAAATGCCCCACCCTGAACCTTACCCGCGAAATTTGAATAGGCATCATACTTTTTGTACACCCCTCGTATGTCAAAATGTTATTGAATGTTATCATATTATAGATATCTGTGAGAGTAATAATGACGTAAAAAGAAAAAATATTTTATAGTTGAACATCTAGGTCCGCTTTTATTTTTTACTATTCATCAATGATTTACCATCTTGTATCAAATATTCTAAATTATTAATGTACGCCGACGATGTAAAACTTTTTTGTAAGTTTGAATAATCCTCACCTGTGTTCATTACTGCAATCTGATTTAAATAATTTCAGTCAATGGTGTGATATCAATTTAATGGACCTCAACATAAAAAAATGCAAATTTATCCTGTTCTATAGAAGAAGCCATCTATCCTATAATTATTATATTAATGATTATACTTTGGAGGAAGTAGAAACATTCCTTGATCTTGGTGTCCTACTCGACAGAAAATTAAGTTTTAATTTACACATTTCCCAATCAGTGAATAAAGCCAAAGGAGTTTTGGGATTCATAAAACGTTGGGGTAAGAAATTCAATGATCCCTACGTTATAAAGCTTTTGTTTACGTCGCTGGTGAGACCCATTCTTGAATACGCCTGTATTATTTGGGATCCGCAGTATGATATCCACATAAAGAAAATTGAATCAGTTCAAAAACCATTTCTTTTATTTTGTCTGCGTGGACTTCCTTTGAATCGTGATCTTAATCTCCCATCATATGAAAGTCGCCTTGCACTTATTAAGCTTCCTACTTTGAAAAGTAAAAGAATATACTTGAATGTATCATTTGTAATAAATCTAATTAATGGCGTTATTGACTCAGCGTTCTTACTCCGTCACATTGAATTTACAATACCAAATCGTCCAACAAGATATTATGTTCCTATAAAACTTCAATATTTCCGCCTCCAACTATGCCAATTTTGAGGCATTCCGTAGAATGTCCATAGATAAATGAATAAATATGTTTTTGAAATATGTATTTATATGTAAAAAGAATTGTAAGTAGTTCAATTACTGCCAATAAGTGCAGCAACTAAATATTCGTAGTCAAGAAGTAAAACTGATGATGTAGTTGCCTGAGCAGTGAGAGCGTTGAACGTACAACCAGAAGATATACAACCAGAATATCGTGCTTGAATGCTCTACTTTGTTGATAGATGAGTAAAATATTAAGCTCATCTTCAGCTTAAAAGGGTACGGTTAGGCACACTCATTTGCGGCAGATACACATGTGCCATGTTTACAATTTTGGCAAACGTGCTGCACACTCAGTCTTAAATTCCTACCGCACATCAGAGACGCAGAAACTGTAGAGTTGTGCAAGAATTAAACTCTATTCCTTCCATTTAGTTGACTACACTATACCTTTCCAATGCATTGCATACGTGGGTGACCTCCATTGAGCACTGGTTCAGGACAATAAATTTCTTGACTGTATGTCTATGTGTACGTAAGGAGTGCAATAAATTTATTGAAGCGAAAGCTTCTCATAATTCTTAAATTTAAACTACAAAATTACACATGCAAAGTGTTTCGCATTATTTCTACAAAATTAAGAAGATTATTATGGTTTATAGCCAATCAATTTAATAATACAGTAGAGTCTCGTAAAAGTTAACCAAAATGTCGCCAGGGTAATTAAGTTTTTCGCATTATTAACTTTTTCAAGCGAACTTTAAAATTAAAAAAATGCCTAGATTTTTCGGAAATAATACTCTAAATTTTAATTTTAATGACTTCGTTTTCATCATTAGAATAAGGAAATTCAGATTTAATATATACCGACTGGTTTGCAATACAATTTCAGCAGAGTGGTTGTAAACAGGTGTATAGACTTCTTTGTTTCTCGTTTTTCTGGCACGTAGCTTGCATCGTTATTATTTTCAAACATATTATCAAGATATAGATATCTTTCAACAGCCTTCGAGAAGCCTTCTTGTTGGTTATTGGTCAGTATCATCGAACCCTTCTAAATCATTGTTTTCTTTCGTAACTTGTGGTCGATTTGGCGGCGACTCGCACTACGCATTACAGGGAGAACTCATTTTTCGGCCGAACATCGCGTATGTGGAACAAACTCCCTGCCGAAGTTTTCCCTGTCACTTTTAACGTGGGAAAATTCAAATCAAATGTCCATAGACATTACTCCCTCTATCCTCCTTTCCATAACATAATTTCCTAGTTCAAGCACAATGCATCGCATGTGTAGGGGTCATCCCCTGAGTGCCGGTCCAAAAAAAAATATTTAATGTCAACAAAGGTTACTGTTAACATTCTCAGCTAACCTCGTCATCAATAATTGAACTTCTAGAAGTATATCGTCGTAAGCAAGGTTTTATTTCATAAATTTTGCCAACGTAAATGGAGTCTTTATTATCGTATTTATCATTACTCCATTTTGTTTCACGCTTTTATATAAGTACAGCTGACAAAAGTTAACTGAAAAGTAAACTTTTTAGAGCTGCACGTGGATGCTGAAATTCGGTTAACTAGGCCAAGCTATTAACTTTAAAGCGAGTAATTTTTTTCAAGATTCTACTGTCAGTCGTCTCGTATTCGTATTCACGAAAAAACATATGTTTTTCTTTTTGCTTTGAACATTTGTGCGGGTTGCGGAAGAACACTCTACTCGTATGTAAAAGTATAAATTTAACAGTCTAAAGCTGTTGCAGATGAAAGCAACAAATAAAATCAAGAATGAATTGTTAAAAATAAAAATAAAAATAAAACAAAAATAAATTTAAACAAATTGGATAAGTTGCATGTTCATTCTTGCAATTTGTTCGCTTGTTGAAAGAAATTATCATGAGTGTGTGTGTGTGTGTTTGGAAAGGAATCATAAGCGTATGTGAATGTGAATGTGAGAATTCGATTCGAATGTGTGTAGCTGTGTGTATATGGATTAAATGTGTAAAAGTAGAAAAATTGTTTCATAAAGACCTCCCTGTTTTCATAAGCATTTCGGAATGGGTGACTGTACCAACAAATAAAATTGCCATATAAAGGACTCAGCACATGGCAAAGCTGATCCGCAAAATAAAGGAGAAGGAAAATCGTTTTGCTTGTTGCAGAATTTATACCAGTGGCTGTATTGGTTTGCATTCCTCGAAAGCCATTATGTTTTGGATTCAATTTGGGAATTTCTGTTGCCTTAGATTTATTCTGTAACCAGCAGATTCATGGCCAGACCGAAAATTTTTACAATGTACCTGTTCTAATAGTGCCTTCCTTCGGCGGTATTTGAGTAATATAACACCAGCCAAATAAAATAATAAATAAAAAGAAATTTTTTTAGCTGAAAAATTAATACGTCAACATACTACCAAAGAAGCAGCAATTTTGCAGCCAATTCTTTCAAACTTGTGTAAAAATTAAGCTCTCTATTCTTTCATTTCATCTCATTCACCACCTGTTTCGTCTTTACGCTATACCTTTCCAACTAGTTTCGGTGCTATGCATTGCATACGTAGGAGACATCCCCTGAGCACTGGTCTAAGAAATAAAATTCGATAGATACAGATATGCAAGGCGTTCGGACTTCGTGGAGTTATTCTTCTCTGTTGTCAGCGCCTGCAGTTATTTTTCCAGCGCAACTGACCTTAGCATGGTGTATGTATATTCTTATATACTTCTTATATAAAAATATCCCTTTCAACTTGGGTGCAATTTTGTCAGGGTCCCATTATGTTACCTGTAAGAAAAAGAAGAACGAGAGAGAGCTCAGAATAAGATTAAAGTATTGGTTTAGAAATAGATTGATCGAACAGAGTGAAATATGAAAGGAGTCGAAAAGGCTCATGGGTCCGACGAAGGGTGACCGCGCCAAGACATCCGCGATAAACTAGCGAAGGTGCGAAGGTCCGTCCCTAATTGGCGGGCAGTTTCAAAGAAAATGAACCACATTCTCCTGCTAATTGCAACCAGAGAAAAAGTCGTCGTATGGCAGACCCAAGCGCCTAGCAAGAATTTCAATAGGGCAATGTCCCATTATCGTGTATGTGATTTTCTGCAGCTGCACCTGCAGTTTCTTAAATTCCTGTGGCTGCCCAGATCTCCTGCCATCAAATTGAGGCCAGAGTGTCGTCACGATCGACTCCGACTCTTCGTCACTCTAGAAAGTATTCATACAAGCATTTTAAGCATGATGCGAGCGGGAGACTGCATAAATTTTTGACGTCCTTATTCCCAAGTTGGTTGCCCCCTTTCGTGCCTAAGTTTATCCGGTTCTGTTTTTTTCTAGAACAATTGTACCGCAAATTGAAGGTGACACTTAAAGCTCTGAGCACATTCTTTGTGACTGTCCTGGACTCGGTTGACAGAGGTTTCACCATCTGGGTGGAATTACGGTGCCTCCATACAAGGCAAGGTGTAACATCAGACACCGAATAGTGTTTGGATTCCTTGGAAGTCTTAGGCGAGAGTTCTAATAGGAGAGGCTTTGCACAATAGATTTTCTTGGTCGCGGTGCTTCCTGGCCCAATAAAAATAAAAATAATTTACCGGAAATTAATAACGATGAGAAGAGACACGTAGTGAAGTGATAAAAGGATAGAGAGCTTAATGATTGCATAACTAAATTTCTAAAGCAGAGTTGCTGCATCGTTGACGTTATAATGACGCTGGTCATTTTTTAAGTTACAGAACAGACATTTTGTTAATTATTATTATTATTTAATAAAGAGCCGAGATCTTCTCGGTATAGAAACAAGAGACAACAGCACAACAGGAAGGATAATAGGATTTTGTATTGTGAATTTGTTCAGTATTCTCTCTTCCCGTGTAGCTCTGTTTTATTTTATATCTACAGTAGTCACTAGTCTGTGCAGCAGGATTGCGTGTAATAAACACTCCGTGTGAATGGACTGGAACTTTTCCTAGCGCTCTACTATGCTCCTAAATAATAAACGGCAGCTTTGGAAAAGTCCCCAAGTAAGGGGTCGGCTAACTTTAGATCCAACAATCTATACCCCATGAATATTTCATTACAGCTCATAATTAATAATTGATTTCATTGCTTTAACAATATCTTTGCATAATAAATGCATAATTGTCTCAAACTTAACATCTCTTTCAGCAAATTTGTATCTGCTTAAATAGAGCGTCTGCATCGATACATATTTCCAAGTATCATGATCTATTGCTCAAGAAAAGAATGCATAAAATAACTAAATAATACAATTTCTACTTCAGATAAAACCGATGCATGCAATTTATGTCAAAATTGCGCTCATAAACTGTGCATTGAATCTATTCTTCTCGTAACAAAACTACTTCGTAGATAAAAGAAGAAATAAATAAATAAAAATGAAATTGTTTAACAAATGCATTGTCAAGGAAGAAACTTGAAAACAAAATCTTCAAGGATATTCAATTCTCCTTTAATACATACAAGTGGAAACTTATAAAGCAACTGAACAAAAAAAAATCTTGAATTCAAGTGGGAGTGCTACAACTTTATCATTGACTTGTAGTGTATTCAATAGATAAATTCTTCCAATAATTGTAACAACAGCAACAAACTGTTTGACATGCAACTCACTTACTACTCTTGTCGCATTGTTTGTGTGTCTGCAGGACGAGTATGAGAGCGTGCAACAGTAACACTCTGCAACTATTTAAAATTCTAAATTGCAATAATTTAAGTGTGTGTCTGATTGCAGCACGAAATGACACGGTTGTAAGATGATGGCAATGTATGGCTTCATTGTATACAGTGTGCAGTGGAACAGTGTGTGTGTGGAACAACATTTTGTGGCTAAATAAAATAAAATTTATTTTTAGTGGTGAAAATTTTTACTTTTTTTTTTTTTATCTTGGACCAGTACTCAGGAGATGACCCCTACACATGCAATGTATTGTGCTGGAACTAGAGGAAAGGGATAATAGGAGAAATGATAGGAGGTGAAGCTTCACTATCTTACAACTCTGCTTTTGCACCTTCTTTGTTTTATAGCAGTGTTGTTGGAAAGGGATAGTGTAGAGAGACGGTGCCCCGGTAGTCCAGTGGAGAGTATGCTAGTTTATCAATAGAGGATTATAGGATCGTAGATGCTGTGGTCCGTATCACTACAACACGTGAAACTTTTTTCACAACAAGTATAACAAAGGGTCCATAATAAATTGTACTGAAGTGGGCTGCGACCTTTCTTTACCTTCACTACGAGCAACCTGCAGAGCTAACCTAGTATACAGAGGAAACAGTTGCGTGTTTTGTTAATTTGTAAAGTAATTGCCGGGATAAAATGCTTGTATTCCATACCAAAGCTGGAGCAGCTTGAGAATCCCTTGGCAACCCTTTTCAGCAAGTTGTTCCATGCTGTTATATTTCCAACGTGTTGAAAGGTTGCCAATGTAACACCGATCCCCAAAAAGGGAGTGTGATGGGTTATTAACCTTGAAAATTATCACCCGTTTGCAATACGTTAGGCAGTCTCCAAAGTGGCAAGCATTTGCGGGAATGTTTGACAGCCTGTTCGTTATTTCATTTAAAAAAAATCCTTTCAAAGTGCTTTATGAACTTCGCGAACAGATTTATTTCTTTCAAAGTAAATTTCTATAAATGGAAGCGTTGTTCTGGCTTTAAAATTTAAACTTCTCCATTTATTTGCAATAATTGATTAACCAATAGGACTGAAATTTAAACCGCGTGTTGTCTTTACCCAAATGAAAATCCTTTGAAGATTTAATCGGCATAATTTTCTTACTTTGCTGCATATTATGGAGTTTTTTTTTCTTCTTGTTTTCCGTGTTAACCTGCCGCCTTGTTTGAAGAGTTCCAAAAGACTCTTGAAATATTTTGGAGTGCAATTTGAAGTATTTGCGATGACAAGTTTTGAAGAAGGCTAACAAAAGAATATTGTGACAGTGTACTTTAGCAGAGTAATAAGGACTTGCATTAAAGAAATTTAAAATGCAATGAAAACTTTCATAAATCAAAAATATTTTAAAACTTAAATAATAAACTAAATGCAACATGACTATTACGAGTATTTGCTACTGTTTTTTCATTTCTCCGGAGATTCTTAATTTTGTTTCTTCTATTTTTCTAAAAAAATTCCCCTTTTTCCTTATTAATTACCAACAAAGTTTATTAAAAACTGTTGACAAACTTTCCTTATGCTTCTCCAAGGTCCAATTAAGTATCTCTAAGCTGAACTAGATGTTTTCCTTTTTTTATCTAAAAAAATTTTTCTCATTAAAATTAAATGTGAGTTTGGGTACGTACAGTTTTGTTGCCAGTGTGTAACTACTGTTTTTTTTTTGAGTTTTTTTTGGCTTTAAAAATTAATGATAGAAAGTGGTGCTGCAAAGATTTAGATTTTTGCTAAATAAATTTGTCCCTTTTCAACAACAAAATTATTAATATTTTAATTAAGAAAAAGCTTGTCTAAAGGGTCGTAATATGTTTGAAACAATTTCTAAAATGACTTGATGTGCGATTTTTATAGGTCTACAGCTACGCTGGTCATTGGATGATCATGTGATTAGTCAGCGACTACGGTTCTCTGAGGAATTTTAATTCCGTATATCGTTACGCTATAACTAATTTTTCTTTTAAAAAATGTTTTTTTTTATATTTTCATGCCGATACTGCAGGATGCAGTTGAAGCGGTAGCTCTACGTTACTGCGTAAAGTGGATGGTTGAACGAGACCACCTGCTCGATTTCCAGGATGACTTGGTTTCGGTACTACTCTGGTCGGATGACGGTGCTGACGGGCCACTGAAATGTTGGTCTGCATGCCAGGAGATTGGGTCTGCCGTATAACGATTTCTGCAACGTGAAAATCCGCTATTTTCAATACGGAAAAGAGCAGCCTCACTGGGACTTCCAAGAGCGATTATTCATGAAATTTTAAAACAGGATCTAAAGGATCTGGCTACTCTTTAAAAAATAAAATCCACATTTCCATTCATTCGTTCAATGCTCTTGATAAAACTTTGTGTTCATTATCACGCTTTTTATTTAAGTTTGAAAATATAAATCTGCTACCAGACACTCTGTATCGCAGACATATTTGCTATTATTTTTGTGCAATTATAGATTTTTGAAAGCTTTTTGCTATTTTTTTCCCCCAATTCCTTTAATTATTTGTATTTTGTTGCATTTGACGGCGATTATTTTTCGCACACGTTCACTGTTTTGGCGTCAACCTTTTACATCTGTTGCAATAATTGTGGTCATGCAATGAAGACAATTTTTTAATACTGGTAGTTACAAACCTGTGTATATTAATGAGTTTGTGTATAATTTGAATTTGGAAATTATTTTTGTTAGAAGAAGGAGAAAAGCTACTAAATGGCAGGAAGCCATACCGCAAATATAATCTAATTTAAGAACAGAAATGAAGCAATTAAGGTTTTTTATAACCTTTTGACCCACCACACTTTTTCTATTCTCTTAAATGGCATAACAAATTACTGTTTATTTCTACCCTGCAAATAATGTGACTAGTCCACATACGTTTGTATATAGTGTAGTCCGCAGAAGACTAGGACTAGTTCAAAGACTAAGCCAAATGTATGGACAAAATATTGCTCTATTTAATATTACGATTGCACTAACCTAAAATTTACTCCATGTAACCACTGCATGGAGTACCTCTAATCGTAATTTTAATGCAACGGAGTAATCGTAAATACGAAAATGGTGGCGATGGCTGAAGTAGTCAGCACGTTGAGTACAAAACCAAAAATTTCCTGCGTTCAACACCAGTTTCAGACTCGCATTTTTTCTGATGTGCATTTGTGTGTCTTTGTGTCAGTTGTTGTCGGAAGGTTTCAGTGGCGAAGGCATATTCAAAATCATTTTATTTAGCAATAGTTCCTCTGGATATCGTCAAAAAAAACTTTTGAAAATATTTTTTTCTACCACGATGGCGATGGCACGATGGATGGTAGTCTGCACGTTAACTACGAATCCAAAAACAGACCTGCGTTCAACCCCAGTTTCAGACCAAAAATTTTAAAATAAAAATAAACATCTTGCATTTTTTCTGACGTCCATTAGTGTGTCTTTGTGTGTCAGTTGTTGTCGGAAGGTTTCAGTGGCGAAGGCATAGTCACTGGTCACTGAACAATACCGGCTTCAGCTGATAGCAATCAACAATCACATCAGAACGCCCTCCTTCGTCGGTATTGTGTACCACCGGTGAAGTAAAATAGTAATAAAAATGGCTACTAAAGAAGCTTCAGCACTGCTACGAGTATAAACAAAGAACGTGCGAAAGCAGAGCTGCAAAAATAATTAATTAAGCTTCACCTCCTGTCGTTTCTCCTACTATCCCTTTCCTATAGTTCCAGCACAATGCTTCGCATGTGTAGGAGTCATCTCCTGATTGCTGGTCCTAGATAAAAAAAAAAAAAATATTTGGTGTGGAAAAAGAACTGATTTTGACAGCTGTTAAGTTGTCTAAAAACTACTTGAGCTGGTTTTTGCATTTAAAGTTGAGTTTTAAGTTAAAAATATACATAGTTTTAATCGTCTACAGTTAACGAAAAGTTGACTTTAAACAAATGTATAGTTTATAATTCTTAAAATACAATTTATTGGTGACTATGCTTATCGGCCAATATGTTTTTAAATTTAGATTTCTTTATAATATTGAAATATTATTAATTGCAGTAGCAGTAGGTATATGATTGGTTTTATAATGTTAAAGTGATATACATACATATATGTACATATGTTTGCATTATATACATACATACATATGTAAATTTTGAATAAGAACACATTTTACTATCGTTGGCTATGCTTTTATACATGTGAATATCTCTCACACTTTTCACCATTTTAATACACTGCCTTTTTTTAATAACAGTAAATACACACAATTAAAACAAAAATAAAAATGGAATTGCTGTTGACAATTAAAGGTTGTTAACTTTCAACAGCCAACGAATGCAAATAATGAAGCAAAAGTGACAAAAACAGTGAAAAGCATTGTGAAAAAAAAACACGAAAAAACAATTTGCAACTAAACGAAAATAAAAAGTTCGCAGAGAATAAACTGCAATAATTATGAAAATATTATGAAAACAACGAACTGCAAGAATTAACGAAGGGCAAAAATGAATTAAAAACTCGGTAATAAAATATGTAAAAAAAAGAAAAAAATTGCAAAACAAAACCAACAAATAGACACAAATAGAACAAAAATGTTTTTTGAACTTCAAATGAACAGCACAGCATTCTGTTGAAGAATACAGTATTGTATTTCTATTAGAAGTTTGGAAAAACAAGTGTGAGTAACTGGGAAAGGAAGAACACGGAAGCAAAGCCTGGGCCAACAACTCACTGACACTGGAACACACATTTATAAATGCAGTTCCAGGCAGTTAATGAAATGTGTATGGTTGAGTATGTGTGTATGTACATGTGCAACCATATGCATAATGAATAGAAGAAGAAAATTTTTCCTAACTCTCCCTGTATTCTTCTGGTTTTTTTTTGCTTCTTTCTTTTCTGTTGGCATTTACATAGTTGGTTTTGGTTTTGTAAATTAGTTTGTTTGATTGTACTACTCGTGCTGCCATACAAATTATTTAAGAATGTGTGCGTGTGCCTGATGTGCTTTCATTCTGAGAAAACTAAAGCGCGTAAAAGTTAATTTCGAAGTTAAAAAAAAAAAACAATATTATGAGGAAAAAATAAAGGCTACAAAAACAATTGTAAATAAGAAAAAAACAATAATCTAAAGGTACGGTCACACATGGCAAACATTTGCCGAAAAACATCAAATATTTGTTTACCGACATGTGACCACAAAACATTTATTTGGGGCAACGGAGAAAACAGCTGATTTTGGGCAAACAAATTTGTTTGCTAGCAATTGAACAATGATCTGGCAACACTGATGGCATTAAAAAAAATTATTTTTCCTATAAGCAGGCAGGAAGTCAATATGAGCGCAAAATTAAAAAAAAAAACTTGTTTAAAAAGGATAAATTAAAAATTATAAAAAATATACTTTTTTCAAATCTGGCAATCCTGCTATCTAATGATACGAATTCTAACTTTTTGCTTATTGCAAGGCGTTTTTAATAAGATGGTGTTGAATGGAGTTGTTGTACTACCACACATATTGTTTGTTCGAGATATGTCAAAAACAAGTAGTGCAAATAATACAAATACAACATATTTCTGACGAAGGTACAGTAAAAAAATTGCCGCCTCACCTTGTTTGATACGCGTTGGCGACTTATTGTGAGTGCAGAATATTAAATAATTGCCAAAAAACTAAAAATATTTTTTTCATATTTGGCAACACTGTTGTATTTTTGCTTTTTTTTATATTTGTGTATTTTTGTATTTTTGTAATTTTTGCTAGATGCTGCCAAAGCGGTCAATGTGTGTGAGAACTTTAAAAAGAATTGACTAAAACCGAAAAATATTTTTTCCATGTCTGGCAGCATTGATGTCCACTTTTCAAACTTTCTTTTACACTGCGGCCACACGTTCAAATTTCACTTTATTTTTTTTTTAAACATACACAGCTTCTTAAAATTCATATGTATTGATAGCTGTGACCTAGGCTGCACTTAAGTTTTGAGCAATTTAAAAACAAATTCAACTATCAAGATGTTCATAAGAATAGGTATCAGCTGTTTTCTTGCCCATAATTTGAAAGAATTTGCAAGCAATCAAATTTTAAAAGTATGAGTGCATTAGTAAAAAATAGAGAGACTTTTAAAATTTAAAAAGCAACAATTGAACGTGTAACCACCCCCAAATTAGCCACAAAAAAATTAACGGCATCAATATGAGTGCAAAATTGAAAAAAATTTTTTTTAAAAATCAAAAACATATGTTTTCATATCTTGCCCTACCGGTGTCGACTTTTAAAATTTTTTTCTGCAAAAAGTATTGAAGGGGACCAAATGTATTTGTAAGTGTACAGCGTAGGCCAAAGTCACACCTGCGTGTAAAAATATGATGTTCGATCAATAAAATCTAAAAATAATAATAATAAAGAAAAAAGTTATTCAAATTTTAATATGCAGATGTGACTTTTGGGCCACCCTATATACAAATTTTCAAAAAACCAGTTTAAAACGAATAATTGATTTTTAGGGGCGTGGGACTTGTTCATAAATGTCCGATTTGGGAGCAGCACACAGGAGATGCCTCCTACACATGCGAAGCATTGTGCTGGAACTATAGGAAAGGGATAGTAGGAGAAACGACAGGACGTGAAGCTTAATTAATTATTTTGCAGTTCTGCTTTTGCACGTTCTTTGTTTATACTAGTAGCAGTGCTGAAACTTCTGTTTAGTAGCCATTTTTTTATTATTATTCAGTGAGGGTTTCGGCAGCTCATTACGGTTAACATTTCCAGGCGATTTCGACGCTGCTCACTGTGTACGTAAAAACAAACTAGACTACCACAAGCGTATCAATTTTATTACCTCTTTGTAGGATTGGTTCTTACATCCTACGTAGCCCGCCCAACTGTATCACAATGTTGCTTCCAACGAATATTTTATTGTGACCCACAATTACACCGACTTTTTACCTCAGTTCACCTTCATGCCATTTCTCAAAATCTACTCAAACTTTATCATGTTTCTCAATATTTAAACATATACTTTATTATAAAAAATTGGCTTCAATTACATCTAAACTTTACAAATGCAAATGAAAGGTTCAGACGATGCGATGAGTCAAAAGAGCGTAGTGTGTGAAAGTTTTCAATTATTTTTATAAGTTGTGTTTGGAAACCATAGTTAATCATTTTAAAATTCAATTGAACTCTTGTTAATTTGAAATCTCTATTATTTTATCCAGAGTCCACTGTATTTTCCCACTTTCGTATTAACATATACACATACGAGTATTAACACTTATTCAGCCATAAAGGAAGCGGAAATAAGAGTAGCAAGGCGAGCAGCAAACACTGCACTGAATGCATATGAAAAGCGCAGTCACACACACACACACATCCATACGCGCGCACGCACTGACAAACACAGCGCTTTTAATAACGGTTGGCAGTTTGAGTGGGCATGGCCATATTGCACGGTGTATGTGAAGTTATTTATTTAAAAAAAAAAACCGAAAATAATAATAAAAAATATTAATAATGAAAACGAAACCCCCGTTTGACTCGAACATCTATAATCAGCACAATCATTGAAACCAACATAAAATGTAATGCTTATTTAACTAGTTTGAGGTATTACAACTCAAACACATTTATTTAATAATGTTACCAACTTTAGATGAAGTGTAGGTAGCCAAAATTTTTCTTAATTTATTTCAATGTCATTAAAGCCAGTGACCGCCTACAATCTGCCGCATTTAAAATATAGTTTTATATGAAAATAATAATGATTATGACGACAATACGGATGTGACGTGGATTTCGGGAGCGTTGACTAAGAGATTAGTATTACCACTCTATGTTCAAAATTCACCTAATCAATTGAGAATTCATGTTGAATACCGGACACAAAAACAAAAATCCTTAAATAAAAACATAACAATCCATGAGTTTACTTTTTTTTATTACACATACACATGTACATACTCAGTTATGCGATGGAAATCTATCGATTTGAAAAGTAAATCATCTTTTGAAATCGACAGTAGTGTGACGAATTTCGATCGATTTCATATTCCATATTTGTTTCGTTTCCACAAATCTTCTCTAAATACAACTGTATAAAATCTAATAATACAACTGTAAAATATGTAAACAAAATAATAAAATAA
The DNA here is from genome assembly GCA_963924685.1 of Dexiosoma caninum. Classification (NCBI taxonomy): domain Eukaryota; kingdom Metazoa; phylum Arthropoda; class Insecta; order Diptera; family Tachinidae; genus Dexiosoma; species Dexiosoma caninum. The sequence continues at coordinate 9,181,335 of OZ004726.1, read as the reverse complement.
CATTTGTATCAACATATTTTATCATTTTTATTTATAAAATGCCTTTTGTTGCTGCGGTTTCGCTAATTCTCTTGGAAGAAAATAATAGGATGAATAGAGAAAATATTCTAAGAAAACGTTTAAGAGTTAAATCGGATCCCTTAAATTTGCCAGATGAAATGTGGGTATTTAAATTTTTAAATTTCACTTCTATATTAACTAGTATTTATTTAAATAGATTTGTTGAATATTTTCGTTTAAATAAGGACGAATTTATAATCATTTTTTATTTATTTTTTTACTTTTTTTTTTTATATATTTCCTTACATTTTGTTCAAGTAAAATTAAACGATTTGAAAACGAATTTAAATTGGCATTATCGAAATACGACGTCACATGTTAAAAACGTGTTTTTTTTTAATGAAACAAGATGGAATATGAAATCGTCACAACAAATCGTCACATACAAATTCATCACACTATTTGTCGATTTCCAAACGCCGAAAACGATTTTCATCACATACCTGAATAAATAAAAAAATATATATAAAAGTGCTGTGGTGAGTTAAATCAACATCGGTTCAATTTACGTGCACTGTTTAATAAAGTTTTCACACTAAAAGTTCAAACCTGATTTTAACTTTAAGACCACAAACAGCTGATTTTGCTTTCTCACTATAAGTATAATTAAAATAGGTTTTAATGCTGAGTTTGTGTAATAACATCGGTCAGCATGCTAATGTGTTTTGAAACAATTGAAAAATTAAAAAATAAAACATAAGAATATTAAAATCCAACACCGTGCATATGTGTGCTGTATATTAAGTGGATTTATTTTGGGAATATCTCTCTATATATATAATTCTAATTTCAAAATTGTGCTTTTTAAAAAAAAAAAAAAATGAAATATAAAGTTGGAATTTTAAGTTGATAATTTAATTTAATTTTTATTATTTACTTTTGAATATTATATATACTCGTACTTACCTTCTTTCAACAATTTAGCTAATAGTTGGTCTTATTACGCCACGTAGCATTGAAATTTTTAAAGGAATAAAATAAGCAGCTGAATGTCAGGGCTATGGGAACTGAAAGTTGCAATACAAAATGAAAAATTCCAACTGAATGATACAATATGAGGAAAATAAAGAAATGAAGGGAAAAATAGAATGTGTAAAACAAAACAGAAAAACATAAGATTTTCAAGGATAACATTTAAATTAAAAAATTACCCAGAGCCAGTCAGCTATGAATAATCAACGCCACCATGACTCCATGACTACAAACCAGAAGAAATCCTGCCATTTAAAATTGCAATGCATTGAACTGAACTTGGTAGTTTCCAATTTGGTTTGTATTGGTTAAAAAAATATTTTTGTTAAGAAAATCTTGCAGTCAGTTGAAGAATTGGAAAAATTTCTCTTTAAGTCTTGTTTTCTGTTTTTTGTTTTTTTTTATTTTTTGATTTATTATAATTGAAAAGGATTTCTTATTAAAAAATCATTATCCCATCATACTCGTGCTCTGTCGTTAGCTTTCACTCTCGCTCCATCTCTCTCTCAGTCACTCTGAATGCAGACAAACGAAATATGCAGCACATGCATTTCCTGTTGATTGCGAAAAATTGATAATGCAGCAGCAATGTTGCTGTAGTTTCCTTTGCTTAACTCCTGCACGAATTGCTTATACGGTTCAATATTAAATCCTTGCTTGGTATCTATTTTTTGGAAAACTGAAGTTTCAATAATGAAAACTTAAATCTTTCATGGCCCTTTATCCTGACATATTCAATTTTCGTTGTTGCTTTTTGTTTTTGTACTTCGGCAAGCAGACAATTCGCATTGTGCCTCAAAATTGGACAACAATTTTGTAATTTATTTTTTTCGTTCTTAAAATTTTAAGTTGCTCTATGAAATAGAAGTTCTTGTGGCCCAGTGATTTTTGCTTTCTATTTTCTTTGGAAATAAATGCTGTGCAAGGACTTTGAAGTGACTCTTAATGTTGTTTGTATGTTGTTTACATTAAATTAAATAGAAATCATAAGTAAAAATAAAATTACTTAATATTTTTTCATACGAATCTGGTGGCTTATAGTTTCAATGTTTCTGCCGAAGATATGCAGCATAATGTTGGCAAGGATTTGAGGGTGCTGTAGGTGCTTAGAAAGTTATCCCTCCAATTAGGGTTTGTTATTTCCCGTGAACGCGGTAATAATTCATTGCCTTCTATTTTTGTAGAGCCAAGCCAAGCCTTGATTAAACATTGATTCCCTTATAAACTCCCTCTTGGTGATGGTACTAATAATCCTTCTTTCTTCCAGGGGAGTTAGTTAATTTCTGATTGTAGGCAAAGTTCATTAGGGAATTAGTCCCTACCATCTGGATGTCGTACGAATTAGATCACTAAACAGAAATTAACTGAGTCTTTACAAGTTTTGGAGTTCCTTCTCTGAAGACTTGGGTCGGCAGGTTGCTGGATGTAAAGGTAAAGAAAGGCCCACTTCGGTGCAATTTATTATGGGCCCATTGTGATACCTGTTGTGAAAAAATATTTCACCCGATTGCAGTGATCAGATGAGAGCCTTTGCTAGGAATCGAACTTAGAACCCCCCACTGATAAACTAGCACACTACTCACTAGATTACCGTAGCACCATTTGAAGACATAAGTTACTCGTATGTAGAATTTATTATGAACTAAGTTCCCAATGCCTATGACGAATTACACAGATGTCAAGTGTCTGCGCGTTGACTACTAAACCAAAAACAGACCTGGGTTCAACCCCAGTTTCAGACTAAAATTTTAAAATAAAAATAAACATCTCGCATTTTTCTGATGTGCATTAGTGTGTCTTTGTGTGTCAGTTGTTGTCGGAAGGTTTCAGTGGCGAAGGCATAGTCACTGGTCACTGAACAATACCGTCTTCAGCTGATAGCCATTCACAATCACAATCACAGAACGCCCTCCTTCGTCGGTATTGTGTAGCACCGGCGAAGTAAAGTAATAATAAAAATGGCTACTAAACCGAAATTTCAGCACTGCTACGAGTATAAAAACAAAAAAAATAACGTGCGAAAGCAAAGCTGCAAAATAATTAATTAAGCTTCACCTCTTGTCGTTTCTCCTACTATCCCTTTCCTATAGTTCCCAGCACAATGCTTCGCATGTGTAGGAGTCTTCTCCTGAGTGCTGGTCTTAGATAAAAAAAAATGTGAGAGTAGGAGTGCACCCCTGCTCTTATAAGTTCGACACGGTCGTCAGATTTCTTTTCCTTACGAAATTACTTCTAACCAAAACAAATGAATTCTTTTCTTTTGATTGGACTTCAGTCATTGATTAGACAAAATTACGATCAGCCATGAGCTGCCTAATCTGTGGTCACAGTATGGCTTAAAGACTGATGTACGGGGATCTCCGCTCGAAGCGAGTGACCCAGCACTTTGCGTCTAAAATAATGAATGAATTAATTCTTAAACAATTAACAAATATTAATTAACAAATCCTTTATTTAAAACTTAATCCATCGTTAAAGCTCTGTAAATTAAATGCACTCCCAACACAAACTTCAAACAGGTACAATTGCCACATTTTCTAACACTCAATTTAATTTGGTTGAACAAATGTTACTTGCAATCTACTACTAACCAATAGTCAACGTATGAACAACTAAGCCATCCAATATTTACAATTTTTTCTTCTTCTATATTTGTTTCAAATATTAAGCACTCTGATTGACTGACTGACTGACAGACTGCCGGAGTCGGCCATACGGCCTGCTAACCAGTCAGCCCAGCCATACAAACAAACCTAAATTTGTAATATGAAAGAGTTCACTGTACGAACAACAAATAAAAACGTGCTTTCCAAATGCAGCGACATTAACTATGAAAATAAAGCGACTAGCTAAAGAGGAAAAAAACTGAAACTGATGCTAAAGCTAAAGCTAAATTCAAATATGTATGTATGTATGGAGTGTATGGACTAGTATATGTAACCAATAGAAAAAAAAACTTATTATAAAGCTAAACAAATACCAGAAGCCTTTAATAACAGTGAGAGAGGAATATGACTACACGTATCATCCTTTTTTTTTTCTTGCTTTCCAAAGATAAAAAAAACCCTTCATAGCCAAAAACAAACAACAGCAAAGCACCGAGCTTTAAATGATTGCAATTTCATTCAAATCGTCATCATTGCAATACTTTTGCTGCTGTATTACAGTCTCGTGTACTCGTAGTGGATGCTACGCAAATACAGATACTCTCAAAAAATTATTACAGTAACAGACTGTAGTTTATTCAAGAAGTTTTCCGTTCAATAATTTTTAAGCGAATACACACACATTCATCAAAGCAATTTTATATTTAACTGATTCTGACAGTCATTTAATAAACTAAGTACACATTAATACGGCTTTTTCGGTTGCTTTCAAAATTGTCCTTTGTGCATGTTATAAAGTTATGCCACAGTAAAGTAAATAAAGTAATAGAGAAAAATTTTTTTTAAGGATTTTAATAAATAAATCACTTATTTTTACCGATCTGAGGTTTGTTTTTGATACGGTAAAATATTAGTAATTCTCAAATAGTTTAGAGAATCACACCAACGTTTGCGATTTTTTTCGCTTTTTTAAAAAAAAAATGTAATATCCCTAGCCTTAGGCATACATACATTTTTTTTTTTTTTTTTTTTTTTTTTTTTTTTTATCTTGGACCAGTGCTCAGGGGCTATCCCCTATATATGCAATGCATTGCACTGGAACTAGAGAGAAGGATAGGGAAGAAACAGACAGGTGGTGAAAGTGGTAGAAAGATAGGGCTTAATTCTTCCACAACTCTGCAGTTGCGTGTAAATTATAAAGCAAAGTTGCGGCGTCTCTGATGTTTTTTTTTTGACGCATTATTTTTTTAAGCTAATGGAGCCTTTTTATTTATTATTTTACTTCGCCGACGTTTTATTGGTCAAATACCGACGAAGGAGGGTGCCGTAGCACAGAAAACTCAGAAAAAACTTTTTTCTGATTTGACCCGGCTGGGAATCGAACCTGGGTCTTTCTGGTTGCAGAGCCAACACGCTGACTACTCGCCATCAGCACACCCATGTATATAGCCCAAACAACAAACATAAATTAATAATTGAAAACAAAAAATATTTGTTTTATTTAATAAATTATTTAGCACTGCAGGTCTTATTTTTATAAAATTAAAAATTTATTTATTAATAAGTTTTTTTTTTTAAAATTGAGATTTTTTTTCTTTCCAAACAATATATAAAATATTTTGATTTTCTGTTTGTTAAAAAATTTTATTAAAAAAAAAAAAAAAATTTTCTTTCTTTAATATAAAATACTAGATCACCGTCCCGGCTTCGCTCGGAATCTGTTTACTAATGAGTAAAAAATTAGTTTTGCTATTTTTAGCTGACCCGGCGAACGCTGTTTTGCCATGTATATTATTTCTAGGAAACATTTTTGTAGTTCAATAAAAAGAACTATCCATAATTTATATATAATTATCCATTTATATATAATTTATCCAAAAATAAATTAATCTTCATCAAAGTAACAAATATATCTTAAATTACAATTCTCGATAGATATCTAAACATTAAAAATAATTATTAATATTTTTACTATCAATTGTATAGTGAGTAAGACAGGAGACCGGCTTCGCTCTCATCCCTTTAGGGTCAGTCGCCATATTGGACTTAGGTTGATGATAAACTTTTTAAAATCTAGTCATCATACCCTTGCATTTGATACCCATATTGCAAAAAGGAATAAGTAAGTAAAAAAAAAAGTGGGTGTAAAGTGGGCGTGGTTAATTTTAGAGGAATGAAAATAGATGTTGTCCGATTCTCAGACCTACCCAATATGCACACAAAATTTCATGAGAATTGGTCAAGCCGCTTCGGAGGAGTTTAACTACAAACACCGCGACAAGAGAATTTTATATATTAGATTTTGATTTTATGTTTGTTAAAAAATTTTATTAAAAAATTTATTTTTCCCGATGATGCTAAGCAAGGGTTCGCGAAATATCAAAAAAACTTATTAATAAATAAATTAAAATTTTTATAAAAATAAGACCTGCAGTGCTAAATAATTTATTGCATGCAATAAAAATAGAAGGTCGAATTAAAAGAGAAATTAATAATATTTGTTTTGTTTATTCCACTGTTGAACTATGAAAAAACAATGTATAAATCAGTTGGGATTATACATTTATTTTTACGGTTCATTTAATTTTTAATGTTAATAACACTAATTATTATTAGCCTAAGGTCTTTTTATATATTTTATATTTATGTAGCTTCTTCAGGAAAATTGGTTTTTGTTTATAATAAAAAAATTTTTTTTTTATAATAAAAAAATTTATTTATAATAAAAAAATGTTTATAAAAAAAAAAAAAAAAAAAAAATTTTTATTATAAACAAAAAGCAATTTTCCTTAAGAAGCTACACAAAGGAGTAGCGAAATATTGAAATAAATATAAAATATATAAAAAGACCTTAGGCTTAAAATAATTAGTCTTATTAATATAAAAAAAAGGTCAAAAAACTAGAAAAATTATTAATTTTTAATGGTAAAAAATTTTTTATGTTAAAAAATTAAATGAACTTTTCGTCAAATGTAAATGAAAAATACGTAGACCGGTTTTTATGTGAAGTTTCATTTATTTTAAATTGCAATTTCAGTTAATTTTATGTACAGAATATTTTGAGTGTAACTATGTACGAGTACTACTGCTCGTACTACTACTACTACTACTACTACTACTGCTGTTGCTGCTGCTGCTCGTACTCCTAGTAATACGAAACAAAAATACTAGAAAAGTTGTAGAAAAGTTTTAGAATGGATGGTATCAATGCACTGCGAAAAGCTACAGATACTATTGCTTCATATACTACTGCTGCTGTTGCCACGAGTATATTTTAGTTGAAGACTTCAATGTAATAACGTTTTACTATTTACGAAGATAACACAAGGAAGCAACAAGGTAGCCAGCTTTGAAAACAATTATTAAGGACCTTCACAGCAGTTTACTAAGTTGATGTGGTACTTATACAGTGATACTTAATGTAATAGGATGCCTCCGTAGTCCGCTTAGACCCTGGGTGTTTCTACAGACAAGTTTTAGAGCTTCGTATAGTTTGTATTGCCTTAAAAAAATATATACATATATATATATATACCGCGTATATACGTACTCTATTTGTAGGTGATCAAATTTCGACTTTAACACTTACAAAAGATACAACATTTACTTCAGTCTATTGAATACATTTATATTGTACTACATTAAGTTGGTGCGCTTCGCCTCCCTCCCACAACAACTTCTTTCATCTCGTCCACTTTTTTCTACAGGGTGGCACAAAAGGAGCTATATGGTTTAAAGGGTTTATAACTTTTTTATTTATGCGATTATTATAATTTTTTTTTTTAAATACAGTATATTATTGGGGAATTTTCTGCAATTAGCTTTGAAAAATCAGGATATTATTTTCAGTTTTGCACATACGTGCTGTTTTTAGCATATTTTCCGTAACTTTTCGCAAAATTTCTATTGTAATGGCCATGTTTTCATTTCGAATGTTTCATAATTAATTCCACAAACCTTCACAAAATGCTGAAAAAAAACAATCAAAAAAAATAATAATTAAAAAAGTTATAAAGAATTCAAACCATATACATATGTAGCTCCTTTAGTGCCACCCTGTAGATATTGTTTTTTTTATAAAAAAAACTACGTCTCTAAAAAGTACCTTCTCCAAAAAGTTATTTTTTCAAATACAGCACACGCTCGATATTTTGACTAACGGCCATGGTGCAGTTATATCGACAGCTTAATTTTTAACATTGGATAAACGACAATCGAATCAAGAGTAATTTATTTTTTTTTAATAACACTAGATTCTCTGCAGAAACACCCAGGCTATAGGCGAGAATCGAACGCACAAGCTCCAAATTGTTATTATTAAAAAAAAAAAAATATTTTCCTTATACTTCCAGTATCCTAGACGATTTTCCGCAGGACTTTATTTCACCATTTTTCAGTGTTTTTAATCTTGTGGAAATTGCGACTTTGCTTTAAATTAATTGAAGCGCTGTTCTAATTAAATTATTGGCATTATTGATCACATAATTAATTGTCAACAATGGCCACTCTTCTTCACACATCAATGTCTGTCCTGACTCTTTAATCCACTGCGAGTATGTAATACAGCTAATTTTACTATTTGCTTGTGCTACATTTTTTCATATTGAGCAAATTACATGTTCACAAGAGCTTGAACTACGAGTATAAAGCTCTTATTGCATGTATGCATCCATACATACATACATACATTTCCATACAAGTCCGTAGATGTGTGATATATTTTGCAAATTCCGTGTAGTTTTTTCCCAGGCACACTCATACCCTGTGAAATGTAGGATAAAAAGAAAGTAGCCTTTTCAACGGAGATTTTTTGCGCTTCATGAAATTTCTAAAAAAAATATTTGAATAACTTTGTTTTATTTTTCGTAATTTTTTTTTGTTTTTTTTTTATTTCGTAAATATTTTTTATTCACAAATAGTGGCTGTTAGTGTTTGGACGGTTGGAATGTATGCAATGGAATGGAGTGATAAATGAATTTGCACAAATAGAGATGAACTTTCAATGCACGTGTACGTGTATGCAGGAGTATGAATGCCTCTTTGGTTTTATATTTCTGTCTGTGCATGACAATGGCCGTGGAGTTTTGTAGGATAATTTTTGCACTAAAATAGTGCTTTTATCAATGCAATTTTGAGTCTTAGTTTTTTTTTTTTTTTTTTTTTTTTTCGTTTTGCCCATACAACTCTTGCAGACAAGTTTCTTTTTTAATGTTAATGGAAGAGTGAGTGCTGTAGGAGACATTAATGGATTTTGCTATATTTTCATTTCATTATCTTAAATTACACAATAAGATCTCCTTTCCCCATTTCATTGCAGCAGTACCGGAGTACCTTAAATTTCTTGCAATTGCAAAGGTTGGCGTTTTGTAGTTAACACATGGGCATAATATAGGGTGTTCCAGTTAGTTCTGAACCGATTGATTACTATTGTAATTAACTCTTTTAATTTGAATTTATTAGAAATGAAATGAAAAAGGAATTAAATTTTTTATTATAGAAGAAGGGAAAAAGGATAATTAATCTCCAACACCAGTTGAGTAGAATACGTATTTTCTATGCCACTACACACGTCATCAGTACTTACTGTGCCATCAGGAAGGTAGTTGTAAAGTCATACATATCATTTATTTAACCCGTGAGAGCTTAGGAAAATGAATACGAGAATAATCGTTACTGTTACTATCGTTACTATTAACAAAGGTTGCCAGTTTTATTGTTTTTTATGTATTTGGTAAAGGCATAATTAAAATATGTATTAGAAGCGTTATTCTCATACAACATTTGAAATTTAATTATCATTCTTGTAATGTAATGGTAAAAGATTTGAGGGGGATGTGCCCAGCACCGCTACCATGATTGATCTATTGTGCACCGCATTCTGTCTGTCGACCGCGGAATACGCTTATGAAACGGGCCAAATTCTTCTGTGGGCGAGAGTGGAGGTCCCCATCAGCGACCGTGAACTCGTCCAAGATCCTCCCCTCCTCCTATTCATTATTCCCGGACAGTTGGCGGTAAGATGCTCCACAAATTAATCATCCTCAGAACAGAACATGCAGATGCTCGTGTTAGTAATGCTTGTTGTAGTCGAAATGACTTCAAGAGCTTCTGTGAGTATACGAATTCCCCTTTTATCCAGTCTCAGGACCAATTTCTGCTCTATTTGCATCAAAATACTGAAATTCCAGCAGATAGTGGGATTCAAGCCCTAACTTTTTCTAATGCATCTATTCTAATGTATATCGCAGCGCCTTCCTTCGTCGTTAGAGTTGTGTCGTTCAGCTCTGAGCCAGCTCAATTGAATGATTCAATAAACTGAGCGAAGTGAACGCTCACTTTTTTTGATGATTCTAGTTCAGCGAAGAGCGCTTGCCATGTTTATTTTTTCGTTCATTTTATTGGTTCATCAGTGCTACCAGAACCAAAAAATTTTCTTAAATAAAATTTGTATGATGCCAGATGCGAATATTTCACCTCATTGGCGATTTAGTGCAAACACTATTTTTTCTTAAATAAATTTCTGTCTTGTAGTTTGTATTTATTTGATTTAAGTTTCGATACTTGAATAATAATAATGTAAATTTTATTAAAATTTTTTATATATTTATATAAGCCTACGTAAAACCATACCATACCAAAAACATATATTCTCTTTCTACTACTTATTAAAGCTACCTTGGTGCTGTATTTGATTGAATTGAATTAAATGACCTAAAAAATCTGTTCAGAAACAAAATCAACTGAGCGACAAATTCAACTGAGCATCAAAATCAAATGAGCTAAAAGTCAACTGATACTACTGAGCTACTGAACGAACTAAACGAATCAGCTCACGAAAAACAGCTGAACTGACAAGAGCGCTCACTTCAAAGAGCTCATGAACCCAACTCTATTCGTCGTTAGTTGAACAATAAAAACGTCCGTGAAGTAAACTAATTAACAGATAACACCTGATATTTATTCTTTTTAAGTTTAAATATGTTGCGGTGTTTTTTGCTGCACAGAAAAAATAATCGTTAAATTTTTTCCAATTAAGTTTGTGCTCAGTAAATCATTTTTTTTTTTAAATTAAAATTTTAATTGAATCCACCTTTTTTTTAATTGACTTTGTTAGTTAGTGATATCAACGGATTTGATTCAAAATACCCTAAAAGGGTAAACAATTATAACATATTAATTGTGCGTAAATAGTACGTATAAGCTTAGTTCTTAAATGTGAAAAGCATTTGGTTTTTTTTTTGATTAATTTGTTAATTGAATCTCGAAAAAATTTTCAATTAAAGTTTTAATAGAATTTAAAAAATTTTTAAATTAATTTCTTATGAAAACAAATCGTAAAATTTTTTCAATTATAACTCGTAATTGAATCTACGATTTTCGTGATGGGTTCAAATCCAATTATTATTTTAATTGCAACTTCATTTGTTAATGCATGATAACAAACATGCAACAACAAACATATGTGTGATTTTCCTGTTTATTACGAATTTATACTGTTAAGTTTAGTGATACATGAAATTACAAAATGAGATATGACGCAGTGTACATTAAATAACCTCAACTTGCAGGCACTGCCTTTATAATTTAATATAATAATTATAATTTCAAAATAATTTTTAACCACTTTTCCTTTTTTTTTAATTATTTCAGGTAAGTCTTCAAAAGTATTCTGAATGACAATCCCTCAAACAGGTAACAAAATTTTTTATTTCATCACTATTGTCAGTGAAAAAGAAAAAATAATTCAGTCATGAATGTACGAACATTGTACTCGTAGAGAACAGCTCGTTGGATTTTTGTGAATGAAAGAGTAAAAAATCACAACGATGAAACGTTGTCAATTCTTTTTTTTTTGTTCTTCTTTTACATCGTGTATTCTTTTTTTGTTGTTGGTATTTTGATTGTAAATTTAGCAATTTTTTTTCCATCACTCTCTGGTAGTAGTTTTTTGTTTGTGTGGCACGATTAGTTTTTGAAAGGGCGAAGGAAATATGAAGTTAAATTTCTATATTGGCTGTCAATGAATGTGAAGGAGTTGCTTTTAGAACATTTGAGAAAATTTCGCTCAGCTTAGAAGATTAATTTAATTTGCTCGATTACAGTTTTCGAATATTAACCTGATTGTTAATACATTAATAATTATTCTTTTATTTTTTAGTTCAATTAAAAATTATTCAACTTAAAATGCATCCTTTTATCTTATTATTTAAATTACTGCAGTTCAGGCTCACGCGAGAAAGTTAGTCTGAAACAGCAAATCCAATTTATTTTTATTTTTCTTATTAAATTTTATAGGAAACGTTTTCTTAAAGCACTTGCGGACAATAGTACACCATATCCATTTTTACTTTAAAATGAGAAAAGTAATACAATGAGTCCCCGATTAAACATTATGGTTGTTGGGACAGTGCACATTCTCGATAATCAATTTTCCAGGTTAATTTAAGAACTATTTTGAGTATGAGTATGTATATATTTATATAAATATATCCGGAGACGCGTTCCTGTGGCTGTTATGATAGCGCATTTGTGTGGCTGGAGATATTTGTTATCATGGATGCAAAAAAATGTGTTTTATGATGTTGATTTTATTTGCCAATCATTCTTAGTACGGCACTTAGAAGTATTGCAGCCACTTCCTTGATTCCCTCTACTTTTCGACTGCTAATTTGTATCCAAAAATCATTATATACTGTGGGCACCATCCCCACTTGATGATTTGTATTGACTTTGAATTCATTCGGGTAAAATATAGAAAATTTTGCTTTAACCGTTCTCAAGATATACAAATATCAACATTTACTTGAAATGAGAGGCACCATCCCTAGGCGTCCAATGCCGTCCGATTTTCGACTGTTGATTTGTATCGACTACCAAGCAATTCAAGTCAAATTTTAAAAGTTTAGCTTTAATAGTTCTAAAGATATACCAAAAGCAAAATTTAAACTAAAAATATTTACTTTGTATGGAAAGTACCGTGCCCACTTATCCCATTCCACATTCTTTTTGACCTATAATATACATTGCCTTTTAAACAATATGGACAAACTTCAGGGAATCTTACGTTTACCGATTTTGAGATATAATATAATAAATATTTATATTGATGGGCGTGACATCTCCCAATTGGAATTTCAATGGAAAATCAATATAGCCTATATTTTAAGTTTCACAAAGTTACATATCAGTGTTAAATTTCATTAAAATCAATCCAGTAATTTCGGAAATTATCCCAGACAAACATCCGTCACAAGAGATATTTATAGTTTTAAATGGAGAAAGCATGGGAATGAAACTGGAGGGATTCAAATGGTAGTCGTAACGTCATAAGTTTTAAAATAATCACATGCAAAAATAATTACTGCTGTGAACAACTTATCATATTTTACTTCACTATTTCTAAACCCAGTCAGCTGATAAGAAAAAAATATTTATAAATTTATTAAAATGTTAATTAACTTTGTATTGCTGAATCTGTTGATTTATTAATGTTAATATTGTATTGCCTCTACACGATTAATATATTAATGTATAATTAAATCGTATAGAGGCAATACAATATTAACTTTAATATTTATAAATATTTAACGTCTTATCCATGAAACTATTTCTGGCTTATAAAGGCTTCATAAAGAACTCTTTATATAGAAATACGTTTTTTTACACAAAGTTTTTAGCTTTTTTCTGCCAATTTTTTCAGGTAATCTCTTACAATGTTTAATTGCAACGCGTCACTACAAAAGCACCGTTAACTATTTAACATTTATTTCAACGATATCATTTCGACATTGTGAAATATTTATTCCTTAAGCGCAAACTGGAAATGGTGTGAAATATACAAAAATATTGTACTTTGTAACGTCTTTACGTTTCTACAATCAGTAATTCCTTAGGGTTACAACTTGAGACTCATTTCAAACTTAGTTGAACTTTTATGTGTTGAAAAGTATTTTTCGTTGCTAATTATTCTGCTGTTCCAGCGTCGTTTTCTTCCTGACATCATTTTTTATTGTTTTTTTTTTTTGTGGAAAATTCCTTGCCATTTCGATGTACTTTATTTTACCTGCAGCCATTAACTAATAAAAATACTTGACTTTTTAAATTTCATTTTAATTATTGTTTTTTTTTTTTGGTTGCCTTTGTTTTTCTTTTTAGCATTTGTATTTGTGTGTTTCTTTTTTTTTACTGTTATTAAAGGGTGTCTGAGTATCGGGAATGAATGAACTCATATTTAGTTGTTGTAAATTGAATTTGTTAATGAAAAAACAAAAAAATACATGGATATGAAATCTGTGTTGTTTTTAATAATTGAACCGTAAATGTCTGAGAAATTTTTATTTTCATTGTGTTGCTTATGTTAGTGATTGTAGTTGGTATTGAAATTAACAGCAGAAATATTTGCCAATATTTATAAAATTTCAAATTTAATTCAATATTTATTTTAAAAGTTTAAAAAAATATGACCCAAGAACGCAACAGGGAGCACTGAACTGTTGATAAACTAAGACTGAGTTTAGACGAGAAAACATTTGGAATTCTCTTTTGTTTTTTTCATTCGCGGTCACACAGATGAAAATGTTGCCGGCGACTTTGCATTATTCTAATTAATATTGTTCCATTGTTATTGTTATTTTTGTGAACAACGAAAATGAGAACAAAGCGTGACGCCGAGTACCGAACACAAAAACCATGATCTCTTCCCCACGCGTAATACGAAAAGTTTCCCTTCCAAATGTTCCCCCGTCCAAACTCAGCCTTTATTCTTGATTTTGGTCGTTTCATTTCTACTGCAGGAAATCTCATTTATAAATAAACAAAATGCAAAATTAATGTATTCCTTTCCATCAGTTTATTATCTCCAACTAGTTCAGGTGAAATGCAATGCCGGTGCAGAAACAGTTCTCATCATTTCGTATTACCTTAAAATTCCAAATGTATCACACAGACGTAGTCTCATGCTGGCTTCATATTCCTTGGAATCGCAGCTGGTCGTGGAGTGTTTTGCTATGTGCCGGATCTTTCCGGTATTACTGCCTATGAATTTACGAGGGCTAGCAAGGGTAAGGTTCACAGCGGATTTTATGGTTTCAGAACCCTCTTGTGAACCCTTGTGGGAACACTCTCTTAGTATTGCGCATAGCGAGGACGACCTCGGATTCCTGCAGGCGAGATTATTGGGGCTGTATGGATTGCATAGGGCCAGTACTGGTAGGGTAGTGGGTTTTTTGACACTACTATCTGAGGTTGTGGCTTCTGGATGAGACAGAGTGTCACATCTGTCTGGAGTAGATGAAACCGCAGAGCACATTTTATGCAACTGTGTTGCGCTGACCAGCACCAGACTGCATATTTTCAACCGGAATCGATTCAATTGGCGGGAAATCAGATCTGTTATCAGGAATTTAGTCGACTTCGTTCAGTTGTTGGATGAAAATGGCTTTCGGGCTGCCCCTTTCCATTAGGGAACAATTAGGTGGAATAGTACCAGTAAAATAAACATTTGGTTGACTGGATAGCGGCTGCGGCCAGTGTCTCACTGTTGAAAGTCTAGGAATGGTCATGTGGTTCATCATTCGAACTTTGGGGTCGAGATGTATGTTCTTCGGCAAAATACTGATTAATAATAATAATTTAAATAGAAATGGGAAGCGCCAAAAATTTCACCTGCTCTTCCTTTATTTAACGTAACCATACTCTCTACTATAAGCTGCATCACCTACGAATATACTTTCCATTCCTTAACTATTGGACCATGCTCATGCATTTTCATAATGTTACAATTTTATCACTCTCACTACACTTCGGCAATAATTCAACTGGACGACAAAGAAAAAATCATTGCATTATATTAAGGAAAAAATATTGCCATACATTTCAAACGTCAGAGTTTTGGCCAAAAAGAAATCCAATACACTCTCCATTATTTGGCAGTAACAAACAATTTATTATCAAAGTAAGCAATTCGTATTTATGGAAATCCCATATCAAGCTACATGTAATTGTACGTTATTAGTGAGACGACCACAAACAAAGTAAATAATCGTACAAGGATAAAATATAAATACTCCTCTCCTCTCTGCCTACAACTTGCATTTTGTTTATGGAAATGAATGACATTCATAAATTTTCATAAACACAAACAATAACAAATGTCAATAACATGCTCTATCATCATGTTCAACAAACTGTATACTTTTGAATATTTTGTATTTTAAATACCATCTTCTGCAGCCGTTATTGTATCATCGTTGTTACCCGTTCGTCTTATAGAGATACATACGCATTGCAAAAAAGGCAGGATGAACTTTTATGTATCAAGTACAATGTTAAACTGATTGAGAGTTATTATAAATACACAGATGTAATAGATGGTATGAGTGCGATGTTGCCAGCACAAACACTTTCAGTTTATCATCAATTTCCGAAAATGCATTTTAATGTTTATGTTTAATTTGTTGGTATGAGCGCCAGTCGGAAATGACTGTCATTTGCGAATTGAGCAACTATGTGGGAGAAAGTTTAAAGGAATTGAAACTTTTTATTAAGTGTTTCATAACTTTTCCAACGAGTTGTTTAATCAAAGCGTTGGTATAGCACAGAAAACAAATAAGAGTGACTGAATGCGAATAAAACTTGAAAATTAAAAATTTTTGTAATTTTATTTAGAAAAACTGGATTTGTTAATAAATATATTAAAGCAGGCTACTCCGCCATTGGTAAAACTATTGTGGAATATATTATTAAATGGTGAATAGAATTATAATATAGAATATCGAATAGGATTCTGATATGAGGATTCGGAAACAGGTCAATATTGTGTGGAATACCTCAACTCCATTCAATTCTAGATGGACTGCTACCTCGTTCGATATGTTGATGACAAGCTCTCCTTTCTAAATTGTATTATATATTACTAGACCTAATCTAAGAATTTACTTGGGCTAAATTTTAAGGGCAGTTTCCCTGATAGGTGGCTCACTGTTCTCCGTCAGTTCGGTCACTTTCTGAAAAACTGGGAGCAGTCGCTATCAGACCAGTATCATTTCATGGGCCCTAATACGTGTCCAAACCATGCAGATTCCCTTAGCAATCAGAACAAACTCAACACAGAAAATGTATCGAAACATTAGACAGTGGCATAGAAAGTGAGGGAGGTACAGTCCCGTCTTGATCAGGATCATTGCAGCTCTGGCAATAGTCCTTGCCACTCAGATTCATCCTCAAAGAATGAGCCCTTATATCCCATTGCCCAGTTATCTTCGTCAGCAGTTGAATGCAATCATTACTGAAGCTCATTAAACGGCGCGTCCTTCTTTCAATATAGTGCTGTTCTGGCGTTCTTGCCGTAACTCAATACCCCTCATTCTCCAACTTCTGTTCAAAAAGTCCATATAATATCCTCCAGATCAAAACAATAACCCGTCGGAACGTCTAAGAATGTGCTGACCATTGAGTCATCCAATGGCATTCGCGTCCCCGGAAAACCTTGACAGTGTCATTCTAGAATGTCTCGACATGTTATTGTGAGACACCCAGCATTCCTTCAAAATTAGGGAAGTCCACTAAATCTCATTTACAGCAGCGATGAACGCCATACTGCGTGAAATATATAGTTGTTTCCTGGTACCCCCTCAGTCATCTCTCAGCCGTAGTATTACCAAATATTTCAGATAGCTTGTAGTGGCCAAGCATCCGGAGATCGGAATGGTACTCTCACATGAAATTTCCATACAAAGAGTCTTCCTAGGTCCAGCAGAGCGTACCAATACTGCACGTTTTCTCATGCTACCAACGCAACAAGGCTTCTGCGTACACCTACGAAAGCATACTTAGTTTAGCGAAGGCAATCGGAGCATCTATGCCGGTAATAGTTCGGTAAATGCGAGCTCTGTACCCGCCTGGGCCAGAACCCATTTAAGGACCACCTAGAAATTTATTAAACGAGAACCGACGTCGAAGTGACGACCACCAGGGACTCAATTGTAGCCTGACTGTCAGAATAAATTAGAGGATTTTCAGGGAAAATCCCGCTATACTACAAACATTGCACAGCCTTCTGTATGGCCTTGACCTCCGCCTGAAATACACTGCAGTGGCCAGGCGGCCTATAAAAAAAGCTTAATGATAGGACTCTTCATATATATATATACCATAGCCCACGTTCTCCAGCATCTTCGAGCCGTCGGATGGCCATGCCAGAAGTTCCCAGTCGGAATCTTGAAGTCAAGTGTTCGAGAAAGAAGAAGGTAAGCGGGTCGCCGGTGAAAATGAAGAGCCCAGCCCACTTGGGTACAATTCATCATGGTCCCGTTGTGATACCTGTGAAGAAGAAGATAGAATAGGTTAGGGAGAGAGACACATCACAGGACGGGGATGCGATAGAGTGGAAGAGCCCAGCAGGAACCGACACTCTTCTCTCGAGAAAGTTATAAGAAATCATCGTATCATCGTGTATG
Source organism: Dexiosoma caninum (assembly GCA_963924685.1). Lineage (NCBI taxonomy): Eukaryota > Metazoa > Arthropoda > Insecta > Diptera > Tachinidae > Dexiosoma > Dexiosoma caninum. The sequence goes on along the minus strand of OZ004726.1, from coordinate 9,163,241 downwards.
TGATCCCCGAAGATCGCAGCAGGACCATAATCTAATAAGGACTTGGAGTTAACTGTATTTAGCCCTGAGCGCCCAAAACTTTCACACGGCCCTCTTACATGAGTAAATCGCTCTGGCCGCTTTCTTTACCTTCTCCACCATATTCTTCCTTCCCGAGAGTGTGGAGTCCAGCATAAGCTCTATATATTTTACCCTTGTCGATAAAGACAGGCAGATACTGTAGATCTTCGGTATACTAAAGGTAGGCATTTACGTAGAAAAGGATTAAATTATGGAGTACGACTTGTAGTGTGTGAATACCATTTCCAAAATTAACTTAATTTATTTTAATTGAATTTTCAGTGCTTCATTTTACACGCAGTTCTAAAATATGTTTCTCCTCTTACAGTTGTAACGTTAGAGAAACAGCATTTCAAATAAATAATAGTGCGCTCGTACATTCTTCACTTAATTCATTTTAAATACTGTCTCTTGAAAGTTTTCCGAAATTATTGGCTATTTGCGTAAGAAAGCGTATTCTGTTTTTGTAATTTCAGTTGTTCTGTTCAGTTCAAATGCTTTTTTGTGTTTTCCTATTCTCGTATATATATCAGTTGGTACGTGCTTTTTGAGAGTCGAATGTTGTCTGATGATGTGCTCAACGATTCATTTGAACTACAACTATTCATAGAAGAACGTTGCTGCACTCAGTGACTGCCGTTCTGTGCGGATGAAAAGTGATAGAAGAAGGAATGGAGGAGGAGGAGGAGGAGGCGCTGTTAGACTGCTTGCCAGTATGCTTTACGTATAATACATTTATTCATACGTGTATAATCAAACACAAATGATATTAAGTCAATTGTATGTGTAACTATTAACTTGAAGATTATTACGAGAAGTACAAGTGCAGCATGCTGATTGCTGTTGCTTTTACTCCCCGGAAACCCAACAGCATGCGAGGAACGGAGGAAAAGCATGCAGCTTAATGCATTCTTTTTTTTTTCTTTTTTCAAATTTATAGTTGTTTAAACAGAAATACTTGCTCCATTCGTTGGCCATTGAGTTCATATATAAAAAGCATCAATATGAAGAAATATGATGATGCATGCTCCTCTTGCCAGCTTGCCAGTGTTTCTCTTACGCTTTTTAGAATTTTTTTTTTTTTTTTTTTGGGAATATTGGCAAAAACATTAAATAAAGATTTTGTTTTGAATTTTGTTTTCCTTTTTGTCTATTTACACATAAAAAAAGTTTACACAAACGGTTAGAATTACAGCAAATTAAGGTTTTGGAAGCATTACTAAATTGCATGTGATGCTAATGTTTGTGATAAGAAATTCCTCGGCAATGCGCGGTCGAATAAACTCGCTAGAGTTTTTTTTTACGAAGCTTTTAAAGTTTGTCTGTAGAAACACCCACGGTCTAGGCGGGAATCGAAACCCGTACCTCCATATTGGCAAGACTAATGCTCATGCACTAGGCTACGGAGGCCCAATATCCGCTATAGGCATATCTAATGCGATTTTAGTCGCATTGCCATTTAACATCATGAAGAATGCCATTATGAATGGCTGAGTACTGAGTACACAGCAAACAACTGAAATCTAAAATGAATAACGAAAATTGCGCTTTTAAAGTTCAACCAACAACGAAAATTCTGGATTCAATTACTAAAGTTGTAATGAAAAATTTCCCCTACGTGAATAAAAAATTTGTTTTGGTTTTATTTTCGAGCATCAAAAGAATTGATTAATTTAGAAAATAATTGCAATTTTCGATTAAAGAAATTTTTTGGTAGTTACTTTTTTCAGTGTAGGGCCGCAAAGAAAATGCAATCTCAATTCTACGTTAAACGCACACAACAAATAAATAAATAAGAACCTGTAACGGCTAATAGCTGTATTAGTGGGCCACTGTGCAGTCGGGTAACATACTGGTACAGTGGGTCTCATGCATGTGGCACCATCTTTTTGAAATCACATGCCAACCAAGTACAATTTTTCCATTTTGGGGTACGCTCTACGCCCTACATTGCAATTTTTATCGTTCTTGAAGGCGGTACACAAAGCGCTCCAGACAGTGCATCTTTCGGAGCTGCTGTTCATAAAAAATACGGCAACTCTGTTGATGTTCCCATTAAGCAAAATGTGAGCTTCGTCGCTGAAGACAATTTTTAAATAGACAAATGGATTTTCATACCACTTTTCTATGGTCCATTCAACAAACCAACGTCACCTGCCTTCAGTTCTGGCAGCATCCGTATTTTGAATGGTTTCCTTACTTGAAATTTCCAGGTGGTCGATGAATTGACATATCGGGATGTTCATTGAGACAGCAGCAACATTTTCCTCGGTACGCACTCTTGGATTAATGTCCAATAAATTGAAACTGTTGCAAAATTTGGGCACAACAGCTTCAATATACTGTTCGGTGGTTCGATTAAGACAACCACAAAATGGACGTATTTTACGCAACACATTTCTCAGGCAGCACGAATTTTGATAAAAAAAATTCAGTGATTTTCAAGCGTTGTTCTGAACATTTTCTACTTTGTCACATGTCACGAATCTTTTTTTTACACTGTAAAGTCAAATAGCAGAAAAATCAGTTGATATAACTCTATATGCCTCGCTAGCCTAGTGCATGAACATTAGTCTTATCAATCTTAAGGTGGGGGTTCAATTCCCGCCTAGACTTTTGCTGTTTCTACTTGTGGTGACACAATGAGCATAAGCTCTGGCCTAAGTGGGGCATTCTTCTTGGGGGAGGGTCCGCCACCTAATCTAACCTAACTTTTTACTGCATCCAGTGTTGTGTTCAGGCTATTTAATAGGTTAGAATCCAGATAAGTAGGTCGTGTCATAAAAACAGAAACTTGCGATTCTACTTTATGGCGTGCATTCAAGCAAAACCACCACCCATAACCAAGCAGATTGTGAGGAAATTTCATCAAGATTTGCCTATATAAGCGATATGAGGTCTTAAGCTTAACGTGATTATTATTGTTATTATTATACACGTATTAAAACTCAACACACAGTTATTACACATGGCTGCGTAGGCTTAGCTGACGAAATGTGATTGGCTTCGGGAAGTGTTTAGGACTAGTACTTGCCATTTCAGCCTAAGTTGTCTTTTTAATATTTTTGAATGGCGTAGGACCTTGCACATACCTCCTCTACGTAACCTATCAGTCATTAAAGGTCTAGTAGAATCTCATCAGAAAGATTTCTGCCCTTGAATGATGCTTTTGATGATGCTACCTTAGCAATCGCCGTGTTAACTCACCCAGCAAAAAAGGAACTGCCAACGAAGTGAAGCAGATCTCCATATTGTGAATAGCTTGTGTTTCATGTCTATATTTGTTCACACATCTGTAGGCAACTGTGTGCATAAGTACAATGCATCGTATTTACTTAAGACCAATTCACAAACGTTTTGTTTTTTTTTTTTTTTTTTTTTGCACATAAGTTTTCGTGCCTTCCGTACAGTACGAGCATGAGTGCAAATACGTATGCACACACGCACACACACACACACACACACTCCGCACAAACGTACAAGTACTCCATTCCTTGAATAGGGATTTTGTGTGTTTGCATTTGCAGTTAAAAGGAGTTTAAGCATTGGTAATGGCTAAATAAGTTTATGAGCCATGTGATCTGTTTTTAGTGATTATTTGATAATCCACACTTGCAAGTGTAAAAAATGAATGTGTGTGTGCTGTAGTTTTCGTTTCGTTTCGTTTCGTTTTGTCTATTTTTTTTATTATTTAATTTTTGTTCAATGTGTTGCTGCTATTTGTACTATTTAAATGGTAAAAAATGGTTGCTTAATAACAAAAAATTATTGCTGCTGTCAGTTATTAAATCGTTGGAGCTAAATTTATTATGATGATCATAAGTCTTTGATTAAATAACAATAACAGAGAAATGAAAGTATTTTTGCTGATAAAATTGTAGGACAACTCGTATGTCCATAATTTGTATAACTGGAGTCTGCGTTAAAATTTCAAATGAGTTCCATCTAGATACGAGTATTTATTTTCAAACAATAATATAATGCAGTAGAATATAGCCCACTCAATCAGTGCAGCTTTCAGGATTTTACCGGTCATGTGTACTGGCATTTAATCAACAACACAAACAACAATAAACATTAAGTACCCCAGCTGTCGAATCGTTGACCAATTTCTTGGACCAACCATCGTTCAATGATGTACCGAACATCTTTATCGCTGGAAATTATATTTTTCCTGCCGTTTCCGAATATTTTTAACCCATTAAAGGTTCTGTATTGCTAAGCTAAGATTTTTCAATTATATACACCAGAGCCGCGTTTAGCGTCGTTAATGGGGACCGGCGAAATGCAACGCAATGCGAAACGACACAAAACGGATAATTTTTCTATATAAATGCACTGGTTTTTTTTTATTGATTGTGTCTAAAATTTAAATATTTACTATTTTTGATAGAAAAAAAAAACTCTTAAGAGTATGAATACATTTTATTTATTTCGAAAACTATAAAGAAATAAGGAAAAACATATGAATTTTCTTTTATTTGCTATTTTTTTTTTCTTTTGTTAAATTGTTTATTGAGTCAACCGCAGCAATTCTTTTTGAGAACTCAATTCTTACTTCCTAACAAACAAATACGCATACTGCTGGCGAGAGCGGTTGCTGATAACGAGTGGTCAGCGTGTTGGCTCTGCAACCAGAAAGATGCAGGTTCGATTCCCAGCCAGGTCAAATCATTTTCTGAGTTTTCTGTGCTACAGCAACCTCCTTCGTCGGTATTTGAGCAATAAAACGTCGGTGAAGTAAAATAATAAATAAAATGGCTCCATTAGCTTAAAAATAAGGCTTCAAAAAAAAAACATCAGAGACACTGCAACTTTAATTTATAATTAACACGCAACTGCAGAGTTATGCAAGAAATAAGCTCTATCTTCCTACCACTTACACCACCTCTCTATTCTCTACCTTATCCCTCTCTCTTTCCAGTTCCAGTGCAATGTATTGCATATGTAGGGGCTGGCCCCTGAGCACTGGTCCAAGATAAAAAACAAAATACACTTAGGATAACTGAAATAATGGATACTCCTCCAATTTTTTTCTGCACATCGACTAGTTCTAGTTTACAGTCTATTCAGCACAATGCATCGCTTGTGAGCGCTGGTCCAAGATAAAAAAAAAATACTGACTTGTAATTATGGATTCTGTTAATGTACATATTCAAATCGGAATTAAAACGTCGCTAAGCGGTTTGACCAATCTTATGAAAAGCGAAGCAAATGGGATAGACGCAAATGGAGGTCGAGAGGTCGACCGTACTCGTATTTATTTAAGGCATTCTTTGTGCGATTGGCTGAGTTTTTTTTTTTCCTTTGAAAGACAATACAAACTCTACGAAGCTCTTAAGTTTGTCTGTAGAAACCCAGGGTCTAAGCGAGTATCGAACCCGCACCTCCACTAATGGTCATGCAGTAGACTGCGGAGGCATTCAACTTCCATGAGTTTGAAACATTAGAAAAAGTTTGTAAAGTTTCTTGAAGGAAGACTAGTTGTCGATAGCTCCTCTAAGTGCCTTGGTAGTACGTGTTCACAAGATTATGAACGTGTTATAATTTACTGCGTGAACAGACTACAGCGTTCTCACGCTACAAGGTTAAAGATATGCAGCTCATGATGGCCTTATTCTGTGGCAATCAAGTTGTTTATTAGAATTCCTGTATCGGGTGATTTTTTTTCTATTTGATTTTTAAGTGTAGAAAAAGATTCGTAATATGTGTCAATACGAAAAATGTTCAGTAAGGTTTGTTATTTCACCATGAATGCTCGCAAATCTTTTCATTCTACTATCGAAATTTGTGCTATTTTTTGCAAAATTACGTCCATTTTATGAATAATCTACAAGTTGTTTTAACCAAATTTTGCAACAGTATAACTCTGTGAGCGATTATCGTAGTAACACGTATCCGCAGAGTGCGTACCGAGGAAAATATTGCTAATGTATCGGCCAGTATCAATGAAGATCGCGATATATCCATTTGACGCCATTGTCAAGAATTATATAATTTTCACAGATACAGCCGCAATGTCATAATGCTAAGAACATGTCGGGTTAAGCCCGGAATAAGCATATCACACATCACAGAAATGTTGTTTATCGCTGTGATCTCAATGTCTGTTTTTTTTCTCCCCAGTGTAGTCCACCAGTAAATTGAGTCCATTTTCGACTTTCATGTGCTAATGATTGCCGCTCCATCCAACAAGTGGCACATTCACAGCCACTGAGATCAGCGCTAAACCTAGCATTTACTCTGTACTCTATTGACCTCTGGTAGCACAGTAGTAATTCTCATCAACCTCATCACTGAGTCCCTATAATGTTGTAGTGTACCATACCAAACTCTTCGCTCCCATTTCCTTCTTTACTACAATTTAAAGCATAACTTTTTTTTTCTTGTTGTTCTTACTGAATGTGACTGTGTACACAGTGCATGTATCTTTAGTGACAAAATTAATGCAAATATTATAAAATACTGGTCATAAATAATAAAATTATGTGTGCGGCAAGTGGAGGGCCAGAACTGATACTTATTATTATATTATTGCAAGAATTATGCAGTAGCAAATCAAATTTATTTAAATGAAATGATACTGTTAACATAATTTTTAACCACTCATTAAATATGAATTTACATCATGTCAAGTGTTATAATAACGATAATGTCAACTTGTGTATGTGTATGTGTATGCGTATGTATGTGTATGTGGTAATAACAACACCAACAACACATACTCGTTTAAAGCGTATGAAAAACTATTTAAATACACATGTTGCCACAGCACACTTGCCACACGTATTCGCACTACAAAGTAAATTTAACTTTGAAATGTAGTGGCAATTAAAGTGCCATTTATTGTGAGTGGGTCGCCAGCATTGGCGTAGTTAGTCACACACTCTGATGGGGCGTCCTCAAAGAAATTTTTGAGAGCAAAAAATTAAATTTGAAAAAATTTTATATCGTGCCTGTCGTGAATCTCCGTCGTTGGACAATTTAAGTTCTTAAATTATGAACTACCCAGCAAAATCTAACTTTTTTAATTGCAAAAAATTCCCCAATACAATATGCTGTATTTAAAAAAAAATATTAAAATTATAATAATTGCATAAATAAAAAAGTTATAAACCATTTAAACCATATAGCTCATTCTGCGCCACCCTGTACACCAAACATTTTGTTATATGATTTGAAATCTATTTAATTTAAACTATATAACAAACATAAATAATTAATCGTAAAGGATTTTGAGAGAATAGTTACACATTTTTATTTCTTTAATTAAATTTTTTAATTTAATTATTATTTTTTATTATATTTTTTGATATATATTTATTAAGCCTGAAGTCTTTTTAAAAAGAATTATAATTTCCTATTATTCCTGATGATGTTAACAAGCTGTTAACGAAATATCGAATAATAAAAAACAAAATAAGATTAAATCTATATCATATATCAAAATATATATCAAAATATATATCAAAAAATTTAATTTAATTATTTTTAATTTTTATTTAATCCTAATTTTTTAAATTTTTTTTTTATAATAATTGTTGCTTGATTTTTTTTGTAAAGCTTATAAAGGTTTATATTAAATACTAGATTAACCCGGTGCGCTTCGCTACCACCACACCCAATTATGTACTTGGCCGCGCTCGCTGTTGTGTCTTACTAAATGACAAACCAAATAGTTAATTCCAGCGTTGTCAACTCGCCGCGTTTCGCACCATTTTTAACGCTTTTTTAAATTTTTTGTGCGAAAAATTCCTTAGTTGGTGCGCATTGCGCTTTTTTTTTAATTTCGGTGCGATTTTTAATTTTTGGTGTCACCAAAGCAAATTCAATACAACTTTTTGTTTCAGTGCGAGAACCATTTTTTAATACCATTTCATTCAACAGTCGAAAATTTTTATAATCAATTTTACAGACCACAATAAGAAAAAATAGTAATTATGTTTATAAAACATCAGAATTTTTTTTTTTTCTTGGACCGGCATTTAGGGGATGAGCCCTACACATGCGATGCATTGTGCTGGAACTAGGAAATTAGGTTGGTTGAAGGAGGATGGAGGGAGTGGTGTTTATTGACATGTGATTTAAATTTTCCCACGTTAAAAGTGACAGGAAACACCTCTGTGGGTAGTCCATTCCACATACGTGCCGTTCGGCCAAAAAACGAATTTTCTCTGTAATGCGTAGTGCGAGTCGCCGCCAAATCAACCACAATTCATCAGTATTAATCGTTGATCTCTTTTTAAAAAGTTTTGTACAGAATTTATGAAATTAAAAATTAATGTATTATCTCGTACAAATGAATACAAATAAATTTTTAAGTTTTATTTTTTTTTCTTCGAAAAACCCTGAACTGTAAAAGACTGTTTTATTGTTATATTTTTCATACAAAAGTATTATACTTTTTATGCGAAATGAATGCAATAAAAATTTTAATTAAAAAAAAAATTCTAAACTTGGGGCGTTTTTGTTTAAATATCTCATTACTTTCTCCATTTCGGTGCGTTTTGAAATTTCAAAGTTGACAAACCGGTAAATTCCTAATTCCATTCATAATATCATTTTTGAACCATTATCAGGATCTTTGAAGCGTTTATACACTCAGAAAAACTACCGTATATTTTAAGTTGGATCATAAGCTATACGTCTACCAAATTTCATAAAAATCTGTCCAGCGGTTTAGGCGGTATAGTGGAATAAACATCCAAACATCTAAACATACAAACATTCACATTTTCAATACTAACAGGATTATCTATTTAATTCAATATTTCGTTAACCATCGTTTAACATCTTAATATTTTCTAAAAAAATTTGTTCTCTTTGAAACTAAATTACGTTTCAAATGCCATTTTTTAAAGTAAGTTCAAAAACAAATGCAACAAGTCATTCTTTTACAGCTCTGGCATGTAATAGTATTACTTTTCTACATTCATCACAATATTTCCACACTAAATACAGATAAATATTGTCTTATATATATTACTAGATGACCGTCCCGGCTTCGCACGGAATCTGTTTATTAATGAGAGAAAAAAACAAGTTTTACTGTTTTTAGCTGACCCGGCAAACGTTGTTTTGCCATGTATATAATTTCTTGGAAACGTTTTTTAGTTCAATTAAAATAACTATCTACTATAAGTGTGCGGGGATTTACTTATAATCGAAAGCGTTGTAGACAATGAAAGTATGCTTTATTTAGGTTAATAATTTAATCGTTATCAAAGTAACAAATATATCTTAAATTACAATTCTCGATGGCTATCTAAACATTAAAAATAATTATTAATATTTTTACTATCACTACTGTATAGTGAGTAAAACAGGACACCGGCTTCGTTCTCATCCCTATAGGGTCAGTCGCCATATTGGACTGAGGTTGATGATAAACTGTTTTAAAATCTCCTCATCATACCCTTTCATTTGATACCCATATTGCAAAAAAGGAAAAAGTGGGTAAGAAAAAAGTAAAATGGGCGTGGTTAATTTTAGAGGGATGAAAATAGATGCTGTCCGATTCTCAGACCTACCCAATAAGCACACAAAATTTTATGAGACTCGGTCGAGCCGTTTCGGAGGAGTTTAACTACAAACACCGCGACACGAGAATTTTATATATTAGATATAATTTTTATTAAATTATATATAATATTATTAAAATATTAGATAATTTATTTAATTTGGATAATATTAAAAATTAAAAAAAAAAAAAAAATTTTTAAAAATAAAAATTTTAACCAAAGGTTAACGAAATATCGAAATTATATAAAAATTAGAAATAAAAAAACCTTAAAGCTTAATTAAATAGACTGTTCAAATATTAGATATAATAATAATGCCAGCACAATGCATCGCATATGTAGGGGTCATCCCCTGAGTGCCGGTCCAAGAAAAAAAAAATATAAATAAAAACCAATTTTCCCGAAGCAGTTACACAAAGGAATAGCGAAATATTGAATAAAAATAAATATTACATATATCCAAAGGACCTGCAGCTTAAATAAAAGAGCGACAGGTTTGGGGGTCCATAAAATTGGTCTCTGGACTGATTATGACCACGGTTGGGTAGGGGCAATCAGAGGTTAACACCAACCTCTCTCTTATAAATGTTTTTCCTTTTTTTTGAGTAGTTTTTTTTGTTGAAAAAATAATTTTTTTTCTTTTTTTTATTTCTGCTGCGCCCCTGAATTAGTGTAAGACTTCACTTTTAAAAACACTTATGAACTTGATACAAATTTACCTTTGGAATAATAATAAAAATGAAAAAGAAAGAATAACGGAAAAATTACTTCAGAAAAAAGAACAAAATTCATACTTAAAACGAAATGACAATATGATACATTACAAAGCCATCCAAATCAGATGGTAATGCGATGCAAAATTTTTATTTGTGTTTTTTTTTGATCTTCATTTCTAATGAACTTTTAACTTTACAATTGGATGCGAAAAAGACAAATCCGAATCAGATGCGAGTTGTAAGGGCTTAACTATTTTCGTTTTATTTTCCCTATTGACATAATATTAGACAATCGGATGGCTATCAATTTGTAATGAGTAACCGGACTGCTGGGTAGCAAGGCCAGCTGACGCTATAGTTGAGAGGAAATTGAATTCGTAACATAAATAAAATAATTGATAAATATTGTCACTATATTAAAATAAAAATTATTTAGAAGTTACCACAACGTAAAACTAGCGCACATATCTTATTATTCGCAATAACCTCTATCGACGTCCATGGCTGTTTATCGATTTACCTGGGAACTTCAACGAACTCTTGCAGCTGGAAAGGGATAATAACATAATAAATACACAATTTTATGCATAAAATTTTCATGCATAAAAATACCTTAATTTATGAAAGTTTTAACACTACGACGGCAATTCTTCTTGGCAGCAACATCAGTGCATGCACTCGTATGTATGTATGTATGTATGTTAGCCAGCAACATCAGCAGCAACGGCATAACAACAATAATAATCATCAACATTATTATCATCAGAAACAGCATTCATTCAGCGTTGCACTTTGCGAACATGCAACAATAAATGCCACAACAACACAACACAATCATGCGATCCCTTTAAATACTAATTGCTTTTAATTCATTGTTACAGGAGCAGGAAGAAAAGTTAATACAATGAAATCTATTTGTCGTAGGAGTATTGGGCAGCAAAATTAACGTCGTTAAAACCGGTATTTATTTACTTTGAATATGCAGTAGACCGTTTGGCTTAAAAGCAGGTTTGAATTGAAAGCAAGGCCTAACGATTTGTTTTTCTTACATACAGCTGATGGCTGAGTAGTTTGGCGTGTTGGCTCTGCAACCAGAAGAACCCGGCTTCAATTCCCGGCCCGGTCAATTCAAACATTTGTTTTCTGATTTTTCTGTGCCACAACACCCTCCTCCCTCGGTATTTGAGCAATCAAACTTCGGTGAAGTAAAATAATAAATAAAATGGCTCCATTACGCTCCACAACCACTTGCACGTACATATATTTCCCAGAGTATTAAAAGCATAGCTGTTAAGTAATGATTAGTAATCATAATAATTACTCATTTGATTACATTATTCTTGAAGGGTGAATTAATAATTATTTTACGATTATATTCAGTTTTGCACGATTACTAATTGAATACGATTACTAATAATGGAAAAGTAATCTGAATTACTTGAAAATACAACAATATAATCAAAAAGAATCAAAAGTAATCAAAATACAATTCGATTACTTTTAATTATTTTTGATTATCAAAGCAATCAAAATATAATTCGATTACTTTTAATTATTTTAGATTATTTATGAAGTTTATTGCATTAAATGTGAATTTCACACATATTGAATGGAATTTGACCATTGACAATTGTGTTGACAATTGTTGACAAACACAATAAACAAAAATGTTGCTTGTACTCAGGACTTGAAGTGGAAAGAAAAGTTAATAACGAAAACTCAGGGTGATGAAATACTAAAAAAAAAAAGAATATATGAAAATTCGTCCACAAATGACGAAGTTATTCGATAATCATTTTTTTTTTGGTGTGGGTACTTCCTCCCCCCCTCCACAGTTTAAAAAAAATTTTTGTGAACCTTTCCAATATGCAAAAATAATTTAGAAAATTGGTCCACAAATGGCAAAGTTAAGTTCGTTTATACAGGGTGTCTGGTAGCAGATATTTTCAAACTTAAATAAAAAACGTAATAATTGACACAAAGTTTTATTAAGAGCATTGACCGATAGAATGGAAATGCGGATTTTATTTTTTAAAGAGTGATTCATGCATATCCTTTAGATCTTTTTTTTAAATTCCATTAATACTCTCTCTTGGAAGTCCCAGTGAGGCTGCTCTTTTGCGTATTGAAAGCCGTGGATTTTCACGTAAACTGCTTTCAATTAGTTCAATGTTTTCGGGAGTCCTTCTGCTTTATATATACTATAGGTTATCATATTTTCTAAAAAAAAAATATAATAACTTAAACTTGAGGTCTTTTTTTTTTGTTTTATTTAATATTATTTTGTTTTATTATTCGATAATAAGGGATACTCTTTCCCTAGCCCGAACGTAGTAGACGCGGAAATAAAACTATACGAGCAATAAATAATTAGCAATTAGTTCTTAAGATTTGAATACTTATTGTTAGTTCAATTGATTTTGAAGATTCAATAAATAATATATCTTGTGTAAAAAAAAAAAAAAAAAAAATTATTCGATATTTTGTTAACAGCTTGTTAACATCATCAGGACCTCAAGATCTCAAGCTTAATAAATATATTTAAAAAAAAATATATATAATAAAAAAGGTCAATTAAAAATATAATTAATATTATAACTTAATTTAAAAAACATATACTTAAGTTTATAAATTTCTTTAGAACTTTTTCAAAATAAATTAACAAAAAATAAGTTAACAAGCTGTTAACGAAATATCGAATAATAAAACCAAATAACATAAAAAAAGACCTCAAGCTTAATAAATATATTTCCAAAAATAAATTAAATTTTCAAATTCAAAATTTTTGAAAATAATCAAAAGTAATCTTAAAAATTAATCGAATTATAGTTTTGATTACTTCTGATTCTTTGTGATTATTTTACCGTAATTTTGAGTAATCCAGATTAATTTCGATTAGTGGTAATCGTAATCAATTAGGAATCACAAATTCTTTAAAAGAGAATTATATAATCAGTACAATTCTTTTCAAAATGTAATTTAATTGATTCCTAATCGTTATCGAAATTTAACAGCTCTGATTAAAAGTTTATTCTTCAATTTCAAACTAAATGCTGTAATCAAGGGCATTAATAGTGCAATAGCGAACAAGTAAAGGTTTGCGCTACACAAATTGTTGAAAATCGTAACATTGTTGAATGCGCTTCAGTAGAGGATTGTAAAATTACTCGTGTGCACTGGGCGCATATTCTTAGCTATCCCCTCTAGAGTTGTACGGGGAACTCAAACAATTTTTTCGAAACTTAATGACCCGTGTAACATTAGTCCCCTTTGTAGGCATGACTCGGATAGTATTAAAATAATTATAAATTCTAAATCTTCTGTTGTAACAGTTCTGACGTAAAAGGCTCTCTTTTCATAATACCAACCTGGCTTCCGCACTGTCAGCAGAAGGCAACAAATTCATATACCCAAATAACGTTGTTTTCTTTATTATTAACGAAAAAGATTGCGTGTGTTGTATTTGTTGAATGTGGTCTCTAGTAATTGTCAATGAAACATGCACAAACACACACGGACAGGACATTCGGCAGCAGCACATACATACTTTATCACCTACACTAGACAATGAGGCAATATGGAGAGCTACAGTTGGGAGCAAAAATTAAAAGTGTTACTAACAGTTACATGGCGTCCAAGTACATTTCTTTGATAATAATATTATCGCTTGGCAAACTGCAGCACTAGTAGCGATTCGAAATTTCCAACAAAATTTCTTTAAAATTTCTTTTGTTTTGTCACTTAATACTTTTTGAATATAAATAAGTATTGATTATTTAATTAATTACCCTGGGCCATTATGAACTCCTTTATAATCCGGAGCCCTGTAATCAATTATGTGGTGGAATTCCAGATAATTTTATTTTATTTTCAGTTTTGGATTTTTTTTTCTCTTGGACCAGCTTCAGGAGAAGAGTCTACACATGCGGTGCATTGTGCTCAAAATAGTGGATAGTAGAAGAAATGAGAGAAGGTGAAGCTTCACTATCTTACAACACTGCTTATGGCACGTTCTTTGTTTTTACAGCAGTGTTGTAGCGTGTCTGATGTCAAGGAGACGTATTAAATTTTGAAGCTTTGTTTTTAGTAGCCTTTTTTTAGTAATTATTTTACTTCTCCGCTGCTGCACAATACTGACGAAGGAGGGCGTTCTGATGTACCTGTGGATTGGATACAGCTGAAGCCGTTACTGTTCAGTGACCAGTGACTATGCCTTCGCCACTGAAACCATCCGACAAACAAATGATGCACATCAGAAAAAATGCGAAATGGTTTTATGAGTTTGAAACCAGAGTTGAACGCAGGGAAATTTTTCGTTTTGTAGTCAACGTGCAGACTACTTCGACCCTCATTATTATTAAGTTTATATTCCCTGCTTGACTTACCTTAGAGCATTGTAACGATACGTTTTACGCTGATGGCCGGGATAGCTCAGTGTGATCCTGAGACGTTCTTTTTTATTTTGCGGGAAATAAATAGTCACACTCGTTATCTCAACGTTATAAACTTCAATTCAACAATGATGTGTAGTTCCAGTGACGGTTTACTGAACGGCGACGGGAGACTCAGAACACTTTATAAATGTGCAATGAACGGTGCAGGAATTGTACTCTCACTTCCAAACGCTCTCTAATACTGCCAGTCGTTATGGCACGCAACCGCCCAACTGGAAATTAACAGCACTAGATCTAACGGTCGTTCGGCACTTTCAGACAATCGGATGGGAATTAAAAACTCCACAAAAACCACTTGCACAGAGAGAGCTTAAAAATTTAGTGAGGAGAATTAACCACAAGAAATCCTATAGTGACTAGCTTGATAATGATTTTAATGACTTTAAAAAAAATATAATTATTTGTTTGAAAGTCTAAAATATTGCATAAGAAAATATTTATAATGCGCTATAAATTTCGTTATGTATGCTGGGTAGCTCTCTCATCAATAGAGCTAGTTTTCGTTTTTCTATGGTTTTGAACATCACTGTTTTAAAACCTACTTTGAGCTCAAATTCTTCTCATAAATGGGGAAGTACGTGTACCAATCTCGCTTTTCTTACTCCCCAAAAAAATTTTTTTAAATGTGAGAGACAACTCCCGAACGATTTCTTGCATACCGCATCGCAGAAAAACCTCTCTGAATGCAACCGTCGAAAAATTTTTAAACTCTTCTACGGAATATTGTGTATCATAGACTTGTTAACACTGCTTTTTATTCGAAATTGATGTCGCGAAATATAATCACTTGGGGCCGGTGTTGAATTTTTTATGCTCGCAACTGTACAAGAGCTTTTTACAGGATCAAGGTAGTTCTTTTGACAATATGAAAAGGACATACAGGTACAACACAGTACTTGTACATTCCACAAGTTTGTTCTGTTATTGAGTGTTCTACAGTAGCGGGGTCAGCACTCGAAGTGTTGGCACAGCTGCACAAATTATAGTTCATCCAACAACTGCATTTCTTTCCGAAGATAATTTTTTCGTGTGTTTTTTTTTTCTTGTACCGGCACTCAGGCGATGATCCCTACATACGCGGTGCATTGCGTCGGCACTAGGAAATAAGGTTCTGGGAGAAAGGATAGAGGGAGTAGTGTTTATGGACATTCGATTTAAATTTTCCCACGTCAAAAGTGACAGGAAAGAGCTCTGCGGGTAGTCCATTCCACATACGTGCCGTTCGGCCAGAAAACGAATTTTCTCTGTAATGCGTAGGCCGATTCACTGGCAAATCGACCAAAAAAGGATGCGCTCTTAATGATGAACGCCTCGTACGCGTGAATGGTCGGGTTTCGGAAACGAGTTCCCTAATTTCATCACAACATATCCCATTATAGTAGCGATAGAACAACGAAACGCACCCCACGTTGCGGTAATGCTCACGAGAGTCAATAGAGTTGGCTACCATACCGTCTCCTATGAGTTTCTTCGCTGTTTCTTTCCTGTTCACGCTCAAGTAACTTCAAAATAGTTATTGAAGCACCGGCCCATGCATGAGAGTTGTATTCCATTTTCGGTCGGATGTAGGCAGTATAAATAGTGAGGAGATCAGATGGGGTGAAGTATGTCTTGCACCGTCTTAAAAAGCCGAGGCACTTGAATGCTTCCTTTGAGACTATAAAAATGTGCTCAGTCCATCGAACATCATGCCAAGAACATCAAGAGCTTTTGATTCCTCGATGTTTATACCGCCGTTAATTACAGATGAGGTAGCGCAGTCGGGCATGCGTCGATGCGTAAGCATGCAGCATTAGTGATTAAATCAACAGGCATATTATTATTATCTGGAAGTCAAAGTATTATTTCTATTATCATTGGACCAGGAACCATCACAATCAAGAAGTTGTATTGTGCAAAGTCCCTAATATTACTAAGGAATCCAAGCACTATTTGGGGTCTGGTGTTCCAAAGCTTGTGTGGAAACAGAAACAGCAATTCCACCAAGATGGTGAAACCTTTGTCTGCCGAGTGTAGGGCAGTTGCAAAGTACATGTTCATACCTTTGAGTGTCACTTTCACAAAATCGATGGACATTGGTCCCGTAGGAGCGCTGCAACAATGCTGTAAAAGCAAAAGGGGCCAAAGCAGTATTGCAGAAATAGTGAAGCTTTTTTAAATATCCCTTCAACTCCTGTAATCTCTGGCAGTATTCTTTTCGTAGAAGTTAACAACTACATTGCAAATAATAATGGACCACGTGGCCCATTTTAGCTGAAGTGAATTGGTTGCAAACATGGACCTATGTAATGCAGCCATGGACCATATCATTGAAAACAACAGCTTATTGTTACACCATAAGTGCTCGTGATTTTTTTCGTATTTACGACAGAGTATCTCATTCAAATTACTCTCTCAGGTCCCCCATGGTGTGGTTACATGGAGTAGTTTTCGGGTTAGACCGATGGGTTATATGTTCCACCGCTGGGATATCGTAATGTTAAATAAACCATTGTTTTTTCTATTCATTTGGGTTAGTCTTGGACGAGTCCTAGTCTTCTATGGACCCACTATACATGCATGTATGGACTAGTCAAATTATTTGCAGGGTAGCAGTAGAGCGTTATTGCCTGAGTGTTACTTCCCTTCCACTTGAGGGTATAATTTGAATGCAACGGAACAATCGTTAATACGAAGAAATGCTGGGACACTTGTCGTATAACAATAACCTGTTGTTTTCAATGACATGGTCCACAGCAGCATTACATAGACCCGTGTTTGTGACCAGTTCACTACAGCTGCAAAGGACCACGTAATCCAATATTATCTGCAGGGCTACTACATTCTTATTAACAGCATCGCGAAAATACTCAGTATCGACTACCAAGACCTCGAAACGTTAAAAAAATAGCACAGAAACTGGATTTTCGATAATTTAAAATCAATAACTTTCTAAAGCGAGAAAGTATAAAGAAAATATAACAATTTTAAAATCTTCGCCATTCTTACAATAAGTTGGTAGCACTTTGTGCGCCGTCCTTCCTAGAAATGCTTATTTGTTGCTGTTGCTCTTGCTGTCCTTAAGTTTGTTGCCGGATGGCAATTGTTTTACAATGAAGTTGGGTTGAGCAGAAAATTACATTACAACATGAACAGTTTACTTCTCTATTCGCAGATACGACTTGCATACACATGCATCTGCACAGTGCAGGAAGGTGTATTAGCAGGCGTCTCCTAGACGTCTGAAATTGCTAGATGTACGTAAAATTGCATTTCATGTCACATGAATTGCGTTCTGTTCATTCAAAACGAAAATGCTACGACAAAAACGTTAACGGGACAACATGAAATAACAACAACAACAACAACAAGAAGAAGAACAACAACGAAATGTCTAAAAGCACATACACTCACATACGGCCAAAGGATGCAAATAATGACCAGTGATTGTTTAAGGAATGACATTTACAATACATTTATGGAAAGCAAAACTCATACAACGGCCCTGCCGGCAGCAGTGCGATTGCATGTTGTATGTAAAAGATTTCTATTTGATGGATTTGAAGGTAAAAATGTACAAAATAAAGGACAATTATTAGTGTGTGGGGGGATGTGTGCACGTGTTCACGTAGTAGTATGTGTATTTGGGCATATGGGCGCATGTGTGCGTTTGTAAAGGTAATCAAAGGTAATGAACAGTAAATGAGATAAAATTAACAAGGACATCTTAAATAGTCCATGAAATGAACAAGTTTTATGCAGAAAAAGAAACAAAAAGAAACGAAAATATAACTGTGCTTAATGAAGACGACAACATGATGAAGTTTGAAATTGGTTTTATTAAAAGGACACTTAGATGATTAAAACTTAAAACTTTTAAAAAAGTGACTCTTACGAAATAAGCAACAGCAACAGAGATTTAATTTCGAAGAGGATTTAATGTGCAGACAAAAGAAATTTGATTAGAAAGGCATTCCCCGCATACTGACAAATGTTTGCCGCTCCTTGTACAAAAAGTTGGGGACAAAAGTCTTGATGGGTGTAAAAATTTAATAACTTTTTAGTTTATTATTATTTAACAAACGAGCAACGAACCAAAGTGGTAGAATTTTACTTTTCCAAAGGGCATTCAATTTCACTGACGCAACGCCGAGCATATCGAAATTATTTCAACACCAGAAATGCTCGTAACCAAACCGCAATTAATCGTTTAATTGCACGGTTCCGATAACAAGGTGCACTGTCAGACTTGCCACGATCAGGAAGATCGAAAATAGTAAAGAACCAAGTGAACATTGATTGTGTACGCGACAGTATTGCAGAATATCCAGAAACTTCAACGCGAAGACGTTCTGGACAACTGGGCATCTCTAGAACATCACTTCGACGCATTTAATCACGTCATTTATTCATACATCCATACAAGTCCAATTGGCCCAACAACTGTTACCAGTTGACTACCGTCGCAGACGAATTTGGTCACCAAAATTATCTCAAGAAATTCTTATGTCATTTTCAACACAGCATGTAATCAGCTGTTTTCTTGTGTTTTCGTTGAGGTAAAATCATACCAAACATCACAAAAATCTTGCGATTTACACAATAGCAGTAGAATTTTGATTTTAAAACGGCATGTGATTCGAAATCACGTGATTTTCAGAACAGGATTGAATTGTTTTTGTTATGTTTTTATGCCACTTATCTAAAGGTTATTTGAAATTTTAAATAAATTGAACAAAATACGTGGAGAAAATATAGTTTCATGTACTTATTTTGATTTTAAAAGAGGTGCCCCTTGGTTTTTTTAAATGCCCATTTAGGTGCCACTTTTTTTTTACATATCACATTCATTCATTTAAAGAAACTTTAATACGGATGTCCTTTTGTGTCTGTTATAAGCTTTTTTTGGTACAGTAAAATGAATAAAATAAAATGGAAAAAAGTTTTAGACACTTTAAACCAGTTCATCATTTGTTTTTGATAGTATGAAATATTTGGTAATTCTCAAATAGATTATGAGAACATTTATATAAACAAGTGAAATTTTTTTTGCTCATTGAAATTATTATTTTTAGAGCTCTACGAAGGATATATGATATATTTATTAACAGACTAAATTAATAATTAAAAAAATATTCTGATGCTTCTATTTTATTTAATTATTTATTCCACAATAAGCGAAGGAAAAATCAGTTATTTTTACGGACCTATGGATTGATTATTTGGTAGTAAAATAACAGAAACACAGGAAAAATCTGTAATTTAAATTTTCACCTTTAAATCCTGATCAAATAAACAGGTCAGAGCAATTCTCCCGATAATTTTTTTTAATGTAATTAAATTTTTTTTTGTCTTTTTAACGTCAGACATTGTGAAGCCGTCAAAAATTGTTTACTTTCCTTTTTGTTATATTTCCCATTCTATTTGCTTGATAAGGCTGAAAAATACATATCGACCCCTGTGCGCGAAATTATCGTATGTTACAAAAACTAAATTTCACAGGAGAGCGTTTTTATTCGACTTTTTTTTATTTGCCTGACAGCAGTAACTGTCACATACGATAAAATGTACATAGTGTTATGTCCATAACTATAACAATTATCGCTATAATACTTTATCTGCAGATGAATTAATAGATTTAGAACCACTTTGCATAAAAAAGTCGATTTCGAAAAAAGTGTAACATACGATAATTTCGAAAGAAATTTCCTCCTTCATAATTGCATAAAATTTTCGAAAAAATTTATTAATAGTAAATAAATAAAAAAAATAAAAAATAAAATATATTAATAGTAAAATTTAAGAATATTTTTTCTACAAATGACATTTCTCTTTATTTTGTAGACAAATGTGATTGCGAAAATACCAAAAGTAACAAATTTAGTTTACTAACGCTTAACCAAATGGAAAAAAAATTATAGAAAGATATTTTAAAAATCTTTCCAATGATAGCAATATTGATCATATATGTACGTTCAGAAATGTAATGGAGAATCGCACTCTTATATGGAAACTTTCTAGGTTCCTAACTCGAAAACTAAGCGCTGCGGGAATATTTGTCAATATTCCATAACCCTATATATATTTTTTCCATTTGGTACAGCGTTGGTAAACCAGATTTAAGCATAGCAAAATGACGATTTGACGTTTTCCCTTGAAACTTTTCCACTGGTCTAAATATGCCAAATTTCTGTAAATTTTCGAAGAAAATAAGCATTTCGTAAATGAGTCAACTCTTGGTGAAATTAATTGAGTGCAGCAGCAATTTAACTACAATATTGCCTGTACGATTTGAAACTTATTTGCAAAGTTTACGGTTGCTTTACATTAAATAATGTATATATGTACATACAATCATCTGTATGTACATAGATATTTGTTATATATCACTCTAGAAATAATATAATACGAGGGTGGATCAATAAGTCCGTGAATTTTCGAACTTCGCTCGTAGTTATATGAAATGCAACACTGTTCTTATCAAGTACCACCTGTCAAATTTCGAGCAAGTTTCGTCAATGCTATGCAAGTGGGAAAAATAGCTTAGAATACGCTACAGACACATCCGAGTCTCTAACAAAAGCTATAAAAAATGGGTATCTGCTCAAAATCGTGCGAAGAATAAGTTTATTGTTGTTGTGTAACTGAATTCAAAATATATATTTTTGTGATTTTTTCTTTATTTCGACACTTTTGTGGAAAAAAGATTTTTGTTGAAAAACTAAGTTTTTTTTTAAATAAAAAATATTTTTATTTTTATTTTTAAAAAATATTTTTTTTAAATAATAAATACCACAGGACCCACAAGCCAAAGAGTTTTTTTTGACAAATATGAGTTTTTCCATAACAACGAACTTTAACCAGCTAATGGACTTTAATTACAAAGGAAATTAAAATATTTCGCATGAGTACGATAATAAACATTTGTGAAAACTTTCGTATAGAAAAATTTTCTATGTGGTAGATTCACCATTGATTCTGATTATTCATTGTGGGGAAAATTATTTTATTAATCGTAAACTTCATTAGACGAAACAAACCACTAGCAAATGTTTGCCTCTTTACTATACGAAAATTCAAATCAATCTTCTTTTGTGTTTAATTTTAACTGTACATAGCAATATATATATATGTACAAGTATGTATATGGATTTGTAATTTTTTTTTCTTCAGGCTTAAAATTAACAATTTAGTCCCTCATAATCCTCTAAAAAAAAGTAAGCCAAGGCAACTCTGTTTCATTCAAATAGTTATTTAATACAATTTTCCTCTCTCCAGAGAGTAGAAAAAGGCAACAAGGAAAACGAAGAAAATGTATATAAAGGACTAGTCCAACAAAAAAACGAAAATAAAAGATAATGATAAATAAACCGGCAAATCGACAAGACCAAAGAAAGTTGCAGCAATATAAAACAGCTGCTTTGAAACAACAACCTACACACAGTACAAAACTTTTACCCTCTTTTATTTTATATTTAGTCGTTACTGAGGCAACGATGAATGTGAATGCTTGCCGCATACTTTAATGTTTTTCCTCAATTACACTGAAAAGATTTTGGAAACACTTTGCTGGTAAAGTACTCAGTAATCAGGCTTTTTAACGAGTTACTTTAAGATGGCGATGTCCTTGGGGGCAAAGTACTTATCACTACCGCTTACGAATAACAACTTCTAAAATACCCCTACAATTAATTAACTAATTAATTTCTCATTTACCGCTTTTTTATAAAAATTAAATTTGTCAATTATAAAATATATCCCCTGAAGGAGTTTTACATTGTGAAAGCGAAACATTAGAGATTTTTTGTACAATAATAAATAATTCTCTATTAAATGATAATACACAACTGTTCTACGTAATGCAGACTGAATGGGGTAAATTGCCGACTAGCAAGCTGTTTGGTAGCGGTAACACAATCTCTAATTTTTGTTCGGAATATTTATCGATGGGATGTTCCAGCAAAAACTAATGCTTCGACCGAAGCAAGTTTGTAAGCCAGAAATGCTGGTTGTTGTTGTTTCTCCCCCTTCGAAAAGACATGATTTTTTTTTGCGATATCCCACATGGGAGTTCTTGTTTTTGAAATGAAACAGCTCTTCTTTCAAAGCATCAAAAATGCGCTAAAGTCAAGTCTCTTCCCATAACTTGAGACACCGCTCTGCCTTTTTTTGTGCATACTCGAAAGCGCTACTGCTTCTGAATCTTACTGATTTATTGCTGGCATAGTTTGTTTTTTATTCAAAAATAAATTTGCATATTTAATCTGATCTGAAGAATAAGTCAACATATTGAACACAAATTCACCTGCAGCAGAAATAGCTCAAGTCTTCCTGTCGTTTTTCTTGGAATTATTCCCGATTCTTTAAGTAAGTTGCCTGTTTTCAGCAAAATTTTTTTAAACAATTATTGTACATAAACATGTTTAACAAAAGAATTAGTGGCATTGCGCAATATAAAAAACATTCTTATTATGCAAAATTCATACGTATCGCCGTTGATAGCGGAAGTCCACATGTATTTATTTCCCAGTATCAATTTTTTTTATATCGGACCAACACTCAGGGGTTGCGCCTTAAACATGTAATGCATTCTGCTTGAACTAGATAAAAGGTATAGTGAGGGAGCTGACAGGTGATAAAGGGGTAGACAGAGGACAGTTTCACTAATTTACAACTCTGCTTTTGCACGGTTTCTGTTTATAGCAGTGTTGCAGCCACTCTGATGTCAATGAGGCGTATTTATTTTTGAAGTTTTGTTTTTGTGTCCATTTTTGGTAATTATTTTACTCCGCTGATGCTTCACGATACCGACACTACCATCTGTTTGGATATAAAATTTTATATTTTTGTTGATTCAGCGTTGTAAACGTATTACGTATAAATTGGAAATTGTTCCCTTATTTTTCACACGTTTGAAATTTCTGTAATACGTTTTGATTTTCCGAAATCGTACTTTTAATATATTTATGTCTTTTTAAAATATTTTTCCCAAATTTTGAAAAAAAAAATACCAACTAAATTGCACCACAGTGCAATCAGAAGAAAATTTTGTGTTTTTATCTACTGAGTGTGATTATCAGTAGAAGTAAATTATTAGTTTTTTTTTTATATGTACATAGTATGTATTATTTATTGTTAATACATACGAGAATTTTATTCCATGGTATGAATTTCTTCGTTTTCTATTTTTGTTTTCACGGAAATATTGTATAGTCCAACAACATTTTTCGCTGTGCACCCATCACCCACTCACCGCTGCAACGGTGTTCGTTTTAACATTTTTGCTACTCCTCTGCTTAAAGGGGAGACTGTTCAATAAAAAAAAGAGAGCGCGCAATGTTAAAAAGCGAAACGTAAAGAAAATGAAACACTACATTTAAATATGACTGTTACTGAACAGTGTTGGTTGAATCAATTCGAATATGTACGTTTTTGATATCCATAAAGAAACCAAAGAATTTTTTACTATAAGTATTCTTTAAAAAATAAAACCCGAAAATGTTCATAACTTACAAAGTTTGCAATGTGCATTCAATGAGCAATATAAAATAAATTTCTAGACATAAATTTCTAAACTGAAGAGAAAAGTGAATTAAATCTAAATTTAAGGAAATTTTTCGCGTGAGCAAAGATGGTATGATGAGCGCATGCGGTTGGATGAGTATTTGACGTGTTGACTCTGCAATTCTTCGTGAGACCAAAAATTTTTTGCTGCTGTGTTTATGCTAACGATCCTTTGTCAGTACTTGAGCAAAATCAAATAATATATAAAATAGGTCTGCTTTAGAATAAAAATCAATGCATCAACACCTGAGACGCAGCAACTCTGTTTTACAATTTCGCAAAAACAGCAAGTTACAGAGTTGTGTAACAATTATGTAAGCTCCATATATCCTTTTATACGCTTCACCACCTGCATCTTTTCTACGCTATCCCATTTCAAATACTACCGGTCCAAGCATTGCATACATAGAAGCCATTTCCTGCGCAGTGGTCGAAGCAAAAACAAAAATATATGAAGGGGTAGAAATTCGTTTGTGGATTCCCTAGCTGCCTTCGCTGCAAAATATTAGAGAATATATGGTCGACAATTCATGCTACCGTCAGTTAAGGTCCAGACTTAACATAAAAAAAATTTATTTCCAAATGTAATGATTTTAACTGAACTCATTTTATAATTTATTTTTATTAATATTTTAGTATTGTTAATATAGTATGTATAAATATTATACAAAAATAATCTTATGACATGGACTGATGCGAATGGATTAGAATACTGTGAGAATAGGTGAGAGATGTATTTTTAGCGAATTTAGACGGGGCAAGTTACAAAATTTTGGACTATGGAAAAATTAAGCAACTTTTCACTTTTAGAACGTTGAGCGTGCTTTCGCTTTCACTCCCACTTGTACAAGCTAGAAGATAATTACAATTAGCTTCGGTTAGGTTAAGAAGAATAGGCAGTCCGCCCTATGTACTGCTTTAGGTCTCTCTAATCCGATGTATTCCAGGTTCTCTGCAAAACTTGTCTTCTAATACGATTAAACATTGGGCAATAACACAGGAAGTGTTTCAGTGTCTTCCACTCCTTCTTGCAAGCTCTGCATGGGTTTATCATCTCCGTTCTAAAATTCTGCAGTATGATTTTATTCAAAGATTATCTCATCCTGGCGATCATATCAATCTCTTCGTTTTTTACATTAGCTTAGGGTTTAAAGTATTTGGGTTGAAGAATAATTTTACAAATTACATATTGATATTTAGCGCCCACTATTCCTCACATTAACACATTTGAAATGACCTTCAACTTCTAAATGCTTAATTCCTACCCCATAGCATAACTAAAAAATTTTGATAAATTTGTACAGCAGAAAGGAAAAAAAGTACTTAATCAAATTGGCGACATTTTGTTCAACCAGTTAGAAATTCTTCATCTATATTTTTAAGCTTAATATCGCTGATTTCAACTTGAACTTTAAGGCTTAAAGTACACTTTGGTATCAGCACTCATAACTTTAACACTAATCTCCTCTCTTATTGATATTTTAATCGTACATTAAGGATTTTTATAAATATGTGGAATGGTCTTCAAATGTGGGGTAGTTGCAAATGAAAAACAGAAACATATGAATTTGAAAAGAAACCAAACAAGTTTATTATCAAAATTTAATACAGAACAGAAATGAAAATTTACTCTCAAACATAAACAACAATTACGACACCAAGAAGAGCAACATGCACATGTTTTCATTTCAAAGAATCCGTGTGACCAGATTTGAAAAAAAAAAATGAAATTAAATTGCGTTCTATATGATTCTAATTTCAGAATTGTGCTTTGTCCCATAAACAATATATGAAATGTGTTATTACATACTTTTAAGTATTTTTTAAAAAAAATTAACTAAATCACCCCTATCTTGAATTCATTTGCCCTTGAATATTACCCCTAACTCTGCATTAAAAATGATGAAAAAAATCCGCAAGAAGGAAAGAAAAGTACATTACATTTTGTAAATCAAATCACTTTCACAGAAATACCCAAGTGACTTGAAAACGTATGAGCTTTATCGGCCTTTTGAAATAATGAAATTATATGCACAGAACACTTTTTTCGTGATTTTAAATTAATTTATCCATAAGTGATATTCAGAATATGCCAGAGAGGCCGTTTTTGGTTAGGAAAAGTTTACTTTATTTACGGCTCAGTATAGATTTTGATGTAGTGGCAAAGTTTCGCAGATATGCTTTATGCGTTTACTCCGCAAAACAATAAACTATTTGTTGCAGAAACTTTATTACATTCTCTTTTGAAACTACATTCGTGCTCATACTATGACATTTTTGCTCAGTTCAGTAGTTTTTCTGTACCAGTTCCTACTTTTTCTCACTTTTAGAGAAACAAGCAAGAAACATTGTCTTCTTTTCCATTCCTCTTCCTGCTTTCATCAACAAAAACTCAAAACTTTCACAGAGAATGTTCCATACTCTGGACGGTGACTTAAAGTTCTGTTTGTAAAGCTGTATAAAATTGCAGGGAAGATATAATAAAATAACAAAAAAAGTACCAAACCTAACTTTTTGCTTATGCAGAAGTGAAAGAAATTAAACAAAACTTAGCATGACACACTAAATTAAGTTTCCAAAAATTTGATTATGAAAATGGTAACATTGTTACGAAAAATCACAGAAAAAAAGCCGGTTTATATAAATGAGCGCAGAAACAATGGAAAGAGAACATATAAATTTTTTGCAGTCTCCGTTTGAAATTAAATGGAATAATAATTCTCTCTTCGCTTTTAGCCTGATGCATTTAACGACATATTAAGTAATGTTACACGAAAGGGACTCGTTTTAATGCAAACGATTAAATTTATTAAAATTGCAGAGCAAGCATACTTTGTACATACGAGGGAGTGAGCAGAATTAATAGCTTTGGAAGTTTTTCCCAATATTCCTTACATATATCAGGGTTATCAGATTTTTCGATTTCCATTTCTTTTCTCATCAAACGCGGTGATTTTAAAACTTATTTGATGTTACAATTTTCGATTTGGCGATATGACAATTTATAAAACAGTTGGCGATTTCGTTTTCAAAATTTTTTTTGAGCGACATCAATGTGGAAAATTAACAATATTTTTATTTTGGTATTGTATAGAAGAGACAGGTGTTGAGGTGACAGACGGATAGATAGCTTAATTCTAGCACAACTCTGCAGTTGCGTGTTTATATTAAAAATTAATAAAGCAGAATTGTAGGGAAAATCAGATGTTTTGTTGACTAATTATATTCTTCAGGCTGAAGAAGATCCATTTTATTTTTTTACGTTATTTCGACGACGTTTACTTGCTCAAAACAGTTCCAAATAAGGCCATGATCTGGTCTACTTTATTTAAACTGACACTATAAACAGCAAATAAAATGGGGCAAAAAGTAAATTTTCTCTTGATTTTTTTATAGCATTAAGTAAACCATAAACTAGCTCACAGAAAACAACGAATTTTTGATGTTCACAAATTGTTATTTATTTATTACATGAAAACAGTAATTTAGGTTATACATGTCCATTAAAGAAAAACCATATAATTTTTGACTAAATCGTGAAATAAAATTATCTCTTATTTGTTATTGCAAGTTTTTAAATATTTTATAATACAAACTTCTTAGCTTTGTGACAGTTGTGAAAGATTTGCTTTTACTTTGTTATTGTTTAGTGATGAAACAGCTGAAAAAGAACATTACTCTCTCAAAACGTCTACCATTTACTCAATCTTCGGGTACGGGAACGCTTTCTGGTAAGATTGGGATCCAGCGGGTGTTCAATTTAGAGTAAAGACACACACAGTTAAATTTTATCCCAACGATTACACTTCTTCCAATGGAAACTTCTGTATGAAATAAATTTATTTAATTCGCACATAACACGAATATCAAATAGAAATGGGAGCTTTGGAAAGCCCACATTAAAATGTATTTTCAAAATAAAGAGAGAAATTGAAATGCTGTTGTGTTGGCAGAGTAGATGACGTGTTGGCTCTGCAGCCAAAAGATTCTCGGTTTAATACCACGTCAGAGCAAAAAACAATATTTAAGAAATAAAATGGCGGCAAATTAAAATAATAAATAAAATGCCTCTCGTTTAGTTTAAGAATTAATGTGTCAAAATTAACAAAAGAGACCCAGTAACTTTCCTTTACAAATGCTCTAAAAATGACCAAATAGAGATTTATTCAATAATTAAGCTGTATCCTTAAAACTAGTTCTTGTGTAATGAATTGCATTCATCCAAGAAAAAAAATTTAAAACCCAAAAAAATATTGTTAAAAAAATCATCAAAAGAATTTTAAAAACATCCTCGTATGCAAAAACTTTCCTAAAGTGGGGGTATATGCAAGCCAAAAAAAATATAAAAAAACCAAAGCAGCAACAAGAATAACAACAATTTTTCTTGTCTCGGGTAATACAACTTGTAGTAGACGTAGTAAGTAGTTCTTTCGTTGTTGTTGTTGCTAAGTCGTAGTAGTTGTAATACGAGTCCAACTAGAATAAAAACAATTCTTGGCTCTCTTTTTAATGTTTATGAGTATTTATGTACATGTTTGTGTGTATGGGCATGAAAAGCATAAATATCCCTGCAGATAATATTGGAATACTTCATGACTTTTTTTTTAGATATTAAAAATAATTTTATTTCAGTTTATTACAACTAAGTTCAGGTTAAAAATGCAAACTTATGTCGGTCAAATGACCCCCTAGTGGCTCGGAAGTCTCCCAATATTTTACCAAAATTATCAATCACCTTTTACAATAAACTGTTGTCAATGGTTGATATCTGCTCGATAATGTTGGTTGTAATCTCTGGAACTGTTGTGGGATTATTACTGTACACTTTCAATTTCAAAAAAACCCCATAAAAAATCTAAAGGTGTCAAATTGCACGATCTTGGGCCATCACTACGAGAAATAATGCGATTTTCAAAATTTTATTTCAAAAGATCCTTTAGTTCTCTTGCTGTGTGACAAGTGGTACTACCCTGTTGAAACCACATATTCTCTACGTCTAAATCAAAAGTTTTTGCGTCAAAAAAAAACTTAGGATCATCTCCCTGGAGCGATTTCTTTTAACCGTAATCGCATTACCATTTTCGTTTTCAAAAGAATATGGCCCGATGACACCTCCCGACCTCAAACCACACCAAACGGTAAGTTTTTGTGGATGTATGTAGGTAATGGTTCTTCTAAGAAAACTCTATAATTCTCTTCACCCAAAATGTGAGCATTTTTCTTGTTGACGTAGCCTTTGACCTCGAAATGTGCCTCGTCCGTGAAAATTATTTTGTTAAAAAAATTTAATTCTCTTCTTGTTTTTCGATGGCCCAAAAAACGAATTACCAACGTAAAGCCTGGTCAGCTGGTTTTAATCCTAGGGTCAGCTACATATATCTTGTAAGATTTTAAATGGCGATCACGATGCAATGTGAATCGTTTGTTGTATAATTGCTGCGAACGAAGACGAATGGATGTTTTTGGATCTTCAACACTTCTCATCGAAGCTACTATATTCCCGTTTTAACGCGCACTACGTTGACAAATTCTTTTTCTGTTTTCATGGACGAATCCAGTTTCTTCAAATTTCTCAACCATCGGCTTGGAGCATTGGAGCGTTTTCTCTACCGACTTTTGTTCTAAATTTCCTGATTACATCTTGAAAACTTTTGCCATTTTCAGAAGTGTTTTCTTCGTGTTCCTTCGTGTAACGTTTCATAATAACTAACCAAAATGTATTTAAAATCTGTAAATAAAAATTATATAGATGCTTTGCAAATAACATTTTGGAACTCACTGGCTGATGCAATGCTAAGTTGGGTTATATCCCTCACCTGTAGCACATCGGGCATCGTAGGACATGTTAAATAAACCATGCTAGTCGTGGACTAGTCATAGTCTTCTACATACTATACTTTGCATGCATCTATGGACTAGTCACGTTATCTGCAGGGCATAATTTTTGTTTCGTTTTTTTTGCAAAAGCATTTGCCAAATGCATGTTGGGACGTGTATGTGTTTTGCATTTATTCTCGCTATGTTTATCACTGATGATGACTGTGCTTTCGTCATGTCGTTTAGTGTAAGTTTTGCAATGTTACAGTAAGGACGGGTCTATTCGCTTCGAAATTCGTTTAACTAACGGCTTGTTAAGGCAAACAAAATCAAACATGTTTAAGAACAACATAGAGAATAAGAGGAAGATTCCTCATAAATGAAACAGATTCTTGTAATAAAACTAACAAGAAAAGAATAAAATGGTTAAGATATTTGAAAAAGTTTGTTACAACGAAATATAACTGAAAACCGGTTAATTAGACTCTTGAGCCAAAATTCAAG
The DNA here is from genome assembly GCA_963924685.1 of Dexiosoma caninum. Lineage (NCBI taxonomy): Eukaryota > Metazoa > Arthropoda > Insecta > Diptera > Tachinidae > Dexiosoma > Dexiosoma caninum. The sequence continues at coordinate 9,132,626 of OZ004726.1, read as the reverse complement.
TGAGTGCAAATACAACAAAATTCTATTGGTGAATATTTAATTTTTAACAAAAATATAGAGAAAGAAAAGTTATGGCTTTTAAAAAGCGTAAAGTAAAAATTATTTGATCATGTTGAAAAAAAAAAATTAATTAAAAAGAGTGTTGTTTGTGTACATTTATCCTCCTTCCAAAGCGTGTTGTAAGGTGTTGCTGCTGTCGCTCAGAACATTTTCCGAAAGGTAAAAAAAAACATAAATATTAAATAAAAGAAAACCCCAAATTTTAAAACAATCAGCCACGTTTCAGGCTACAGCCAGCTGTAATTTTACCGAAAAAAAAGTACGACAACATGGCAAGTGTTATAATTTACACTCTCCGTCAGGAACAAACACCCTTTAGAAAATAATTTCATTATTTTTTTGTTATTACCGCCGGAAACCACCATAACCGTGTATAAACGAATTTACAACATTGTCTAGTCACAACACAAATTTTATTGTTGTTTTCGTTTACCTTCGCAATAGGACAGTTTTGCTTATTCGTTCGTTATGTTATGTTGTTGTTACTTACGGCCATGATGATGTTACATTTGGGGGAAAATGTTTGTCACGTCATAACAAAAGGGGCATAACAAAATGGAAAAACATATCTTTTTTGTGTGTTTGTCTGATGAAAATAAATATTCTTTGACTTTTGTTATTTTTAAATTTGTCCAACAATAAAAGCGTTTTTAATTAAATATTTTGGGAATTCTTAAACCCGTTCTATCTCTTTTCTAATAAAAAAAAAATCGTGTAACGAAAATTTAAAAAAATTTTTAATAAATAAAAAATTTTTCATTTTGCCTATTTGAATACAATCATTGTCCACCAATGTCCTGACTAATTCTAAAATAGTATAGAAGAATTAAAAGAAAATTAAATAGATTTAAATTCGAAAAAAAAAAATTTTTGTATAAAAAAGCTTTTGCAGAAGCTACTTAGTTTTTTCTGTTTGTATACACTGAAATTCTCAAATATTCTTTGGGAGTTTTTATATAAAAATGTAAGATTTTTTTTTAGCTTTTTCAAAAATTTTAAATAAAATTAACATATCGTAACAAATATGGGCAAAAATATTACCTTTTTCGTTAAAATTCTTGTTTATGTTTTTTAGTTTCCTGGGACATGTTGAAAAAAATTTTCGTTTCGTTAATATGTATTTGCAGGGTTATTAAAATTAAAATTTTCGCGTACATCCCCCAATATAACGTATTTTTGGACAGTAATTTAAAAAAAAAAATTTTTTTTTGACGAAGTTAACGATCGCCTTTTTACACTTTTCTTTATATCTTTGGCATATGCAGTTCGATCTTAACGAATGATATATCAATGTTGTTGTCTCGAGAAGCCCAATATTCTGCATCAACTTGCAGTGTCTCGTTCTAGTATTTATCCACCAAGTCTCTGTTTCAACCATCCTAATATCAGATAATTAAAGTTCGTAGAAAACCAATAAAGTTTTGCTAAGGAAATAATTCGATAATTCCAGCTGAAACATTTTAAAATTTAATTATACTAAATTAAAAAATCAAGATACAATATTATTGTTACGGAAATACAGTTATTAACAGTAATTTGTAAATTAGCCTCGTATAAACGTGTTTCAATAGAACTTTCTGGATTTTCAGCTGTAGTAAATAAAATAATACATGTTTTAAAGGGGTAATACGTAATAATTCGTTGTTTTATTTAGCAATTACAAACAATAGGTTGGAAATTTTAATTGATCATATTTCGACGTGATTCAAGTTGGCTGTATTTTTGGCGGCTCTGACCAATGCCTTGGTCATCGGTAACCCCTTTGGAAGATTCATATACTACGTGACCAAAACGTTCGGTGTTTTCTGAATAGGACGGGTGAGATGTGAAAAATAATTACGTTTTGCAAAAGAAAGTATCAAATGAAGTTATTTATTCACTATCGTGATAATTCGATTATTTCGCTTGAACACTGCCATGCTTCCAGGTGGTCTTGTGTATAGAACTGCAAGCATTGAGGCTCTGTAAATTCGAATGTGGTACAATTGATCATATTAATGTAAGAGTCATTCTACCAACTTGTAGACCGAGCAATTGACGAATGCATGCTGTTTCTTCATTGCGGGCGGATAAAATCTGAATAAAGCCATCTATCTGTACGTACTAGCAGATCATGGTCTGTTATCAGTGAAAACAAAATTTCTTCTGGATGAAAAATGTACACCTTATTCTCGATGAAGGGTATTAGACGTATCAATGATATGTATTCTAAAGCGTGCCGATTTCAGTGAATTGCCAGTGATTGGCAATTGCTTTTAGAGTGTTCATTAGAGATTACTTTAGTATCAAGCCATTCATATGAATGCTTGGCGTGATTGTAAATAGCATTTTTATTAGTTTGCAAGCGAACGGGATAGCAAAAATCGTATAGATATAGAGACGATTTCTTACAGCATTCTCATATGTACATCAGACTATAAATATCCACTGATCTGCAAGAATTATGGAAGTACTTTCTTAGCAAAAGTGCAAAAGTATTGGTTTTTTGAGAGCTTTAATTTTCTGACATTATGGTTGGTGTTACCTTTGGGTGGTATAAACAGAGATCTGTACTAGAATAGATAAATATCAGAATGGAATACTGGAAGTCAATGGCCATTGATGTAAAATATTGGCCTTCTTGAGAAAAAAAAAAACATTGACATTTCATTCTTTAAGATCGGACTGCAAATGCCACAGATATAAAGAAAAGTTTAAAAAGGCGACCCTTAACTTCATCAAAAAACTATTTTTTTTTAAAGAATCTATTTGATGTGTTTTATTTGTATATGTTGGAATTCTCAAACATTTTTTGGGAGTCCTTGTGTAAGCATGTGAAATTTCTTAGCGTTTTGCAACAGTTTGGTTAAAGGTCCACTCATTATTAGCACCAAATGAAATGCTACTTATAGACCAGCTAAACCATATAACAAAAATAATAAATAAATAATTGTAATTAATTTTGATTAACGTTGAATAAATGAAAGCATAGTTAGAATTAAATGATAATTATAATTTTTCAGTGTCTGGTCTGTTTTAGTTCAAAAACAAAAAAAATCCTTGTATAGTGTGTGTGTGTGAACGTTTCTTGTGCTATTCGCAGACAAAATTATCTGTAATGTGTGCAAATTAAGATAATTCGCTTTGTAGCAGTAAGTGCGTAAGAAGAGCGCAATTGTACAAACAGGATATGCTTTTCTTTCTGTCATCATCATGCTCTTGTCAACGGTCAACGGTGGCTTTCTATTTTTTATTTTCAGCAAACTTCCTTTAATACAGCATATTTCTTCAACTTTTTTCCTTGTTTGTCCTTTTTTTTTTGGCATTGCTTTAGAAAAAATATCCCCAGACAGTGCTTGTCCTTGTGTAAATATAATGAAAAGTTTGTGTGGATAAAAAAAAAACATGGATCATTATGGTGGTATTCTGGCTTTTAATTAAAACAAAATTAATTATGACGAGGGTTTGATTATTAACCTTGACTCATTTATTATCTTCTATAAGAATGGATAAACAAAGCCAGAAGAATATTTTAAATGTAATTGGATGGTTTTGATAGGAATTGAAAAATTAATAAAAGTATCAGCTACAAGAAAGAAATGTAAATCCCTAAAAATTATTAGACAAATTTTTTGATTTTAATTTCACAAATTAGACAAATACGACAAGCTCAGTCGTATGGTTTATCTTTGATAAAAAAAACGTTAAGTCTTCATGTGCCTGTGAGTAGACAAATTTATAGTGCAGTTATTTTATCGTATTTTAATTTTTATTGTCTTCTTAAAAACAAATTTGATAATCATTTCATTTTATTCCATGAAATCAAACCGTGTATGGAAATTTTTAAATTTAAGCGAATTAGTTTTTAGGTTTTTCACGATAAAATATTTTGTTTCAAATATGTAGTTTGAAAATCGCTTTAAATATATATTTATCATTAAGAAGAATTTAATTTCTGGTATTATAACATATTTGAAAGGTAAAAAAAAAAATTTAATATTCCCAGACCGGTCCTTAAGACAACAATTTTTTTTTCTCTTGGACCAGCGCTCAGGACTTGAGCCCTACACCTGCGATGCATTGTGCTGGAACTAGAGGAATAGTTAGTTAATTTTTAGTGAAATGACAGAAACTCAAGTGATAAACAGAGGAAAGCTTCACTATCTTAAAACCTTGCTTTTACACGTGCTTTTTTTTTTTTATCTTGGACCAGTGTTTGGGGGCTATCCCCTACATATGCAATGCATTGCACTCGAACTAGAGAGAGGGATAGCGTATAGAATAAACAGGTGGTGAAAGTGGTAGGAAGATAGAGCTTAATTCTTTGTTTTTTTTTCTTAGACCGGCACTTAGGGTATGACCCCTATACATGCGTTGCATTGTGCCGGAACTAGGAAATAAAGTTTTGGGAGAAAAGATACAGGCAGTAGTGTTTATTGACATTTGAGTTAAATTTTCCCACGTTCTTTGTTTTATAGCAGTGCTCATGAGCCTCTGATGTCAAGAAGACTTATTAAATTTTGAAGCTTTACTTTAGTAGCCATCTGTATATGTATTGGTACTTTCTAAAATGTCACTATCAAGCTGTAAAAATAAACTCCAATTTGGTACTTTTTATAATGAGCCTTTGCTGCAATACCGTCGTAATTCAAAAAATTGTGAACTGAGAAAAATGCATTAGAAGTTTTGAGCCTTGATTTTTGATAGTATGTATTTTCGTTTACTAATGTTATTTTCTTTTACAAGTTTTTAAATAAAGAGGCATGTTTTGGAATGTTTTCTGTTTGTAAATTTCTTGTCATAAAGGAAATTTTTCATTATTGCAAATAAATATTGTTGGAAATAGCTGGAGGCAATAAAGACATTTTTTGTAGCTGTAGAATCTGAACAGTTAGAGATAGAACCATGATCTTTTTTCCTTTATATATATGTATATTTCCCCAAAGATCATTTCTGCATACCCAGCTCAGAAAATTAAAATTTTGAGTTACTGCGGTATTGCACCAAAGGCTCGATAATAAATAAAATCTTTAAGCTTAAGCTGATTTTTCAAAAGCAATAATTATATGTATATTATAAAAGTTGCGTTGTAATTCTTTTTTAATTGTTTTGAAAAGAATTTTTAATCGCTTATTAGCAGTAGACCACGATTAGTAGGCAATACAGACGTATTGTTTATATTCCATTTTATTGTTAAATTTTTCTTTCCACACGTGTAAAACTTGAAATAAAATAGATGCTTTCAAAAAATTTAAATTCAAAAAGCCACAAGAATTTCAAAGCAACTTTAAAAGAAAATAGAGAAAAATACGCGGCATTGATATCAAGGTGTATATAGAGACCTGAAAAAAACTTAAAAACTTAACATTTGGCTTGTCATTGCATAGATTTTTTGCTTTTCACTGAACGGACTTCCCACTAAACATACTTGTGAGAAGGGTTGCATTTCGGATTTTAGTCAATAAGTGATGTAATTAAATAATAATTGCTCAAATTAGTAATGCAATTATTATATGGTAAATTTAGCTAAAATAAGGACATAAATTTAAAAATTTCCTAATTGCACAACATTCGTTTTAGACAAACGTTTGTGGACAAACATTGATCTGAATAAGGAACCGTTGCCCTGGGGAATTTTGGAAGATATGCTTTACATAAGTAAACTAAAAGTATTAAATTGCGAGGTCCTTCAACTTCTCAACATATCGATCGAGAAATTGAACACTTTACAAAGACTATAAAAATTTCTTTTGCCTTAAGATGCGTAAAATTGGTGACATTAGAACTATATAGTGTGACGTTGGATTTTGATCAGGTAAAATGGTGTCTACACATATTGTATTTGTTTTCATATTTTCGTAAAATTTTTCGAAAAACGTAGTTACATAACCGTGTCTTTGAAACGGAATCTAGCGATTCTACTCGAGTGCCTGCTGGCAGACACGTAAACCCATGAACACAGATTACTGCGCTTCAGCCGAAAATGTCTGTGTTCCAATAGCAGCTTTTATATCCTAATAAGATATATATGAACACAGTGTTGATCACGTGTAAATCATTCAGCTTTTTCTGCGCTGCTGGGTAGTGGTAACTACTCGGTCAAACTCACTGTTCACTGAACAAAGTTTTTTTTTTCTTTTTTTTTGAGAAAATAAAACAATATTTTGTGTTTTTTCCAGGCCTGCGTTTTTTTTTTTTGTTAATTTCTATTTTCTCATAAATGTTTACTAAATCAAATTATACAATTCCTTTGAGTCATGCCTTAAAGCTAAGGAAAGCCAAGAGACAAAAAAAAAATATTTAATGCAAAATTTATGGCAATTGTCTTCAAGACAGACATGAGATAGTGCATTTTTTTTTTCATTGTTTTTTGATATAAATAAGATTTAAAATCTCTAATTTATAGACCACACAATGTTTTCATGAAAATAATGGATTTTTAAGAAAAAAGAAAAAAAAAATAATAAAACAACAACAACAGCAGAACATCCTTGAAATACCAGCCCAGTAAAATAAGAAAGTGATGCATACCAGAGAGATGGTGCAATAGAAACGAAAAAAAAAATTGCAAGTGCATGTGTTTTTGAAACTTTGAAGTCAAATGAAATAGAAAAATATAATTTATACAGCCTCCTAGTCTAGACATGTTTTAACTAAAACTACAATAGAAAACATGGATAGATAACCAACAATTTTACGTGTATTTTGAGCCAATAAAACAAAAAAACAAAAAACCAAAAAAAAAATTAATAGACAACAAGAAACTAAACACCCTTTTACAATTTGAAGAATAGAAATTGAACAAAAAAAGTAAAAATAACACAAGAACGAACCTGAAACATGTGTTACCATTGGAAAGAGAACTGTTAAAAAAGGTTTTATTAAAAACGAATGAAGAATTCCTTTTTTTGCTTTTTGGGCCTTTGAAGAGTGCAGTGTGTCTTATGTTTTTGCCCCAAAATAAGTTCACTTTCCATACTTTTTAGCCTTTCGAGATGATATAAAGATGATGATGTCTGCAATATGAAACCAGCCAAACATTTCAAGTGGAATCAAATGAGATTTTTCTATTTTGTATTGCTTTTCCTTCTATTTTTGCCCAAAATTCAATTTTCTGTATTAGGAAACCTAAACAAAACTTAATTTTTTCTTCTGCACTTTTTGATGATGAATCCAATTTTTGTTTGCTTCATAATGTACTTTAGATATGGATGGATGGTATTTGTGGTTTAAAGTATTGTACTATTCGTAACACAAATTCCATTCTCATGCCAAATGCACTGTGGGCCAACATTTTCCATTAGTTTATAAATATTTTTGTTTTACTTATTTTTTTCACTTATAATTAATAAAAGTAAATTTCGCCCAATATTACTGCCCAAGAAAGGGCGTCGTAACTAGACGCTATGTTCAAGATGTTGCATTCTAATGTAATATAATGGTAAGAGGATTGAAGCGGAGGCCTCCAGCAACGCGACCATATTTGATCTATTGTGCATCTGCCTTTCAGCACTGCTACGAGTATAAACAAAAAACGTGCAAAAGCAGAGCTGCAAAATAATTAATTAAGCTTCACCTCTTGTAGTTTCTCCTACTATCCCTTTCCTATAGTTCCAGCACAATGCTTCGCATGTGTAGAAGTCATCTCCTGAGTGCTGGTGCCAGATAAAAAAAAAAAACTATTCTGGGTTTCACGTAAAAATTAATTTTACCCATCAGCAATTGCAATCGTTTGCTCGGTCAAATATAAAATTTCTGCAAATTATATTGGAAAATAATGTGTGGGTGTATGTATTAGTTTCGGTCATCCATTTCTTGTAGGGCAGCTGTAGAGCATGTCTTTAATGCTTCAGTTCATAATTTTTTAAAATATATTCTTATCAATATGTATACGTATACGCAAAGAGACCCAATTACTGCGCTAATTTTTCAATCTATCCCGCTTGATAGATTTGCGAATGGAAATAATATGAATCCACAGGATATTGTATCCTTCTTCACATTTTTTTCCCAACCACTGTGCGTTCCTTGAGCAGCTCAGCAATTCCACAAAGAATGCCATAATTACAATGCTCCAAATTTATTTTTGCTAATACTTGAAAGTAAAATGAGCAAGAGTACAAAAAATTTATTTAAACAAAGAAAACTTTTACAAAAAAAAAAAAATAATAATAAAGAATGACTCATACTCACACCGAGCTTCAGAATTAACAACAAACCGAACAAACTATTAATAATGCGATTTTAAACACCAGTTCTTCCTGCTTCAAACCGCAAAAAATTTCAACTTTATCCTCTTCCGAAATGCCCAGTAGCACCAGCAGCAGCATAATATATACTTTAAGCCATATTTATTCCACATACTTGTTGGAATATTCATACGAAGAAGGACTGAAAAGTACTTATATTGGCTTTATTGGCTGCATTTGCTATTTGCAAAACTTTCTTGAAATAAATCAAATTTTAATACGAATATCTTTATTTCGGAATGAAAATGTTTCAAAAAGAAGCATTGCTAATTTAAATAATACTATAGTTGCGTTTATTACCATATCAGCTGCCAAACAGATGACTTTAGGATTGCCATACTTTGTCAAAATAATTATGGTTGTGTTTGGAAAGGCGTGACATTTTTACACTGCGCGGCAACATGCGTTTAGGAAGGCAGGCATATGTGTTTCGTTTTTCTCCCAATAGTGTAAACAGTCTTCAATGTCTCTTATGTAAATTTACAAATGCCGGTCTGCGAAAACTGATGGCATAGCTAAACTCAATTTAAAATTAGCAGGGACTACCGGAGGAGGAAGATGGTTTTGCTATCGGATAGTCAGGCTGCCATTAAGGCAACTAGTTTATGTGAGGTAAATTCGAGGTAAATTTGGAAGCGGCGCAGGAAGCTGGACCAAGTAGGTGGTACCAATAAAGTTACATTCTGCTGGGATTATGGACAAGATGGTGTGAAGGGCAACTATAGGGCAAGCATAACATAGGTATAATCACCGGCATCCTTTCGGGTCATTGTAGGATGTGAAAACATCTCAACATGTTGAGAAAGCAGCCGGCATACCCCTCTCTCCGAAGCACATTCTGGGCCACTGTGACGCTTTATGCTGTAACCGAAGGCACGTATGACATTCTGCAGGAGTGCAGGTCTGGTTAAGCTACTCTGTTACCTGGTGGGTACACAATAGTTCTCTTACATCGCAGTATCCTTATTTCCCGTAATTTATAATTCATGCAATCACTCAACACAGACCAAATAAAACCGAATTTTAATTAAACATTTTGTAATATCAATTAAAAAATTAATTCGATTTGCACATGTAAAGATATTAATACTGTCAATTAATTTATTATTGTTGACTTAATTTAATTAATTTTGAATTAAATTTTTAATAAAATTAAATTAAATTAAAATACATTTTATCTTGGACCAGTGCTCAGAGGACAACCCGACATAGTTGACAAGGGATAGAGTTGCGAAGAGATAGTGAAGTCTGGCATTACTCTACTGTTGTGCGTTTTTTTTTCTAAAACTTTGTAAAGCAGAGTTGCTGCATGTCACGTTGACGCATTAACTCTTAAGCTAAAGGAAACACACTTTATTTTTGTGTTAATATTATTACGATTCTTCAGTATACCTCCCAACGGCATTCACTTCAACCTAAAAGCTCTTTTGTGTCCTACGATAACCACTAAAGATAACCCATATGACCATCCTTACGCGGCAATGACGGAGACATTTGATGCCCAGTTAACCACAACGTCGACTGCTACTATTCCACGAAATAAAAAGGGACAGACCGAAAGTCATGTGCAGATATTAAATTTCTTCCCTCCGAATGAAGTCGAGTAACTCCCTGAACAAATCGGAGGGACAGGATAAAATTGACACCGGTTGAAAATATGCAATCTGGTTCCGGTCAGCGAAATAGAACTGCACAATATAAGTCCTATGGTTTCATTCTGCTCCAGATAGAGCCGATACTCAGTTTCAGTAATAAGATGTATCGTGAAACTGGTATTAGTGTTCCGACCGATCCTATCAATATCCGCCCTACGGAATCTATACAGAGCCTATCCATAGGAGAACAGCTCACTAATCGTCTGATCTGGGGCACTCCGCGGGTGGATTGTGCTTTCGCCCATCCCTTAGCAATTTCATTGCCAAGAATTTCGAAATGACCAGGGGGCCAGCAAAAGACAACCTTGTTCGCGACTAAGAAAGTCGCTGGAAATTTTTGACCTGCACCGAGGATTTTTTAGTTGGAGAGTCAGCGCGCTAGCTACTCAGCCAACAGCTGAATAACCATATGTTAATATTTTTGTCAAATGTTATAGTTGGCTTGGGGTGCCGCCATAGTTGATTGCATGAACATTAGGCTTAGCAATCTGGAGGTGCAGGTTCGATTCCCGTCTAGACCCTGGGTGTTTCTTGTGGTATCAAAATGATCATAAGCTCTGGCCTAAGTGGGGCGTTCTTCTTCGGCGAGGATTCGCCACCTAATCTAATCTATACGAATTGTCTTCGAATTTCCGTTACCACCCTCGTACACAAAATGGTCGAATGCATTATTATAATATGCATGCATGCCTAACTGAACGAGAAAGTATTTTAGCTAAAAGTGAAATATTACAAATGAATTTGTTAAGAAGAACTTTTGACTTTGTTTTTTTTCTTTTTGGTTTTTTAAATTAGAATTTTCTTTTTTTTTTTTGGATATTGTCGTTATTTGGCTTTCAACTAAATTTGGTTATAAATGTTTTTTAAACATAAATATTTATAATATTGTTTGTTTGTTTGTTTCTTTTCCAGTTCTTTCTTTCTTTTAAGCGTTTCTTAAGCCGTTATTTCAGGCAATCACATTGAGCACATTTTGTTTGTTATTGAGTTGATTTTTTTTAGCTGAAGGAATTTTCTTTTATTTATTTTTTTATTTTGGCCAAAAAAGTTTCAGGACACAGCAACAAATTTTATTGTTGTTTGCGTTCATTTGCCTGGTCCATGTTCTCTGTGCAGTCAGATTTACAACTCAAGTTGTAGATCTTTTATTTATTTCCTTCAAGTTGTTCTTTTTTTTTTGTTTTTGTGTGTTTTCGAAATGAACATGTTGGAAAATGGCAAAAGTATTTAATGGCATAACGAAAGTGTGTGGTGGGAGGATGGGAGGGGGGTAGAATATTTATAATGTATTTTGTTGATTATGATGCGGAGTCGTTCAATATTTTATTTAAAGTCTCAATTGGGGTGACCAAACGTGCAGGCATATAATGTTTTCTTTTTTATGACCTGTGAGATAAATTAACAAAAAAAAAACAATAATCAAACTTATCGTGAATACTTTTCCCTCGAAATATTTCCAGTTTTCACTAAATTTGCCATCGTGAAAAAATTCTTTCTAACTTCGTGTTAAAATAAAATTCCCCTTATCGTGAATTATATTTTTCCCGCGAATTTATTCACTTTTCCCTTTAATTTATTCACTTGATGTAAGTAAATTCTTCCTTTTTTTAATATATTTTGATAAATATAATATAAAGATCAGCTATTATAGTGGAAACATACATAAATAATAATTAAAGTGCGAATTAGTAGATCAGTTGCATTGGTCCAGTGCATTTTATTTAAATTTTTGGAGTTCTCTTATTTTTATTTATTTTATTTTTAAATTCATTAAACTAATTATTTAAGCTACAGGTCCTTTTTAATTTAAAATTGGTTTTTATTTATAATGAAAAAATATTTTTCTTTTTAAATTCACAATAAAGAAAAAGTTTTTGTCAATGAAAATTCAAACATATTCTAGAATTTCTACTTCCGGAGCAATACATTGCAAACGTTGAGGACATTCCTTGAGTACTGGTAAAAGAAATTTTTGGTGAAGGTAGACAACCAAATGGAACATCATGCACACCACCTGCATTGCTGTCTTTCCTTCTTCCAAGTGTGCATATTCATTAATTCCATTATTTATTGATTGATACTTCTCTTTGCGAGTTTCTTTAATTGCGGCTCAGAAATCGCAATTGGTCACCCCAATTCTAAACTGACCCCATGATACCGAACAACATTAAGATGGGCGAATTAATGCTCTTTTGGTCTTAATGCTTAAACCTTTTAATACAGTTTACAATTTTCTGTAAGCTTTAACAAAATGTAAGGAAACATTGTTAAAAAACCTGGGTTTTGTTTTATTTTCTTGGTTGTTGGTGTTGTTCTTTTGGTGTTCTTTGTGATTTCCAAATGGATGACCAACCAACCAACCGACAGACCAGCAGGCTACGGCGTCCAAGCCAAACAGTTAACTATATAATTTCACAACAACAACAGCAACAGCGGCAGCCAGCCGTATTTTGATGAAGATGAGACATTTGTTTGTATGCAATTTTCTGTCTGTGCGTCTGTCTATCCGTCCGTTTGCATTCGAGTAGTATTTTCTGCAGGCCGAGTTTTAGAACGTTGCTTGTTCTTACTTTTTCATATTTTTGCAGGCTCTTCACTTGTGTATTGCAATGCATTTTCCTAACAACCAACAACAAAAACCAGTAAAGGAAAAAAGTGCAAAAAAGAAAAAGAATCAAACGAATTTTATTTTATTTTCTTTTTCCTTTTGCTGTAATGAAATTTTAACTTTTCGAACTCCTGAGGTATGAGAGAGTTTGACTGTTCATTGGTTTTGTTGTAGCTGTTTTGTTATTTTTATTGTTGTTTTTGTTTGTTAAAGGTGTTGTTGGTTTTGTTGATTTCGTTAGTTGAGCTCGTTTGGCCGCAGTCAGTTTTTGGTGCATTTTTGCCCGTTTAAGTCGTGGCTGCTGCCTCTGCCAGCGACAGTGGTACAATTTAGACTCAGAAATTATATACTTCAAAGAGTCTGAAGTAATAATTATTTATTAATGAATGGCATAGGATTGTAGTCTAAAATCACTAGGCAGTTTTATTTACACGTGGCACTCTGGCTAATTTATTACTCACGTTCACGAATGCCAAGAAGTGAGAAAAAATTGTTGGATATAATACTCGTATGTACTGTGGTTAGTTGGTTTGCTCATGAACATTTATAAGAATATATTCAAAATATGGTCACGATATGTCCACTACTTTCTTATGGTTTTGACTCCAAAAAATTATTATACTCGTATTCAGTTATTGGATAAAAAAAATACGTTTTCCATTATTTTATATTGGGTCGTTGTTAGAATAAAACAACGAGAGAAATTAACAAATTTGAATGCCTCTGCAGCCTGGAGCGCGTGCATGAGTCCATCAATCTGAAGGTTACGGGTTCGATTTCCGCCTAGACTAAAAAATCTTTAGGAGCTTCTGAGATTGTGTGTTAGAAACAAATTTAAGATTTACAGGCAAACTTTTCACACCAAAAGTTAAAACCTGATTTTAACGTTAAAACAAAAACAGCTAATTTTGCGTTCTCACTAGAAGCTTAATTAAATCTTGTTTTAAGGCACACTTTTGTATAATAAAAATTCATTAATTTTCTCCTCCCACAACTGTATGAAAGCATTTTCATTCTGCTCTACCCAATAACTGCTTTTTCTTTTGCACTTTTTTATTGTTGTTGCTGCTGCGTCCATTGTTTTAAATTATTGTAGTGAATTTATTTACCAAATTTTTGTTTATTTTTGTTTTATTTCATGCAGCGCCATTTAATTTGCCAGCTGTTTGAAATTTTATAACTTGGCAGCACTGCCTTTCGTATATGAAAATCAGTGTTGTTTGTACCGGTGGCGCAAAATTAATCATCCAATTTTCTTTTTGAATAAATTGTTTACGAAATAAAAAAAAGTTATTTTAAGTGGTGGAAATCTTTATTTGGACCTGTACAATTTTTTCTGTTATTTGGAAAATATATCAGCCAAGTGGCTGCCGCCGCTGTTGATACATATTTGTGCACGTTTGATCGCATTTTCCATAACTTTTGGCAATATTTCTGGTGATTACTGTTCGCATTCCTGTCGAGTGCTTGCTGGCGTAAACACGCGACTTCAAGCAGTCCCAAAGAAAGAAGTCTGGAATGGTTAAATTGAGCGATCTTGCTGGCCATGCCAAATCGCCAAAACGGGAGATTACGCTACCAGGAAATGCTTCCTTCAAAATATCCACTGTGGCTCCTACTGTGTATGCGGTTGCACCCTGTTGTTAAAACCACATGTTCACCAAGCCCCGCTGGCATCTCTGTGAAAATATACGAAAAACAGAAAGAGGAACGTTTAAGAAACAAACAAATTTCAAATGAACTTTTTTTATTCTTTTGTTTATTTAATATTTCATTTGTTCTTGGCGTTTGAAAATCACATTTTGAACAGAACGTAAACTTAACGATAACAGCTGACTTGAATCAATGGCCGAATGTCATTAAAAATGTTACTGAATTGCAAATTCGATCAAATTTATACATATTTCAACGATACCATTATCGTAATGAAAGTTAGTTAATCGCACTGTAGTAGTGCGATTCCGTTGGAAGCTGCAAGTTTAATTTCCAGAAACACTACTCCCTCTATGCACTTTCCCAAAACCTTTTTTTCTACTACCAGTGCAAGGCATTGCATATGTAAGGGACATACCCTGAACCTGATCATTGGTCCAAAAAAAAAAAAATGGCATGTTACTTCAAGTACTCTCTGATAGAAAGTACTCCCAGTAGAGGTTTCTTTTAACAAAGCGACCCACCGTGATGCAACATTTGATTCATGTTAATTTTTTTTTTCCAATATGTCGTGCTTGGTTGCTGTTTGCTGGCTGGCATCTCATAGCTTTTTGTCTGATTTGTGTTCTTCTGCCAGGTTAGTTTGTTGGTTGCTTTATCTCCAAACCGGTCTTTTAAAGGCTCCAGAAAAACTCAACGTCATTTGGTTGGTACCTTTTTCGTCTTTGGTCTTTTTTTCATGAATTTGTTATTACTTTTTTCCTCTTAATATTAACTTTTTGAAAAAAACCTTCGTTTTCGTTATTGTCGCTGTTGTTGCTACGTTGCTGTTTTTTTTTTCATGAGCTCGTAATGTTCCATAATTCTACCGTTTATATTGGCTGCCATTGTCAGTGTCATTTGATATTGTCCTTTGGGAATTTTATTAAAGTGTCTAAAACCTCAAAGTTAAAATTTTAATTTTTTGGCACAACTATCCTCCATTTAACGAGGCAGTAACGATGGCAAACAGAAAATTCCCAATAGGAATTCGCTAGACATTTATGAAAACATATTATTATGGCGACTTGAGAGTCGCATAAATTTTTCGTGGAGTTCGAAATTTAATAATTATGATGTTGTGAAACAAAGCGTTGCTTTAAAAACCCAACCAGGATCTTAGTTGTACGTTAACGTTTTTCTTGGAACCTCATCCTTGGATCGGATTATCTTAATTTTAATATGAAAAGAATTTTATATGTTCAATACAGTAGAATCTCAAAAAAGTTAATAGACGTTAAAGTTAATCGCTCGGGTAAGTTAACCAAATTTCAGCGTCTACGTGCCGCTCTAAAAGTTTACTTTTCGCTTAACTTTTCTGAATTGTACTTATGAAAGATTTGACTAAAATTATTAAATCAAATAGACGATAAACTTCGAGAAGTTCAATTGTAGAAGTCAATAGTGTGGGGTATAATGTTGACATCAGCATTGATTAAATCGACAATTGGAACAATGATAAAATTTCAAAAGATAACGATGATTTCGAAGTTTCTTACATTTTCACCAGCCAGTACAATTTGAATATAAGTTTCTTTATTGTTGTGATAAAAACTAAGTTAATAAATAAAAATTTAACATATTCTATCCAACAACAAATATATTTATTATTTTATGTTTTTCTTTTTTCAATAAAAAAAAAAACGCTTAAAAAAGATAAAAGTTCGAAAAACTTAATTGACTTTGGAACATTTCGGTTAACTTTTTTTAGATTCTAATGTATTTCCTAAATAAATTTCCAATTCTATCAGTATATTAATTTACTGTATCAGTTTTTTAACATGTCGCCGCTTTTATTCATGAAAAATTGTTGAATATAAAAATAAGCAAAATTTTCTTACTGGGTCATTTTGAATGTTAAAATTTTTTTCTCTCAAATCTTTTGTTTTCTCGATTTCCTTCTTTCTTTGACATTTGCTATCTTGTTTGTACTCTTTGAATTTGACGTTGTTTATATGAGAGTACAAGGCAGTATGTGTGAATGCTGTTCAGCTCTTTACAGAGAAAACACATTCAAGAGAAAAAAAATAAAAATAAATAAAATATAAATAAAATATAAAAATATAAAATCAAAATAGTTTCTTTTTCTGCTTTCTGGCATTTTAATGTTTATTTTATTAGAAAAATTATAAGTGGAGTTTGTTAAAGTTGTGGAGAAATTTATTTTGTTTTCACTATTTAATCAGCTTGAGATTTTAAATAATAAAAATAAATTAAGAAATTCAAAGAATAAGTTACAGAGAAATATTTTTTTAAACAGATTAACAAAATCGCCCAAAAGTAAGGAACGCCATCAGAGATCATCTGGAAAATAGTTGTGGTTGTGATATATAATTTTAATCTATAAAAGTTTCATTTGAGTCCTAAATTTTTTTTTGCAAAATCTCGTTTACGATCATTTGGCGCTAAGGGGTCGATTTAGATACCGGTGATGATGATGATGATGATGATGTTGAGGATGATGAGGACGATTCTCTTTTAGCCACAAAAATATACATAAAATTTGCAAGGAAAATTTTTAAATAGAACCAGCAAAAAACTTGTTTATATTTTATTGGAATCTACGACAGGCTTCTGCTGCTACTGTTCAGCAGGGCAACCAACATTGCTGCAACTTACGATGATCATCATCATAATGATGATGACGATGAATCCAACGGGGATGTAAATTTTCAACTGCCATTGCGGCTTCATTTCAGTTTTTTTTTTGCATGTTTGATGTTTGCTTATGTTGTTTATTCAACTAAATAGTCAAATGGAAAAATCAGCACCATGCCACTCCAAGTGGCAAGATAGTTCTAAATTTGCTTCTTTTTCTTCTTGTTGCTGTTGCTGTTGTTGCTGTTGTATTTTATTTTCTATATTTTAAGGTTTTTATTCAGTTCGGTTTTATATTTAGTGTTTGAGTTTGGAAATGAAATAACTGATTTATAGTAAAAAGGATTGTCCTTTTCTCTATTTTTATTTTTATTTCCATTTTTATTGGTTTTTTTTTTGCTGTTGCCACGTTGTTGCATTTTGTGTTAGATTTCCTAAAGCTGCAGCAACGGCCGAAACTAATTCCTGATTTAAATTGAAACACACACCTTACGGTAAGTGTGCTAGAGTCAGAGTTTCCTTTTCTTTATATTATTTATTGTGGATTTTAATATGAAATCTGCTGAATATTTTAATTTATCAAATCTTTTAGCTTTTGAAATTTTGTGGTGTTGTGGGGAAATTGATTGCTTTTCTGCGCCGTAATAAGCCAAGGAATAGGGCGTTTATTCATGTATTCATTTTATAAACATTTATTTGAATATTCACAAAGTTAAAACTGCAGAATTGTGCGAATACGAACAACTATTTAAAGCTTTGCTACGGAAATAACTCTTGAGGAATGCCAATGCAATTTTATGTTGAGAACGACTTTAACAAGAGTAACAATTTGTCCGAGTTTATTTTTATGTCTTGCTGTGGTTTTGGTTTCCAAATGAACTCTAGCCTATACAAATGAACATTTGCTTTTGTCGACGACCATCGCATTTTTGTCTGCAGCAGTGATGTTAACCATAGGTTTTTAAGTATTTTACGGTAATTTTGACCACCTGTTAATCTAATAGGCTGGTAATTTCTATATTTGTGCTGCAATTCCAAAAAGTTTTAATTTCAAATGCCCAAATTCATAGTCAAGTTTAAACCGCAATAGTTGTCTCTTGATAATATGTCTACACAATTTTCTAAACGATAATATTTTTCATTTTATCAGGGTTGTAATATTGCAAAAGCCAATAAAGAAAATAACAAAATTACACAAAAAAAACCTTCTACTTCTGAACCCGCTGTTATCTTTCTACTATATTGTGAAGGTAAAATGTAATATTCAGCCGTGGCTCAGATTTTAAACCCGTACGGAATTCAATCCCTATTTTGGTGCTTCAGAAAAGCAAAAACGAAAAATCGGACTGAAATCACTTTTAAATTCCTGAACGAAATTGATAGTATAGGGTCTTAAAGTAGAAAATAACTATTTAAAATTACTTTTCATTGGAAAGTAATTGGATTTTTATTTATACTTCACCCGAAAGTAGCCTGCTTATTTCACATTTAGTTTGATTCCCTGAGGACGAAGCGTTTGGCCACAATGGCCACATATGTACCTGAGAGAACCCACCTATAAATGACAAAGAAGAGCTTCTAAAAAAAGTTCACAAATACAAATCAGAAATTCTGTAAATGCAGTTTAATACTTACACATGTAATATTCTGTTTATTTTTCTTTTGGTTTGATTCTCTGAGAAAGAAGCGTTTGTACACGGTGGCGACATACCTCACAGAAGTTAGAAGCTCATTACAAAGGTCATAAAATACAATATGGATTTCTTTGAAATATGTTTTTACTCTATGAATTTATCTAGCCATGCATCTCTAGAGGACAGTTTTTATATAGTGGGGTGTGCCTAGAATGCTTAATGTTTCCAGAATAACCAGTTCTTCAAAATTTCATTAAATTTACTATCGCTGTTAAGTGTTTAACAGTGCTCTGTTAACGTGAAAAAGAGTTCTGTTAAAAGAAACGGTTTGTGTCTTGGCAGTTAAATATATATTTATCTTCACACACATTTTTTATTTATATTTCACACGAAAGTTAATTTTAAATAATTTTCAAGGTGTTATTATTTTGCAAATTTTTAAAACTGATTTTTTTCTTGGACCAGCGCTCAGGGAACTAGATAGAGACGTGTATGAGTATAGAAGTGCAGACAGATGGTGAAAGTGGTAGAAATGGGATAGTGATGCAAAGTTTCATTTTTGCTGTGATGTTAATTTTTACTCATTATTTCTAATCTAAGGGGAGCCATTTTATTTATTATTTTACTTCACCGATATTTTATTGCTCAAATACCGACGAAAGAGGACGCTGTAGTACAGACACATCAGAAACAATGTTTGCGTTGACCGAGCCGGGAATCAAACGGAGTCATCAGTACCTCCATTAAAAAAAAATTTCTCCACAAAAACAAAATGATCAAAATTGCTTTATGATGTATTGCGCACATTTTGACAAAAGCACTATACGGCGGCACACAAAACGAAAGCAAACATAAATGCTCAATGTGAATTAAAAATTTAAAAAAAAATTTTGTTTTCTTGGACTCTTTGACCAGCACTCAGGAGATGACCCCTACACATGCGGTGCATTGTGCTGCCACTAGAGGAAAGGGATAGTAGGAGAAATTATAGGGCTTCACTATCTTATAACACTGCTTTTTGCACGTTATTCGTTTTTTTTTTATTGCAGAGACGCTACAACAGTCTCTGATGTCAAGGAAACGTATTAAATTTTGAATTTTGAAGGAGGGCGTTACTGTTCAGTGGCCAGTGACTATGTCTTCGCCACTGCAACCTTGCGACAACAGCTGACACACAATTGCACATCATGCTGGTATTTTTTCTCCGTAAACTGATGGGTTTTGTTTTGCTAATTGATAATTTTTGCACAATGACAAAAAACCATCGGAATCTGTGATACCAAAAATAATTTCGAACGGAGTGGTAAACACGGAATCAAAACCATTCCGAACGGAAATTGTTACACGGTTGATTACTTTAGATTTTGTGACATTCACAGCAAATCTTTTTACAATTCTTGCTCCACAAAGTCTTATGAAACGTCCTTGAACAATTTGGCATTAGCCTTTCACATTATACCCTTCTTACATACAGACGTACCCAATTAGTATACGTTTGGTTCGAGAAATCTTTAAACAAGGCGGTCATGAGACAAATTGCTCCATCTTCTTTCATAAATTTCAAAATTTCCTTTCACATTCACTTTATTTAATGTGCTATTGACGACATTGTAAAAATACAAAATTTGTTATTTTGTTTGCGGTTTTCGTAAGTCCTAATCGATTTCTATTATCAATCCTGATGAATATCAACACTTTCTTATTTAGTAAATACGAGTATCAATTAAATTATTTTCGAAAAGTTTCTTACCTCTTACCAACAATTATTTGCTCACTTCAATAATCGAGTTAAAGGACTACAGTAAAGGAAATAATTATAAGTACAGTTGTATATAAAAAAAGAACATATTTTCTAATTTCTAATTATTTTAGAAGCATTAAGTAATTAAGAATTCTTTGGTTTTTGTAACCCTTTAGATATTTTACACACTATACCAACATTATTCTACTGTCTATTTGGGTATTTATTTTCTATCAAACCACAAAATAAATCTTACTTACTCTTCAGCCAGCAGTATATGTACGCAAATTTCATTTATAGTTTTGCACCACAATACCAGCTCATGGCCTAAATGCTATGGAGATTAAATTTCCTGAATATTTAACACAAAATAAGAATGAAATAAATCGTCAATGCTTTTGCAGAGGACATCCTTTGAAAAATGTTAGATTTCTAAGGCAAAATAATAAATGAAATGAATTTTATTCGTTTCGCAGATTTTCGAAGAGTTTATGTTCTTTCTACGCATCCTTCCTCTACGAATTCTAAAACAAAAAAAAAAAAATTGTGTTGAATATTTTCGTTAGAACAAAAAAAAAAGGCAAATTTATTTGGTTTTACCTCTTCCCCTTCCATGACACATGTCCGTTCGTATATGTGTGTTAAAGTTACTTTTCATTTAAATTTGACATTACAAAAAACAAAAGAATAAAAATATCAACTTAAATTTAAATTCACGTTGAAAATACAGATGGCCCCCCAAAGCGCGGTACTAGTACGAGACGTATTCATTCTAATAGTGTTTTCACAACAAAAGTTAAAACCACAAACAGCTGATTTTGCGTTCCCACTGTAAGTTTAATAAAATTAAGTTTTAACACACAGTTTGTGTGTTTATTTTCTCCTCTCACAACTCGACGCATGCATTTTCATTATGTTCTACCCAATCGCTTCTTTTTCCATTGCACTTTTTTATTGTTGTTGTTGCTGCGTCCATTGGTTTAAATTATTGTAGTCATTTCATTAGCCAAATTTTCCTTAATTTTTTTTAATTTCATAGAGCGCCATTTCAATTGCCAGCTGGTTTAAATGTTTTAACTTGGCAGCACTGCCTTTAGTACATGAAAATCAAGGTTGTATTTCATTAAATCAACTTCAAACCAATTCAAAAAGGGTTTTAAGATGGTTTTAAGAAAATAATTTTATATGGTAAAACCAGATTTTAATGTAAAAGTAACTTTTACTTTAAAACGAGTTAGTGTGAAACACAGTAAAACACGGTTTAACAATCACTAAAGGCCCTTTCACACTATAATACAAATCTTTAGACTTTCATAATACTTTGTGAGAGTGAAATCCAATGAGATTTAGTGCGACTGCCAGAAAATCTAAACTAATATCACATTTTGCTTTCACACTATCACACTTGTAATAAAATCCACACCAAACAGTGACTTTTCCGGGATGCATTAGACGTTCTTGCATATCACTTGAATTTGTATCGTCCAGAAATGGGTCTCATCGCTGAAGATAATTTGTCGATGAAAATTAGGGTCAGTTGCGGACTGCTGCAGAGCCCATTTACCTTCAGCTCCTGGGTCAGTTAAATTTTGTGCACGTGCAGGCTCAAGTCACGACAAAAAATTCGCCAAGTTGTGTTTTTGTGAGTGACGCGAAATTCACTGCCTCGGATCTTTCAAATACTCTCATGGACAGTGGCGATGTCTTTGGCAGATCTTGTGTTGCGCCTACGTACGGGAGTTGGTCGATAGTGTACTGAACCAGTGAACTCAACTTTATTCTTTATTGCGAATAATCCTCTCGGTAGTACGATTATGGCGACCGTAAAATTGGCGAACTGCGCGGTACGAACAGAACACCCATTTGATATTTAGTTGCCTGTGTTGTTGAGTGCCCTATCCATTCATGCTGATTTGGCAAGACAGACTTAATAAATGACAACAAATTTGACTCATGTAGCTTCAACAAGATGGCCGTTATCAACTGTCAAAGTTCGGAAGTCCCTGTTGCTAGACTCTGTACTTTTTTGGCGATATTCGCAAAACCATTAAGCGAGGAAGCTTAAAAAGAAACTGGCAATGGGTACACAGTGGCATCGTAAATTAATTTTTATTCAATTAGTTTTCTTTTCCATGTACATAACATGCTGAACTTGTGATCGGAAAGTAGTGCAAAATAGGTTTATTTCTACAGCTTTTTATATAGACTTATCGGTGCCGGAAGTTTTTTTTTTAATGCGGATGCTTTCAATTCGAAGTAAATATTTTTCACTGGATAGTAAAGTTGTTTTGCAGAATGGTTTAAAGGCGCAACTTACAATTTAAATTAGAAAGAAATTAAGATAAAAAAAAAATTTTCATTTTAAAATTTGCGAATTATGCTGCAGTGTGATTTATCATTTAAATGGATTTGTATTAGTTAAAAATACCCGTCTGATATTTAAAATAAATAATAAATTTTCATTATGCAAATTATTTAAAAAAAAACTTCCTTTTCATATCCTTCTTGCATTTCAAAGTTCTCAAGTTTAAATTTAAGTTACAAAAAAAAAAAAAAAGAAAACCCGAAATCGAAATCGAAAGTATTTCTAACAAATAAAGTCCTGGATATTTCTCTAAAAAAATATTAAACACTTGACAATAAAGGTCATATAAAAGGCTTTTATACTTGAGAATCATCGGCATATAAAAGAATAGACTACAAATTTCATCGAAAGGCTTATCCCTTTTTATCCCAGCGATGTTGTTTGTCTTTTGCATTTTGGTACACGCCAGAGCAACTCCTAAGAAATATAATATTTGATATTCAAAGTGTTAAGTTGCTCAACAAACACGAGAAAGATAAAAAAAATAAAGGAAAAACTTAAAATAAACTTTTTTTTTTTTTTAGCAAACAACAGTTACTTTCTTACTGGCACTTGCACTCGTTTACAAAATTTATATTTCCCTTCTCTTCTACGTATTGGCGGCTAGACAAATTAAACTTCACGGAGGAAAAAAAGGCAACAAAAAAAGAAAAGCAAAAGTGAAAAACAAATTATTATTTTTAAAATTTTTTTTTTTGCTTAAAATGGCGTGAAAAGCAGAGATATTTTTTGCAAAACAAATTTAACTTTTTAAGAAAAGTTTTTTAACTCCTATGATGAGGAAGGGAGGTAGAAAAAGCATATTTGAAACAAAGTTATGAGAAAAGTGTTGATAATTTTTTTTTATAAAACATTTGTTCTCTTTTTTTTTGTTTGTATAAAACGCTAATTCATGGCAAATAATTTCGTAGCCTGTTAAACGAGGGGCCACGGTTGGGTAAAAGAGAACTTTTAGCGGAACTATTTGCAAGCAGGTTTCACTGATTGGACGATTTATAGTCATTTAGACTTCGTTTTCATTCCGAAAATGGCAGAATGACAAAAATAACTTTTTTTTATTTATGCGATTATTATAATTTTTTTTTTTTTAAATACAGTATATTATTAGGGAATTTTTTGCAATTAGTTTTGCAAAATGATATCCTGTAACTGATGTCCATTTTCTCCTACGCACATACTACGTGCTCTTTTGAGATTTTCCATAAATTTTAGCAAAATTTCGGATGTAATGGCCATGATTTCATTTCGAATGTTTCATAATTAATTTCCCAAAGTCTTCTTCACCACATTCCAAAAAAAAAACAAAGAAAAAATAATAATTGAAAAAGTTATAAAGAATTCAAACTATATAGCTCCTTTTGTGCCACCCTGTAAATCACAAAATTTTTGTACACCTACAATTTTACGGGCAAAAACAACTGAATAAATATTTTATTCCTTATTTATGCAAACGACAGTGTAAGCAAATTTTACTAATGCACTTGTAATCGTTGTTGTTGCTTTTTCTGCTGTTAATGTACTCATATTTTATTTGTTTTATGTCGACTTTTTTTCTTTACTATTATTGTCTTGTTTTCTCTTTACATCAAAGGATTCAGCAAAAATTACCCAGTAAACACTTGATTTCACAATGGAAAAGCTTGAGTTTTAATTACAATTACATATTTGTGATAATTTTCTTTTTATTAATTTACTTATTTTTTTTCTTGGACCAGTGCTCAGGGGATGGCACCTACGTATGCAATGCATTACACTAGGAACTGGGAAAATAGGTTATGGGTAGGTGGATAGAGGGAGTAGTGTTTGGAGACATTTGACTTAAACTTTTCAATATCGCAATTGACAGGGAAGACTTCTGAAGGGAGTTTATTCCATAAAAAGTGAACTTCCTCCGCAAATCGCAGTGCAATTCGCTGGTTAATCGAAAATAATGCATGAGCTCTTACACACAATTGCACGTAAAAATGCCCAGTTTCGGGAACGACTTCTCAGATATCGTTGGAGAACATGCCATTGTATTTGCGATAAAAAAGTTAGACCCACCTCACCTTGCGAGGCTGCTCTAGAGATTCTATAGAGTTGGCTACCCTACCGTCCGCAAGGAGTTTCATCGCCCTCTCCTGTACACGAACGAATAACTTCAAAATAGTCTTTGAAGCGCCGAGCCATACCTAAGAGTTCTAATCCATTGTCAGTGAAATGTATGTGGTATAAATAGTAAAGAGATCACATGGATTGAAGTATTTCTTAAAAAGCCTTCGCACTTGCTTGCATCTTTGGAGCCTTGAAATATGTGCTCAGTTCATCTTCTGATTCCTTAATATCTATACCACGCATTACTATAGATGACGCAGGATCTTCAATCCTGCGTTTATACGTCTGGACACGAAAGTGAATTTTCTGCACTTCGAGATCGACACGAGATATAAATCGAAAGAAATCTTCACTTACGCTGCTTTAAAATTGGAAAGTCCTTTCGTTGCGTGCTCCACATTTGTGGCAAATCATAATTTTGCAAACACTAAATCATTTGTGTCTTGGGTTTTACTACATGCTGGAGGCTTAGAATTTGGCTGGGTGTGGGTGTGGCGGGTGGTATCTGTGTGTTTGTGCATCAAACGAAGTATTTTAAACTCGACTGAGTGCGTATGTTTTTTAAGTGTTTGAAGAAAAATTACAATACGTTGCTGATAAGTTAAGAAAATGAAAATAGAGAAAAACGAAACATATTAAAAATGGAAAATATTTAAGTGCCTTTTAAGTGGTAAAAGAAACATAACAAAGAAAAAAAATTATTTTAGTTTTCAGTGATTATTTCTTTTACTTCTGGATAAATATTTCAATTCACTCTCGTGTCGGAATTCCACCAGGCGAAACTTCTAATAAATCATATGAAGAAGTTTTGCAGCCATTTAACAGGTGATCGTTTTAAGTATTTCTTTTTTTTTTCATTTTTATTATTGAATGAAAAGCTTAAAAAGGAAATGGATGTTGGGCTTATGTGCCCAAAAATCAATATCGAAAAGATAATTTTATACAAATATTGAACGAGCTTACTGTGCAGGTGGAAATTTCGGAAAGTTAAGCTGAATGCGCCAATTCGAAACAAAAAAGAGGCGGAGGGTGGGGGGTAATTCTCGAACACTCATTTCGGCATCCTGCGAATTAAGCAAGTAATGTTGGTTTCCACTTACTTATGTAGCTGCGTATAACACCCGCAAAATAAATCCAGAGTGATGATAGAACATGACTTATGTTGGGAACACAATTGGAGACGAACGACGAATTATTCGTTGCAAACTTTCGTATTCGAAAATAAAACACATTTGTTTATATGAAAATTAACACAACACCGGCGATGAACGAAATTCGTAGTGCGTGACGAACTCTGAGATATATTTATCTCTATTTCATACGCCGACCAACGACGAACAAATTAATACAGAGTTGCCGTTTTTAATTTTCGTTTTCTAATTTATAAGTAAATAAGTTTTAATTTTTATTTTAATATTTGTTTAATTTAAAAATAAATAATTTAATATCACTTCTATATTTATTTGACCTTTATTAAAATTTTTTAATTATATTTATTTTTGAGCGATGGTCTTTTTTATGAAAAGTTTTTTAATTATTATTTATTTCTCAATATTTCGCTACCAAATAGGTAGCATCGTCAGGAAATAATAATTTGTATTAACAAAAATATTTTTTTAAAATAAGGAAAAGAAAATATTTTTGAAAGGAAATGAAAATTTTCATCGCTCAAAAATAAATATAATTAATAAATAATTTAAGTTAAATATGGGCATTTCTCTAATGTCAAATGCGACATTAGATGACATTTGATGTTAGACAAAGAAAAATTGTACTGTTATTGATAACCGAATAGCCCTTTTTACATTATTTTCATATTATTTACACATAAAGCGAGATTTAAAAAAGCAAATATCAATGCATAATGCTTCTAATAAAGATCAGTCATCAAAACAATACATGTAATAAAAAAAGTTAAAAGCAGAGCTATTGCACTTGTTTAACTTTGAACTCTTATATTTCCAAAAAATATTATGAATTAATGTAAAATTTGATAACATTACTTAAATTTGATCGATTCTCTATAAAAATACGTTAAGACATAATGCTTTTACAGACTTTGAATTTTTTGAATGCGGTTGACTTTTCTGGAGAAATGCCCATATACATAATTATTTACCATAAAATTGCTTTGCAAACGTTTTCTTTTAATGTTTAATTTTTTCAAATAATTTTTTTTTATACGGTAACACAGACAGCAAGCAACTAAACAACTTTGCTAATTATGACAGCTGAAATTTTCTCGCCATTATTGGGTGCCACACTGCGAATTTACGCAACGAACTTGTACAGATGAGTTCTTTGTGCACGACGAAGTTCGTCGTTCGTCCCAATTGTGTTCCGAGAATTAGGCGGAAAATTGAGGGTTCCGAAATACCCAGTCATGGCAAGCTGCTATAAAAGCCTTCAATTCAGGTCAAACCGATTGTCACAGTGTTTGCTATATTCCGCAAGTTCTCCTGCTGGCTCCATATTTACGTGTTATATCGTCGGTATTGTGTAGCACCGGCGAAGTAAAATAATAATAAAAATGGCTACTGAACCGAAGCTTCAGCGCTGCTACGAGTATAAACAAAGAACGTGCGAAAGCAGACCTGCAAAAATAATTAATTCAGCTTCACCTCCTGTCGTTTCTCCTACTATCCCTTTCCTATACTTCCAGCACAATGCTTCGCATGTGTAGGAGTTATCTCCTGAGTGCTGGTCCCAGATAAAAAACAAAAAAAAAAAAAATATCCGATGCGTGTATCGATGATATACATTTCTTATAGAATACTCATTTTTCGTACTTCATTTGAATATTTTGCGGAGGAAAAAACCCCTTAAATGGATGCAATGCAAAGCTTGTGTGAAAAATATATATGCTTTTTATTTAAAATATAAAAAAAAGATGTGTTTTACTTTCTGTGGTTACAGAAAACCTAGCGAAACATACAACGTTGTTAATTTTTAAACAATGAAAGTCACTCTTAAACATTTAAACAACAGCCGCATCAGCAACGACAATAAGTTGAAACTGTGGAGTTTTTGTGGATTTTTGTTGAAGAAATTAAGAAAGTTTCTATATTTTTTGCCAACATCTGGAAAAGTTTTTCTGTTTAACAGAATAATTAAATAGAAAATATAATGTTTAAGAGAAAAAGCAAAGCATTTTTCATTTAATATAATGAATTTTGGAACAGTCTCATTTCCTCAGAGCTTCCTGCAAGAATTTTGAACAGAAAAATGAATGCAGTCAGCTACATTTCTAGTCTCTCTGTAATTTTTTTGTTTTTTTTTTATAATAAATTCTTCTTTGGTCCTAAAATGTTGATTTTTTTTATTGTTCTCAAGAAACAACACACATGATATCATTAGGCCGGAATCGAACCGCAACCTACAGCTGGATAGTCTATTGCTCATGCACTAGATTACGGATGAGCTCTAATAAAAATAATAAAATTTTAATATTTGTTATTTGTGTGTTTATATTTTTAAAAATTTCCAACAATTTCGCGAATATTTTTATATTGAGAATTCTTCGTTTTAGCGAATATTTTCGCTTAAAAGGAATCTCAGGTCAACACAATTGGAATGAACGACGAAATTCGTCTACAACAAATAATTCGTCGCTCAAAGTTTGTTTTATAAATTCGCAGCGAGGGGCACAATTACGACGAAAAAATTACTGCTGTTCTAATCCCACTACTTCAGTTTTTCTTTCAATAGTTTTATAATCTTTCGATGCCAGATTGTATAGGCATTAATATTTTTTTTTCAGAGTTATCGAACTCCGTACTAATTTTTTCGTCGTTCGTCGGCGTATGAAATAGAAATAAATATATCGAAAGTTCGTCACGCACGATGGCGGTCTTGTGTTTTCATTTTCATATGCACAAATGTGTTTTATTACTGATTGCGAAAGTTCGCAATTCGTCCCAATTGTGTTGCCAGCATAATTCGTTTTTTAAATTTTCTACCACTTGGGCCGTTTTTTTTGTACATTTTTTTTAACGACGACGTATTAATGCTTCTTATATAAATCTAACTTTACTAACTTTATACCCAGAGTTAGTGGTCCAATATACATGTGAAGATAGTCCCTTTACCATCGTATTTTTCATCATATTTTAGACTTTGCAATGCGTATTTTGGGCTTAAAAATCCTTCATTTCCGAGAAGTTTGTGATTTAATTTGTACGAGGCACCAATGTTCACTGCTGCATAACTGTGTAGCTGTACACCTCGCCCTCATCTTACATCTAGGCATTTGTTCTTCTCAGCACACAGTCATTACAGACTGTTTAAGTTTATGTCTGTTGTAATAAGGCCAACCACATGTCATGTCATTTTATAAATTTTCTAACAGCTAAAACAGACCACAAAACATTTGCAAATATTTGCGAAAATACTTTAATTAACCATTAAAAAATAAGTAAAAAACTCTTAATGATTTTTGACAAACTCTCAATGAAAACTTGAATATTTAACCAGCAATTAATGTAACGTATTTTTTTTTTATCTCAAACACTCTCTTATCTTTGCAGATAAATAAATAAATGTTTCTGTGCAATCAAACAGCCAAGGCAACAGGCAATTAATTAATAAATAAAAATAAAAATAAAAAATAGAAAATTTATACAATTCACACACAACAACAATTAAAAATAACACCAGGCAATTAATTGACAATAAACCAACCTACTTTTAACAATTACAAACCAATTCTTGAATGGAAAAAATCCAACTGATTTGAATTGGAATCAAAGAAAACAAAAAAAAAATAAATAAAACTAAAACACAGCAGCGCCGCAGATTAAAGTTTGAAATTAAAAACAAGTGAGAAAGATTTACATAAAAATGCAAATAAATTACAGGACTGAAAAACAATCAAGAAGAAAAACTAACTGGCGAAATAAATAATAAAAAAATACCAAAAACAAACTACACTTGAAACTATTAATAATAAATAAATAATACAAATATCAAATTAAAATTGATTGACACTGTCTGACATATAGACTGACGGCCGTAGAGACAGACTAACAAAACAACATGCAGTTAAACTTCAACGAACGCTTCGTTGCATTAACAAACAAACAAAATTATATTCTAAACTTGCCACACAATAAAATAAAATAAAAAGAATAAATAAATAAAAAGATATCCAACGAATGTATGTATATGTATGTGTGTGTGTGTGTGTGTGTGTGTGTGTGTGTGTGTGTGTGTGTGTTATATACCAACAAAATAATCGTTACTTCTCTTAACAAAAAAAAAATAAAAAAATATAAAAATTTCAAATAAGGAAAATTATCAAGAAAATTGTGCATAAAATAAAAAGTTTGTGTCTATATAAAAAAAAAAAAAAAATAAGAAAAATAAAAAAAGAAATAAAGATAAATCTGAAAAAAATTATATAAATACCAGCAACGATAACGTGGCAAATGTCAATCAAAATATTTTGAATTAGAAAAAAAAAATGCAAAAAATGCTGAAATAAAATTAATGAATAACAAGTGTGGAAAAAAACGCATTCACTTCAGCATGTAAATTTGCAATACTTTGCCAAGAGAAGGAAGTGAAATGAAGTGAGTGCTGTTAGTTGGTTATAAAATCACGGATCGTGTAAGAAAATCCACTAATAAAACAGTCCATTAAAGGAGAACGCAATAAATAAATTATCCAATGGCAGGTATGTTGGTGTGTACTTATTTATATTCTGTATAAATTATAACAATCTTGCTCAGTGCTTTGAAATGAAAAAAAAATTAATAAATATATCCGAACGTATTAGCACATTTTGGCGATAGGAATAGAATTGTATACGATGGTCGCAGTAGTCTGCACGTTGACTACAAAACGAACAATTTTTCCTGGGTTCAACCCCAGTTGCAGCATTATAAAAAATATTTCGCATTTTTCTGTTCTGCATTTGAGTGTCTTTGTGTCTGTTGTTGTCGGAAGGTTTCAGTGGCGAAAGCATAGTCACTGGTCACTGAACAAGTGAAGGCTTCAGCTGTATCCAATCCACAGTCACATCAGAACGCCCTCCTTCGTCCGTATTGTCTAGCACCGGCGAAGTAAAATAATTACTAAAAATGGCTAATAAAAAACGAAGCTTAAAATTTTAATAAGTCTCCTTAATAGCGGAGGCTGTTAGAACACTGCTATAAAAACAAAGAACGTGCAAAAAAAGCAGTGTTGTAAGATAGTGAAGCTTCACCTCCTGTGATTTCTCCAAGATAAAAAAAAAATGTTTTTTAAGTCGTTTAGTAATACCATTTTAATGAATTTTACTAAAAAATGCTTTAAAATGCGTTTTAAACTTTTTATTAATATTCCTGTTAAAGTTTAAACAATTCCAAATAATGCACACTTTTGCTCTCCATTGTCCGTAATGGCCAAAACAATGTTTGAGCTGTCCAAACCAAGAGTAGTATTAATTTCAGTAACCATCTGGATAAGAAAAGTCTTCTCCATGACAGAGCTGTCGATTTGCTTTCGAAAATAGAGAAAACGAATTAAAAGTAATCGGATTAATATTTTCATTCGTTCTGATTATTTTGTGTTAATTTCAAGTAATTCAGATTACTTTTCCATTATTAGTAATCGTAATCAATTAGTGAAAGTGCAGAACTGAATATAATCGTAATTTAATCATTATTTCACCTTTCAAAATAAAAAAAGCAACGAAATCACTAATTATTACGATTACTAATCAATATTTAACCAGTCACCCAAAGATGCCATTAATTGGATAAATAAAAAATATTTAATTACAATTATGAGCATCATTTGAGTACGTGTTCCATAATTATGTATAATTAAACTATTTCTTTAGTTTAGCGAAAACTTTTCACATATAGAATGTAAATGTTTTATTGAAAATACTGCTGCTGTTGCATTACAAAAACGAAATTAATTCATAAACTTAATGAAATGTTTCATATATGAAATAATATTGTTGTCATATATACAATGAAAGTACTTCATCAATACAATCATATAAAATAATAAATTTACTTACGTACGGTTCAAGATAAAAAAAGGCGCTATGCCATATCGTATGGTATAAAAATCGTTATTTATATTTTCGCCAGGAATATAATTTTTCACTACAAGTTCGTAGTTCTTTTTTCCAATTTTCAATTGCAATTTAAAAGTTTTAGCGAAATTTACGTTACGAAACAATGCAACCATGAGTTTGCTTTTAGAATTTTTTTCAATAAAATCAATATTCATCAAAGTGTGTCTTTACTTTTTCCTTTGTCCTTTTTTTTGTTTTTTTTGATTGTGTAAAATCAAACATGAAGTCTGCTCTTGCACGTGTAGCAAATTCCATGCACATGTGACGTTGCAAAGAAAGCACAGCACAGCACAACGACAGGAGAACAAAATAAAATCAACAAACTCAAACAGAATTTACTATGACAAGACAATAACGAACAAATGCAAACAAATGAACTGCAACAACAATAACAATAACAAAAAAAAAACAAGAAAGTTGAATGCAGCCAAATCGTCAATCTTTTATTTGGACTTGATGATGCAACACAACGACGATGGCCAATCAGGATGATTTTTGCAAAAAAAAAAAAAAAAAAAATTCGTGAATAAACGTCATTATGATGTTACGAGTGCAAAAGAAGACAGACAATGATGATGATGACGACTACCAAAACTGCTGAGGGATTCTTAAAAGGAAGATTTAAAGAAAATGAGCAACAATTTTTGTTTGAAAAAGTTCACGAAATTGAATAAAATTCATACGTGTCTCAACGTACAACGCACTATTGAACGCCAATGTCGTACTCTCGTATGTGCGTTTGAAAGAAAATCTTGCAAATTTTATTTTTGCAACTCATAAGAGTTGCTGCAACCAGAATGAATGTTGTACAACTGCTGATGCCGCTGTTGCCAGTCAGTCAAGCAACCAGCCAGCCAGCCAGCCAGCCAGCCAGACATGATGTCATGTAAAATTAGCAGCATCATTGCGTTGAAAGGCCCATCAATACAGTTTATTTGATGTATATTTTCCTGTGTCCGTTTTATCTCTGTCTCTCTAGCTCTCTTCCTCTCCCTCTCTCTCTCTCGCTATTGAAATGCTGTTGGTGCATAAATTAAATAAACATAATGCAGTAAAAGTGCATCCAAATGTGGTTTTCTTCAAATAGTGCTCTGCGTTTTCTTTAAACTTAATGGATACAAAACATATTCACCAGAATCTGCTAACTGTATGATCAAGTTTCTAGCATGTGCGAGTATTTGATACGACTGATGCACTGGGGCGTTACGTTTGATACGTAAACCCAATCGAACAACATCTTCTACGATAGTAGGCCGCTTTTAATTTTAATTACTTGTTTTCGTTCGCGTACGACATCGTGGGGCTGGCTGTTAAAGATAGAAGCAATTAATGAAAGACCCTATAGATTTTAAATAGAGTTCGTCCAAATTTCCAAAAAAATAACTAGAATTAGCTCGACATCTCAATAAGTACTGGATTTCGAGTCAATGTATTTTATTGAAATTTTCTTTCTTATTTTGATTATGCTTAAAATTCCCATTTCAAAGCTCTGTTGCTTTAATAAAGCATACTTAATTTCAAAATTAAAATATTTTATTATCGTTTGGCGCCTTAAAATAGTTTTGCAAAATTATCAGCACAAAATATTTTTTCACTTTTAACACCACTGGCCCACAAGCAGGTACATATTTAGTAATTTCTTATTGTATTTTCAACAGAGAAAAAAAAACAAAACGTTAATAAGCTGCCATACAAGGAAAAACTTCTGCTGCAACAACAACAACAACAAAAGCGCCCTAAAACTGAAGTAAATATTTCCCATTGCATACCCAGCAGCACCAAGTAGCAGGCAGGCAGGCTGCCATGCAAAAGATACGTGCCACAGTTCATAGAGAAATTAAAATCTAAATAAAAAAAACAAAAACAATAACAATAACAATAATAATAAAAATTAAACTTTGAACAAAATTTCGGCAAAAAATATGGTGGAAAAATACAAACTATTTAACATTCAGTAGAAATATTTGCAAAATTAAGGCAGATGGAAGATGAAAATTTGACAAGCAGTAGTAAAACTTAAATGAAGTAAATTTGAATAAATTGATATTTCGACTGCTTTGCTTTTCAATAAATGCAAACAAAAGAGAACTAAAAGTGTAGTCACCAAAATTGTTGTCAGTTTAATGTGGAAAGCAACAAGCGGGTAAAGAAGTTTAACAGACTGAATTCAACAAATCAGCCACAAGCTGGCTGGTTTCCAAAAGCCATTGCTTAGCTTGGTTTCGCTCTCGCTGTTGCATATTTTCAAATCTCCTTTAAATTTCGTGCGTTTGAGTGTATGTGTGTCGCAGAAATTGCCAACAATTTGTTGATGACTGCAAACGCGTGTGTCCCTCCCTCCGTCAGTGGGCAAAAAGCAAAACGAAACTAACGAATATTTTTTGTGTGACAAAATTGTGGAATGTTAATGCAACAGTTTGGAAACTGAGTATTATATTTATCGTTGTGTGTGTGTGTGTGTGTGTGGGCTTAGAAAAACTTTTCTTTGCCGCGGCGAACAATTGTTGCTGTTACTTTCAGGAGAAACTTATAAAATCTATATAAAAGTGCTGCCGAATTCAACAACTGTGAAAATAACAACACATGCACTATGGGTAAGTGATTAGAAAATTTGATAATTCTTCTAGTTTTTTGACCTCTTTTTATATTAATAATATTTTAAAAATATTTTAAAAATATTTTTTTATTTTGAATTTTCATTGACAAGAACTTTTTCTGTATTGTGAATTTTTAAAAAAAATATTTTTTTCATTATAAACAAAAATCAATTTTCCTGAAGAAGCTCCACAAAGGAGTAGCGAAATATCGAATAAAAATAAATATTACATATATTAGAAAGACCTACAGCTTAAATAATTAGTGTTATTGATTAGAAAATTTTTAATTTCCAATGCATCGCAACATTAGCATTTCACAAGAAAACAATCAACTTAAACAAGATGCCTTTGACAATTTAAATATGCAGCATTTATTGGTTATAAAAATAAATTCTGTGCATAAAACTGTGCATTTTTTTCCCCCAAAATGCGACCATAAATATTTTAATATTTCACACCGGATTGTTGGCACACACACTCGATCTCAAAAGCCACCATATGGAATTTCCATACCACACCCCCACCATCACTTGTTATTTCTCTTAATAGAATTGTTAATTTTTAATTAAAAAAGTGTAATAAAAAAGAAAACCGACTTAAATAGTCGCACATTAAAAACAACAACAATTTACTTCACATGATCTCCAGCCTGATTAAAACTACCAAGACTTTTGTTTCTTCTTGTGTTTACTTAAGCTGTTTATTTTATTATTATTATTTTTTTTTATTATTTCTCTGGAACCTTAACATGAAAATCTCTTGCACATGTTTGTACTTAAACCATTTTTAATTTGTTTTAAGCATATTATTTATGAGCAAAAGAGAAGAAAAAAATCCCTTTTAAATTAAATACAATTAAAATAGAAGCAAGTGTTCTAGCAAATCCTAGCGAGAGATGCCAGAGTGAAGAAAAAATCAAACGAAAAAAAACAGCATTATTAACCGCCCCAATGCCCCCACCCCACTTTAGGTTCTAGACAATTGCACTCATTACAATGGCAAATTACATGGAAATTTTATTAAATGCAAACGCTTCTCATTACTACTTCATTCTTTCAATTATTGCTGTACGCTGCCATTTGCAAATGTATTTGTTAATATTTTCCACTTGTGTTCTGTTCAACAACGGCAGCTACTGCTTTTTTCCCCAGATTTAATTCATTATAAATATTTTCCTCATTCGCAAATCGATGAGTGACGGACGTCTGACTGCATTTGCAGTTAGTTACTGCATTGCACTATTTCCTTATTGAATAATGAGGAGACGTAATGATTTAATTTATCTTATCGCTGCTCATTTGTTCAGTTATGCATTTTCATACTTTTTACTTCATTTTCTGTTTTTATTTTATTTTTTCTATTTACATTTAAATTGAAATCGTTGACATTTCACTGATTATGTCAATAAATTATTTGCTGGGGGAATTTGTTAATATTAATGGAACGAAAAAGATTAGTTTTGATTGCAACAATGTCAATTATATGTTCCTATAAAATGCATTTATAAGGATTACATTATCGTGCAGCTTCTGTAAATATTTGTTCTCAACTCTATGGCGAGCAAAAGAAAATTAACTGCTTTTTATTTTTCTCCATTCAAAGAGTTGCCCATGGCATTAATGTACATATATCGCAGCAACGTCTTATGGCGCTATTTGAGCATCGTCAAAGTAAAATAATAAATAACGAAATACTAGTCTTTCTGCAGTATGGAAAAATTAGTGCGTCAACATAACAAAGTGGTTGCAGCAACTCTGCTTTAAAACGGCACAGTTGTCTAAGGGTGGAGCCCTACTTACCTACCATACGCTATGATCTCTTACTTCACCGCTACCTGACCAACGTAATCAATCCTTGACTGATTTATGTATGTATGTCGAACACTTACCAGAGCTCGATTAACTTATGTAGATCTGACAGGAATCCTTAAATTGGTTGGAGTTTCTTAAAAGGGGAATTTTTTTTCAGCAATCAATTAAAGGGAACATTAGACCATACCTCAAAAAAAAAATCCCGTGCATGACCTATTATAACGTATTTTTGACAGTAATTTCAAAAAAATAATGTTTTTTTTTGGACGAAGGTAGGGATCGCCTTTTTAAGCTTATCTTCATTTCTTTGGCATTTGCAGTCCTTATACATGAAATTACTTAATTTTTGATTATTAATTACACTATATATGAAATACGTTTATACGAGGGTGGTTTACAAATTACTGTTAATAAATGTATTTCCATAACAATAATATTTTAGCTTGTTTTTTTTTTAATTTAGTATAATAAAATTTTAAAATGTTTCTGTTTGAATTCTCGAATTACTTTCTTTACAAAATTGCATAGGTTTTTTGCAAGCTGTAACTTTCTGACATTAGGGTGTACATTATGGTGGTACAAACAGAGATCTGATGGATAAATACTAGAAAGGGATATTTGAGGTCAATGACCATTGATGCAGTATAAGGGGCTTCTCGAGACAAAAATATTGACATATCATTCTTTAAGATCCGAGTGCAAATGCCAAAGGTATGAAGAAAAGTGTAAGCCTTACTTTGGTCCAAAAAAAAATTTTTTTTTTAAAATACTGTTCAAAAATACGTTATATTAGGGGGTGTACGGAGCTTCTTTGTTCTTTTTTTTTGATGCTGGCCGCAGGTGGACCAACGAGGACAAAGGATCTTCAACGGGCAATTTTTCGTCGGATTCTCAAAATAATAATAAAAATAATAAAAATGGCTACTAAACCGAAGCTTCAAAATTTAATACGTCTCCTTGACATCAGAGGTGCTACAACACTGCTATAAAAACAATAACGTGCAAAAAGCAGAGTTGTAAATTAGTGAAGCTTCACCTCCTATCATTTCTCTTAATATCCCTTTTTTCTAGTTCCAGCACAATGCATCGCATTGAGTGCTGGTCCCAGATAAAAATAAAAAAAAAAATAGTTAATTCCACTCTAAACTGTCTGGGATTAAAAAGTACATTTTGTTTCAAAGTTGGTACCAAAAACGTAAGAGCCATTTTGCATCCCTCTTTCATACCCATGAGTGATGTTTACCTTGGCGTGTTTGTGAAAATGTACAGCTTCTATATTCTTTTTTTATGAGTGTTGCTCGCAGGTAGACCGACGAGGACAAAGGGTCTACTGGTTGTAGAGTCAACGCGCAATGTTTCGTCGGATTCTCCAATAGTTAATTCCTCTCTAAACTTTCTGGGTCTTAACGCAGAATTAGCTTTTATTTTCTGATCTGTCACGAATCAGCTGATTTATTTTAGGCCATAAAAATTCTTTAGTTATTTTGTTTTTTTGGACACAAAACTGTTAAGAACAAAAAAAAAGGAAAAAAAAAATAATGCAGCATTTATAAAACCTACGGCCAAATTAAGGCATTCGATATCGTACGAAATTGCTATACATTAAAATTAAATTTTGTATAAAATTTTGATTCGAATCGAGTGCCGTAATTTGGCCGCTGTATTTTTCGACGACTCCAGCATGCTGGATAAGGTGGGCTGTGGTATACACATAAGGGGTTCTGACATTAGGCTTTCGTTTCTGTGGGAAATTTCGAACCATTCTCTTATATGGGTGCCGAGACACAGGGATATCGCCGGTAATTGCCCAGTAATTAATTCTGGCATCTCCACTCTTTGCGTTATTATTAACTCCTCTGGCCTGTCGTGTAAAATTCTGCGAAAATGTATTACAAGTTTCATGTATGGGCCTCAAAGTCTATACGAAAAGGTCGTCAACGAGAGCGTATCGGTGTCTGGTTGATGTTCTACTACGCATTCCAGAGGATGAACTGTTCGTATGTCAATTTTGATGTTGAAATATTCAAGTCGAATGTCCACAAACACTGCTCTCGCTATTCTGATTCCAGTTTCGTTGTATATACTGAAGGCACCGCGGAGGACAGCTTAAAAAAAATCGTCTAAACGTCTCTACGGTATGATGTTCTTATCTCCTCTACAGCTAAAATTAATAAATTCCAGAAAAAATTTTTCCATATTGAGTATAAGAATGAATATAAGTATAAAGTATAAGCAGCTCTAAAAAAAGATAAACTAATTATAGAAATTCATGATCATATAATATTTCTATTAATTACAGAAATTTCTCCTAATAAATTTAAAGAAGGAGGTGTAGTATTGCTGACTGTACAAAGCATTTGATTACGAATATTAAAAATACCCAGTGTATTTAATTTATTTATAATTTAAATTAAACATTGTAAATTTATTCTCTATGAGTTATTAGATCAGCCTTTAAAATCTCATTTAATTGAAACCGTGGGAATTTCGCTACTTTAAGTGAACTTTTATTGCATTATCGGTTTGCCGCACCCGAGTTGTGGGTTTTAAAATTATTGTTTTTAATTAATTGAAACAAATTTATAACACAATTAAACAATTTGTAGTATCACATGGTTACATACTCGCAGTTGCTCTGAAATTGGTGGGCAGAGCTTAAAGTCTTATTTTAAAAAAAAGTTTTTTATTATTTGAAATTATGTTTTGTTTAGCATTGATTGAATTTATTGTACATTTACCAGTATTAAAGTATGTGGGTTTTCACATTTCAATGTCCATCATTCAGTTAAATGAATGTGACTGAATGAAAAGATTTCGATAAAATTTGGCCAACACATGATGCAGAAACTGGATTAAGAATAGTTTATTATCGTGAAAGTGCAACTAAAGTTGTGATTAAATTTGTCAAACAAAAACAAAAAAAAAAAATTCAAATGGATCGATTATGGATTGCAACCGAGCTGATGTTCAGTTACCAGGGGGCAACCATAAATTTGTGGTTGCCAAAAAACACTGAAAAGCACCGGCAGCAACTGGAGTTAATGCAGTTTTGATCTGCATTACCATTTGGAACAACTGGCAACTGAACAACATCCATAATCGAGCCAAAAATACATATTTCACGTACAGATTCCAGCTTTTCGAAGGCTTATTCTGCTTTAAGCAACAGATAATCAGCATCCGTTTTTACAATTCTTATTTAAAACAAAAATATCAAATAAAACAGTCATTATTCGAAGCAACTAAAATTTTCTTCCTTACATTTCTCAAAGTAGTTTGCTCGTCTATTTTAAGCACACGTACTGTTTGGCATTTTCCTTTAAATTAGTTTAGCTCCCAATAAAATATTGCTGTTACAGCTACCCAACAAACACACGGATTCAATATCATACAACCAAACATTTCAAAATGATTTTGAAATATGTACATTTGTTTAGATTTGTGCTCATTAAAAGTGCTTCGTCAGACTTCCTAAAATTACTTCCTGAAGGAGAAAAAAAGATAATATGCTTCACAAAATATTTGAATTCTTCTGATGTGATACTTATCCCCAGGGTACGAATTGGCACACCCTGTGTGTTACGTATACAGTTTTGGCACATGTGCTGCACAACCTCTCGCAAATCCGAACTCTAATTATCACCGTAGAGCGATTGAAAATTATTAGTTTTTTTTCTTTGGCCGGCACTGAGGGGAAGACTCCCTGCAGATGCAATGTATTGTGCTGGAAATTAGGTTATGGGGAGGAGGATAGAGGAAGTAGTGTTTATGAAAATTCGATCTGAATTTTCCCACGTTATGTAACGTGACAGAAAAGACTTCTGCAGGCGCTCTATTCCACATATCTGCTGTTGGATGCGTCCTTAATGATGAACGTGCTGTGCGCAGGAATGAACTTATTTCGGGTACCAGTTCCCTCATTTCATTCTCAAATAAATTGGCAGAAATCGTCGTCGCTTTTGGGGTTAAGAGCTGTTTAGATTTCGGACTTGTTCGGGTTAGAAGTTTAAAATTGATTGAAAAAAAAAAACAATTTCGAAATCGCTTAAATATTCAGAATCATCTCAAAATTTTAAAATATGAAGAAAACTCGATTTTCGAAAAATAATTTAAGCAACAAACGCCATATTTAATTATCTTTTTCTGTAAGTTTTTCAATAATTCCACAATTATTTGAATCGTATTTCTTACATTATAAATGTCAAATCAGTGTAATTTATATTCCAGTAGATGCATACAATTGCTTACACCTACTTTTGATGTCAAATTATACCTCTAAAAACCATAAGATTTCAAATCAATCATCCTGTGTTTGCTGGGTTGTATTTTCTTGTTATTTCGTGTCTATATTTGTATTGGAATTTTAAACTGCAAATAAATTCTTTTTCTTTTAATGTTTATTTCCGTTTACATTTCTTGTGTAAACAGAACTGATCCTTTAGTAATCCGTTTAAAAAGTTTATATGTATTTTTTTTGCTCCATCTGACCGCAACACATGAGGGCGAAACTATCGTAAATGTTCAAAGTCAAACTTTCAGAATTTTTTGCTTTTTCATTTGGCACTGAAAGTACTATGACTGGTTGGACTTTACGAAACTTCAAGTGGAAAGTCCGATTAAATAAGAGTTTATTAAAATTAATATTTTATACAGGGTCTTTTTGAAATCACATATCGTCCAGTTCATAATCTAAAATTGCAGGCCAAAAAAGCCGCTTGTCATACGGGCATAGCGCTCTGAAGTGACGGTAACGGTTCCGCCACACGTTCACTAACAGCAGCAATATTTTCGCCACTGCGCACATTGTGATGATGCACTGACAATATCTGTGACGCTTCACGTCTCTTTAAATTTCTTTATAATCTTGCACATTCTTTGCACAGTTGGTCGATTATGACGAACATAATTGGCCCGTAATGCTGGACAAGTGGCCACGTTTGAACCGCCACATTTGTTCTGCAAGCTTGAACTATATTTACGCGTTCTTCGGTTGTTAAACGATTCGAATTCGTAAATGGCAAACCTTGCACTAAATAATTCACACTTCCGATGACAGATATTTAAAAGCTGACAGCCTTG
The DNA here is from genome assembly GCA_963924685.1 of Dexiosoma caninum. Lineage (NCBI taxonomy): Eukaryota > Metazoa > Arthropoda > Insecta > Diptera > Tachinidae > Dexiosoma > Dexiosoma caninum. The sequence continues at coordinate 9,091,395 of OZ004726.1, read as the reverse complement.
CCAAATCGGCGGATAAACCTATATCAATTCTCAATTTCCTATAGTCGCGAATATACTTACAGCCACTTTACAGAACACGACAAAACTGAATCGCGCATGGGCGATACACGGGCGAATACGTAAAAAATTGAGTCCATAGAACACGACGATTTGAAACCTCTAAATGGATAAATATACAATGAGTGAATTTTAATGAAAATACAAAACAACTTTTAAATATGAATTGATATTTAAATGGAAGTGGTGAAATAGGCTGTACAAGTAGTATAGCAATACAAATGGAACAAAAACGAGTCAAATGTGCGCAGTGAAAAGAGCGGAACATCTCGTTCAATTGAACCAGTTCGTTCGCTAAAGACACAGCTCTCATCAGTTTACTTTCTTCTAAATTCATATAATGGGTGAAGTAGTTAGCGTTTTGGCTCTGCAACCATAACAACACGAGTTCGAATCCCTGCCCGGTGAAGTCAAAAATATTTCCTGATTTTCTTTTGCAACAGCGCCGTCATTCGTCGTCTTTAGAGCAGTGAAATGTCGGTGAATAATGGGCGTTATTATGAGTGTCATTGTTATTTGTTAATGTCATAGACGTATTTACGACAAGCACTTTGAAAACATGGCAGGTGTTGCCATATTTTACCGTTTTCATCATGTCTATATATAAAGGCCAATAAATGAATTAATGCGTCAAAAATTGAGTTCCGCGTAGAGGCTACTTTACTTTATAATCAACACGCAACTGCAGAGTCAAGAAATGAGCTCCATCTTCCTGCCAAATTTACCACCTGTTTATTCTCTACACTATCCCACTCTCTCTCTCTCTCTCTCTCTCCCTCTCTCTATCTAATTCCAGTGCAATGCACTGCATATGTAGCACTGAGCACTGGTCCAAGAAAAAAATATAAAAATTTTTAATTTGAAAAAAAAAAAAAAACTTTTGATGATGCTGCGCTTACGATAGTTCGCCGGCAAGGGGTTCATTTTTGTTTATTTTATATGCTGATGTTTGTATGTACGTATCATTAACCCAGTAGTTTTAAAAGTATAAATTAAAAAAAATTCTTTGAACTTTCTGGCCACTCATCCTGATTAATTCACAGATTGAAATACACTGAATTAAAAAAAACCAGACAATTCACGCTAATATTTTCCTGGTGGGGTGTCTAAGAGGATTTTATGGAACCAAACTTTCTATAGTTGTAAATTATCCAAGAACTGTGTGGGAATTTGTGCAGTATATTTGTCGTACATTTAAAAAGCATTTTATCATTCTATTCTGGCGTTTGTTTTTACGTGTGTAAATTGTGCTTTTCTAAATTGGTTAGTTTTCCTGGAGGTGACTGACTGACTGACAGACTGACTATTTGCTGTTTGCTGTATTGACTTTTTGACAACAGCAAAATAAAACTTAAACATTATAAAAATAAAAAATAAAATAAATAATTTCAAAAGCAAATAAAAAGCCTATAAACGGGCATTGGTGTAGGTTGTATCGTGTGCTTTTTGTATGATTTTGCTTGTTAAATTGGAAACATTTTATTTGGTTATTGCAATGGTAAAATAAGTAGTCAAAAATAGCAGGAGAAATATTTTGACTCTCAACGATTTTTAAATTCAATTAGTTAGGTTATGGTGTATATAGTAGAAAGAGAAGAGATCACCTGACTTGGTTAACGGTACCTCGAAGCACCTGAAAAAAAATTAACGAATAAGAGATGTAAGTAGATTAAAGTTAAATCTGATGCAAAGTATATTTATCAAGTAAAATCAACTCATCAGGTGAGTTTTTCTGCTCGTTTATTTTTTTTTTTTTTTTTTTTATCTTGGACCAGTGCTCAGGGGCTATCCCCTACATATGCAATGCATTGCACTGGAACTAGAGAGAAGGATAGGGAAGAAATAGACAGGTGGTGAAAGGTGCTGAAAGTAGTAGGAAGATAGAGCTTAATTCTTGCACAACTCTGCAGTTGCGTGTAAATTATAAAGCAAAGTTGCGGCGTCTTTGATGTTTTTTTTTTTGACGCATTATTTTTTTTATAAGCTAATGGAGCCAATTTTATTTATTATTTTACTTCGCCGACGTTTTATTGCTCAAATACCAACGAAGGAGGGTGCTGTAGCACAGAAAACTCAGAAAAAACTATTTTCTGATTTGACCCGGATGGGAATCGAACCTGGGTCTTTCTGGTTGCAGAGCCAACACGCTGACTACTCGCCATCAGCACATCGTAAATATTAAAATTTGTTTATATTTTATGCCCGCCAATATCATTTTTACTCATTTGTTTAATTTGAGAGAGTTCGCCATTAACAGTTTTACTCATTTCTTTATTTAGAGAGAGGGTTGTAAAAGCAATTAAATAAATGCTATTAATGTATAGTAGCCTGTGTGTGTTTGCTTTTGAGAAATCAGTGAAAAAACAATTAATCCTTACGTAAATAAAATTTTTGTTTTTTTTTCGCTATTGCAGTCATCTGTTATTGACATCCTCAATGATTTTAACATGTTTTTTTTTTTTTTTTTTTTTTTTTTTTTTTTTATCTGGGACCAGCACTCAGGATATTACTCCTACATATCCGAAGCATTGTGCTGGAACTATTTATAAGAAAGGGATAGTAGGAGAAACGACAGGAGGTAAAGCTTAATTAATTATTTTACAGCTCTGTTTCGCACGTTCTTTGTTTATACTCGTAGCAGTGCTGAAGCCGCTGCTACACAATACTGACTACTTGATAAATACTATATACTTTGGCCATTTTTGTTATGCTGCTCATATATTTTCTCTCTTTTGAAATAATTAAAAAGTGACAAAAGTTGTCTTCGTTAAGTTTATTTTCATGTAAATCATAATAGGTGTGTTTTTTACTCTAAATTGGGCGCCCGCGTGCGCTTTTATAAAAAAATACTTTATGAGAGTATCATAAAGTATGTAATAATACATTTCACATACATTTTTCGGGAAGAACACAATTTTAAAATTATAATCATATATAAGGAGATAATCTACTTTATTTATGTATAACAATAACCAACCGATCCCATATGGCCATATATAGTTAGTGGACTACAAGTGTAATATAAGAATTATTAAATATGTAGGCAACAAATAAGCTACAAATAATGTTTATGAAAAAAATTACATTTATAATATTATTAGAGCGCTACTATATAAATTGGAAGTTATATTGCGCATGAATTTGACTATATATCGACCCCTGTGCGCGAAATTATCGTATGTTACATCTTTTTCGAAATCGACATTTTTATGCAAATTTGTTCTAAATCCATTAATTCATCTGCTAATAAAATATTATAGCAATATTTGTTACAGTTATGGAGATAACACTATGTACATTTTATCGTATGTGACAGCTAATGCTGTAAGGCAACAACAAAAAAAGGAATAAAAACGCTCTCATGTAAAATTTACGTTTTGTAACATACGATAATTTCGCGCACAGGGGTCGATATATTCAGAATATACAGCATGGCGTAGAATGAGCTGTATGGTTTAAATGGTTTATAACTTTTTTATTTATGCGATTATTATAATTTTTTTATTTCTTTTAAATACAGTATATTATTGGGGAATTTTTTGCAATTAGCTTTGAAAAATGATATCGTGTAATTGATGTCCATTTTCTGCTTCCCACATATGTACGTGCTCTTTTTAGCATATTTTCCATAACTTTTCGCAAAATTACGGGTGTAATGGCCATGATTTCATTTCGAATGTTTCATAATTAATTCCCCAAGTCTTCTGCACAAAATGCTGAAAAATAATAATTAAAAAAGTTATAAAGAATTCACACCATATAGCTCCTTTTGTGACACCCTGTAGCAGTGTTGTTGTGTCTCTGATGTCAAGGAGACGTATTAAATTTTGAAGCTTCGTTTTTAGTAGCAATTTTTAGTAATTATTTCACTTCGCCGGTTCTACAAAATACCGACGAAGAAGGTCGTTGGGATGTGCCTGTGTTTTGGATTCAAATTTTTTTATTATTAATTTTTAATATTTAATTGTTCATTTTTGAATGCCACTGTTTTTCGTTATCACAGCCCTCAAAAACGAGACAAAAGTCATCAAGGTGACAGAAAATATTATTTTTATTTTTTGCAATAAATTCTTTTGCATGAGAAAAATTTACTGACTGCATGGAAAATAAAATAATTTTTTACTTGATGTCAAACTATTCAAAGTGCTTTTTTTCTCACTCTCTTGCAACCGCCAATTATTTTTGACCTTGAATGTAGTATGTATATTCAAATTAAATATACATTCGTGGAGAAAGAAAACTGGATTCAAACAAATGCAATCACACATTCCCTGTTTAGGCCCAGTATTTGTTTTTCACATTGTTAAAACAGCAGCCAATCCAATTTTTTGTTCTCCCATCTTACACGCCCCAAGTGCAACAGCAACAAGCAGCAAGCAGCAAAATGTCAGTTGTAATAAAACATGCACGCGTGCGCATCAGCAAATGTTTAAAATGAAGTTGAAGAAGTAAATGTCATGTTAACTCGATCATTGTTTAAGTTGTGAACGTCGTTGCTAAACAACAAACATACAATGAAACATGTCATTCACTCACTCGCTCGCCAGAGACAGACTCTACCGAAAACTGTCGGTTTGTCTAGTTTATGGCAATTTTATACAGAAGAATGGTTATTTGTTTTTAGTGTTGTTATTGTGGTTGTTGTTGTTGTTGTTGTTGTTGCATTTTTATTCTAGTTATTATTATCGTCAGCATTGTTCAAATAAATCCACAGACAGAACAGACCGCCAAAAATAAAAAAAAATAAAAAACAAGCAACAGCAACATCAAGCGGAATTGCATGTAAAAAGGACAAAATGTAAGTCAGACGAATGGTTAAATTTAGCGGACAGACAAGAAGATAAATATGAAATCACACTGACAGCTGTACGCCCTGAAAATAAAATTTCTTTTTTATTTCAATTGTTTAAAAAAATGCGCTCCTACTGAATAGAGTGGAGTTTTGAAAGTTTTTTTTATTATTTGATTTTATTCGTAATCAACGTTTATTTGGCAACGACAGTTACCAAATACACCAGAGCCCCCATTTGCGTTGTTTCGCTAAATGTGTTTCAATCCGCTTTGTGACATTTTGATTCCATTTGCCGCACCGAAAAAATAATAATTAAATTTTTCCCAATTAAGTCTTTGTTGAGAAACATTTTTTATTTCTTAATTAATAATTTAATTGAATCCGCGTATATTTTAATTGATTTTGGTGTTCTCTTCACAAAGTTCATTCAAAATTTTTTTTTTTTTTTTTTTTTTATCTTGGACCAGTGCTCAGGGGCTATCCCCTACATATGCAATGCATTGCACTGGCCAAATGTTAAAATATTTTTCAATTGAAACTGTTAATTGATACTGCGTTGTTCGTAACAAGTTGAAATTTAATTAATATTTTAATTGAATCTTAATTTTTTTTACTTTTTTCTGTGCGACAACACAAAAAGTTGCACAATTCGTTCACCCAGCATACATATTCATATATTGGCAGTTGCATTATTTGAAAAGAATGCCATAAATGCTCTATTTAAATAGAGAGTTTTCTTAGTGGTGGTCACTTCCTAAAAAAAACTACAAAATTCCAAAAATATTGTGCAGCATTGGTTAACACACGTGAAATGAAGACGAGGAAGACAACCGCTCCCGATGTCTGGAAAACATACAGAAATACAAAGCGCAGGGAAAGCTCTTTGATTATGAAAAATTAAAAATTTTGTATTTCGTTTCTGTAACTTGTGAGAAGTTTTCACATCGAGAAAAGTAAAACAATTATAACGATTATCCACTGTTTCACATGAAAATTTAAGCTTTTTTTTATTTTACACATCCTGTATTTCTTAAAATGGTTATATATTTATTAAGCCTGAGGTCTTTTTTTATCTTAAATATTTTTATATAAAAAAATATTTTTATATTTCAAAGAATTATAATTTCCTATTATTCCTGATGATGTTAACAAGCTGTTAACGAAATATCGAATAATAAAGAACGGAAAAGGATAAAAAAAGACCTCAGGCTTAATAAATATATATCAAAAAATATAATAAAAAAGGTCAATTAATAATATAATTAAAATTAAAATGGTTATTTTGCGATTCATAATTTGTACAGTATTGTTTAGTGACCAGTGACTATGGCTTCGCCACTGAAACCTTCCGACAACAACTGACACACTAATGCACATCAGAAAAATGCGAGATGTTAATTTTTATTTTAAAATTTTAGTCTGAAACTGGGGTTGAACCCAGGTCTGTTTTTGGTTTTGTTTTTTTAAAGATTTAGTAATTGTAAAACACTTCTATTTAAAAAAAATATTGAAATATATCAAGCAAAATAAAGTCAATCGAAATACGATTTTAAAAACGGTAAAAATTCCACTTTTTTTGTATTTAGTAACACGTATGTATCTCCGAATATGAACTCAATTGAGAATAAAAATGTGACATGTGTGTCTACTTGAAGAAATATAACGGTATAACGGTCAGAGTTGACAGCCTTTGAAGAGGTGTACTCATATGGGGACAGTTTTTATTTCAAAGGCTGAATAAATTAAACTGAATGAAAAACTTTATAAAATAAATTTATAAAATACATACTTTAATTGTTATTGTTTGTATTTTGTTGTTAATCCCTACCGATCCTATTCAGTTTACGTGCACTATTTCCCTCAGCAATATTGAAATTGTAGTCATAGTTTTTAATACTGTTTTATAATTGTTTGTTTGTTTGTTTGTGTGTTGGCAGCAAGATGGTATCATTATTATCTCTCCAGACACCCAGCAATATGTTTACTTGTCATAATGAATGCATTAAATGAGAAGGAAAGACTCAAACGCAAACAAATCTAAAGAAAAAGAAAATGTATAGGGGAAGAAAATTAAAACGAACAAGTGGTAAATTTCCCACATACTGGCCGACTTTATAATACTCTTGCAAGAGAGCAATAGAAGTGAGAATATAAGGCTATGTTGTCAGACCGTTGTCAGATCTTACAATATTGTCTGTAAAATTTGCAGAAAATGTTTAACTACCTCGTGATCTTGCAACATTGTCATGAAAGGAGCATTGTTGTTTAGTACATTGTAGGACAATAATATTGTCATCTAATATCTTTTGGCAAATTGTGAAAGCATTCTCCGTTGGCATTGTCGGAAAATTTCCAGACATTGTCAGGTAATTTTTTGTTGGCAGGTGTGGTTAAGTTGATACAAATGGCAATGCCATCCCTGATAGGGGATGGTCGAAATTGTCTGCACGTTGACTACACAACGAAAAATTTTCTTGGATTCAACCCCAGTATCAGACTCATAAAAACATCTCGCATTTTTTTGTTGTTCATTTGTGTGGCTTTGTGTCAGTTGTTGTCGCAAGGTTTCAGTGGCGAAGGCAGAATCACTGGTCACTGAACAGTGACGGCTTCAGCTGTATCCAATCCACAGGCACATCAGAACGCCCTCCTTCGTCGTTATTGTGTAGCACCGGCGAAGTAAAATAATAGTAAAAATGGTTACAAAAAATTAATACGTGTGCTTGACATCAGAGACGCTACAATACTGCTATAAAAACAAATAACGTGCCATAAGCAGTATTGTAAGACAGTGAAGCTTCAGCTCCTAGCATTTCTCAAAAATCACTTCACCACCGATTCCTTCTTTAAAAAAAAAATAAATAAATAAATAAATAAAAAGCATCAGCAGAGTTGTGAAAGCATTAAGCCCTGTGGTATCACTTCACCAGCTATTCCTTCTTCCATACTTTGTGCACAATTTCACAATTGTGGACATTGATGAGGAGATTTCTTAATTGTCCGATTTGTAGTCCGGCAAATAGTTTTCCCTTTTTTATTTTTAAGGCAAGTTGCCTAAAAATACTTCACTTCGTAGTATTACAAACCATCCATTGAACTTAAGTATTTCCTCCATAAATATCAGTTGCACAGTGCTACGCCTTTAAAAAAGAGAAAAAAAAAACAAATTAAATAATTTGCAGTTTTAATAATGGAAGGAAGACTTTTGTAATGATTATAATGATGTTTAAGAAAAAAGATGACGAGTTGTTGCGGCTGCAGATGCTCTGGCAAGGATGCTGATGACAGACAACGAGCACAACAACCACAACTAACAATTGCTACTGCCACTGACTACTCACTTAATGAGTGCACGTGAATATTGTTGCATATTTTATTTTAGTTTCATTATTATTATTATTATTATTGTTTTGCCATTTTATAAATATTATGCCAAGGTATCTCGCTGTCTCTTTAGAGTACGACAGAATCTGGTTTCCCTCAAGCAATTGCCCAACAATAAACAAATTTAAAAACTGCAGCGTAGCGGAAAAAACCGAAATTCAATTATGAATTTTTTTTTGAAGAATAAAAATAAAAACAAAACCAAATAAAACATCATATTATTTGTGCAATTTGGGAAATGGGGAAATTGACCTTAATTATGTTGTATCGTTAAATTTGCACGAAATAAAATAACGATAAAATATGAATTTGAGCATATAATTTAATTTATTAGCATATCTTTGCAAAAGAACAATGTTTGATGTGAGAAATCAGCGAAATTCTTTTAAATATGACGATATTAGAAACTACAAGGAGGCTTTTCAGTCTTTTGTTACGGAATTCTTTTATACACAGTAAAAAGTATTACTTTTTTATTTTTAATTAAACTTTTAAGTATAATAATATATTTTTTCCATTAAAAGTTTATCAATTGTTAATTCGAACGTCTTTTTTTTTAGATATATAATTAAGAAAAAAATAAAAAAAAAATAAAAAAAAAATAAAAAAAAAAATTATTATATTGCTCAATTAAAAGTTTAATCAATTCAATTAAAAAAATTAAAATAGGCTAATGATCGAAAGCATACAGGCAGTGAAAATTCTGAAAAACAAACTAAGTCAAAGACGAAAATTGTAAGTCACCCGGACAAACAGTAGTAGAACGGAACGACATGCTGTTTTCGAAGGTTGCTACACTTCTTGTCCACCTTGTGTTGTCATCAGTAGCTGTCAATTATTAACTTTATTTATTTATAATTTTTTATTAATAGAAAACGAGAATTTTTTCTCCATTATTTTTCCCATTATGAAGCTCTAAATTTTACCATCTATAACTTACACTTGTCCTTGGCATTTTTTGGTTTAGTTGTCATTATTAACTGTGCACTGCACACATGTTTGTTTTTGTTATTTGTTCTACTTTAAGCGAACTTTTTTGGTTTGGTTCTTCAAGTATTTCTGCTGATAACCACACACAGTGGATAAAATACGACGAATATCGAAAATGAAGGTATAACAGCTTTGGTACTATTGCCATAAAAGTAAAAAAAAAGAATATTATTTTTTGCTGTGAAATACACAAAATGAAGACTTAATTATTTTTAAATTCTCATCTGATTATATTATTTCATATATGAAACATGCTTACGCATGCCCGATCATGTTGCCTCTTCTCTAATTATTAAACATTGAGGGATCAGAAGCTCTTGATGTGCTTGGCATTAAATTTAGTGTTATATGCGATGAACTGAGCACATTTTTTAGGTCTCAAAAGATTAAAGTGCCTCGGTTTTAGAAGACGGTGCAAGACATACTTCACCGCATCTGATCTCCTCACTATTTTTACCGCTTACATCCAACCGAAAATGGAATACAACTCTCTTACGAGTATATCGGGCAATATCCTTCTTAATCTAACCTGACCTATAAGAATTTCATTGGAGATTGAATGCCAAAATTTCGGTCATCTTTATATAAAGAACTTCGGAAGTCTTCTGTAGGATTTAAAAAATTTTTATTGTTATATTCTTTTTATGTGAAACGTTTATTTTTTTTTTATTATTTTTACCAAACAATTTAATTAACCAAATTAAATTTTTTAACACAAATATTGATTTTCACTAAAAGGCAGTGAATTATTAACAATTTGCGGTTTCAGAGTGCAAATAAACCCCAGTCAGTATATTAAATCAGGTAAAAAAATATAAAAAAAAATAAAATTAATAAAATCACAAATATAAATAAACGTTGACATTTTGATTCTTTGTCATTGAGAATAAAATGTGTTTTTTTTTTTTTAATATTAAAATTTTAAATTAAAAATAGTTTAACGTCATATTGCCTCAAAATTAGAGTACTCAATCAAGTTTCTTATTAAAGATTTATTTATTCGATTGATTAAACGAATTTTTTGTATAATTATTAGTTCATTGCAAATTAAAGGGTTAAAGGGCTGAAATCCTTATGACACACTAACAGGTCTAAAGCGTTCAAATTTATTAAGAGATCGATCAAACCGTCAAATATTTTACTACTGTTACCGATAAAAAAAAAATTACTGGTGTCAAACAAATGTATACATTTTCAATTTAAAATTGACCTTTCCTCGTTAATAGTTTGCCCGTTTGGAGATTTATGCACTAGTTAGAGTTAGAGTTTCGTCGAAGAAGGCAACACTTGGCAGGAATATAAAAGTTTCCTTGACATTTGTTAAATTTGATTCTTTGTGCCATTTGCTGTTTGTTTCTTTCAATTCCATATCAACAAACTGATATGTAATTAAAGTGTTGTCTCAGACCCAACATGACTTCCAGGATATACAGCCGAATGGTCAGACCTGTCATTTGAAACATGAAGCATTGGTACTGCAATGACCAGATTGGCAAAAGTACAGAGACTTGTGTTCTTGTGCTTCACAGGGTTTATGAAAACGATCCCATGGACGCACTTGCCAATCTGCCACAGTTTTATATAACGCTGCATGAGGAGGCGACCATACAAGCACTCGCGCTACACGTAAAGAAACATTTCAAAGTAGACAACCTCACTGATTACCTAAGTTTTTTGAGAAGGATGAGAGGGGTCATGAACATGGCCCAGACCATATTGAATCAACACTCTGGTTCTCAAGGAAATATGAGTTTGTTTTCCCTAAAATGGATGAGTGGAAAGCGAATCCCAACTGGATGAATAATAATTCATAAAAATGTTATACCGATAGATCGAAAACGATCGGTGGTGTGGGTATAGGAATAGTGGGGCCCAGTATTCACTTGCGCCCAACATAGATAACACAATATTTAAGGCCGAAACTTTCACAATATTGGAAGCAGTACATATTCTGCAGGAGAAAGACTATAGGAGGATAAGAATAAGAATGCTCTCAGACAGTCAGTCTGTCGTGATTTTAACTAACTCAAGAATCCTCTCAACAGTCGAACGGGACGAAGATTCATAGAACCAGGCCATATGTTTGGTTTGAACAGAAATTATGTGAAGCAAGAGTGAAATGCTGCGCTAAGATCCAGATAGATTGCTATTGGCGCAACATGGCCGGTTAAGACATTGCAAGAGATTTCTGGATTTTTTTACGGCTAGAGCCAAAATTTCTCTTAGACTGAATAAAAGGAGCAGTTGTATACTCACAGGATGTGTGAAACGTCATTTCACCTGTAATTATTATGTGCACAAATTAGGCGTCACTAACACGAGCTTCTGCTGGTTCTGCTGTGAGGATTGTAAATCTAAGGAACATCTTACCACCAACTGTCCGTTGACGATGAATAGGAGAAGACTCTGGAACGACTGCACGCTTACGAATGGGGACCTGCGGTCTCTCTCCAGAAAAAGTTCTTCCGATTCATTAGCGTACTCGACGGTCGAAAGACAGAATGTGGTGCATTTTTTTTTTTTTTGTTTGACTTGGACCAGCACTCAGGAGATGAACCCTACACTGTCCTGGAACTAGATGAAAGGGATATTAGGAGAAATGATAGAAGATGAAGCTTCACTATCTTACAACACTGCTTTCTGCACGTGTCTGATGTCAAGGAGACGTATTATATTTTGGAGCTTCGTCTTTAGTAGCCATTTTTAGTAATTATTTTACTTCGCCGGTGCTACACAATACCGACGAAGGAGGTCGTTCCGATGTGGATTGGATTCAGCTGAAACCGTTACTGTTCAGTGACTAGTGACTATGCCTTTGCCACTGAAACCTTTCGATAACAACTGACACAAAGCCACACAAATTAACATCAGAAAAAATGCGTCATGTTTATATGAGTCAGAAGCTGGGGTTGAACCCAGGAAAGTTTTTCGTTTTCAAAGCATTCACTTTATTAATAATAAGAAAAAATACAGTGTCGTTTTCTTAAGATTAACACCGAATTTAGACCTTAAATAAAATTCAAGAATTTTTTTTCCAGTAAGTGAGCGGGGTGGAGAGGAAATAGGTTAGAAAATAACTCACGGTTTTGGTTTTTTTTTCATATTTTTCTTTGTATTCATTTGCACATTAGAGCAAATAAATAGTATATTAAAATCAGCCCTGAAATAAAAATATGCATAAATTATAAATGTAAGAAATTTTTGGAAGCTACTTCCCAAACAATTTAGAAAAAATTCATGAATAACAATTCACCATGTAAATTGAACCTTAAATTTTCTTATTAAAATCAATCCTTTATCGTCGAGCGCATACATTTTCAACTGGTAATCAACTGAATACCCTAGTCCACAAAATATGTATTTATGAAAATATATTTTCAATAATGCATGTGCAACAGAATATACATATGTATGCATGTACATAGTCGTAAAATATATTGTAGTTTGATTTTAAACTGATTATAATGGCTAAAATGTACATACGTACTACGTGCATAAGTGGTCAATTAATTTATTTTTCATTGTAATAATTAATTTAAATATTCCTATCAGATGAAAAATTTATGTGGCATAATATTTTTAAATTATAATGCATTTAATAAACGATTGTTTGGAATTTTTAACATGTTTTAATACTTTATGACAGACTAATTAAAATTAATTTACTTCAGCAGCGCCAATAACTTGCAACATCAGCAGTTAACAGCAGTTCAAAAATAAGCTGCAAAGTTACGAAATTCGAGTACATTTTTTCCTCATATACTTATCAAGGCGAATTCTTACCAGGCGATCTCGTGCCTACAACAACAGCATTATTTATTTACAAATACAACAATTTTATTCAACATGTTTTTAGTGGAACACACCTTTAAGAACTGAACAGAAATCAGCTGATGAGAATTTTAGCTAATGCAGCCACCTGATGTGAATTCGTCTTGAGATTGTTTAATTATTTTAAGTCATAATACTCAGCCGTTGAGCCTTATGCTGCTGGTAACACAATTGGGACGAACGATGAATTCTTCTTTGCGAACTTTCGTCCTCGGAAATTAAACACATTTGTGCTTATGAAAATTAACACAACACCGCCGTTGAATAAAATTGATCGTGTGTGTTAAACTGAAGCAGTAATATTTTACCAACCTTGCATTGTCATGCATTGTCTTTTTAAATTTTGCAACACTGTTGACGTTTGGAAACATCTGTTTGCTTTCCATTATAGAAAAAAAAAACAATGTCTGTGAAGAAAATAATTTTGAAAAGCAGTTAATAAGAATATTAATTATTATTTAATGAAATAATTAAATTTTTAATTGAAATTAAGCATTTATTTCATTGAAATAAATTTCGCCATTGTTTGTAAAAAGCATTGTCAATCTAAATGATGGTTTCATTGTGTTTATTTGCACAACAACTGTGCTTCTGATGACTATCGGAATGCCATACATCAAACGTCAAAGTTTGCACGGTTGAGTTGAGTGAAAATGTCATACTGACGTTTCAGAAGGCAGCCCAAGTTGACTCGTTGCCATCTCATGGACGACAAAAATTAAAGAGCATAAAACAGAATGAGGTGTGGTTTATAAACAATTGTTTGGTGAAATGGCCATCTATGGGACAGAAGATGTTTACAACAGATTTTGCTTTATAACCCTGCACACAAATCGTGAATTTAAATTGCTATCCTCGCAATTGTTGAAAAATTTCGGGCCTTTGAATCGGCTGTAGAGTCATTGAAATCTCATTTTTACAATAATTGAAGTATTATACCTGTGTGGCACGTAGCGGCGGCGTTTTTTTTTTTTTCGAAAAATACACCTTTTCCACATCAATATATTCCAATAAGTTGGTGTAATGTGATTTGAAATTGGTCATCCACAGATTTTCGTTTTCTAGCTTTAAAGCGAATGCTACACGATCTATGTTCAGCTTCAATATTTGTCATTGTGTGCGTTATTTTCTAAAAAATAGTCACACATATAAGCTGGACATTTATCGTGTAGCATTCGCTTAATACTCCACAGACCTCCTTGAACTAAAGCCTCAATGTAATACTTTAAATAGTAATGTTAACTTATCGTGGACAATAAAAACCCGCTAAATGGAATTAGAAAATAGAGATAAATCGCAAAATTATTTTGAAAACAACTAAATTGACATTATTTTTCAACAATATCCGTTTTTTGCAGTCAACTTGACCGCCTTACCCGTTGACGGTTGACCCGTTGGGGTTGCTTCATGAGAATTTCTAACAGAGAGACAATGTTTAGTGCGCTTATTTCAGTTTGGCAGTAACTTGTCTCAACAGCTGACAGTTTTCCACCAATTGTAAAATCAGTTGCTGTTCGAGAAAGTACTTCCTTCACGACGGCCCAATATTGCTCCAGTTTTGCGAACTGTAAATTTGAATACAAAATTTCAAAAAGCCTTTGAAGCGCATATTGTGCCAGTTTTATTAGTGGTATAGTTTTTACTATTGGCGTACTATTGAAAATGAAACGTCTTATTCGAAGAGCCTGTATTTTAGCAGTCTAATGCTTGAAAATATGAAATTTTTTTTATCTCTCATCAAATTAACCAAAACTCGAACAAACACAACCGTTGCAACAAGTCCAAAAAAAACAATACAGCCAGACCACACAAATTAAATACTGATTTGCAACAGGGCGACATTTTCGTACCCATCAGCAAACACATACATACATACATACGCACCAAGTAAAACGCACAAAACCCACAATTTCAAAACTTGACCCACACAACACATCAACAATTTAAATCAATTTGTTCTGAATTTACGGCAAATAAACACAAAAGAAGACCAACAACAACTTGGGAAGAACAAAAAAAAAAAACCATACTTCTCCAATGATACCAACTCCAAAGACAAGAAACATAAGAAGAGTTTCCACATGGCTGTTGCTGCCACATCACAAGACTGAATGAACGAACAACAACCATAAATTTGAGGTGTTTAACAGCACAGATGTTTAATTTACGAGAGAGAGAAAAAAAAAACACATTATTTTTTGTGATAATTTTTCGGTTCAAATTGTTTGTGTGTTGGCCAGCAATTTTACGTGTTGAAATAAAAAATTAAATAATGACACTTGTTGTGGTTTTGGCAAAAACTGTTTGCTACTTTCCTTGGGGAATGTGTGTAATTGGTAGACAGCAGGTTATATTTAGTTGGTAAAGATTTTTTTATATTTATTTAAATTTTTTTATTTTTTATTAATTGTCTCTCTCTGTCTTTTCTGCCAGTAAAATAAGATTTTTTATGCTGGAGGTGTCAAATATCACTTCTATAAACGTTCGCATAATGGGTGTAGGAATACGTGGTACAGTTTGTGTGAGTGAGTGAAAAAAAAAACAAAAACAAAACATCAGTGCAAAGTTGTAAGAGTTTTACAGCTTTTAAAAGTGGATCGATCTCCTTTTACATAAATTTCTATTTGTATTACGTTACGGTGTGTTTCATTTTATGTGTGTCTAATTACCCTGACAGAAGGTGAAATGAAAAAAGTTTCAGTGCCATAAAATTCCTTAGTTTTCATATGAATTGACATTCACTTACTTATAGCATTGCGATTTTATAATTCGTGTGACTTGTCACACTTTATTTCTTATGCGACAGTTATTAAACGTTGCAAGATTTGGCGAAGAAAAATACATCGGAAATAAAAAAAAAAATTAATTATTTTTTATTTTAAACCAACTTTTTTTTAATAAACGTTTAGAGCAGGCATACTCAACCTGCGGCCCTCAAATTTTTTTGTTAATGGCGCGCTCCTCATAGTAATCAAACCGTGAACTACTTAAAATTTCGGGCGGATCAAGAGAAATAGTGGGAAAAATTAGTTAAATTGCAACATTAAAATATATTTTCTATTTCCAAAAAATTTAAACTGCCATTAACAAAAACTACAAGAAATATTTATTTTAGCGATTTTGACACTGACGATTTGACGATTTTCAAGATTTATGTTTTGCGGATAGTTTAACATAAAGATGGTAAAACTAGTCACGACTTGCTTTAAATTTGTGTGTTTAATTGACATTTAATAAAAATCGACGCTAACCGCTGAATCTTGCTCGATTGCACCAAATCCTACTTTTTTGGCAGAAATAAAAAAAAAAGTTAAGAAATTAAAAAAGTATATATTTTCTTAATGGCAAGACTCCAAGCAATAAAGAGAATATAATAAAAAAATTAGGTGGCAACACTTCCAGTTTGTCAAGCTTTCAAGGTTTAATGTTTTACCGCGTGTAATTGAATCGTGTTATAATTATATTTAAAACAAAGTGTGTAAAAGAAATAATAAATAGACATATAATGGAAATTTAAGCCCAATGTAAGTAGTTAAAACGCATTATTCCAATTTTTTATTTATTGTGACCCTGCCGTTATTCTTGACTCTTGTGATTATGTGGTTTTTAGTCAATATATCCTATATGTACTGTAGACATGAAGTGGCATAAAGTTTCAAATGTGAAAGTGTTTGTCAAAGTGTGCATTCTGTGTGGAAAATTAAATCGCGCCACCGTTTTTCAGCAAACTCCCACAATTGTCATTTTATTTTAGCTGATTTTCGATTAACCTTGACCAAATGCTTTCGTTTTGGCAAACAAAATGCGGCAAAGATGAAGTACTAACAGATTGGATACTTCGAAGAGTTAATAAAAGTCTGAATATCAACAAAATAAATCAAATAAAAAAAAATATAAAAAAAAAAATGATAATGAGTGTTATGAAAATTTTCTTGAGCTAGATGTCGATGAGTTTTAGACATACATACTTGTATTTTCTATTATTATTTTTAAGTTCTTATTAATAAAAAAGCTAATAATTAATAAAAAAAAAACAATAAAAAATAATTTTTTGTTGCACTTGTTCGACGATTAGGGATTATTGTCATTATTTTGTGGAAGTGGGGTGTGGGAGTGGGGTTTGGGCGTGGTCTAACTGGCATTTTTTTATTTTTATTATCTTTATATGCCATAATTTATTAATTGTGCCACAAATTTAAAGCTCTAACAATAGTTTTCGTATTTATGATAAAAAAAATGGATTTGTGACCAATTTCGTGGTTGATTTTGTAATTTTTAAATAATGAAAGGAATGTCTTCAAGTCTTAGAAGAAAAATAGGTGATGAAAATCGATTGTTTCATATTTTCTTGTTCCTAATAAAAACAATGCAGCAACTTGTTTAATATGCTGTCTAAGTGTTATTTAAAGAAATATAACATTCCTCACATTTTAATCTAAAACACAAATTCTTCGACGAAACTTGTCCTCCTCAATCACGCTTAAAAAATTGAGATATTAAGAATTGAGAAAATTACTTCTTTAAAAAGAGCATTACAACAACAACAAAATGTTATGCCGGTGTCACTTTTACAAGACTCCGCTGTAACTAAATCTTCTTATGAAATTTGTTCATTCTTTGAAAACGTGAGGCCCATACACTATAACACCATAATTAAAACGTCTTTGTGGTCCATATAAAAAAAAGTTTGAGTATGACTGGTTTAGAGGTACTGGTGTAAATCTTTGGAACATTAGATAAAGACAAGGAACAATTTGTGTCGTTAAGAGTCGTTACTTATGTGGGCGTTTATGAAGTTTTTGTCTTTAAGCGCTGCAGCGCGCGTTTGGTTTAAGATTTTTGCCTTTCTGTCTTCCAGTTAAGATTATTTTTTCTTTATTTATTTGAAACATTAAACTAAATATGCGGTAATATGTTTCTAACCAGTTTGCTTTTGTTCAGTCGAATAAAATAAAGCTCTTTATATGAACAAACAGAGTCTTCAAGTAATGTAATCATAAAAATGTTTTTTTTTTTTCAAAATACAAAACTTTGTTTGTAGGCTGTAAAATTTGTTGAAGGCCACGACTGACTATCAGAGTTAAAGAAAAATTGCAAATACAGTCCCCATGGGGTTAAAAAATTTAATAACTTTTTCGATTATATATTTTTTTTTAAATTTTTTTTATCTTTCAGATTATAAAATATACAAAATGGAAATTTTTTTACACTAAGTATGGAGAATAATGTCACTAAAATGATACTGGTTTTCAGCTACGCTCTTATGGGCTCGTTTTAGAGCATTTCCCATAACATGTTTCTAAAATTGTGGCTGTAGCGCTCGAATTTCTGCAACAATATTGGCCTTGAGTTGTTTCGAGGTTGTTCACAAATATTTGCTCTTTCCAATACCTACAAAGGAAATAGTCGAATGCTGAAAGAACTGGCCAATTAATTTCCGCACTTCTGTAAATTATTCGCTCTCCAAAAATTTTACAAAAGTGCCATTATGTCTCGTGCAGTGTGTGCAGTAGTTCCATGCTACTGAAACCACATATAATATTTGTTTTCAGTGTGGCAATGGATGAGGTAGTTAGCACATTGTGTAGAAAACCCCAGGTCCTGGCTGCGAGGCTGACATCTGACTGACACAAAAAACATTTTCGCATTTTCCAGATGTGCATTATTGTGCCTTTGTGTCACTTGTTGTCGGAAAGTTTCACTGGCATAGTGCCTTTCCTATAGAAGGTGACGCGTAATAATTAGTAGGCAATGATGGCCATAGTGTTACTTCTCTTATATAAAAAATATTTAAAAAAATAGCAACGACGGCAGAAGTAGTCTGCACTACAAAACAAAAATTGTCCTTCTTAAGACTGTATAATACATACATACATACATTCAACATCGGCCCTTAAAGTTTAACCACTCTTTATATTTTTCGAAAATTCTTAACCTATTAAGGACCGGAAATAAATTTGTGAAATTAAAAGTTATTTTTTCATAATCTTAAGGTTTTCTGCCACAAAATAACTTTGTTTTTGACAATCGTTCTATCCAATGGGAGCAAACAATTAAATACCTCGGGGTTATAATGGATCTAAAAATGAAGTTCAGAGATCATATTTCATATATTGTGAACAAAGTAAATGTACTAACAAGAATACTATACTCATTAATCAACAAGAACTCTAAACTTAGCATTAACAATAAAAAGTTAATACTAAAAACAATTTTTCATGCTGTTATTTTTTACGCAGCACCTGTGTGGGCGACCGCTGCAAATTGTCATTTAGGAAAATTACAAATATCCCAAAACAAATTGCTGAAACTAATTTATAACCTTCCTTGGTTTTTCTCGACTGAGCGGCTGCACACACTTGCCGGCATTGAATTAATTAAATATAAACTTAACAGGATTAGCGAAAATTTTAACACCGCATGTCTAAATTCGGGTTATGAACATATCAATGAGCTGGCTCATCGTATGGAGTTTAGTTTTAGGATTAGTCGTTTTAGTATAAAAATAAAAATATTTAAATAGGTTTTGCTAAATTTTGCCTCCATTTAGTAATACATAACTTTATAAAACAACTTACATTATAATTAAGTAGAAAAAGATACAAATCTTAAACTCTTCATATATAAAATTTAAGACTAAGTAAAATGTATATATTATCTAACAAGAATAAAATTGAATTGAATTGAAATTAAGGTTTTTGTTAGCGAAGCCGGTGTTTGCTATACCATGGATTAAAAAGTCTTTGCACGTGGTCATGCAAAAATACTTTAGTTAGCGAAGCCAGTGTTTCTTATACCGTGGAAAAGAAAATTCTTGCGCCCGTCCGGCGGCCGGTCATGCAAAGGAGCATTTGTTTGCGTAGCTGCTATTTATTGTATTATTATATTTTTTGTTGAATGAATTTTAAACTTACATACTGCACTTTGGTAATATTTCAATGTAAAATTATGTCAAAACAATATTGGCACTTGAATCGATGAGAACTTTTATATAAATGTTATATTTATAGCGAGATATTTTTAAAACCTTTCTAAATGATGCCAATATTGGCCATTTGGTTTCCGAAATATAGTAGAGTTTTGCATATCTTTGCATATTTGAAAATTTTGTAGGTCCATAACTCGAAAACTAGGCGTTGCCTGGACTTTATTCACTTTATATTTTCTACGTATTTATCAATTTTCTTTTGCCCTGTGTAATTTTTTTTTTTCAATTTGGTGAAGCGTCCGTAAACTAGATTTGTTCCTCAGCTTCTTCTTGGCCAAGAATAAAATCCCATAGTTGTTTCTTTTTTTCGGAATTTCATTTTTATTTATTTCATTCTTTGCCGCCTCTGTCATGATGCTTTGTTTTTTTTTTTGGCATATCTGTCTCTTAAATTTCTTTGTCTTGTTGCCTGCACGGCAGACTCTCTGCACCATCGTTTTGCACAAGATTGCATGCGTTTACAACGCGTCCTAAGTTGTAAGTTTATAACTTTAAATACACTTTAAATACGAGTACCCGTATGAATGTACGGCGATAAATAGTATTAAAAAGTTGCTTTTCATTGTTGTTGTTTTTTTTTTATCACAGGGCAGGGACTGCTCTGTACTCGCTGGCTTGACGTTATTCCGTATTGTTGCACGACTAAACCTTTTATGTATCTTATGGATTTTTAAATGGGAATTGTTGCTTTTCATTACCAACTTTCTTATGCCAAGTTGTAATTTGAAGGCCCTATTATGAGCGTGATGAGTATTTAGAGTTAAACTGGCTTAATAAAAAGAACCTTTTCACAACGAAATATGTACGTTATTTTAGCGATAAAAGTTCGATTATTATTTGTTATGGTTTTATGTTTGATAGTTGCTATATTTTTTTTTTACAAAATTTAAAGTTTTTTTTTTTTGAGGTTTGTAAAATTCTTGAAAGAAAAAGAAAGGAAAGGTAAAGAAAGCAACCAAAAAGGAATTATTGCGAAT
This sequence comes from Dexiosoma caninum, assembly GCA_963924685.1. Lineage (NCBI taxonomy): Eukaryota > Metazoa > Arthropoda > Insecta > Diptera > Tachinidae > Dexiosoma > Dexiosoma caninum. Next base: position 9,070,376 of record OZ004726.1, on the reverse strand, counting down.
AAAGTATTATTTCCTATAATGAGCGCCTTAATACTTTTTCAGAATCATAAATTTTTATCACTATATTTAACTGGAATTTAAGCGCTTATTTTCATCTTCTTCTTCTTCTTCTTTACATTCTTCAATTTGCTAACTAACGCTTGTCTTAAGTACTTATGGAAATATTTATCTACTTAATAAAGTTATAAAGCGCCAAAAATCCCAAGAAACCATAAAAAAATAATTGTGGGAAAATAAAAAGTTTGAAATCAAATGAAGGAATTTTAATAATTTTTCGTTTTTTTTTGCCTTAAAAATGGCAACAAGCGGCTTGCGCTTTATTGCACAAGATTAATTGAACATTGATTGTGTATAATTTCAAACATTTTCAACTCATGACCATTAAAAAAGGTTCCTAAAACAAGAGTATTTTATTGGAATGTAATAAAAAAAAGTCGTTAAAAACGCATAAAAATTTACAAGCAGTCATGTACAAGAAATACTCACTTGCGCCATTGGCGGTTGCTTTCGAAAGTTGCTTCACACTCACGATTGTGCGCAGACAGCAACAATATTGCTCTGAGACGATCGTGAGGTTTTGAACCATTTAGAATCTAATTATTATTTTTTTTTGTTTAATATATTTAAATTTCAATTTCTTCTCAACAAAGTTTAATTTTCTTTCATTACAGCCCTGCCATTATGTGTTATTCGAAATGGTAAGTCGACAAATACTTTTATTTTGAGTTTTTTTCAAGACCTACAATTTGTTTTTGAAACATCTGGTTCAGGCACATCAAGTTTGAGTCGTCAAGTCTTGAGCTTTTTGGGAGAGACGGATCAGTCAATTTCATATTTTTCTTTGCTTTCCCTGATATTCCATACAAAAAGGAAATCAAATGGAATTTTTTTAAAAACAATTTTCGTGAATTGAACAAAAACTCATTTGCTAAACTTGATGTGCGTGAAAGCACTGAATCTAAACGCCGTTTTTTTTTTGTACTCCACGTAGACTTATTAACTCGTGTGTGTGGGATAAGAAAAAAATATAGCTTTCCTGGGGTGTACCCGACTACAGGACATATCAACTCATATTGCACAATGATTGATATTATGAAACGCCAAAAACTATTCCGGTTTCGTCGGACGTTATTTCAAATACTTGAATACGTCGGGAAAAACTGTAAGTTGTTTTATTGACATGAAAAAATTTCTGCTCAATTAGCAGAAAGGCAAAGAATCTAAGTAAAAAATTCAATGACCATACGGAGACTAAAAAAATAGATGAAAATTGTTATTACACTGAAAGAATTTTCGTCACAAATTCTGTGAATATCGATGTTGATCCAATGAAAAACTTCAATAAAATTCAACCAAAGTTGCATTTCGTTAAATTAATGAAACAGGTTTCGTTAACACTATTTTAACGAAAATTTCATCAAATTGATGAAATAATTTCATTAAAGTATTGTAATAATTTCGTTAAAATAATGAAAATAATTCAGTAGTATAATGAAACGGTTTCATCAGAATAATGAATTATTTCATTGATTTGATTAAATTATATCTGTGAAATAACAACAATATTTCATTTGTTTTTTGATATAATTTGATTGAAATTATGTAATAATGTCAATGATATAGTGAAGTAGTTTCATTAAGGCAATGAAATACTTTAATTATTTTAACGAAGTTATTTCTTCCTTTTTATGAAGTCATTTAAAGAATGTAATGCAAATATTTCTCTAAACCAATGAAAAGTTTCATTGAATTATTCATTTCATAAGTTAATTGCAACTATGTACTTTATAGAAAGAAAACGTATATATTTTTCATTGACTTTTTGCAAATATTGTTCATTTTTACGTAAAATTAACAAAATTTATTTTTTTATTTATTGAAAGCAAAATCTTAAAGGCAAAAAAAGTTTTATAAAAAATAGTAAGTAATTGTACATTCATATATCCATGACTATTAATTATTTAAAGAATAAATTTTTTAATAAAATATTGTAAATCCAATGAAATTTTTTAACGAAACTATGAAAGCTAATGAAGCAATTCCAACGAAATTCTTTCGTAAGATTTGTGAAATTTCATAGACATTATGAAATATTTCATTGCATTCGTGAAAAAACTTTAATGAAATATTTTCATTGAATTTATGAAGAGAAATTCTTTCAGTGTAATAACAATTTGGCAGAAGTAGTACCCAAATTTTTATAATGTATTTTTACAAAATATCTTCTGTACTTAATTGACTTTACAAAATTATAGTAGACTCATTCACGAAGGCTAATTTTTTTCGATGTTGTCTACATAACAAGCAGAAATTTGGCTTATTTAGATCAGTGCGAAAAAACGTCATTCTCAAGGAAAAAATCGTCATTTTGCTCTTTTCGCAACCCAAAATCGCCAAAATGACGATAAATTTTAAAATCTGGCAGCCATGGGCGTTAAGTTTAATTTCATCATTACTTTTGGGTGATTTTGTTAAATAAAACATACTACCCTTTCCAAATAATTTTAAGAAAGAAACACTAAACTGCACGTTTTGAAAATAATGGCGCACTTTTTCTTTGAAAAGAAAACAACACTAGTCGGACACGGGTCTCAAACCCAGGCCATTTTGTTTTGTAGTCAACGTGCTAACACCTGTCTAAATATAAATTTCAAAATTTAAACCTTAGACACAAACCAACTGCCTTAACAGAGCTCTGTTAACGTGTTAACAGGCCTCTGTTAAACAAGAAAAATCGAGATGTACCTATTCCAAATGGAACTGTGCTTACATTTTTAGACCAAATGGACACAAATTAAAGGAGCAAGTAGTTTATCCAATCCCCTTCACAAAAATATAAACTTATCCCCAATATGTCAAGAAATCTTGTTACTTTTGCAAATAAAAAATGCCTATTTCTTTAGAAGATGCATCATATTCCAGGAAACTAGAGAAAGATGGGCGGATGGAAACTAATGGAATTTATAGCTGTTGTGGCCCTTTATGATATTCAATGGGCAAAACCTCAAACATCCTCCGCCCATCTTTCTACGTTCTCCAGAAATTCATCTTCTAGAGAAATTCCAAACTTGAAATTTCAGTAAAAATTAATTTTTTTTTATGAAAACACCTAATGTTAGGGGTTTTGGACATTGGATATCATAAAGGGCCACAACAGCTATAAATATATGTATATATAACACGTTAACAGAGCTCTGTTAAGGCAGTTGGTTTGTGTCTAGGGTTTAAATTTCGAAATTTATCTTACTATCTCAGCGAAGGCCAACCGTTTGGCCTAGCTAGTTTGTCATACGAATCGAAATCATGCCTATGGGTATTTATCTGTCCCATTAGATCCCATTGGCAGTTTTTAATAATGACCCTTCTTAAAGAAGTTTTACCTGGTGTTTTAAAAATTTTTTCAACAAAATCCAATGAAAATATTCGTTTTTTGCTGCTGTTTAAATTTGATACTGTACATTCTTGCAAATAAACATGAATGCAATTTTTATAACTTTCTCAGCTCAAAGCAAAGGAAAACGTGAACATTCCTGTAGCGCAGATAAAATTGAATCATTTACGAAAAAGAAAAAAAAAACATATTTCGTTTGTGAACTCAAATTGAATCATTCAACATATAGCTAATAAATCTTGTTTATAATAATTTTTAAAGCAACCTCAAACATGCTGTTGTAAGTTAAAGCATTCAGTTAAGAAGAGTCTTCCGCATGCTGGGGTTTTTATGATGTCGCTCGTCTGCAACATCGTTAAAGTGCCAAAATCTGACAGAATTTCTATAACACTTTAATAGTCTGTAACAGTTACATCAAATACCATGGCTCAGGTACGCACACACACACACACACGGCCAGCAAACAGCTGCAGTCAAAGAGAAATTCTAAAGACGATTTCGCGCGGAAGGTATGCAAAAGACGTTGAATAAAATGCTAAAATAATATTTATTTATTTATTTATTTTTTTTTTTTTTGATAATAAACCTCTCATACTTAAAAATTACACTTAGCGAAATATATCTTGACTCGGTATTTTTATTTTATGTTTGGAGTTTTTTTTCTGGACGAGTAAGGAAATTTTTTCAAAAACCCTGAGGGCCAAAACACACTGCATGCACTGCAGCCTTCTCCTCTAGTTGGCATTACAAACGTATTTTCTCTTTCCTCCGGAATTTTTCAGTTCTTCTTTTTTTCTTCTTGTGTTTATTGTTTGCCCATTTTTCTTTTATGAGCAGCAGCTGCAGTTCTTAATGCGTCTAAAAATTCAAGGAAGAGGATAAAAAAAAATGGAGAAAATCACCTTAAACTAGTCTCGTTTTGTGTTATTGCACCGAAAGACAATAGACTTCAAGTGCATTGCACAACTCCATTATCCTTCTCTAGCTGATGTTTAACGTTTCAAAAGAAAGATGCTGGCTGGCTGGCTGGCTGCCTGCTTGATTGTCTGGCTGTGATGTGTTTTTGTTTTCCAAGGAATGTTCAAGTCTGTAATAGTTTCTTTATGGTGGGAGTGAAAATTGATTTACAAACTATACGAGTGCATACATACCCTCGTGGTGCTTGCATAAATATTTTTGTGGTTGGGAGCTCTTGTGTTTTGCTGTATGCTTGTTTGCTTTTGCTCTATACCTGTGATTTAATAGAATTGTTAAAGTTTTATTGAATTCTAACATGCAGTGTGAGTAATTAATTATAACAAGTTATTGATTTGAACTGTGAAAGATAGATTGTGGTGTAAAATTTAAATTTTATTCAAATGATGGAGAAAAGTTTTCTGTCAACAGAACGAATATGGCCTGAAATATCAAAGTGTTCCTTTTCCACTGTGTCTTTTGGTTGTTGAGCTGGACCAAGAGTTCTGTTCTTTAAGGGGCTTTTTATCACAAAAAACAAGCTTGTTGGCCAACAAGTTAGTGTAACTTAGAACTAGATTTGGGTTCATCAGCTTTTTGACGAGAGTGCTCATTTTAGCTTCGCTCAGTTAATAGAAGTACGAGTGTGATGCTTTTTATTTCACTAGTTCAATTGCTTAGTTAGTCACAGTGTGACCATATTAGCGTTTTTCAAGCTAAATTTAGCTCTATTTTATAATAATAACACTAGATATTTAAGCTGTAGGTCTTTTTAATATATGTAATATTTATTTTTATTCGATATTTCGCTACTCCTTTGTGTAGCTTCTTCAGGAAAACAAAAAAAAAAAAGGAAAAAAAAAATTTCCTGAAGAAGCTACACAAATGAGTATTGAAATATTGAATAAAAATAAATATTAGATATATTAAAAAGACCTACAGCTTAAATAATTAGTTTGATAATTTTTCTAGTTTTTTGACCTTTTTTTTTTTTTTATATTAATAACACTAATTATTTTAAGCCTAAGGTCTTTTTATATATTTTATATTTATTTCAATATTTCGCTACTCCTTTGTGTAGCTTCTTCAGGAAAATTGGTTTTTGTTTATAATAAAAAAATTTTTTTAAAAATTCACAATATAGAAAAAGTTCTTGTCAATGAAAATTTAAAATAAAAAAATATTAACAGCCATATTCATAAAAATATTAAAAATCATATTCATAAAAATATATTCTGGATTTGAAATAGGTATAAATATTCGATTTTGTATTGAAATTTTTGTTTTTGAACCAAATCCAAAATACATTTTCACGAATATGTTACATATAATAAAATATTTAAAAACAATAATTACAATAATAATAATGATAATAATAATAATAATAAAAATCTTTCGTCTATATCTTTTTTAATAATAACCTATAAGTTTATAGTTCTAAAAATTTTTGTTCTGTCTCTAAATGTAATTCTATGTATAAAAATAAAAACTACAAATACAATTATAATATATTTAATCTCTTATTAACTAAATGTCTATAATTTTGAGCAACATTTGCTGTATCTGCCTTAAAATTAATTCTGTTGGTAATTGGTGTATTAATTATATGTTACATTTCTAACATATATCTACGTTTATAATTATTTTCCGTGTCTAATACTGATACATTCTCAAAGTTTGGATAGTGATTCAATCTAGAACAGTGCGAAGATAATGCTGTTTTTTGAGAATTTATGTCCCTATATTTTTGATCAGACCTGTGTCCTGCAATCCTAGTCTTTAATTTATTTTTAGTTGTACCTATATATATCTTATTACAATTTTCATTGTCATTCCCACTACAAGGTATCTTATAAATTAAATTAGACATATCCAATTTCTGTATTCTATCTTTAGTCTTACTAAACAATCTGTTTAATGTGTTAAATGTCTTATAAGCAATTGTATATTTCCTTGAATCATATATTTCCGATTTTCTTAAACGTTCAGCTATTCCAGGTACATAAGTAAGTGATTTGTATGTCTTTGGATCGATCATCCGTATTGTTAAAATTATTCATACTTCTAAATCTGTGTTGATTAATTAATCTATAAATTAGCCAAACTGGAAAATCATTGTCCCTAAGTATATTCACAATCTTACTCTTATTTTTAAAATGATTTTTTATTTTTTTTTTATTTTTTTTTTTTTTTATTTATTTTTTTATTTTTTTTTTTTATTTTTATTATTATTTTTTTTTTATTTTTTATTTATTATTTATTTTTTTATTTTTTTTATTATTTTTTTTTTATTATATTTTTTATTTATTTATTTTTTTTTATTTTTTATTTTTTTTTTACTCTTATTTTTAAAAAAATTTAAAATAAAATAAAAAAATTTTTAAAATAAAATTTTTGAAATTTATATTGAAAAAAAATAAAAAAAAAAATTTTAAATTTTCATTGACAAGAACTTTTCCTATATTGTGAATTTTTAAAAAAAATTTTTTATTATAAACAAAAACCAATTTTCTTGAAGAAGCTACACAAAGGAGTAGCGAAATATTGAAATAAATATAAAATACATATGATTCTAATTGTGCTTTTTCCCTTATAAACTATATGTGAAATTTATTATTACATACCTTATGATATTCTCATACAGTATGAAAAATATCATAAAGCATTTTATTACAAAAGTAACTCAAAAATTGAGGAGGAAAGCATATCCATATAGTACTATTTCGCTAACGCTTACTTAGCTCATCAGTGGATTTTTCCCAACGTCTGAATATAAACCTAAGATCTATATGTTTAAAATTCAATTAATCAAACGGGAATTGTTTGAATATTAAACATACAAATCAAAAAATCTATAAACAAAAACATAACAATCCATGAGTTTACTTTTATAACATACTCACATTTCTATTTTTAGTTTTTTATTCTCATCTACACCAGGCTTGCTATCGGCCAGCATAACTAATGCATTTTGAATCAAATGAAAAAATTAAAAAATGAAACAAAACAAAAGAATATCAAAATTCAATACCGTGCACATGTAACAATTAGAATCATATGTATAAATGAATATTCCCAAAATAAATTCGGTTAATATAAATATAAAATATATAAAAAGACCTTAGGCTTAAAATAATTAGTGTTATTAAATAATTAGTGTTATTATTATAAAAATAGGTCAAAAAACTAGAAGAATTTATTTTATAATGTTTAGCTTCAAACATGTCATTTAGCTTTTTTTCCATTATTTTCAGCAATGCATTTAGCTTTTTCTGGCTTTTTCTTTTTAATTTCAATTTCGTGTTAATAATTTTTATTTCTAAATAAATACAACAGTTTATCAGCACATATGTATCTATGTAGTGCGGTAACCATATAAAGTAGTTAAACTGCAATTTTTGAGTTAATACTGCAGAATAAATTTTCATATCGGCTCTTATCTTGTGTAGAAAATTCATATACTAAATAGCCTCGTGTGACAGAAGAATATTTTTTTTTTGGAGTTATGACATTCTTTCAGTAAATGAGCGATATGTATAAACGGAAGATGCTTCTGAGAAGCTGTGTTTTTTATGGTTTTAAGATCCTTTTCCCCCTCATAAAAACGTTTAGTTTTACTAGTTGAGGAACTTTTTGTTTGTTTTTGTTTTCGTTTATGCGTTATATTCATATACTGGTATGAACAGAATTATTGCTTAATAAATATTTTATTTTGCTATTGATTTAATATTTCTTATTTGTCATAAATAAAAGAAAAATATATTTTTATTAAATAATCTATAAATAAAATTGAATTGTTTGTCTGTGATTTCAAAATAGCTCTGTTTTTCAATTGTTTGCAGTTATTGACATGATATTAAAACATAAACCACTGTATGTCTGTCTTCCTTTCTATTTGTTCGCACTAATCTTTCAAATGGCGTAACCGATTTTGAAGGAATTAACACGGAAACGTGCAATAACTCCCAGGCGAAATAAGTCCTAAGGGAAAAATTAATAAGTTGGTCCCAGAAAACTTTCATACAAATGATATTCATTATGAAATATCTCCCACACCATTTTTTTTAATCTTGGACCAGCACTTTACACATGCGATACTTTGTGCTGGAAATAGAGGCGAGGGATAGTTAGAGAAATGACAGGAGGTGAAGTTTCACTATCTTACAACTCTGCATTTGCACGTCAACGAGACGTATTAAATTTTGAAGCTTCGAAAGTTTTTTCACAGCAGGAATCACAATGCTATCAAAATAAATTGAAACCAAGTGGGCTGGGACCTTTCATTTGCTTTGAGAGTGAATTGATTTTTTTGGAAGTTATTTAATTTTTAATTATTTGCAATGTCTTCAAATTTTTCGCGTAAATATAGTTTATGGTCGCTGCAACAGAAGTCCAGAAGCTTTTGTTAGCGGTGGTGTTCGTTATGATAGAGGAGAAAATCATTGAGTTCGGCAGACGGCTGTCTATACAGAGAAAATTATGTTACCGAAGCCAGTGTTGGTTATACAATACAGGAGAAAGAAAACCTGTGAGCTTTGCGTCACAGCTTTTGTTAACGAAGCTGGTTATTGTTCCATTGTTATATTATTCGTTGAATAAACCTAAATAATGGGATTTAATTCATTTGCGGTTTTGGTACTATTTCATTTTCTTTGGGATTTACGTCATTTGTTCATTGTGTGTGGGAATGACTTAATTTATTTTGGAATTTATTTCCTTGGGAGTTATTGCACTGGAACTTATTTTATGTGGGGCAGTTATTTTATAGAAAGTTAAATATATTTTGTATTTTGTAATTCTCAAAGAGTTTTTGGGAGTTTTTATATAAACATGACAACGACTTTTAAAATTTTTAAAAAATCTGGTTGATGGTCTACTGACAAGTTGGCATAATTACCAACGAAATGTACATATAGGCTAACTTAAACATACCATAAATAGATATGTTTGAAAAATTTTATAGAGTCTTTTAATCCAATACGCCAGTTACAAAATCTTGAAGTAAGCAAATTTAAATTTGATTCGATCTCGGTGTTTCTTAAATCAAACGCGTTTTCGACTTATTGCAAGTACGGATACAGGATTAAATATGGCTAAAAGAAGTGTTTAGCGCTTGAAGAATTCGTTTCTTCTTGATTTAAGAAAATCCGTACTCAGCGTACTTTTGACACCGCTTGTTATTCGATTTATGCACGGATAGATTGATTTTTATTTTGATTGCTGTAATTGACGAAGTTTGTCATATTTCGTTGATACAGACAGACACTCAAAATAAAAATCAATCTATCCGTGCATAAATCTAGTACGCTTGTACTTGTGTCAGAAGTACGGTAAGTACGGATTTTGTTAATTTTTGTTAAAAAAACAAAGAAAAAATAATAATTATAAAAGTTATAAAGAATTCAAACCATATATGTAGCTGCTTTTTGTGTCACCCTGTATATTTTTCAAAGTTAGATTAACCCTAGAATGCTAAACACCGCCTGTGCGGCGAAGAATTTTTTTTTTTTTGAATATTTCCTGATCGTTCACTCGTATTAAAGCGTGCGCTCGTGCCAACTCAGTTGAGTGTTGTACGAGCTTGGGCACAGACGTGTTTTGTTTTGCTGCGTTGCATTGCTTATGTGTATGTATATAGATACGTGTGTCGCCTCTGAGGCGAAATTTACCAATAAAGGTAATTTTTTTGTTGATGATAATACTGATGATGATACAGATGAACCAAATATAAAAAAGGGAAAAAGTTCAATGTGCGATTTCTGTCCTCCAAAATTGAAGCGTATGAGCGTATATTTCTGCGCAAAATGCAAGAAAACTTGTTGCTTAGAGCACAGATCACCAAATTGTTGGCAATGTGATGTAAAAAAGTTGGTGAAAAAACCACAAACTATTTTTAAAAAAATATTTTGATAGTGTAGATGAGAATAAAAAACTAAAAATAGAAATGTGTGTATGTTATAAAAGTAAACTCATGGATTGTTATGTTTTTGTTTATAGATTTTTTGATTTGTATGTTTAATATTCAAACAATTCTTGTTTGATTAATTGAATTTTAAACATATAGATCTTGGGTTTGTATTCAGAAGTTGGGAAAATCCACTGATGAGCTAAGTAAGCGTTAGCGAAATAGTACTATATGGATATGCTTTCCTCCTCAATTATTGAGTTGCTTTTGTAATAAAATGCTTTATGATATTTTTCATACTGTATGAGAATATCATAAAGTATGTAATAATAAATTTTACATATATGTTAATTAGGTATAAAGTCTACAAGATACTGAAGTTTATTTTTTGATCTCAAACGGATTTTTTTTTTATTTTTTTTTGTAAAAGATCTATTCATACTACTGATAAAATATGTGATCTATAAATGTTGCCCATAATATATTTAAGATATTTAAAAAATTAATTGTTTTTTGTTAATTTTTATTACTAATAAATACGTAATAAAAACGTTTTTGTTTTTGTTTTAATAAATTTTTGTTTTTTTAAGTGTAAAATGTGGTTTTTTATAAAAGTCGCTTCACAGGCGAAGATTACCATTGAAGAGCAAAAAAAAATATGTTTACCATTCTAGGGTTAAGAAGTTCCGGTATTTCGAAAATATTTTTTATCATAAATCGTATGGGATTTCCATTACTTATTATTTCAGTGATTTTTTCTTATCAATGACAATTACTTTTAGGGTCTTCATACAAATTTTGAGTTTTCAACATTTTTATTATTCGCTATTCCGTAGAAATATCTTGAAAGGGATTTTTACAAAAATCTAAAATAGTCCCCAAATCATTTGAAATGTGATCATCCTCAAGAAAACTAATAAATGTATCTGCTACAGCAGAAAGTAGAAAGTAGAAACTGTGTTTTGTATTTCAACAAGATTTCTGGGCATTGAATTTTTTTCATATAAACTTAAAGATAATTTAAGAGGCTTATTTTTTATTTTTTGGATGTATACATAACTAGTAAACCGCTTTCATCCCTTTAAAGATCTTCTAATAGAAGCTTATGGTAGACATTGCAGTATCTGCAGTAGTCTGCTGCGAAATTGCAATGCACTTTCAAGTTTTTGCAACGAGACTGGTAATCGCCTTTCTGGGGCAACTGGGGGCTATGCTCTCGGTGGGATCTGACAGACTTATTGAGGTACGTGCACGATACGGCGTGGCTATGACGTTCTCTGATTTCTACGTGACTTAGGTACACAACACGGCACCTATGCTTCTACTTGCGTCGACCCGTCTATACCGGCGGCCTTCTAACCCAACCTAACCTTACCTGCAATCTGTTAAGTTCTCCTGAAAGAGGATCCCTTTTATTTTTTTTTTTTGGTTTTCAATCCTTGAAAGCAATTAAAGTTTTGAGGTTGCTGCATTAAAATCAAAAAAAATATTTTCTAAAATTTTTTCCTTTTAAATCTCAATAAAAAGATTCTTCATCTACGTACAGCATTTTATTTAACCTCCCTTTTCCTAAAGTATTCAACTCACTGATGTAAGCCGCTCTGCAAAAGATTACAAACATCGTCATTAACACGAACACGTAAAAAAAAAGGAAGAGTCAATAAAAAACAAAACGTATTTTTACAGGGGGATTGTACGACATGAGACTTAAACAATATTGAGCATCCACAATCATGATCATTTTGCAAATATAATGGAACAGTTGGGTAGACTAAACGCTAAAGCTGATTATGAAGTGCAAGAAGATGGAGTTGAGGCAAAAAAAAAAAGAAAAAAAAGGAAATAAATAAATGAGAAATAAGAAGGTGGATACTCTAGTCAAATGCAGCATGTTTGGTGTTAAATACGTTGCAAAATGTTTGCAAAGTTGAGCTGCTGTATTGTGTTACCAGCAATAACAACAACAGTGCCATATTGGCAACGTTTATATCTTGTTTTTCTACTTCTTCTTCTTTTTAATAAAGGGTGTCGCATAATGCAGGCAATAATTTAAATATAATTAATGCTCAATCTTTAAGGGTCGGGTCCAGTATACCTGCCATAAAGATCAGTAAAAATATATGAAACAGCTGTTCGAACGAATTTTATGGAGTCATCTCCTGAGTGCTGGTCCCAGATAAAAGCTGCAAACACCGTGGCGTGGCATAATTTTTTTTCCTTTTGCACGTACGGAACGTACGGAGGTACTAAAGTTTAAATGGCCATTACAACAAGGAAGCGCAACAATTGAGTTGTTCAAAAATCGCTTCAATTCTGTAATGCTTCCTTAGCGCTATAACGCTACCGCAAGTAGAGCGACGAATTCGTATTTTATATTGGGACACCCATTATTACAGTCATAATAATAAATAAGCCGTGCTAATAAAAATCTGTAAAATACTTCAGCAATTTAAATCATAAAAAACGACAAGAACAATTCTAGAAAATAAAGAATTACAAAAGAAAAAAAAAAAAAATCGTCACGAATAAAATATTGTTTAACGATTTATCTCTTCGTCTAGTTGGAAGAGTGAATTTCCTTTTTTTTTTAAAGGGGGAAATAAATAAAAAGTATAAAAAAAAGATATAAATGCCTTTAAATTTTAAGACAGAGAACAATAAAAAATTAAAAAGTATTTTTAAGCTGCGGATCAAAGCCGCCTGATCAAAAAAAAAATTAAAAAGAGTATGGCAACACATGAACGGCACCGCTATACTCCTAAGAAGGGGACTTATGATATTAAAACAAATTTTAATTAGCCACTGGATGATCCTTTTACTATTATTCCTCCAATTTGGTAGCAATTGCAGGCTCCAGGTTTATCTTCGTTCTTATTCGAATCTTTCGTTCTGAGATAACTTTATTTCTGCGATAATATTTACCTCAAAACCTAATAATGTATGTTTCGCTGTTTTCACATCCGACCTGTATTCCTTCGAAAAAAGAATTCAACTCTTTTGTATGAGCTGGTATTTAATAATAAAATTCTATTTTAAGGCTTTTCGACCGTGTAGAGAGGGCTAAGCGGCTTATCGCTGACAGTAGACTAGCCAGTCATATTGACCCGATCGAGCATCGTAGCAGGTGTTTCATCGCTACAACATTTGAATGTGTTCCAATAATACTCGTACAAGGGAGTAACATTTTACATTTTACATGTGACAAGAATGTCCTCGCAAGTGCATCCTTTTGTGGCCGATTTACCAGCGACTCGCCCGACGCGTTACAGAGGGAGTTAATTTTTTAGTCACATGTGCAAAAACACTCTAAAAAAATTTTCTGGAGAAAATCATTCCCGGTGATGCCATTTCATCACTGTGGAGAATTGGGGTATGGTAGGCCTCACTCGTCCTCTGTTGTAGATCCCTCACGAATAGAAAAACGTATTACAGTTTTGATAAAAAGTAGCAGCATAAATAGTACTGAAGCTCATAAAACCCTATAAATCTTTACAAAACTGTCCATATTGAAACACTGTTGCCAGTACAAACATTTTATGTATGAATCAGAGGAGTATTTAGTAACGCCTCTAAAACGAAGAGAAAAAAAATTAATCAAAAATACTTTCAGAGATCTACAGTCCATACAATTTCAAGTTCACGATTGTGTTGCACGATTTTTGATTTTCTTATACTGTTGCATTTCCCACACACACACACACACACACACACCATTACCCATCCCCACACACCACTGCAGCACAATTTCATTATTAGCTAAAATTAAATTAAAGTGTAGCATCAGCGGAGTGCCAGGTGCCAAGTTATGTGATTGTTCAGTCTTAAACAACCAGTTCGTTTAACGTACGCGAATACTTTGTTCATTCCTCTGTGCTCTACTTGACTTGAAATCATTTAACTTTGCGTGCTTGTGTAGCCTCTGAATACGCTGTGAATACAAGTGCAAACGACACTACAATTCTATATTGCACTAACAAGATGCGGATTTTATAAAAAGAATTTAATTTACGACCACCCAAACTGGTCGAGATCGTCATGATCGTCATGATCGTCATCATCACTTTACGGCATGGGCTCGTACTCGTATGTGTTGTTATGCGAATATCAAGCGTTTAAATGCACTTACGATTCCAATCACAATGATGATCGTTCTTATTTTCCATGTTTCCTAGCATTTCAATCATTTAACTCGCACAATGTTGCATCTCCGTGCAAAATGTTTCGTTCGTATCCTTTTTAAGTCTTCAAAAGAATATAATTATCACTTTTTATGCAGCGCCCAAAGTGTATGAATCTGGCTTAAAGCAATTAGCAGTAGTGGAGATGCTACACAGCAGTTTTTGTGTTGAGAAAATATTTAGGAATTGGTTTGGGATAACCGGATTACGTGCAGCAGCTATAGGGAATGGTTCTTGATGGGCGACTGCGATTGCGATTGACAGGAGTGCAGTTATGGATCCATTAAAAATTCCACAAATTTTTATTTGTTTATCCCTGCCCAGTCTTTCGATTCGTTTTTCAGACCTGACAAGATGTATGTAAATTTTAGAGGCGATTGTTGAGTCACCACTTGGTAATTGATTCGAACAGGAAAGCACGTTTCGTTATGCATTATGCACGTACTTTTATTTACGCACTTTCAGCTTCCTTTGTTCTACTTCAGAAATGTGAAGCCGTAGCTATTGAAGGCATGAGCTATTATTTCTATAGCTTTTAGAAAGGCTGTATTATCGGCATCAGTTGTAAGTAAGTCTTAATCTCTTGGAGTATTGCCATGTATGCGGTATATTTTGATTTTGTTAAGACATGTCCTAAAATACTACACTATGACACACTGGAAGCAATCGGGTGCCGGATGAATAAAATATCCCCCTCCTTAATAAGAAACTATCGCCCAATTATGTAGCTCTGCAATAGTTTATATATCTTCATATATAAATTCTGGCATGAAAAAGGCCAGGGTTTTGATTCTTAAAGCTTTCATTAATACCTTTTTTCTCTAGGACCACCACTCAGGAGATGCCGTCTACGCATGCGATTTATTGATCTGGAACTAGAGGAAAGGAATAGTAAGAGAGAGAGAGCTTCACTATCTAACAACTCTGCATTTGCATGTCTTTTGTTAATAGCAGTGTTGCAAGGCCTGTGATGTCATGGAGACGTATTCAATTTGGAAGCTTCGTTTTGTCTGTGAATTGGATACAGACAGCAAAAGCCAGTACTGTTCAGTTCAGTGAGCAGTGCCAACGCCTTTGCCACTGAAACCTTCCGACAACAACCGATACAGAGACACACAAATGCACATCAGAAAAAATGCGCGATTTTTTTTTAATGATTTATTCCGAAACTGGGCTCAAATCCAAATGCACATATTATTTCCACAATCCGAACATATGTAAAATTGTTTTGGGACAAGATCATATTTCACATTGTGAATACACAAAACACAATCACTTTCTCTTTACGCTGTAGCGTTATGCTGAAAAGAATTGTGAACTACAATAATTCAGCAAGTTTTTTTTGCTCATTACTGCACGTAAAAGTCATGCTCTAATGAACTTTTATTACTCTTATAATTCTTCGCATTTGCTTGTCTGAACGAGTCTTAATGTTTCTGCTTTATGTTGTCGTAACGAATTTAAATGAAGTTTCGTCACCACTACTTTGTAGCATTGCGTAGCGACAGCTGCAAACTGTCGATAAAAGAGGAATCCTGTAAAAAAATGCGTTTAATTAAAAAGCAATAAAGAATTAAATGAATGTGGTGTTTAAACTTCTTCTTTTTTCTCCGCTTGCAAGTTTCTCAGCCATTGCTTTGGAACAGGGTTAATTAATTTATGGCATACAAGTGGAGCAGGTCAAGAACGCCAAGGCTATTATGGTGCAATGGGATCCTTTAGCAGATGTTAAAGTAACAAAACTGGAATATTTACTAGTATTTGCTTGCGCTATTTACTTTATTATATGAAATTACAAAATTTCTTACAAATAATCAAGCTGTGTGATTAAGTTTATTGAATTCTATAATCATATGTGCACGGAATATAGAAGGAAATTGGAAAAGTTTACGAAAATTGAAGGAGAATCCAACGTGCTATAATATTCTGCTTGAGCAATAATTTATAGGCAACAGTATATAGTCGTAGGCGGCAATTAAAACCGCTGTTAATTGACTAGTTCTATGCAATGCATAATGCTCAAGGATTCTCTTCAAGGCGCGGCAAAAGTAATCAGCCGATGTTCTTTTGCTTTGACTTTTTTTTTTGAAGAAGGAGAACATCTTCAATTCTTTCACCAAAATTCTGTATAAAACACGCCGGCTAATGGTCAATTCAATGGCACATGGGTGAATACGTAGATTAGTGCATGAGCAATCTGGAGGTAGCGGTTTCGATTCCATCCTAGACCCTGGGTGCAGAGAAGCTAATAACTTCGCAGAATGTGTGTTGTTGGAAAAAAAATTAGCTCAGAAATAATATCGGATCATCGGTTTCCCCTTCGACATCTTTGACAACAAGCGAACGCCTGCTCCAGGAGCGGTCAGCCTTCGCAACATCTTATGTTGTCCCAGTCTCTTCAAGGCGAGAGTGTGTTATCGTTTATGGTGTCGTACGACCAGGAAATCTGCGATTTGTTGCACAATAATTCGGCGTTCTGGCGCAGCAAACCGGTTCATGGTTTGTCGATTTGTATTCCGCGTTTGTTTACGTCACAAATATCAAAAGCGTAATGACATTTGGCGCCATTTGCAAAAGTTATAGCGTTTTCTAATACTTTGAGTATTGATTACTTTGTCCTCACCTTGTAATATAAAGCCCGAGAAAGTGAAGACTGCATAAGGAGAAGGATCTTATTGTAAAACTAACTACAGTCGAACTTCTCTATAGCGAAATCTTCTCTATAACAAATAAAATTCGTGAACACAACATTTTTCATACATTTTGATCTCCCTATAACGAACTTCCCTATAGCGAAGTTCTCTCTGTAACGTACAATTTTTTAAGACCGAAAGAGAATTTTTCACACTAAATAATCTCTCTATTGCGAAGTTTTTAGCAAACGATTTCTTGCATCAATTTAGTCACATATGTATGTATTAATAAAAAAAAAATTAATGTGTTCATGTAAAAACAATTTTATTTGTCTTAACCCAAATATATTTTCTACATAAAAAAAATGTAGTAAAAATTTTCTGCAGTTTCTCTATAACGAATCTTCTCCATAACGTAGAAATTTTATGGTCCCCAACTGCTACGTTATAGAGAAGTTCGACTGTAACTCGCTCTGTTAAAGATTCCGTTAATGCAGAAATATAGTGGACATCTCTCTTCATTAATCCCATTTTAGTCTGGTCGCCCACGTTGCCTTTTTCTAGAAAAAAATTTGGTCATCCCTCAGAGACTCAACATTTCATGTGCGGAAAATTGTCAAAAACTACTTTAAATTCGCTCTGTTAAAGATTCCGTTAATGCAGGATTATAGAGAAGATGCTCCTACTCAAATCCTATTTTAGTCTGATCGGCCACGTTGGTTCCTTTCTTAAAATTCTACTTTTAAGAACCCCAAACAAATTTAAGCATTCCTAACAGATCTATGTTAAAGCGTTAGCAGAGCTCTGTTAAGCGGTAAGGTTTGTGTCTAGGGTTATATATTTTAAAATTTATCTTCATAGCCATATGAATTTTTTTTATTAATTCAAAGAAATTTGTCATTAAAAGTCAGCCAACGATGACCTTCATTGAATCAATTGAAAATGTTTCAAAACATTTATGAACATCATTTTGGTGCGGGTTTAATGAATGTAATGAAACTGTTTCTTTAGTTTAATGAAACATTTTCATATATAAAATGTAAATGTGATTGCTGTGTATTTTGTTACTGTAGAGCAAAAATATGCTATATCTTTTTGCAAATGCAATGATGCAACACCATATGCACAAGATTGTGAGTTGGGCTAATGTATTTTGTTCCTATTTGCAACACTGTTGTAATTAATACGCAAGAAAAAGCAAGAAAAGCATCCAAATAAATTTAGTTGCAAAATAAATACAACACGCAGCACAATGGCGGTGCAGTAAAATACGTAAAAGGATCTTCTTATAATTTAACATATTTTTACATTCACTTATTTATATTATTATTATACTAACAAATGGACACAAAGTATTAGTACAATACGTATTAAAAAAGTAACTACACAATGTATCAACTTGGTCTTAATACTGTATTGATACATTGTAAATATACGTTTAGGAAGTCAGCCGATATCGTTCGTTAAACCGGCATACCACTGTAATATAATAATTTAGCTTCTCTGCTAATTGATTTCATCTACCATAATATTTAAGCAACAGAAAATGGGATTTTGTTGGTTAAAAACAAACTCGCTTTTGCCCAAAATTCGTTATCAGTTTGCAAAATAAATAGACTTCTTCCAACTACAATTAGAATGCCACAAAATCCTCTTATAACTTTGCACCCTATTTGCAGATTTTCTAGCACAG
Source organism: Dexiosoma caninum (assembly GCA_963924685.1). Taxonomy (NCBI): domain Eukaryota; kingdom Metazoa; phylum Arthropoda; class Insecta; order Diptera; family Tachinidae; genus Dexiosoma; species Dexiosoma caninum. The sequence goes on along the minus strand of OZ004726.1, from coordinate 9,051,622 downwards.
AATGTTGTATAAAACAATTTAAAAGTACAAATAATTTTGTAAAACAAGAGAACAACTTTTAAGCTGCTAGATATATCAAATACATACATACATACATACATATACGTACACATATATATGTTTGTATGTATGTATGAGGGAAAATATTTTGGCATTGTTTGTTTTAATATTTATTTTAAACAACTGATTGCTTTTCATTGCTTTCCCAAAAAAAAAAAAAATAAAAAAATAAAAAATAAACTTCAAATATAATAAACCCTAAATAATCCCCCACAAAATCAAAACTGCCAGCTCTGCCAACTTACGCGCACATGCCGACAAACACTCATGCTCGCATAACCGATCATTTTAATCTCTTGCAACTCGAACAAAAAGTCAGCAGGAATAGTGTTGCAGCTGCATGTTTAAATAAACAATATATTTTTGTTTTTGTTGCCAAAGAAGCCAAAAACAAACAAATAAAACTATTAAAGTGGAGTAGCGCAAATTGTGTATGAGAACTTGTTCGAATAGTTGAAATGCTGAATTGAAGCTGCTACTCCTGCTGCTGCTGCTGTCTAACACTTGACCAACATTGACTGTGTTTGCTGCTCCCTGTCCTGAATCTCTATTATATGCATGTATGTAGAACAACAAATTGTGGTTAAAATATACATTGAAGTTTATTTTATAAACGTTTTTTTTTTTTTTTGCTCAACTCTATTTATGATGCTTTTTCCGCATCTATTTTGTGATGGTGAGAGCTGCCAACATATGCATTTGTTTACGTTATGCCATCCACTACATAGAAAATTGTGTTTCTGTGAGTAAAAAAGTAAAGAGGGGGGAAAAAACTTGTCTGGACTGTGGTTAAAGCCATAGAGCGTGTATATAAATTTACTCGATATATTTATTTAGTCCCCCCCTCTAATGTTCTAATTGAAACTGAAGTGTAAAGGAATTGTGCGATCAAAGGAAACACTTCTCGTCTTTCGTGCTGTACAAATTTACACGGTCTGGCAGATTGCAGGACAAAGTCAATATCCGCCGATCTGTTTTATTTAGACAAGAATTAGAACAGAAAAGTTTTTTTTTTTCAATTTTAAATTCATCTTTATTGATATCTTATACTTAGCATCTAAATTTATAATTTCGAGATTATATCTATAGATACAACAGCGAATAATTTTAATAATAAAAAATTTGATTTGATTTTAAAATTATAACATTATGCAAAGGAAAATAGGTAAAGCCTTTATATGAAAAGAGTTATAAATTTTAATATATGTAGTTAGAAAGTACAGTATTTTATCGGATATAAGAAACTTAAAAAATCCAAGAAAAAATTTCCTTATAAGCGTTTCTTTCTTATATAAAGGGTGGTTAAATTTCAAGGGCCGATGTTGATTTTGAATAAAACACAAACTATTTAGGAAATTATTGTAATTTTATTTTATTATGATATATTGGTATTACTCAATTATGTATGGAACAAAATATCGGCCAAATGGGCGCCGCGACCACGGCGGCACACCTCCATCCGATGGTCCAAATTTTCGATGACCCTGAGGCATAATGGAGGTTCTATGCCGTTAATGTGCCGAATTATCTCATCCTTTAGCTCTTCAATTGTTGCTGGCTTATCGACGTACACCTTTTCTTTCAAATAACCCCAAAGAAAAAAGTCCAACGGTGTCAAATCACATGATCTTGGCGGCCAATTGACATCGCCATTACGTGAGATAACACGGCCATTGAATTTGTTGCGCAAAAGAGCCATTGTTTCGTTAGCTGTGTGGCAAGTGGCACCGTCCTGCTGAAACTACATATCGTCCACATCCATATCTTCCAATTCGGGCCATAAAAAGTTCGTTATCATCTCACGATAGCGAACACCATTCACAGTAACTGCCTGACCGGCCTCATTTTGGAAAAAATACGGCCCGATGATGCCGCCAGCCCATAAACCGCACCAAACAGTCACTCTTTGTGGGTGCATTGGTTTTTCGACAATCACTCTTGGATTCTCATTCGCCCAAATGCGGCAATTCTGTTTATTGACGAATCCACTGAGGTGAAAATGTGCCTCATCACTGAAGATGATTTTCTTCGAAAATTGATCATCCACTGTTGCCATTTCTTGCCACCATTCTGCCCATTCACGACGTTTGGAATGGTCAAGAGGCTTTAGTTCTTGAGCCAATTGCACCTTGTAAGCGTGTAAATGCAAGTCTTTATGCATAATGTTTATCAACGACGAGCGTGAGAGGTGCAATTGTTGGGCACGACGACGAGTTGAGGTGGACGGCTCTTCAGTCACACTATCGCGAACAGCAGCAATATTTTCTGCAGTACGAGCTGTACGAGCATGCACTGGTGTTCTCACATCTTCTACAGACCCGGTTTGCTAGAATTTTTCCACGATTTTTGCGATTGTACGCACATTTGGACGATCAAATTGACCAAAAAAATCACGAAGTGCACGAGCTCGTTCTTCTGAAACTAAAAAATAAAAATAAAAACTTATTTGTTCTTGTTGTAAAACTGTCAGAAAACAGAGTTGCCCATACAAACTACATAAATTGTGTGTTGCCGTTGGATGTTTCTTCTATAAATTCTTTTTCTATACATTTTGTGGCTTTGGTGTTTAAGAAAAATGTTCTTTTATCAGTTTTTTTTTTCTTATAAGCGATTTTCTTATATGAAACGTTTTTTTTTTGTTCAAAAATCACTAAAAAGACATGGTGTACTTTTAAAAAGGTTTCTTATAAGCGTTCTGTTCTTATATGAGATGTTCTTATATCCGATAAATACTGTGTCAGGCATACCATGAAATTATCCGAGGATAATGTATGCCTACATGTCACTTTCAATTTAATGATTTCTGTTTCTTTCCCCGTCACTTTTGACGCAGGAAAATTCAAATCAAATGTCCATAGACATAACTCCCTCTATCCTACTTCCCATAACCTAATATCCTAGTTCCAGCACAATGCATCGCCTGTGTAGGGGTCATCCCCTGAGTGCCGGTCCAAGAAAAAAAAAATTGATTTAAAATCAAATAATAAAATGTTTGTTGTATAAGGAAAATTTTTAAAGAAGCCATTTGGTTTGTTTATTTGTATATTTCGTAATTCTCAAATATTTTTTTGGGAGTTCTTGTATAAATATGAGAAATTTCTTAACTTTTTGCAAGAATTTTGTTAAAAGTCTACTGAAGATTTTGGTATTAGTACCAAATGAATATATAAAATGAAAAGCACGAGTTCATTCGATACAAATTGGATTGCTAGAAAGATGGTGATGGCGGAAGTAGTCTGCCTACAAAACTTAAATAAGTCCTGGGTTCGATCTCGGTTTCAGACTCATGAAATCATCTCGCATTTTTTTTGATGCGCTTTAGTGTGATTTTGTGTGAGTAGTTGTCGAAAGGTTTCATGCATAGTCACTGGTCACTGAACAGTACCGGCATCAACTGACAGCAATTCACAGACACATCAGAGCGGCATCCTTCATCGGTCTGCTGTAGCACGGGCGAAGTAAAATAATTGTTAAAAAGTGACTGCTAAAACGAAGCTTCAAAATTTAATTACATCAGAGGAGCTCTTACACTGCTATAAAACAAAAAACGCACAAGAGCAGAGTTGCATGACAGTAAAGCTTCACCTCCTGTCATTTCTCTAACGTATCCCTTTCCTCCATCCAAGATACAAAAAACCTTCAAGTGACATTTTATATCTCCGAAACTTAATATTTTCTGAATTTACATATGATACTCTGTCCTATCTACGGTCTTAATTATTAGTTGTAGAAAAATTAGTTCATTCTCTTAAAGCTCTGACGCTAAAATACGACTGTGTGGTTGAGTCTTCAAACCAAGTAATAGTGGTTGCTAACAACTGCTAAATGTTTGACCACCATGAAGTGGAGGCAAGCAGCAACAGCAAGAAAATTAAGATCCTGAATGACGGGAATATTCACAGCAAGTTACAAATAGAAGTTTAATTGCATTTCAATTACAAAAAAAAAAAGAAGAATTGAAGAACAATTATGCAACAGAAGTTGTTAAGTTTTCTACCAACTCTCTGTCTCTCTCTATCTGCCACCGTCTTTCTTCGCTCTTCCTATGACCACAGTCAACTACTTGCCATCTATGAACGTTTTTAACTTTTCATATAAAAAAAGCAGAAATTAAAGCAATTTTTCTATGGGTTTTTCAAAAAAAAGAAACTTTTATTAAAACAATATCATTGAGGAAAAGTACGTATAAAAAGTGTTTTGCTTTATGCGGCGATCATTTAGAAAAGAAAAAAAAAACAGAACGAAAACACACTTCAATTCAACAATTCCAATGTGACAAATTGTGTTATAAATTCACGATTCCGTATCCATAAGCATGTACATACACACATACATAAATACATACATAAATACATACGTACGAGCGTGCCGATAAACGGTGAGGTGTGGTGAGGAGAGGAGAGTGTGCATTGTGTCAGTCACTTAAACGCCCAAACATGTTTCGAATCAGTTTACCATAATGAAATTTATGTTACGGATGAATACGACTATAAAACAAGTTGTACTTTTTGTTTTTTGAAGTGTTTGAATTTTTCTTTATGTTCGTTTGTGAATGTTTTTTTTTTTACACCACGAATATTAGAGCAGAGTTTTTCACTCCATCAGGCATTTTATTAGTCGTTCGTTTTGTTATCGAGAAGTGACAGTTTAACATGATTTTAAAAGATGATTGGATTTGTTAAAAGTGATTAAGTTGATGATGTCTATGATACGCCTATTGCATCAACGGCGAATGATGATGATTGCCGTCATTTAGAGGAGTGATTGGTAGTGTTTAGTTTTAGTTAATCGATGAAGCCGATATGAGTTGAGCATGTGATGACTTGAATTTGATTAGTTGGTCGGTCATTATTAGTTTGTAAAGTGGTGGCGTTTTCTCGGACATTGCATATTCAACAGTGTATTAAGTTGGAAAATTGTTTGCCAATCTTCTGATGTTTGGTGAAAAATTATTCTGGACCACTTTCTCAGTTGAGGTAAAATTATGAAGAGGATAAAGGAAATGATATGCAACCCAAATGTTCAATTTCTATTTTACAAAAGTGAAGAGTTCATCGATTCAAACGGTCAGTTTCCAAGGATAGTACCTCAGCACTGCGGTTCACTTGGATCCATCAGTTCTATTCCCTTGCTCTACTCCGAGAGCACACAATACCTGAGGAATTCAAATAACCTGGTAAGCTATGTTATTGTTACTCATCGAAGTCAGGCTGAAGGAGCGAAAGTCCTTCGTGCGAGCATCAGACAATGCTGGATATTGGCAAGAGGAGTGGAAACAATAGACGTTGCAATTCACAAACATTTTCACAGTAAGAGTACCTATACTGCAGTGTGCCCTGCTTGCACTCCTAACAATAATCGATTTCCATCCGTATTGAGAGACTTGCGGTAACCCAGTGAATTTACTGATCATTGAGTCCTTCAAAGCCAAACCCCCAGACGATTAAGTACTTGGGAGGGAGAGTCAATTGCAGACTTACATACACCACCCAAATATAGCACGTGGCGACTAAGTTGGCAGGAATGACTGGCATGCTGAGCAGACTCATTGCGAATATCGACGGCCCGACACCATACAAGGGGGCTAATCATAGAAATTTGGGGTGACGTACTGGGTAACAGAGCAGAACGCAAGGACCTCGAGGTAGTACTGCGAACGGCGGCCCTTACGTTTGCTTCTGATTACTCAAACTGTCCGACGGTGGCAGGACAGATAGGCCACGAAAACGATCGGCAGCTGGAGGGTAAGGCTCATTACCTACGTGGAAGTATGGGTTCGGAGGAAATTTGAAGAGGTTATTACTTCCTGACACAATTTTTTTCGGACCACAGGCACTTCTCAAAGTACCTGTACCGTATGGGCAGACCGGATAGTCCCAGTTGCATTTACTGCGATATGACAGATGATGATGCAGAACACACTTTCTTCAACTCCTTCAGAAGGCCTACTGAAAGGAATGGAATGGCGCAGAGGGTTGGCGGATTCACTCCTGCCAACGTGATAAGAAGGATGCTCAATTGTGAGGACAATTGGAACGCTGTGGCGTAATACGTAGGGTACGTTCTAAGGACGAAGAAGAGGGACCTCGATGCGTTGCTGCAGAGCAAGGCCTCCTCTAACGGGAACATGGCCCGGTGGCGTGGTACTGGCTACACAGGCGAGGGTGTATAAGAGGCTGTCCGAATTGGGAAGCCGCTCTGGGACTTCCCGAAGTATTGCGGAAAGCGGCCACGGGAAATAATCTACCCAGAGGAGGAGGAAGGAATGTTTTAGTGGTAACATCACCCGACGCAGATGACGACGGAAGTGCGAAGTTTTTTTTAACCCTACCCAGGCAATACCATATGCCACACAGTTACCCAAGTATTACGTGTGCGTAGGAATACATGTTCTACTTCAGTCTTCCATTGAATGTCTCGCTAGCTCATCCAGCGAAAGCCGGCATTTATCCACCAGCAAGGAGGTCCAGTATATTCCATTTAGGAATAGACAGGTGGTGAAAGTGGTAGGAAGATAGAGCTTAATTCTTGAACAACTACACAGTTCGGTATTAATTATAAAGCAAAGTTGCGGCCTCCTGATATTCCTTTTTAAGCTAGGACAGCCATTTTATTTATTATTTTACTTCGCCGACGTTTTATTGCTCAAATACCGATCAAAGAGAGTGCTGTAGCACAGAAAAATCGAAAAAAATTATTTTGCTTGACAACAGGGCTTCTTCTGGTTGCAGAGTCAACACGCTAACTTCTCATCCATCAGTATTTATTTTGTCGCCATTTTCTGACGCCATTATTGAAATGTGTGCAATCGCCAGTAGAAGTGACACTAGGAACACATTGTGATGTTTGCTTACGATATCAGCAGCTATAGCCGCCTTATTAACGGTAAATTTATAGATATAATTCGATACTGCATGATACCACAGTCACTTCGTCACCTTAATTCCAAACGAAATAAATAAAAGGTCGCTAGTTTGCACTGAAGACAAACATTCCACAAGTTTGGAAAGGGATTAACAAACTGTTTAAGAGACGGTACAATACAAAACCAACATCTCTAGATACACGAAAAGTACTTTAGAAGTCAAGTTAACACAAATTTAATCCAATTAATAACCAACAACAACAAACATACTGTGGCTTAATTGAAAGGTGAAATGTCTAAGTGATGGACTGACTAACAGCTAGTGCTCCCTTTTGTGAGGGGGTGGATGGCTACAGAAGTAACATTTCATTACAAACTCTCAAACAGTGAAACTTCCATTAAAACAACACCAACTGCATATCCAACGAACGAACTAAGTGAAATGTTAATGTTCTGCGAAGGATTAAGCATTTCACAGGCACTCATAATTGCCACTTTACACATGGCAATGCAAAATCGTAACACACATGATGCGTATGATTTCATACGAGTACACCTAGACGAAGAGATTTTAATTAACGACATACGCACTGCGTTATTTACGCATTTTTTCTCATATTTTTTCCAAGTACTGGCACTTTAGAATAAGGAATTAATGGATGGATGTCTGCAGCATTCCGCTTCAACTAAATTTTCATTATTGCCTGAGTTTCTAGCAGTTTCTACCACAATACGACTGCTTTTATTCCATAGCGTATGTACCCTTGACGATAGACGACAGCAGAAAAAGCTCAGCAGTAACAACAACAAGAACAAAAAAACAGCTTAATGAACAGCAAGAACAAGAAGTAACTGGCAGTTATAACCTCCAGCAATAAACTGAGAAACCAACAACAACCAGCTTCTCTAATCAGTTGAGTAATGACAGCATTAACAGCAACCTACATGAATCTATTGAATCTATGCATCAGGGAACGAAGGAAGTTTTTTTTATAGGAAAATCAGTAAAATTACTCCACACACGTAGTTCTTGAGTACATGATGCATCAAGTTATTAAATTCATACATATTTCTTCTGAAAGAGTTTTCAAAGAGTTTCTTTTAATGATTTAAATAGCGATAAAAATCACTATAATTGATATTCAATAAACGGAAGTTCAGCCTGCTTTCAAGAACGAACAGTGTGAGCAGTTCTTTTGTGTACAAAAAAAAAAATATAACATTTTATTTACATTTTTTTTTTTTTTACGGGGACCAGCACTCAGTAGATGACGTCTACACATGCGAAGCATTGTGCTGGGAACTATAGGAAAGGGTTTGTAGGAGAAACGACAGGAGGTGAAGCTTAATTAATTATTTTGCAGCTCTGCTTTTTTGCACGTTCTCTGCTTATACTCGTAGCAGTGCTGAAGCTTCTGTTTAGTAGTAATTTTTATTATTATTTTACTTCGCCGGTGCTACACAATACCGACGAAGGACCTGCCTAATTTGCATAAAAAAAAGGTCCAAGGATTACTCCAGCCCAAAATCCACACCACACAGTGACACGTTGAGAATGCATTTGCTTCTCGTGAATCCCTCGAGGATTTTCCTCACCACAAATGCGACAATTCTGCCTATTGACGAAGCCATCAAGATGGAAATGGGCCTCGTCACTGAAGATGATTTTATCGGCAAAATCAGCATTTTCATGTTGCCTCTCCAATACCCAATTAACGAACTCCCTTCGCTGTCCATGGTCAGCTGGCTTCAGTTCCTGAGCCAATTGAACTTTGTATGCATGAAGATGCAAAGATTGGAGCTCGATGTCGAATTGAGGTGGATGGAGTTTGAGCGACATCATCACGTACAGCTGCGACATTTTCGGTCGATCGACCTGGTCGAAGGCGTGTTGTTGTCTTTACATCACTAACAGACCCAGTTTCTGCAAATTTATCCATTAATCTCTTTACAGTGTGACCCCAAATTGATCGCAATTTGCGAACTATAGCCGCAAAACTTTCACCATTTTCACAATGAGAATGCGTTGTTCATTCGTGTAGCGTTCCATTTTTACTAACCTCGTACCTTCTACTAGCAAACAATAACAATTGTTCACATGTCAAACAATGACACTTCGAATGGCGCCAAATTTAAATCTTGCGTTCTTGTTGGGACGCCCTTTATTTTGTTACGGGATATGATTTCTCAGAAATCATAAACGAGTAATATGTTTCTTCATTGCTCCAACACAACTTCGAAAAAAGCAAAACGCAAGCAAATCGCGCGTTTTTCAGAATAAGCTGGTTTGCCTTTGTCAGAATATAGGCCGTAAATTTCCATTTTATTTTCATCATCATTTGTAGCAATTTTTTTCTTTTTCTTTTTACCCAACAAGGCAAATTTAGCCCATGACACAAATAATTCATTATTTGTCTAATGAACCGTTTATTGATGGCACTGCCCTGTTGGCCTTATTTGTTTGCATTTCCTCTTAAGCCATCATTAACGGTTTGAAAAAAAAAACAAATAAGAAACAAATACGAGTATAGTGTTATTAGACAACATGTTGTCACAGCTTATTTCGTCATTTTCTCTTAAGACTTTCCATTATGGTAATCCCTGACAAGTTTTGCTAATTCTTACTTTTCACGCAAATAATTGCCACTTCCTTAGATACACCCACATCTGCACTTTTTTTTCATAACTTTAACTTTACTCAAGTTATTGCTAAAGTTTAGCTTTTACAAGATGGTGTGAAAAAGAAAGCCAGTGAGAGTGGAGAGGGGACGATTTGGTTCTGTTTGCATTCCATACATTTGCTTTTTATTAAAAATTTAAAAGTTCGTAGCTACGACAAGCCAAATATAGGAAGTCAATGAAAATATATTGGAAAAAGAGTTTTCAAGTTGCAATAGAAACTTAGAAAAGTGTATCTAATGATTGTAGTCATTGTAGCTGGTAGCATATCTGGCTGCTAAGATCTACACACATCCATACAATAATAAAAACTCACGCGTCTTCCTGATATAGTTTCTTGGTCTTTTGTTTTTGGTATCTTTTATATTTCTTTGTTTTGTGGGTTTTATGTGCTGTTTATTTTAGCTAACTAATTCACTTTCACCGCACGTATTGACAAAAAGACAAGTTAACAAACATTCCAACAATGCAATACAATTTGCTATTTTCAGGGTTTTCATGGTGATCTGAACAATCGAGGGAGCTTTAATCTGGTTACTTGATTTTGTACGAAAACGATTCGATGTGAAACGTTTTCTATAGATTCGCATTTCTATGTTCTATTTTCCTTAGAAACTTCCATAAAATTATTTGCCTTAATTTTTTTTTTTATCTGGGATCAGCACTCAGGAGATGACTTCTACACATGCGAAGCATTGTGCTGGGAACTATAGGAAAGGGATAGTAGGAGAAACGACAGGAGGTGAAGCTTAATTCATTATTTTACAGCTCTGCTCTTGCACGTTCTTTGTTTATACTCGTAGCAGTGCTGAAGCTTCGGTTTAGTAGTCATTTTATTATTATTTTACTTCGCCGGTGCTACACAATACCGACAAAGGAGGGCGTTCTGATGTGGTTGTGGATTGGTTACAGCTGAAGCCGTTACTCTTCAGTGACCAATGACTATGCCTTTGCCACTGAAACCTTGCGACAACAACTGACACACATCAGAAAAATGCGAGATGTGTTTTTTTTTTTTAATATAATTTTGGTCTGAAACTAGAGTTGAACCCACGTCTGTGTTTGGTTTTGTAGTCAAAGTGCAGACCACCCTCAATTTGAAAGAAATTGCATTAGACATTGTCTAGCGTTGCATTTTTCAATTTAATCCCACTTTCTGTGATGTAATAAATTTTTTTTTAAATACTCCAGGTATGCCTTACGTGTATTGCGGATCAGTTCTGTTTTCTCTAGGTTTGGGAGATGTTCTTGCACATAGTCAGGTCATTGAGTGCATCATGGTACTGTGTGAGTATGTTAGAACTGTATGCGTAGTTATGCACAGCTTTAAGCACCGACAGGCTGTGCATGGTTATCACTTTAGAAGATATGACTTTTCCTTATTTAGTTGGGGTTTTTTTCCCAGTGTGAGTCGGTTCAAAAGTTTTCTTTAAAATCGCAAGCCCTTTGTAGCCATTACGAACTAACGCACATACATATATATAGTTTTTCCTTTATTTTGCTTACGTTATGTAAATTTGTACGTTTCGAGTCAGAAAGTTCAAGAGTTTAGTAGTGTAAAAATAGTGCAATACTTACTGCTCGCATGTGTACACATCTGCGCCGCCATATACATAAATAAAATACATAAAAAATATTGATGGCAAAATAAACACATGTATATTCCGACATGCACAAACATGCTCTGGTAGTTTTGTTTAGTTGATTGTTTATTTTGTAAAACTTAAAATGTCTTGTTCTTTCAAATGCTCGCTCGCTGGCAACACATGCAGTGAGTGAGTGAAGTCTCAACGGCAGCTTTAGTGATGCCAAATAAGTCTATGATATTATAGCAACTATATAAACTGATTGTTGCCGTTACTTTTAGCACATGTTAACACAGTTACCAATTGCAGCATTGCTGTTCGTTTAGTTGTCATTTCTCAAAAGGATTTTCTGCGCATACTTTCGCTGCCACAAACGTAAAAGTTGTAGTGCGAAGATACGTATCTACACATCAAATGTTGAGCTGATGTCGACTAAAATTACTCGTATGAGTTCTTGTTATTCTTGCTATTGCGAATAGTTTATATCATTACCCAAGTGTAAGTTTTAAATGTGTCGTATTTGTTATTCTCGTACTCGCACATCATGTTGCACGACTTGTTACAGTGGCAAGTATGTGTGCTGACACATCAATAGTTTGTTGTAGTACATTTATGCTGTTCGTCATAGAGAGTTGTTTTTTCGTACACTTTTTATGTTTCTGCTTTAGATAAATATGCTGAAGTTTTTTTTAGATCTTTTTTTTTTATTTTTTTTTTTTAAATGATTTTATTCTTCATTGTCTGCTTGAAGTTGTGAAAAGTTTTATGTGCTTTTGTGCGGTTTGATGCGGTTTTTCCGAATTGTTTATGAGGTTGTTATTTCGTTTTTTTCCAAACTTTATTCCTTGCGCTGCAGTATGCAACCTCTGCGTGACATTTTTATTCTTGTACGAAATAAATTTGATGTTCTTTTTGTTTGAAATTCTTACAGCCAATGATGTCAGTTATAGTTGTAGCATATTTGGCGACACACGTTAAATGCAACTTTCTAATCAATTTTGCTTTATAAGTTGTAACCCAATTAACAAGTTGCGTTTTTCTTTTCCTGTTGCTCTTGTCACATCAAAGGGGCTTTTCAGTTTGTGCATGTTTCTGCCAACCCAAAACAGAAAACTTTTGGTTAATTTGCGATTCGAGTTATCTGTGGCATGACTTCTTATTAACAAAAGCTTCGAAAGTAAATGCGTATTAATGTGAAATTGTATTAAAATGCAATGAAATTTTATTCGCTAACGTGTGCCGTAATTTGCTGCGTAGGTTTTCATGCAATTTTTGTGCAAGTGCAAATATCCACAGTCTTGTTATGCGCCACTTAGCGGACGACATTTTTTAATCACTTGCCAAATAAGCAACTGCTCGAGCTCTTCAAAGCACACTTTCCAATAATTAGTGTTTTGATTTAATTAGAGGACTGCAGTGGATACTCAACCACAGGGTTGCCATATTTAAAAAAAAAAAAAAAACTTTTTATGCAAAAAAAAAAAATTAATTTTTCAACAAAAAACTTTTTTCCACAAAAGTGTCCAAATAATAAAAAAAAAGCACAAAAATATATATTTAGAATTAATTTTTATTCAAAATAAGATAAAGAAAAAAATTGAACAACAACAACAAACTTATTCTTCCCACAATTTTGAGCAGATCCCCATTTTCTTAGCTTTTGTTGGACCCTCCGATATGTCTGTAGCGTATTCTAAGCTATTATCTCCACTTGTATTGCTGCTTAAAAGTAATGACACCAAAAACTAAAAATTTTCCATAATTTTTCCCGTTTCTCTTTAAATATTTTTCCATGATTTTTTGAAATAGAAAACTTTTTTTAGAAAAAAAAAAAACAGGCTTAAAAAACTGTAATATTATTAATACAGCAGTATTTAAAGGGAAATAGACACATTTAATACAGCAAAATTAAAAATTAATAAACAAAAAATTTAAATTTTAATGAATTTCGAGAAGGTTTTTGGCATTTCAAAAAGTTCAAGAGTGCTTCCATGTCTCGTTGATTTTACAAAGAATCGCTCTACGCATTACGGAGGAAATTCGTTTTTTTTGTGTAGCCTCGCTATTCGCTGTTGAATTCCAATGTCCCCAAACGCAACTCCTTCTTTTCTCCTTCACAAAACCTGGCCCAAAACAAAAGAAAAGCAGAATAACAATTTTATTCAACAAAATCTCTAAATATTTGGCAGTGATAATTTGCACATATCAAATGCTCATTTAGCTAAATCGTGGTTATAAATTTAAAATATTTATTGCTTTTATACTGCATACTTGCCGATATTTTTCCCAAATATTTTTTCAGTTGACCAGGAAAAATAAACAAATTTATATCGACAAGCTTTTAAGCCAATAACTTACATTTGGACTCTACAGTATAGAAGAGAGAGAGAAAAAAAAAATAAATGATGCAAATACCAACAGTAACCAACACATGCAACAAAAAATGCCAAACATTTCAAGAAGCTTCAATACCCATTAGCTGCTGGGCGAATAGAAAAAGGTGAGGATCAATTAGCTGAAGAATCAAAAACAAATATTTTCGTTTGGCGAAGAAAAAACAAAAGTACAAAAACTAATAAAAATCGATTAAGAACAAACTGAGAAGGAATGCAAACAAGGAATTGTTGCAGTAACAGATACAACGAACAACAACATTAAGGGAACATTGTCAATTCGCACAGTAAATGTACCAGCAAAAAAATAACAACCTTCTTGACACCACTTTGGGAAGCAGCAGTTGAAACAACAAACAGTGGTGACAACCCAAACAACTACGAGTGGTTCAAACTCATTTACTTTATTTGTACGTGTGTGCGTGCGTGTGTGTGTGTGTGTGTGTGCAAGTTTGTTTATTTTTTTTCATAACCAGCACTTTATTTTGGAACCCATTATAAGGAAATTACCAAATGCATTCTTCTACTCATGCACATGATGCTCCCAATAACAATGAAATAATAGAGCAGCAAAAGAGTTTATGCGAGGGCAGTTTTAAAAGTCGTTGATGTTCGACTACATAGCAAAGAAAATTAGTTCTTTTAACTTGGGGGTGACACGAGAAAGTTCTGCCTTTAAAATCTTTTTCCCTAATAAATTCAATTGTGTGTTTCTGTTTACAGCAGAGTCAGGCGAAATGCCGCCCATAGGCGCTTTGTTATTCTCTTATTTATACGTAGTTAAACACACATATTCTAGAGCAATATAATTCATTATGGCTTGAGCATTCAAAGAATTAATTTATGTACACACGATTGTCATTTACTACAATATTGACAGAAAAATTGTTACAAAATGTGCAACAACCGTGTGAACACACAATTTTTGTTTGGCAACAACATCGTCACAAAATGTATTGTCGGTGCATTGTATGCCAATAATATTGTCACAATTCTGACAATTCGTGAGAACACCCTTCACTTCCATTGACAGACACACAATTTACAGTCATTTGTTATTGTCGCATGTGCTTCATTTAGTGCACCGTACAATAACACCATTGGCAGATAAATATTTCTGTTGGCAACGCTGCCCATAAATATTTAGATACAATGTTAAACATCGGACCTGGCAATTCTGCCGTGCAATAATCTAACAATCGTGTGAACGGTCAATTATTATTGGCAGAAAAATTTATTGTCGCAGAACTGTGTGCCAAAGATTTTTGCCAAACTGTATGTGTTCTATCTTTTTAAGATAAACTTGATCATGTAACCTCAGCGGAAGTCCTTGTGATGTTCAGAAAACTTTTTGCTACAGAACATAAAAAGCTTTTTTGAAAGGATACAGATGGCAGATGAAAAACTTTTTATAGTATTTATTTATTTTTGTGAAGCAATTTTAGCGAAAAAACTGACAAGACGTTATCGGAATGGTCTTAGAGTCAGAGAAATGAGAAAGGCCTGATTTTTATAGTAAATAAGTTACTACTTTCACGTGCACACAATCAAAACTGAGAAGTATTAATGTACCCAAAAATTTAACTTTGTGAAGAATGGGTGGTGGTGCTGTATGCTGAAGTAGTTAGAACGTTAATTATACAACCCAAAATTCATGAGATCAAACCCTGCTCTAGTCTTCAAAAAGTTTTTCGAGGTGCAACAATATCTAAGTTTCGAGATGTGCTGCCTTGAAGCTGCTGCGCGGGCGGCTGCGCCCCTTGATGTAGACGCTAGGAGAATGAACATTCAATGGTTCCAGCAAGAGCCGTCGATTGAGGAAGAGGAGGATTAAGTGCTGTAACACCTCCTCCACCATTATCTGCCCCCTCCAGAGATATGGATCAGCAGAGCAATCTTTATCATGTCACTGCACCATGTATTCCAAATATTGTTGCTGAAAAATAACATATGTACCACATTCCCAGCATTAAGAGGAGAATACATATTTTTGAGGTCATAGACCGAAGAAGGAGGAATTTTCTAGTAATTATCGTAGTTTTTGGAAATTTATTAACGGTTCAGCATTGTGTGGGCCCCAAACTGACATCCTACATAAAATTAAATACACAAGTAAATATTCCTAAAATTCCATACAATTTATTGAAAACTATTTAAAGGTATATACCTATCGATTTTTAATAAGTCTCCTGCTTCCAGTTCAATAACAAATTGAACATACTTTCTTTTCGACAAGACTTTAGAGAATGAAAATTAAACCGAAACAAGAGAAAAAAGCAAAATACGAAATATGTTACAAACATTACACGTTAAGTCAATTAAATGTTGCTTCCGCAGTGCGAATATTACAAGGCAACATGTACGTGAGTATGGCTTGCCGGCCACATTGGGTACCAGCAGTCAAGAGGATGAGACGAAGAAAAAGCAAACCATGAGTGGAAGTTGAATAGTACGAATACGACTATGAATAGTTAGTAAAAAAAAGCAAAGAAAGAAAAAAGCAAACTATGGATGAGGTCGTAGAAAATGCTTTAATACGAGGAGTGGATGTACATATATGGTAATGGTATGGCATTGCAATGGCATGATATTGTAACATACATGTTTAACAAGTAAAACACATGACAACCATAACACCGACAACGATTCTGATGAACGGCCACTGCAACGCCATCAGAGTCTCATCATCAATGACAGTCTTACAAAAATCCAACTCGGACAAACTCAAACTCAGAGCATACCAATCAAGTGTCAATTGAGATGGCGATGGCGATGGCAATGGAGTGTTTATTACGCACATGCCACAAATTATTTGGGACTTTTTTTACATTTCTGTCTTAATAGAATTTTCATCTATGAAAACATTTAAGAGGAGTACATGCGGTATGCTTCAAAATACTTTGAGCATGGGCATGTTTCTTGCAGTTTAGGTGGACGGATTGAATTGAAAAACTTGTGCAAGAATTTCTACAGCAGAAGTATCATTGTCCAGTGTAATGCAGTTACAATCACTTAAAATGCTACCATTTTAAGGATCATTTAGTTAAAACTATGTGCTTTTAATAAATTCTTTAAATACATATATAAATATGTATATACATTTACAGGCAAATCTCGGCATAACAAAGCTCGCTTTAACGAAAATTCGATATTGAGTGTGGTGATGGTTAAAGTACGCTGCACGTTGCACTACAAAACCAAAAAAAGTTCTTAGTTCGCCCGCTTTTCAGACTAAAGCCTCACTTAGTAAAAACGTAATATGTTCGTGGCGATCAGCTGGCAAAAGCTGTAACATAAGTAATACTCGTTGCTGTTTACTAAAATCGTATCATTGAAATTGTCTAAAGAAAATAAATTTTTACGTTGCAAACTTGGCATTACTTACATATATATAAAACAAAAGCCGCAACAGCTGACTCAATTGCTTGAAGTTTTACGTTTTTAATAAGCGACACCCAAAGTTGAACGATACTGACCAGTCTAACGTTGGACGATACGTTTTTACTAACTAGACCTTAAGTCATAAAAACATTTTGTATTTTTTCTGATGTGCATTGGTGTGGCTTTGTGTCATCTTCTGAGTGCTGGTCCAAGATAAAAAAAAAAATATCTTTGACAGTAGCAAAGTTGTATAGCGAACGCTACATTCATTTTATACTGTATATAATGGTAAAAAAAACATCGTACAATACAAAAAAAATTAAATAAACAACTCTGTCTAACAACGGTAGTATTGGAGAGGAACTATATGACCGACTTCTCGATTAAAAAATAGAATGCCCCTGAATGGAATTTCGCTGAAAATAAAAGCCAAAGAAATATATAAAATAACACGGTGCGACAGTCCAAAAAACCTGGGACCGGATATTATTTTTCTTGTAGGTCTTGTCGAGTTAAAGACGAATCCAATAGTGAAATATGCCGGACACCTCCAAAATCCGGATTTACGGTTAAAAAACCGGTTTTTTTACCTTTGCGCACTTATAAGCCTGTAATTTTGTTGATAATAATCCGATTTTCAATTTCTTACTAGATTTGGAAAGAAGTAACTGAGATCTTTCGAATGATATATAATTTATCTAAGAAAACTTGAGAAATTTGGGTGTTATTGTCGAGCAAACACAAATTTTGAAGATTTTTCAAAAATTTTTCAACTTTGGTGACGTTTTTATACATTATAATGTAATAAACTATAATACTATTGAATTTATTTAAAAAGTACGTTTATTAACGATTACAACGCATATTTGGGGTTAAAAATAGATAAATAATTGACTGAGTTATTAAACTTTTCATGAAAATAAACGATTCGGTGCCCGACTATCCCATTCACAAAGATAGCACGGATACTTTGTGCAACCACCTTGCATACCAAATAAAATTGTCAAAACCTTTAAGTCAGCGACGACTTTCCATTTATGGGTGGTAATTTAATTTATCAATTAAATATATCAATTAAATTTGTTGTTGAAAGCAATAAAAAGTTGTACAGAACACAAGAATTACAAAACATGTACCAGCACACATACTCGTACATAGTACACAACAAAAAACTGTATTTGATATTTAAATATGAAAATCATTGATTCAATGAACAAATTTCTTAAATTTTCTGTGCTGACGATTTTTGATTCTTTGATAAACAAAATTGTAGGGCCGTTTATTAAAAATATTTTCATTTTAATTCAATAAAGAAATAGTTTAAATCAAAGAAAAAAATTGTTGATTTAAATTTGATTTCCAACAACGATTTTTGTTGTTTTGTAAACTTTTTTAATTAAAAGTTGTGTGGAAATCAAACAAAACTTTTATTGATTCAACGACATGTTTTATTGGTGTTTGAATGAAAATCTCTAAAAAGTGCCATTGAGAAAAATCAAACCTTTAAAAGCTTTTATTAAAACATATTCTTGAGTTTTAGTCTTTCTGTTTGCTTATTTATTTTGATTGTAGATAAAATTAAAAAAAAAAGAAAGTTAAACAATCATCTTACATTAAATATTTACATTTATTAATTATATTTATTTTTGAGCGAAGGTCTTTTTTATTAAACGTTTTTTTTTGCAATTATTTATTTTCAATATTTCGCTACCAAATTGGTAGCATCGCCAGGAAATGATAATTTGTATTAACAAAAAATATTTTATAATTTTTCTAGTTTTTTTTTTTTTTTTTTTTTTTTTTTTTTATATTAATACACTAATTATTTTAAGCCTAAGGTCTTTTTATATATTTTATATTTATTTCAATATTTCGCTACTCCTTTGTGTAGCTTAAAAAAAAAAAAAAAAAGCAGAAAAAGGAAATTAAAATTTTTTTTGTCATTAATATTAAAAATATTCTTTATACACTCAGGTCTTTTTTATGCGGTTTTTTTTAAGCGAATTTGAATTTATGCGGTTTTTTAATATTCAAATTTTTTTTGCGTTTTGCCAATTTTTTAAATATTAAAATTTTTTTTTTATGTTTTTTTATATAAAAGTATGTATGTAGAGTATGTACTATGTAATATTTAGATAATTGATAACACTGGTATGTATGTACATACAAGTTTTTGTTTAACTGCAGACAAACCAGAAGATGATGATAGCGATTCTGAATTAGAAATTACCAAATTACCGCAACGCCCTTTACTTCGAAACAAATTGGAGAAGTTTTAAACACAGTTAATAAATTACAGAACCAAATTCTTAATTTGGACCCAGATACGGAACGAGCATTAAAACTTCAATCTGGATTAAAAAGTCTTTTCTCGGGATATCGCGAACTGCAGAAACACTCAACATATCGCATCGCATCGCAAAGTTTAATGACAAAATTTTTTCAAAGAACATACCAATAACGCATATTGTCGTCTCCTCTAGTGATGAAAGCAACATCGAACTGGTAAATAAAAGATGCAGACAATTGCTAAGTGATTCTGAATAATCTTATTTTTCATGAGAACTGTATTACATATGTAATTATATTTTTATAATTTTTTATACCAGGATGTATATGAACTGATATTTTATTTTTATTTACTTTATATATAACCTTAATATGAATTATTTATTTTTTAGTTTTTTGTTTAGTTTTACTTAAATAAAATATTTTTATACATATATGTAATTGCATTTATGAATATAATGTTTTTTAAATTAAATAGAAAAAAAAAACTTTTTTTTTTGGGAATTTGGTTCATTTTTAATACTCTGATTTCAATTTATGCGATTTTTTTAAATTCCGGAACGTAACCCTAGTTTTTGTATGGAGCTAGAGTCTGTTTTTATGCCTTTTTTTGTTATGCGATTTTCTACGGAAACTATTGTTATAGTTATATGTTATTGTTACATTGTAGAAATATGTTATTTTACATACATGTATATATGTACATATGTACAATAGAAAATAATTTTTAAAACATGTTTATTTCCTTTCAAAAATATTTTCTTTTTCTTCTTTTAAAAACTTTGTAAATAAATTTAATTAAAAGAAAATTTTATTTAATTAACAAAAGTTATTGCTGAACAATACCGGCGTCAGCTGATAGCAATCCACAATCGCATTAGAACGCCCTCCTTCGTCGGTATTGTCTAGCACCGGCGAAGTAAAATAATAATAAGAAAAATGGCTACTAAACCGAAGCTTCAGCACTGCTACGAGTATAAACAAAGAACGTGCAAAAGCAGAGCTTAAAAAATAATTAATTAAGCTTCACCTTCTGTCATTTTTCCTATAGTTCGAGCTCAATGCTTCGCATGTGTAGGAGTCATCTCCTGAGTGCTGGTCCCAGATAAAAAAAAAATATAACACTTTTGCATAATTGAAAAACATATTACACTTTGCTAATAAATTTAAAAAAAAAAAATTTTTTTTGCTTGTAACAACTCAATTGTCAATAAAACAATAAATTTTTAATTGAAAGCAATTGATTTGATTTAATTTGCACAGATTAAAAATAGCGTGTTTGTACTTATAAAACATCGTTGTAGGTGGAATTTCAATTAAAATTTTAATTGTATTTACGAAAAAATTAATTGTATTCACAAACCATTTTTTCTGTGTGATTTTTTTTAATAACTTGTAATTTTCTCTTTTTACTTTCAGTTTCGACAGCCTTCTACAACTTCTCAGTACCGAAAAATATAATAAATACAAGGTAAGACATTTTATAGTTGCAATTTGCTTTTAAATTGACCTATCAGCTGACGCCGGTATTGTTCAGTGACCAGTGACTATGCCTTCGCCACTGAAACCATCCGACAACAACTGACACACAAAGACACACTAATGCACATCAGAAAAATACGAGATGTTTATTTTTATTTTAAAATTTAATTCTGAAACTGGGGTGGAACCAGGTCTGTTTTTGGTTTAGTAGTCAACGGACGCAGACTACCATCCATCGTGCCATCGCCACGTTTTTACGCTGAAAATAACTGTTTTAGATGGTTTTTTTTTTGTTTAATTCACAAAATAAATGTTATAAAATAATTGTTATTTACGGTCGCTGTTATTTTCATTAAAATCTGTATTCTAAAATTTTTGTTTGCTTTTCATCCCACTGTGCATGTATGAAAACTTTAAATTATGAATTGTTAAATGAAAACCTGTATTCAATACACACAACAAAAAATGGCAATTTATGAGTTGATTATGTGCAAAATTATTATATTCTGATTGCCACATGACTAGACTTTAAGACACAAAGTGCGTGCGTGCGTAAGAGTTTGAATTGAAGCGTGTGGCAAGCAAAAATATATTTTGGGCATGGTGCCACCACAAGTTTGATATGGCAGGAACAAGATAAGACAAACATTAAACCAAAATTAAAGTTATTTAGAATTTTCTATAGAATTGATAATGTTTACGGTATAATGAGCCTATCAATTTTTGAACACTGGGCATTGTAATGCGCAAGCCACTCTGAAACTCTGTATGTGTGCTTGTGTGTGGGTGTGTGTATGTGTGTGTTATCTTTTATAAATTTCATGAAATTAATTAATAAAATCATTAAATGGTCTAGCAACTGGTAATAAGGAAATTAACACGAGGGATGTTTCGTGGTTCTTGGAAATGGAAATTCGATAAAACCCGCAAAATTTTCACTTGAATAGTCGTCTGATATTTCAAATTTTATTACTTAATTATTTTTAATTTTTAAAATTTTCCAACTTCAAATTAAGTCAAATAAAGCAAAGAACAGTCGTAAAACAGTTGTGTGCTGAAGTGCGGTCTGGCTTGTTTTTGTTATTCGCGAAATTGGGCCCCCGCATACACCGACCGAAGAATACTCAGTTAACCGAGGCAAGCGGAGCACCTTATGGGCGCTTATAGTTCGGAAATTGCGAGTTCTGTAGCCGCCTTGGCCAAGCCATTAGCAATGCAATTACCAACGATATACCTGTGTCCCGGCACCCATATAAGAGTCACCCTGGATTAGTCCCGAAAAAACTGCGGCATTCATGGATGAAGACCGACGGTGAAAGGACGCCCATCAGAGACCTGACTGTTAATTAATCCTATAATTTTCGTGATAGATTGAAATCTAATTGTTATACAGGGTGGACCAAATGAGCGAAGGGGTTTGAGTTCAAAGAGCCATGTGTCTGCAGTCTGCGCTGTGACTGCATCCTGTTGGAACCATAACTGAGGATGGTTTACCACTGCTGGCCCCCAAAAGTTTTCCAACATTGCCCGATATCTAACACCAGTGATGGAAACGGCGACACCGTATTCTTTTTCGAAAAAATATGGGCCAATTACTTTCCGACGAAACCCTGCACCAAACGGTACACTTAAGTGGGTGCAATTCTGTAATGCTGTTGAACTACTCTTGGATTTTTCGTAGCCCTTTTTGCCTATTAACGAACCTAATCCAATTGGAAAAGGGCTTCGTCGTTCATAATTAAATTATGAATAAAATCATGATTTTCTTCTGAAATGAAGTGCAACGATTTTGGCACGCTGTTCTATTGTATGCTGTTCCATTTTAAATTCGCCAAGTCTTTTTTATAAAATACGGAAACAAAAAATAATTATAATAAAAAATTTATTAGGATTTTAAACACCTTCGCTCCTTTTGGGCCATCACGCATTAATTGAATCTTAGTAATTTTTAAGTGATTCTGGATTTTACTTTTTTCAGTGTATCAACGCCAAACCGAGCAAAATAGGAAAGCACCATCAGTTGACGAGCAAAATAGAACACTTTAGAGGAAAACATAAGCGAAATATAAATTTTAACGTGTCAATTTTATGGTCATCACTGTTTTTGTACATAATTTTTCATAAACACAATTCATTTGAATTGATTTCGCTAAACTTTCGTTTCCATTTTAAAACAATTTTCTACATTTTTATGCTCCTCGTATTTTACAATTTTTCACTTTACTTACTTTTTACATGAATAGTTTTATTTTTCCAATGCATAAATTACTATTTTAATTATGGACGACAGTATCATTGTTTCTGTTTTCTTATATCAAGCGCGCTTGGTACTGCTACTGCTGGTGCTCTTCACTAACCACCATGAAGTACGGCCAAACGCTTAACCGTCCGTTAAAAGTCAATTATTTGTAATTACGTGCCGTTTTAAACGCCAAACAGCAATCAAAATTAAGTTAAAATCACAATTTAAAAGAAGAGGTTGGGAAAACATGCTGCGTATAAAATTAGTGACGCCCAATTTCAATTGCACATGAACCGTGTATAATTTATGACCAACAGGTGACAACAATTTCATGGCAATGATGAATGAGTTTCTTTCTCTTTGAGACACGACAAACGGTGTGAGACAAAAAATGTAAATGCCTTAAAGTGATTGAGTTTTCTTTTATTATTTTATGTCTGCTTTGGAAGAATATAATAATCACAACAATTAATTCAACTGGAGCAACGGATAAAAGAAAAAAATTTGAAAAGAACTCCTTAAAGAGTTGCATGAAATTATTGCATTTTAATTGCAATTGAATCATCTGAGAAACTATTTTTAATATTTATAACTCACTTTGCACTGCGATTATTTTCTTTTGTGAGTTGCATTTTAGCTGCAATTGAATCATCTGAGAAAATATTTCGTTTATTTTTTAATATTTAGAACTCTCTTGGGAATGTGATTATTTATTTTCTTTTGTGAGTTGCAAATAAATTAATAATCTTTTTATCACAATAACGGTGGCTACAGACGATGCAACATGTTTATGCAACACTGAGAAGTTTGGATGCTGGTTGCATAGTCTGTAGTTATGATTATGGTTGCAAATCATGTTGCGTTCGAGCTTACGAAAACATCAAAATATATTCATATTTGCTGGTTGGTTGCATAGTGTGTATCGTTGTTTAGTATTTTTACTAATTCATTTCAGTGGAAACAAGCGCATTGTAAAGTTGTATTTTTATTAACTGTGTTGCTCCAGCGATATTAAATTCGGCATTGATATTGCGTTCATGGTTTACTTGTTGGTTGCAGTGTTTCTGTCAAAAAATGCAACATGATTAATAAACATGTTGCATAAACTTGTTGCAACGTTTGTAGCGTGCAAAAGGGTTTAGAAGGCAATACACGACTGGTACTAAACAACGTTTCTTGTTGCCACAATTTTTAAAACTATTAATTGGTCTTACGCCGGTCCGAAGGAAGGACTTTCTTCTTTTTTTTGATAAAAAAAAAATGTTCTTTCTAATTAGAAGGCCCTCATTATATCGCTAAAGGTGCTGTAGCTTGGAAACGATTTTACAAACAGAAGAAGATACAAAAAAATTTATTGATGTACGTGACTAACAGGCATACCTAAATAAGAGCGGAAAGCGGATCGTTTTTTTCGCTTAGCTTTTACACTGAAATGCCATACCTAAATAAAAGCGGCAACGCTAGGTCAAAGCCGTAAAAACATGGTTATCAAGAAAATAATTGTAACAACACTGATTATTTTAACAATAAAGTTTATTGGTGTTTGCCATTTTAGAATTAGAATTTTATAAAAAAAAAGTTTAACAATGAGTTTTATGGACGATTTAGAGGATTTACTTACTTCCATTTTCTAATAACAAATATTTTTTTATATTTTTATTTTTGTAATAATATTAATTAGCAATGTAGGTCTTTTTTATAAAGAAGTTTTTTTAATTTATTTTTTCGATATTTTGCAGACCCTTGGTTAGTAGCATCTTCAGGAAAAATTAAATTTTTTTAGAATATAATAATTAATTAAAATAATTTAATTCTAAAAAAATAATTGTATTCTAAAAAATAATAAATAATAATAATAAAGAATAAAATTAATTAAAATAATTTTATTCTAAAAAATAATAAATAATAATAATAAAGAATTAAATTAATTAAAATAATTTAATTCTAAAAAAATAATTGTATTCTAAAAAATAATAAATAATAATAATAAAGAATAAAATTAATTAAAATAATTTTATTCTAAAAAAATAATTGTATTCTAAAAAATAATAAATAATAATAATAAAGAATTAAATTAATTAAAATAATTTAATTCTAAAAAAATAATTGTATTCTAAAAAATAATAAATAATAATAATAAAGAATAAAATTAATTAAAATAATTTTATTCTAAAAAAATAATTTTATTCTAAAGAAATTTAATTTTTCCTGAAGATGCTAATCAAGGGTTAGCGAAATAGAAAAAAAAAAAAAAACTAATTAAAATGAGAGAAGGTCTACCTTTACCCCTTGCTAGTGAAATAGGGTTCTGAAAACATAATTCTGCAGATATTTGTATGTAATAAGCAAACAAATTACATTTGCAAATTAGATTTAATATTTGTATTTACCTATTTTTATCATCTCTACAGGTTTCTTCACAGTTGAATAGTTTGGGCACAAATACTGTTTATTTTTATTCTGCCTTTTTTATTTCTTTCCATACTTAACTTGACAATATCTCTGTTATAGTTGCCACACTATTGAATTTTAAATTATTTATTTTAGTTATCCCTGTTTTTTGCACTAAATTAAGTTTTTATTAAAATGTTTATAAAATCGCTGATTTTTTCTGTTCCTATTTCACACGTTTCATAGCAAAGCTGCTGCTTTAAACATACTCTTCTCTTCTTCGTTTTCTTTTGATTATTTTTTTTTGCGCAATACCTTTTTTCGGATCCGTACGTAACTGAATGCGGGAACGTAATCGAAACGGAGAATATGCTTCCAGCCAGCTGAACTTTTCAATGTGAAAAGTTATGACACTGCATAGCTTAGCTTAGCCTAATATGGCTGCCATTGCTCAACACCTACTTCGCGATAAAGCAGAAATTTACGAGTACAATCAGTCAGAAATTAATAACGACGGTATGCGGCACACGCGATCGAATGAGAAGACAGTGTAGAATTTAGCTACGCCAATAAATAGCTGTGCCATAAAATGCCGCAGATTTATTTCATTTAACCCCTCTAAACGTATTCGTTTAGCGAGAATATTGCTTCTTTTAAGTTTAAGGAATGCACATGACACACATAAATATGCTGCAACATTATAATTTATGTACGCGTGTACGCGTGTACGCATGCGATTATAATTGAAATAACATTTTCGCTACTTTTTGCTCTCGCATCAACATAAACTACATCCCGTATTTAGTTTAGTTTCCCAAAAAAAAAATAGAGAAAAAAAAACTTGAATATCAAGTTCAATGTTGAAAGAAACAACAAAAAAAAAATTCTGTAAAAATAAATATTCGCCAGCACAACATGTTGCCTGGAACAACAACAACAACTATAAACCGCAATTATGATCACTTTATTGTGGTGGTGCCTGCAGTCCGACCGCACTTCATCAATTCACTGCCACAGAAGCCTGTGTGCAAGTAATTGCAGTTTAACCAGCGTTACACTAATATTACGAATATGATTTTCCTCTCATTCCCTTTTGTTTATTCTACAGCATAGTTATCGTTGTGGCCGCCGTCCGTCCCCTTCATCATTGTCATCATAATTTCAAAGTTGCTGCGGTTCTACAGCTTATTTGGCCAGAGCCTGTGGCTTTAAACGAGGCGTTGTGCTAATTGATTTTCCCGCTAAAGTTAACAATGCATCCATTAAAAGTCGGTACAATTTTGTTGTTTTTTTCTTGCCTGTTCCTTCTTACCATTTACATCTTGGTCGCGATATTTTTTGTAATTTTCCAAAGTCTTGTGGTTGACTCTTTTGAAGGCAAAAGTTTTATCAACAGCAGTCGTTTCGTGTAATTGACTTTATTATGTGGTTGTTCTCTTTTGTATAATTTTAAGAATCTTTTGAAATTATTTGTTGACATCCGTTATTAAATATTTGGTGGGTTTTTGCTTTTTATGGTTTTTACGCTGTATGTGTTAACAACATATTGAAACAGTTAATTTGGAAATTTTGTTGATTTTTGATAAACACTTTTTGGGTGGTAAAATTTCAAAATTATGGCGTGTGAAAAGTCAGGCCCGAGTAGTTAGCGAAGTGATTCCACTAGCCTACCCAGCCAGAAAAAACTTTTGATGTGCCAATATACATCAGAGAGACCTACTTAGCTTTTATCTGAGCAATGAACATCTTCAGCGAAGTCTTAGCTTGAGACCTAACAGCAGAGATTCTACAAGCTCTGCTTGACAAAATAACAAAACGCGCGACGCACAGAGGGTTGAAATGTACCAAAAGTGAGGATTAATTCTAAAGCTGAAATTTATCTTGCACAGACATGTTTGCTATTGGGTGAAAGTGAATAAAATTCTACATCACTAATTGCTAAAATTACTGCTTTGAGTAACTTACTTTATTGACAGTGAGCTGTCAAAGTTAAACAATTTTTCCAAATTTTGCGTGAAGTGGCTAAAATAGAAAATTGAGATACTTCGATTACTTAAAATTTTTATTACGTCTTCTAAAAGTAAATATATTATAATGGAACCATCAACTTCAGGTATTTAGCTATATAATTAAATATATTTTGTTTAGATAAATGTTTTGCAAATATTTTTAATGTTTTTTTTTTTAAAGCGCTCCATAAATGTGGTATTTTCGATATATACATAGAGTTTTAACAAGTTTCTGGGCGAGATCAAGCAAATTTTATTAAATGCTCTTATAATATGAGATATCAGCTTATATATCAAAAAAAAAATGTTGCGGAGTTACTGCGTTTTTTTTTACTAATTTAAGTTATTGTGAAAGAACTCCAGTTCCTAAAAACATATGCTGAAAAAAAAAACAAAAATTCAACTTGTTTGTTTCTTACTCTCTTTTGTGTTTATTTTCGGTATTTAAGTTATTGTTGTTACTGAGCTTCGTTTCTATTAGAAATGGGTGCGTGAGTTAGTTTTGTCTCAGGCTTTTAAAGCTTAAATACAAATATATTATTTATATTATTTATATATTGTTATTGATTATTGTACCTTACATAAAACATTTGGTCAGAAACATGTGAACATACGAGTATGGTTCGGTATTGTCATATTAATATGTATTTAGTATTGAGTGTGTCAGAGAAAGAACTGGATTTATCATTGACCAACCAAAACCAGGATTTGGCAACACAAATGAAGGCAATACTGCGAGAAGGTTTCTTAAGAATGCACAAGTTTCTTCAGATATAACAAAACTTGAACTAGAGTTAATTAACAGAATGCACATAATACTTATTGTCGTGTCATATGGCCACGGGGTAAATGGTGAAAAGTTTAGAGACTTTGTTCACAATACTGCCAGGCATTTTGTTAAAAAATATCCATGGTATAAAATGTCAACTACCCTTCATAAATTTTTAAGTCATGAACCGGAAATAATATCCAATGCCCTCTTGCCGATTGGTGAGCTTGCAGAGGAAGCACAAGAGGCTAGAAACAAAGATTTTAAAAACTATAGGGAATACTTTGCTCGTAAATGCAGCCGGGAAAAAACTAATGAAGACATATTTAATAGCTTTCTGCTTACTTCAGATCCATTCATTACCAGCATGAGTAAAACTATTAAAAAAAAAAAATAAAAACAAAATACCACAGTTAGCATTGGAATTATTAATTCTACCCGAAGAAGGCGACAATGTTGATGATGATGAAGAAGAAGATTTTTCACTTCTTTTTTAAATAAAAAAATATTTTCTATAAATTTTTTTTCAAAAACCCTCTTTTTATCCTTTAGCTTGACAAATATTAGCTCATCGACTTTTCACCGAGTTTCCTTCAGAGGTTACGTTATTTAAAATTTTTTCCAACTGGTCTCTTTATTTAAGAATTTTGGTAAAAAAAAAACATCTTAACGATTTACCGGCAGTGTTGGATCTGCGAATGTGCTGCAACTCCGATTCTAAGAAGTTTTAAATTGACAAGAATTTTACACATTTTAAAATGTCAATGTTTTAGTTGTCAACTACCCGTTGGAGTCATTGATTCCAATACAACAAAAAGCAGAACTGTTGCCCCACCAACAAGCATAATCACTCCCTGCTTCCCGTCAGCAAAATTACTTCGCTGCATACGCACACCAGCTACCAAGCAGCCACCCCTTTTCATGCGTATATGTTTTTCTTTACACATCAAAGAGTTTCCGGTATGGGAGAGGTGGAAGAAAAAGGAAACTGGAGTGTTTTGTTTTTTTTTTTTTTTTTTTTTTTTTGCTACGTGTGCAGTGAGCAGGAACGTTAACATACGCATTCCTCACACAGAACGACAATCGAGTTGAAGAAATCATAGAAAAATAATGTGCGTATGCGAAGGATTTGTAAATGGCTGTTAAGACATCGTCTTCCATACGCAAATAATACATTCCATTTTTACGTTTTCGTTCTGCATTTTCTGTTTTCTCATTTG
Source organism: Dexiosoma caninum (assembly GCA_963924685.1). Lineage (NCBI taxonomy): Eukaryota > Metazoa > Arthropoda > Insecta > Diptera > Tachinidae > Dexiosoma > Dexiosoma caninum. Next base: position 9,022,256 of record OZ004726.1, on the reverse strand, counting down.
TTTCAATTTAATTCATGTTATAGTTAAGTGGTCACCCAAACTCCTCGGCCAGAGTTTGTTGGCGTGGTGCGATGGTGTACTGGGGGATACGATACAGGATTATATTGTCATTAACCTCAACGCAAGAACAACGGTCCCCTCTTGTTCTTGGAGTTGTATGAGGAATCTTGGTGTCTTTGCTGCGCATAGAAAGCAACGTATGCGACATATAACGATATTTTTCTAAAGCTCTTTGCATAATTTGTTAAGAATGCATATGAACGGCTCCCTGTTTCCTTTTTATACACACGTACATATATTTTTTTTTTTAAATATTATTTTATGCTGCTCCTTGAAAGTCAACTAACTACAAATGTAGTTGCAGTCACAGTGGCCGCTGTTTGGCATTATACAGGAGTAAATAAATTCCTTGTTTAAAACTATAAAATTTAATGTTTTTTTTTTGGTTCTGGCTCCCCTTCTGTTGTTGCTGTTCGTTTCCCTTTATTTTATTAGTTGTGTTGTATTGTCTTGTATTTTCCTTCCAAGTATTATTTCCCATTAATGCTCTTGTTGTTACTAATTATTTGAAGAATAGAGAAATTGAAGTTACTTTGGGTGATTTTTTGTGTGTGTGTGGGCCTGGTTTTGAACGGAGGGTTGCTGCAAACTATTCATAATTATACTTTTTGTTTGTTGCCAATCCATCTCTTCATAACAAGCGTGGGGTACCGAGGCGTAGTCGTTCATAAAGATACAAACAAATGCTCTTGTATTTTGTTTCTTTTTTTTTTAATGAAAAGAAAGTTGTACATGTTGTACAAAACTAGGTGTGGGTCAGTTTGTTTTCAAGTATGTGTTATTATTATACGGGGGTCGGCGTTCGAAGTGTTAGCACTAGGCTTGCCAGATCGAAATCGGCAAAAATCTTGACATTCAAAAGAAACAGCTTGGTTTTCCTTAACATTTTTAAAATTCGTTAAAATTAAACAAAAAAAAAATTTTCTTAATACTTTAATTTTTTGATATATATTTATCATACCTGAGGTCTTTTTTTTTTTTTTTTTTTTTTTTTTTTTTAATTATTATAAAAAAAAGACCTGAGGCTTAATAAATATATATCAAAAAATATAATAAAAAAAGGTCAATTAATAATATAATTAAAATTAATACTTTAATTTTTAACCTTTTGTTTTTTATTCGAAAAATCTATTTAATTAACCCTCATCCTGTATTTGTGGGTCAAAGTTACCCAAACTGTTTCTGATGCGTATCATTTTTGCAACGGCTGCGTGAATTTTTTTTAAACTTTTTTTACAATTATTTATTTTGCGTATAATATTTAAATTCAAAGTAAAAAACTTCTAGCTCTTTTCGTTTTACCTGTGTAAAAAAAATGTGGTATATGTGGGTCAAATTTGCCCAATACAAATAACACATTCTAGTAGCAGAATTTCATTTAATTTGTCCCGTTAAAAAAATAACAACAATATATGTACATAAGTAAAACGAAGGAAAATATTTGTGCTTAGCAGGTTTTTCTGTGTTTAGCATATTTCGTTACTATTCGAGAATGATTTTTCGAGTGTACCCTTGTGCTTTGACCGTGAATATTCATACATACATACATACATATATACAATTATAATATTTTAGATATATCGGGCTACAACGCATACGTAATTTTTTCAGCGATAAATCCGGATTGGAATGGAAATAAAACGCATAAGCGCCGCATTTACTTAGAGGAATTAGGTATGAGCCTTATACGCGAGGAAATATCCAGAAGAAAGATTTTTCCATACAGCAGTCGTGCTAAGTCGTATTCAAAAAGCCTACCAGAGTAACTGATCCAAGGCCCACAATCTTAAAAAGAGGGCGTTGCTTCTTTTGCCCAAATCGGTCAAATAGTACAAACTATTTAATCAAATGTTCGAATTGTGAAAAATTTGTTTGCAAAAATCATTCTGAGACTCTCATATTACATGTGATGCGTGCAAAAAAAACTTAATAATAAATAAATATAAAAATATTCTTTATATTGGGCAAAATTTACCCATTAATGTTATATGCGTTTCATTTTCGAAATACAGGATAAGGGTTAAGCTTTAAGGTTGTTTATTTTTTATAATTCTTATTTTTTATATATATTTTTTTTTCATATATAATTTATTTTATATAATCATATATTTACTGTTGGAATAGATGTTGTTGATACTCGTGCATATTTTACATCAGCTACAATAATTATTGTGTAGTTCCTACAGGTATTAAAATTTTTAGTTGATTAGCTACACCTTATGGAACTCAATTAAATTATTCTCCTGCTATTTTATGATCATTTGAGGATTTGTGTTTTTATTTACTGTTGTTTTAGCAAATTCATCAATTGATATTATTTTACATGATACTTATTATGTGGTTGCATATTTTCATTATGTTTTAACATTAGGAGCAGTTTTTGGCTATTATAGCTGGATTTGTTCATTGATATTTTCATTATTAACTGGTTTGTTTATCTATAAGTAATGAATTTCTAAAAAATCAATTTATTATTAATATATTTATTGGAGTAAATTTAACTTTGTTTCCTTAACATTTTTTAGGATTAGCTGGTATACCTCGTCGTTATTCCGATTATCCAGATTGTTATATAACTTGAAATAATGTAATTTCTTCTATTGTTTCAATAATTTCAGTATTAAGAATTTTATATATTTTTTTTTATTATTTGAGAAAGTATATATTTTCACACGTCAAGAAAATTTATTCAATTCAATTAAATTCTTCTATTCAATGATTTCAAAATATTCAATATATATAAATATTCAAAATATATAAAGATTAACTTTAATTATATTATTAATTGACCTTTTTTATTATATTTTTTTAAATATATTTATTAAGCTTGAGGTCTTTTATTTTTTATTTTATTTTGTTTTTTATTATTCGATATTTCGTTAACAGCTGCTTATTAACATCATCAGGAATAATAGGAAATTATAATTGTTATTTTATTATAACAATCTATTTTTTTTTAAGCTTTAAGGTTTTTTCTCTTTTTATTTATTCTCTCTTTTTGTTTATTATTTTTATATTTATATAAACTTCAAAAAAGAGAAAAAAATTTTAAAATAAAAAACTTCCTGAAGATGTTAACCGAATGTTAACGAAATATCGAAAATAAATATAAAAATAATAAATAAAAAGAGAGAATAAATAAAAAGAGAAAAAACCTTAAAGCTTAAAAAAATAAAAAAAAAAAAATAGATTGTTAAAATAATAAAAAAGGTTAAAAAAAAAAAGTATTAAGAAATGTTATTTTATTATTTTTTATAATTATAAATTCCTATTATTCCTGATGATGTTAACAAGCTGTTAACGAAATATCGAATAATAGAACAAAAAAAAAAAAAAAATTAAAAAAAAAAATTAAAAAAAAAAAAATTAAAAATAAAAAATAAAAAAAAGACCTCAAGCTTAATAAATATATTTCAAAAAATATAAAGATTAACTTTTGTTAGAAACTTATGTCAACTTGATTAAATTTAAGATTTCAAGATAGTTCAACTCCTTAAATAGAACAATTAATTTTTTTTTATGATCATACTCTTTTAATTTTAGTAATAATTACTATTCTTGGAAGATATTTAATATTTATATTAATAACACTAATTATTTTAAGCCTAAGGTCTTTTTATATATTTTATATTTATTATATATATATATAGAATAATAAAATAATAATATAATAAAATAAAATAAAAAAATAATAAAAAATATATATATAGAAGCTACACAAAGGAGTAGCGAAATATTGAAATAAATATAAAATATATAAAAACCCCTTAAGCTTAAAATAATTAGTGTTATTAATATAAAAAAAACGGTCAAAAACTAGAAAAATTATTTAATATTTATATTATTTTTTTTAATAATTATGTAAATCGATATTTATTAAAAAAAAAAAAAAAAAAAAGAAATAAAAAACCGTAAAGCTTAATTAAATAGATTGTTCGATTGACAAAAAAATTTATTAAACACTGAAACCTTCCGACAACAACTGACACACAAAGACACACTCTAGTGCACATCAGAAAAATGCGAGATATTTAATTTTATTTTAAAATTCTAGTCTGAAACTGGGGTTGAACCCCGGTCTGTTTTTGGTTTAGTAGTAGACGTGCAGACTACCATCCATCGTTCCATCGCCACCCGTCATTTTCCAATTGTAGCACTTCTATCGACGACCCGTGTACTCGTATATGGTAATTGTGCGACAAAATAATAAGTATTTTAAGGCGAAAAAATACTTATTGAAATCATATACTTAGAGAATATGAATGTCACTACTGCATTTGAAAGAAAATTCACTTGTAAATGTTTTTGCTGTGACAGGTATCACGAGGGAACAATTCAAAAGTATCCTTATCTTGACGTTGCAATTTAGAAACTTTATATATACACACGTATGTATGTTATGCTTGGTTTGGTTTACAGGCTGCTAATTTCGTAATGCCTGTTATGCTGCAAGGAAAATATGCCTTGTGCCAAGTCGTCGGTACTAAGCCAGTCTGAGTCCCACATAACTAAAGGTATTTTCGTCATATGGAACAGGGTCCTCAGAAATGAAGATGTCTTTTTAACGGCGACTGCAGGACAGTGACAGTTATCAAATGCGCAACCGTTTCCGTCTCTTTTTCACACGCGAAACTTTTCGAAACTTTTTGAAACTTATATCCATATATGATTCGCATACACAAATGCAGATTGAAAGTGGAGTGATTCAGTGACCAGTTGAGCTCTCTTTCGACAGTAAAATTGGGAGCTGTCATTGCAACTGGAACTTCGGCAGGTCCATTTGCTTAAAGCGGGTACGTTTCAACTATACTGCAGCTATACAGCTTTACACGAGAAAGCTTTTAGTATACTTTTGGCTATTATTAATTACAAATCAGGCTGAGGTTCGTAACGTTTTTAGTCAGAAAATTAGACATGAGACAGTATTCCAAGCGAATAAAGGAAGAAACAGTGTCAATTAACACCCAACTACACAGGCTAAACAGAACGCGTTTTCGGACGTTACCAAAGTTCCATCATCCGAGCTCCTTGTGAATTTTTATACATTTCACCATTTTCAATTTTATGTTGTAACTAAGTTTAGGAAATTAGGTTTAGGAAAATGAATACGGGAGTTTTTGATTGCAACGTGCACGCTCAGGAACTTTCCATTTAGGAGCATGAATTTATCTGAAGCACTGAAGACACATTTATATTTTTAGATACATTTCATAATCGTTGAAGTCACTATGAAAATAAATTGGTTGTTTACCGCTCAAAACCGTTACGTCTTTTAATGAACACCGCATGAATAAATAAGCCAAGTTGCCTTTTGTCACTGGTCAAACTACCCACTGGCAAATAAAACAAACGCCAGAACGATATAAACGTATTGAAGGCTCGTGCAAACGATGATTCAGTGAGTGGCTAAAAATAGGGTGCAAAATAGAAAATTCCTTTTGTAAGTTTTCATTCAGTTGATTTTTATTCTTTTTGTTTTTCATGCTTTCACTGTGCTAGGGGAGCATGTTGCATAGAGCTTTTAGCTTACAGTTCCAGCTCATGAGCTGAAGTGCTCTTTACTTTGGAATCATTTGTGAATATGTGTTGGATAAATTTGCTTTGCTTTCATTAAACTCATTCGTTTGGATCGTTCCTTTTGCCAGTATTTTTCCTTTTTGTATTTTGAAAGCTAAAGTCTTTCTTTTTGAAACGAAACATGCTGCTGCTTGCTTCCTAACGTGATATTTCAACATTATTTATAAAACATGTTTTGGGGGAACTACTAGCGTCGGCACATTGTTCTGTGAGATGATGGTGATGATGCCGCTGCTACTGTGGGGAACGTTGGTGATGCTGACGATGATGATGCTGATGATGATGATGATGCTGATGATTATTATTATGATGGCACTCGTACTATTGGAACACAAAATTTCATAAAGGGAGTAGAATAAAGTTGTACAGAAAGAAAAAGTTTATAACTTAACTCAAGTTTTTCAATAGGACATTGCTCTCTAGCTGCCACTGGAACGCCCATACAAGCTGTTCCTCCTCGTGCATAAACATAATCAACAGAAAATATTTATAATTTCTGTATTTGTAAAGAGTTGGTATTCGCTGCTTTTTTGCGTTCTTTTCCATTTGACAAATAACGTGTGATGTTTGCATTTTGAAAGGAAAAAAGAAAAAAACGAAAATGTAGCAGAATTAGAAGAAGCTGGTTTAAAGTGACGGATTTTTTTTCTTAATTAAGACGTTTGTTGGAGCAACTCCCCAAGACTGACTTTGAGTGAGAACTTGTTTTCTTGGAACAATAAAAATTAAAGGCGTGTGGAAATATTTAGAGATCTGTTGATATCAAGTTTAACGATGGGTGAACGTTACTCCACCAAAAATGGCGTTAATGGAAAGACATTGATTAATTTGGCGACATATAATAAACGGGCAGAACACTCCTGAGCATTACACTTCTCAAAAAAAAATTCAAGAATTTTATTGAAGCTTTTTCTAATTGAGGTCGTCAGCGACAGGGATTATAATTTGTGTCCTTTCGTATGTTCCCATAAAAGGCAAAACACAATTTTTCACAACGGAAGCTGTCATTTTTCCCTGTAAAACAACTAGAATTTTGGAAGTAATCGATCCTAGGACGACGACACTGCTTAAAAGCAAAATGAAATTAAAGTTTTCTTAATAAATTTTTCTTAAAAAAAAAAAAAATTTAAAAAAATTTCTTGAAGATGTTAACCGAAGGTTAACGAAATATCGAGATTATATAAAAATTATAAATAAAAAAAACCTTAAAGCTTAATAAAATAGATTGTTGAAATTAAATTTTAAAATTTTGTAGTTTTTTGCTCAATTTTCTTAAATTTTAATGCCGTAAGCGACGGCTGATCCGGCGAACTTCGTACCGCTTACCAATCAATGAATGTCATGTTGCAGATTAGCTGAAATTAATTTATGATTTTATGAAAGCAATAGAAATAAATTAAATATATCAATCGTGGGTGCAATCGGTCTAATTCTCTTCACTGAGGTGCACCCATTTTAAGCTCTCAGGCTCTATGAGGATGAGGAGTGCGCACGCGTTTATCAAACGATAATGCCACATGCAAAAAGGGTTCAGCCAAGTCTCCCTGATAAAAATTGCCTGTTTTCATATTTTTCATTACTTTCTCGTATACCGAATTTCTGCTCTGTGGCTACAATGGCTGTGCCCGAGCATAAAAAAATATACTATCAAATCATTCAGACCAAAATGAGAAACTCAAGATATGTATAGAAAAAAGCAACATATAATTTTCATGGCAGGTACCGATTATCCGATTCCATGTCCTTTTTGATCGATGATTTACATTGACTTCTAAGCGATCTGTACCAAATTTAGAGAATCTTACTGTTGCCGTTTTGGAGATATGTATAAGTTAGTAAATATTCATTTTGTATGGGCGTGGCATCTCACAATGGGAATTGTTGAAATCAATGGAGCCCATATGTTAAGTTGGACAAAGTTCAATGTCTGTGAAAATCGGTTCACCCGTTCTATAAGTGTTCGAACAAACACGAATTTGTTTTATGTTCGAGTGTGACTCACAATTAACATCGCGCATTACGTTTGGACCACCCGGTATAATTGCCGTTTGCTTGTGTGTCTCGTTAGTGGCCATTCTTAAAAAGCACAGCCGTATTTTAACCCTAGACACATAACCTAAAAATACCGTGATTTCTTTTTTGTATGTACGCTGATCGCTGTAACCTTGCTTGCCAAATTAGATTTCAACGAGTTCTCTTGAGAGGCAAGCGAGTACGGCGCGTAGGTGCTTAAATTTTTTAGTTATTGCAAACGTGTAGATCTTTGCTACGAAAGGTCAGTTTCTGTGATCTTTTTTTTTCACAATTGTCCACATTTTTTGCTTGTGTTAGGCTTTAATTTTATGCGGTGGTTTTGCAATGGCTTCGAGACGATTTTTGTCGGAGGAATCTATTCTGCCTTTCTTATTGGAAGCGGATGATGTCTATGTATTAGAGAGCGTATCTGATACCGAACTAGAAGACGATGTGGAGGCTGATGACGTAGAAATCTATACTATAGACGATCATTCCGACAAGGAAAGCAACCCTTTTTAGTACCTCAACTGATCTACTGGTAACTTCACAGGAGCCACAAATGCTCCCAGTTCAACCTCTACAGACGTCGGGAAGTAATCCATATATCTTAGACTCAGTAATGTGATGCAACTGGATAACTAATCGATAGCCAACGTGTGTCTTCTACGGTATGATAAATACATTTATCGTATATCAATAGCTACATAATTTATTGCCACAGCCAGGGCGCGATTTTATGAAGGAGTTGCATTCAAAAATTGTAGAGCCCTGACTCAAAACCCGATTGCCAATTCGTACAATCCCGACACACGTAAAAGACAACACAATAAATTATAATTGACATTGTAAAAATCTACAGGGTTTGCATTTTGGAAGGCGAGTTGCAATCCACAAATGGCATCTCTGGGTCAGAACCAATCAGTGTTCTCATCTGTTAATTGATTCCCAGTACTGTTGCCCACACTGCAGTTTCCTTTCAAAAAAAAAATATATATTTAAAACGAACAACAAATAAACCTACATAAAAGCTAAAAGAATTGTGCAAATAAAATAAAACCTGTGCTTAGCCTACAGAGAAATGAATAATCCTTTTCCGCTTTATGACAACACCCAGAGAAATGAAGAGGAAAAAAAAAATAATAGAAAAATGCCAAATGAAGGCGGTTATGGATTCATCATCATTATCTTGAAAACGAAACATATTTTTTACTTCCCATTGCATTTCTGTAACTTTTCACTTCAATTAAATACATACGTTGTCTTGAATTTCTGTTCTCCTTCAGCTTTTATTGTAGAATTTTGCTCTTGACAACAAGAAATGCAATAATGAAAATATTAAAAAATCGTTTGAAATCGTTTTTTAACTGGCATGTAAGAAAATACATTCACCAATTGTTGTAAGCAGGCTTCTGTTTCGGCTTCGGCACATTCAAAGCCCTGAGAAGGTTAAAACTAGCCATCTCCCACTGAATGGATAATGAAATCTGGGACAATGAAAATCAAAGATTTACAGCGTATAAACGTAGTCCAGCAATCATAGCAGTTTGTATAAGCGCAGCTATAGGCAATCAAATCATTAAGACATCAATTGTGGTAGTGGCAGTTCTTGTTGTTCAATTTATAAATAGAAATCGATTAGTTATAAACTTTTCCCATGGGAAAACATATGTTCACCTTCGCCATCTTAGAAATTACACCATCGTCTGATAAGTTACTAAATGAAATAAAACTTCAAAGTTCCGCCGCATTGCGTCAAATGTTTAGTACGCAAATAATAACTAAGATCTCCAGTTTTAGAATCAACAGGAATATGGTGCTCCGATCTGTCCCCAGCTTTTTTATTGACACGAAGTAAACTATTTGAAAGTTGGCTTCAAAATAAAAACGCTGCTTCAAAGAGTGAATTTTTGAACTTCATGTTAAACAAAATGTTTCCCATTGAATGTTGATAGAAAGAAATTAAAAGCTGATAGAGAATAGATAGAATTGGATTTAGAAATTGAATGCAAAATAAAAAGTGGGTTGAACACGTCCGAACATCGCGATTCATTTTTTAGTTTAATTGCAACGTTATTTTTCATTCCTTGGACCAGTGCTGAGGAGATATCCCCTACGTATGCGGAGGAGAGACAGGTGATGATACGGTAGGAAGAGAGTTTCTTAATTCTGGCACAACTCTGCAGTGTACGTGTGTTTTGTAAACCAGGATTGCGTCTCTGCTGCTGCTTTGATGCATTAATTAGTTAAGTTTTAGGTTAGGTTAGGTTATGTACATAGAATAGAATAGAATAGAATAGAATAGAATAAAGTAGAATGGAATAGAATAGAATAGAATGGAATAGAATAGAATAGAATGGAATAGATTAGAATAGAATAGAATAGAAGAGAAGATAATAACATAGAATAGAATCGACGAGAATAGAATAGAACAGAATAGAATAGAATGGAATAGAATAGAATAGAGTACAATAGAATAGAATAGAATAGATTAGAATAGAATAGAATAGAATAGATTAGAATATAATAGAATAGAATAGATTAGAATAGAATAGAATAGAATGGAATAGATTAGAATAGATTAGAATAGAATAGAATAGAATAGAATAGAATAAAATAGAATAGCATTTTTTTAGAATAGAAGGAGTTTTATATTTTTAAAAAGTTATTTTTATACAAGAGAATAATAAAACTTTAAGCGTTTTACTATGAAATTAAAATATGAATATTATTTACGCACTGCGTATAAGGAAAATTTCCTTACATAAAATATTTGGATATCAGAAAAGCACGCTAATAAGAAAATATTTCTTATATGCATTATGTGCTGTATGTACGAGTATTTTAATTTTTAACTCTATTCTATTTAAAATTTTTCACTATGTCATTCGCATGCCCGCGCATGCATGGTCTGCAGTATTTCCATCTGCCGGTATTACAAACTTGATGACTAAATCGATGGACCATGAATTATTTTGCCGTTATTGTAACCATAATTTAAAACTGATGATGATGATTATGATAATGATGAATATTATGACGTTAGTTAATGAACGATAGATACTTCTACATAAATGTCTTAAACAACAACATGACACATGGGATTGTCTTGCCACACAATTCGATTCCCGCAAATCCCATCGTGTTGCATGATGTTCGTTCTACCAGTAAAAGTTTGTATGCAAAATGCCTTAAAGCCCTTTACAAAATACTACAATACGAATGAATATATATGACACATATGAAATCATCCAAACACATAACACACAAACATCTGTACACATACCCAGTGTTGCCAACTTAAAAATTTTAAAAAGCACTGAAACCATGAAAAAGGCATAGTTAAAGAATAATCACTGAATTTTTTTTGAATGCTAATTTAATTCCATTGGTTGAACTCACAATTCACACTATGAATTTTTTCTTGTAGAAATTCCGAGTTTATAAGGAAGAGAAGCGTGTATATTTATCATATGCTTCTCTCCTCTCCCTTATAGGTGGGAGAATTTCAGAATTTCTGAAATAAAAATTTCGTAATGTGAACTGGCAGTAATAAAACAAAAATTATTTTTTATTATTAAACTTTTGAAATATATTATTGGTACTAATAAATAACAAAGGGCAAACCATAAGATTGAAAAAAGAAAATAAGTCGTATTAAATGTTAAAATTCGTTACATATTTTGCTAATGAATAAAAAAAAAATTAATTTAGAAAGGGAAAAAATGACGGCCAATAATTTCTCGTATTCTATTTATAGAAAATATACTAAAGAAGCTTAGTAATAGTATACTTCCTTAATATTAATTATTATAGAAAATAATAAATATATACATATATAATATATATATATATATATATAAAACACAAAGAACGCTGAACATGAACGTGTAGCAGCCTTCGAAAACAGCTTGTTGTTCCGTTCTGCTAGTGTTTGTCAGTGTGACTTGTAATTTTAGTCTTTGACTTAGTTTGTTTCTTAGGAATTATCACATGTAATTTTGACTGCTTGTATGTTGGCGATCATTTTGATTACTTATGTAAAAAAAAACCTAATTCATACAGCTTCAGTAAAAAATTTTGGTACATACATATGTATGTGTTTGCTCTACAACCAGAGGGAGGCGGTATCGATTCCCAGCTCACTCAAGGCTGCATCCGTAGTCTAGTGCATGAGCAATCCTCTTATCAATATGGGGGTGCGGGTTCAATTCCCGCCTAAACCCTGGGTGTTTCTACAGACAAGCTATTAAAGCTTTGTAGAGTTTGTGTTGGTAAAAAAAAAAACAAAGCTTGTTCTGAGTTTTCTGTGCTACAGCACCGCACCGCACCTTCCTTCGTCGGCAAGGCGAATTCATAACAGGTGAATTTACTAACCCAGGTGGTCGATATTCATCAGTGTTTGATGCCAAATTGTATGAATTATTTTGACAACGTACAATGATGTTTGGTTGGTGTTATACTCGTAAGTTTAGCTGGAATGAATTCGCCTTGTTTGCCGGTATTTGAGCTTGAAAATAATGCGTAATAATTAAAATCAGTGACACAGCAACTTTTCTTTTTAGATAACACGTAACTGCAGAAATATGAATTTATCTCAATATTTCTACAACCTTCACCACTACACTATCTCTCTCTCTCTCTATCCAGTTCCAGAGCAGTGCATTGCATATGTTCGGGAGTTCCTCTGAACAGTGGTCGACGATAAAACAAAAAAAAAATTGTTTACTACAAAATATCACCAGTATACAACGAACAGACCGACCGAAATCAGAGCGCCAAGCGAATTTTTGCTCTTAAACAAAAACAATTTGTATGTGCATGAGAATTTTTCAGAGCAAAAATACGTTTGACGCACTGAGCTGACCCGTTAAATTTTCGCGTCGAAAATTTTAAAAAGCACAGAGTTGACAGCGCTGCGCATACATACAGGTTTCGTATGCAACGTGTGGCATGTGGCAATAGTCATTTTATTTGTCTTTCTTTCTATTTTCTTTTATTTTTTTTTCAAACTGTAATTAACTCTACTCCATGTAAAATAAATACAAATCAGTTTTAAAAGATTTTTAACATTCTTAGTTGCTGTTGCTGTTAATGTTGCTGTCGCTGTTGTTGTTTGCTTGCTGCTGCTATTTGTATTGCTGCCATTGGTTGGCATTGTTGTTCGTGTTGTTTGGCTTTTCTCCTTTGCCCGTTTTGCAACATCTTACATCTGATGGATGAACTTATGATGTAAGAACAACGTTCCTTGTTCCTAAACTAAACAAATATACTCGTACACACATACATACATACATATGTACTCGTACATATATGAAGATGTGATTAGATGTGATGTGATGTGATTTTTATTTACACTTGGCTGAAAGTAAAAAGTTTTTCTTTTTACTTTTTTTTCTGTTTGTTACTTGTAGGGAATTTTAATTTGTGTTCTGTATTTCTTTCTATTTTATTTTGTTCATGTTTGTGTTTTTCCTTTTTAATTATTATTTTTATTATTATTTTTTCATTTATTTATGTGACTTCATTTACAAGATCCATTTGGTCATATTTATTTTTTAACTGGGGGAGATTTGTTTCATGCCAGTAATTCAGCCATACAGTGCTTTGCGTATGAGCGATTCCTTGTCAAAGATTGTATGTAGTTCATTTACCCAGGATTTGAGGCAATGCGAAAGAGGAGAAATAAAATTATTAAAAATTAAAACAAAAATCTCACATGTGAGCAAAAAAAATGGGTTTTAATTGCTTTTAAAGTGTTTCTTTTAAAGGGTACCAAAGGAAATTTATAAAGCAACTTCTTTTAAGATTCCTCTCTCCTACACTTCAACTTCTACTAGTCACTGTACAACTACTATTTATACCACAGGATTGGTCGTTTGGTTCGGGGTGCCCTACGTCGGAGGATCACTTAACATTTAGTGCTGTCTTGATATCAAAAACTGATGATATTCAAACAAAAAAATTTAAAAAAAGAAACTGACCTGAACTGGTTTACACAACCAAGAACTCTTACGATTCTATTACGTATTACGTCTGCCACAGTGCTGAGGTGTGGAAAGTGGACTTCCCGGCAGAGGGCCTAGCACTTGCCCAACAATTGAAAATTAATTTCTCCCCTTCCTGCTCCAAACAGTTTCTCCAAAGTTACTTGACCGTCCCTGTGGATTTGCATTTGAAGTGCAATTGTAACGCATAAAATCTTTAGTAAACCTTTAACCAAATTCTAACCAAAAAGTTAAGAAATTTTGCATGTTTATAAAAGAACTCCCAAAAAATATTTGAGAATGACCGAGTATACAAACAAAACAAACCAATTAATTTGTTTAAAAGTTTTCCTTATACGGGGTGTCTGGTGGAAATTTATATTTTTAAATACAATTATTGCAAAAAGTAATAAACAGTGCGGAGGGAGGGTGGCGCCATTGGAATTATCGAAAGTGCTGATTTGTCAGTCACGATGTCGCAGTGGTCGAGTGAGCATCGCGCGTTCGCGGTGGAGACATTTTTTAAGAGTAATGATTCTTACGTAATTGCTCGTCGATAATTTTGTTCAAAGTTCGGTATTCGGCGAATAAGTGATGGACCGACTGTAAATTTAATTTGTTCGTGGGTGCAGAGATTCCGTGCAGCTGCTTCGGCTATGAATGCCCACGGTCAGGGAGGGCCCAGTCGATCTTCAAGGACTCCCGAAAACATAGAACTGGTTGAAAGCAGTTTAGTTGAAAATCCGCGACTTACAATACGGAAAAGAGCAGCCTCACTGGGACTTCCAAGAGCGATCATTCATGAAATTTTAAAAAAGGATCTGAGAGAACTCGATGACATACTCTGTAAAAAATAAACTCCGCATTTTCATTCTATCGTTCAATGCTTTTAATAAAACTTTGTGTCAATTATCACGTTTTTTATTTAAGTTTGAAAACATAAATCTGCTACCAGACGCCCTGTACAACAAACATTTTTTTTTAATTTTTTGTTACATATTAGGGGGTACTCATGAAAACGCTTAAAATTGCCATTTGTGCAATTGGGCAAGTGTGCGAGACCTATTTCATGAATACCCTTTTTCAATTGTTGTGCAATTTTAAACAGTTAATCACAAGTAAACAAAAGCAGCTGACTTATTCAATGCACAATTAAGCTGTGCAAGTTTACAAGACTAAATTGTTGGGCAAATTTACGAGGTTTGTGTAAATGAATTTTCAAACAAATTTTAACAGTTCATTTACGAGAGCGTAAACTTGCACACTTTGCGCAGTTTACGAAACTTTTACACATTTTCATGAGGACCCTTATTATTTCATATTTAATTTGTTAATTCTTTTTATTTTTTTAAATTAATCTTGCAATATGAATTTCGTAAATTTTTTCCCAAGTTTTTGCTTGAGTGGGGTGAATGTGGGTACTAAAGTGGGGTTTGGTGCTGGGTATGACCAACAACCACACCCCATTTTATCAGTATATAGTTCTGACATTCTTATAAAGTTGTGACCGAAGTTTCAAGATGATGTTTATACAGAAAGTATGTTTTGCTGCCGACTCCATACAGCTCCGCCCACTGTGCATTAGTCTTAAACGATTAAACCTACGATTAATATAAAAATGCTGCCTTCGCAGTAGAATCAACTCATGTAAGAGCTTCTCCGAGGAATTTTCTACGGTACACAATGCGCTTGTCAACTTTTAAAAGGGCTCTTCATGATGTTCTATGCAGACTCTGACACGATTGAAATTAAATGACATGCAATCTGAGTTTGATTTTTTTAATTACAAAGTCACTTCTACCAAATTTGGAAGACTTTAATTTTTTAAGATGGGAGGTACCACGCCCACTGTTTGACTGATGCTTTGTACTAATAATTAAGTTACTCAGACCAAATACAGAAAGTTTAAGTTTAACCATTCTCAATATATATTGAAATCAATATTTAGTTTGTATGGCAGGTACCACAACCACTTGTAAAATTCCTCCCAGATTTTGAATGAAGATTTTTTTTTAATTACAGAGTCATTTGTACCAAACATAGAAGATTTTGCTGCAATAATTTTCAAGATATTCAGAAACAAAAAATTAGTTTGTATAGATGGTACCACGCCCACTTGTCCAACCCTTCCAATTTTTGACTGATGATTTTTTTCAATCACAAAGGTATTTGTAGCAAATTTGGAAGATTTTTTTAACAGTTTTCAATCTCTTAATAAAAGCTTGACAGTAGAAACAACCAGTGTCTTGGTCTAGGCGGGCATCGCAGCCGCAATCTCCAAATTGATACACTAAAGGTACTGTCACATAAGGCAAATATTTGCTCCAAAAAAACCTAAACAATCAATTCTATAAACTTTTTTAATTATTCAAAAATACTTTTGATTTTTTTTTTTTTTTTTTTGGGCTATCCCCTACATATGCAATGCATTGCACTGGAACTAGAGTGAGGAATAGGGTAGAGAATAAACAGGTGTGGTGAAATTCTTGCACAACTCCGCAGTTGCGTGTTAATTATAAAGCAAAGTTGCGGCGTCTCTGATGTTTTTTTTTTGACGCACTGTTTTTAAGCTAATGGAGCCATTTCATTTATTATTTTACTTCGCCGACGTTTTATTGCTCAAATGCCGACGAAGGAGGGTGCTGTGGCACAGAAAACTCAGAAAAAACTTTTTTCTGATTTGACCTGGGCCCAAATCGTCGCATTCGTGATCGAATGAATTTACTTTTTGAGATTGTCATATTCGTTATCGAATAAGACGTATCGAAATTTCAGATTGTGGCATTCAATAATGAGCAGTCGAACGAGTACATTCTCTCGGAATGTCATTCGATAGACTAAAAACTGTCGTAAACTAGATTTTTGTTTGCTATTTAAGAAAGAAAAATTTTATTTTATTATTCAGTCATATTTTTTTTATTAAACATGTTAGTACATACATAAATAAATAAATAAAAATTTACTAACATCAACAATTTTCATGAAGACAAATTAGCCAAAATATATTATAATCAACCGAAAAGTCGATTTTCAATAGGAGGTACCACGCCTACTTGTCCTATGCCTCCCAGTTTTTACTGATGATTTGTTTTAACTACAAAGTCATTTGGACCATGTTTAGAAACTTAGACTCCAACCGTTCGCAAAATACAAAAATAAATATTTAGTTTTTATGGCCGTAGCAACGCCCAGTTGGAATTTTTGAATTTTAAATAGTTCATTCCACATACCAGGGATACTGTGAAAATTTCAAGAAGCACACATACATACATACATACAAACATGTCATTTTCATATATAAAGATTGTAACCATGTGTTTTTATTCTATGACAAAGCACAAAAATCGTTTAAATTTTAAAACAAATTTCGATTCGAACGCTATCGAATGCCTCGATCTGGCTATTCGATACGTCACGAAATGTTATTCGATACGAAAGCTCATTCGATCACGAATACGGCGATTTGACCCCTGGCTGGGAATCGAACATGGGTCTTTCTGGTTGCAGAGCCAACACGCTGACTACTCGCCATCAGCAGCCGAGGTCTTTAATAAAACATAATTTAGTTGTAAATAAATTATGGCTTCAATCGATGTTGACTTTTATATTCCATAAAATATTAACTGATTAGTTGGCGAAAGCAGTGGCTATTTTTTTGGGCAAATATTTGCCATACGTTACCATAACCTAATGCTCAAGCAGTAGGAGGCAACTTAGCTGGGAAGCTTCGTCAAGATTAAGTTTGTCGTTCAATAGTTTTCTTGACCTTTGATTGTAGGAATCAGAGAAGATGACGATATCTCAGTTATTGTTACATAAATATAAATCAATCAGTACTGATGTTCTATTATTAGCGCCGTCAAAAGCTTTTAGGGACGTTAGTAAGTTTGCTCATGTATGTAACTCAATAAGCTTTCAAAGAATCTTATGAAGACCCGACGGGTTAATTGCCTTCACAGACATGCGACATTGCAACTTTAAATTAAATTTTTTTTTTTAGTCGCTGTGGTGCACTTCACTGTGATTTTTCATTTTTGTAAAGAGTTCAAGAAACTTTTTCCTCTCCTTTAGATTGGCAACTTTTTATAGTCTGTAATTGTTCTAAACTCTGTATGTCATTAGGACACAAAATTGCAAAAAAAACAACAAAAATCTTAATGAAGAAAAAAAAGGATGGAGAATTATTTTTAATTTTTTTTTTTTTAATTGTTGACATTATTTTCAAATACTATTACCCACCCTCTGTAGACCGCAATGAACCACTTAAGTGCCAATTTATCTTTGCAACAAAGTGAAGCTTTTTGCCTTTTGCCATAACAAAAACTTAAAACTTCATGCTACAAAACATGTCCCAGTCTCAGACATGTTCAATTTATTTCGCTTTTTGTTTTTTCAATTCTCTATATGGCAAATTAAAGTTTCAGCTAAAATTTTTTAATTGTGAACTTAAACAAAGTTAAACCTCAAATAGCTGAAATGACTGCACATCATCACCCTTAGTGCCGCATTTGGTAAAAGGGCAACAGAGCAACATACCAAAATGTTCATGTCACTTTGTGTTGCACGGATGTAAAAAGCAAAAGGACAAGAAAAAAAATCCACAATTAACTCTAAAGCACAGCAATTAAGCGAGAAATAAAGAAAGCAGTATCATGAGAAGTTATAGTTTCTAAAATTGTTGCAAGCTGGTGGCCATATAAAAATAAAAACTAAGCGAACACTAACATGACTTTAAAAGGTTCAAGATTTTTGCTGTTATTGCTGCAGAACCATGTATGTTTGGGGCTGGTGGGAAGCTAAAGTACGAGTATTATTGCAACACTGATGCAGAACTTTTTTATTTCGGCATAAAATAAAAGTATTTCTTTGGACCTCTGAGCCTTGACACCTGTTGCAGAGTTAAAGGTGTCTCCAAATTAATGTCATAACTGGCTGCCATTTTGTTATTAATTTTTATTTGCTTTTGGAGCAGCACTCAGTAGATGACCCCTAAACATGCGAGGCTTTGTGATGCAACTAAAGTAAAGGAGAAATGACAGGAGGTGAAGCTTCACTTTCGGACAACTCTGCTTTTGCAAGTACTTTGTTTGTACCAGTGTTGTAGCGTCTCTGATGTCAAGGAGACGTATTAAATTTTGAAGCCATTTTTTTTTAGTAATTATATTACTTCGCCGGTGCTACCCAACTACTGACGAAGGTGGCCGTTCTGATGTGCCTGTGTGCTTGGATAAAGCTGAAGCTATTACTGTTCAGTGACTAGTGACTATGCTGTCGCCACTGAAACCCATGCGACAACAACTGCCACAAAGGCACACAAATGCACATAAGAGAAAATGCCAGATGTTTTTTCCCATGATTTAGTCTGAAACTGGGTTCAAACCCAAGACTTTTTTTACTTTTGTTTGTTTGTTTGTTTGTTTGTTTGTTCAGAATACTTCAGCCATCGTCACCCTCAAAAAAAGAGCTCTGTTTCCATTAATTGGAAGAAATTATATCCATCAATTGGCAGCTGCTGAGATGATGTCTTGTAATTGCGCTCGTTTTACGGTATTTTCAATTATTACCCCCCAAAAAAAACCTTTGACTCCAAGTTAACGATTTCTTATTCTTTGCAAGTTTCGCCAAGAGTTGGCTTCTCTGATACTACATTTAAAAATTTGGGCCCAAATTACGGCATTCAATATCGAACAAAATTTCAAATTATTTTAATGAAATTTTGTTAGAATTTCGATTCGAATTGAATGCTGTAATTTGCACCTTGGTCTTTATGAAAGCAAATAAATAATTTATTGATTGCAAGTATTTTGTATTCGAAATAAATTACTTTACAATACTGTACTCGTATTTTGTATTTTAAATAATTGAATTGAAAAAGTATTTGTATTTTTAACCGACTGCAAAAAAAGTTGCCGGTTCTCAATTCCACTGAATTTATACCTGTTACCTCAGAACCTGTTATTGGACCGATCTTGAAGATAATTTTCTCATTGGAAAGCTTGTGTTTACTATGTGGTCCCATTTTAAAGGCGAACGGAAGGGGGAATACAGCTTCCCTTGGCTGAACTATTTACTCGGTGGACCGATTTTGATTATTTTTTTTTTTTCATTGAAAAGCTTATGATTCCCGTGTGGTCTTATTTAGTGATGGGCACATCGGGGGAATAGAGCTCCCAATCCTCAGAATTTTTTCAGGCTGGGTTGATTTTGAAGATTATTTTTTCATTGAAAAGATCGTGCTTACAGTCTGAGCCCATTTTAATGGTGACGGATCGGGGGAATACAACTCCCCCAATTAAGTTTAAAGTAAAAATGATTTAAGAAAAAATTTTACCGAGTTACGGCCATTTTCACAATGTCTGATTAAAACTTAATTGAAACTTTAACAGTCGGTTAACTAAAAATATATGTATTTCACAATGTATGATTAACTTTAATTTAACCAAAGAAAATGTGGCGGTTAACAATATAATCGACACCTATGCATAGCTAATTTTAATTGCTAAATAGAAAAAATGTACACATGTAAAAAATGGGAAAACAACACTTATATTTTTTCAATGTTTATAATTTTAAAACTTTGAAACAAAAAAAAAATAAATCTTGCTGTGATATTAGAGGCTCTACAGAAAGCTTTTTAACATGTGTATATCTTGATATTTTTATAGACCAATATTTTACCTTTCTCACTTGTTTTTTTGAATGTTCTATCCTGGAACAATTTGTTGCTTATGAATATTCCGCCATTTCCTTTCAGTATACTTCAATGTTTTTTGTTCACAAACATTAAGATTTTTTTCTATTTTCTGTCATTATAGTATTTTTCGTAAACAACAAACAAACAATATTGCCATACTTTTTAGAGAATTCTTTTGTTAAGCAACTGAAGGATGATGGTGAAACAGAAATCATTAACCGTCGATTAAATAGTGCCTGTTAAGCAAACCGCCAGTTAGTTAATTTTCTGTTAAAAGTAAAATATTTAGACATTGTGAAAATGGCCGTTAAAAAAGGAAGTAAAAATTAAAAAATTGCTACTGAACATCTAGAAGTCGGTGCCTAGTTCGATATTTATATGTATTTGCACATAAGAACGTGCATAAAATGTATTACATATAATAAAGCGAGACATCAATATTGTATATTAAGGCCCTCGGTATGTCAAGGTCTAGTAAATAAGTAAGGCAGTTGAATAACAACGTATAAAAAGCTGGTTTAGCTAGTTTAGTTTCCTTTCTACGTCACTTTAATTTTTTGAATTTCTTCCATGTATTTTGTGTTTTAAATACAAAAATCTTTGCTACAAGCCTTTCCGCAAATAACATCAGAGCATCTTCCTTCATCGGTAATTAATAAAGCTACTAAAAACAGACCTTTAACAAATTAATGCCTCTCCTTGATATCAAAGGCTCTGCAACACTGTTTACGTTCACCACCTGAGATCTTTATCGCTATATCTTTCCTATAGAAGGTTAGAAAGCAAGTCGTAGGCCATTCGGCAATCATTGCGTGACTGTTACCTCTTTTTATAAAAAAAAAATATAAACAACCAAATAAAATCATGGTAATATTTACACATGTAAACAACGGAAAATTTTACTTTTACTTTTGGGTAGGAAATTAATTATAAAAATATATTTCACTGTCAAACTACACATTAAATAACGGTAATATGTGATTAAGTATTAGAAAACGGCAACGCTGGTCAATCTATAAATGTTTTCTTATGAGATTCATTTAGTAATCTCTAACACAAGGCACGCTCAAATCAAAATCACACACGCATACACAACACAAAATGAGTGGACAAAAATATTGTGTGTTACAACGGCAACAATGCAGAAGCAACATATAAAACACACAACAACAGCAATAATGATTCCACCGATAATTTTATAACATAAATTGTGCTTGCAATTTACAACTGGCTCGTTGGTCTAGGGGTATGATTTCCGCTTAGGGTGCGGGAGGTCCCGGGTTCAAATCCCGGACGAGCCCAGGGAAATTTCTGCTTTTTTTCCAATTTATTTTATTATTTTCTTTCGAAATTTAATTGCAATGTTTAACAGGCAATTTTCCATTTATAATGCACTAATAATTTGTCAACGTGCCGTGAAATGTTAATGAAAAAATGATTCAATTTCGTGTGTTCGTTAAGTGCTGGCAAAGCAAGCGGCTAAATAATGAAACAGCGCCAGTTAGTTGGCTGTGTATGAGTTTACGAGTGTATGTGTGTGTGTGCGTGTTCTCATAAGTGAATTAATTATTTTATATCACTGTTGCATAGTGATTTTTTGGCGCCTCATAATGAAAATTACATTTTTGCTGCATATTGAACTACCTACACACACACCGACACACACACACACACACACACCGTCACACACACACCGACACACACACACACACCGACACGATATTACGAACGCTCTGCCGCTTTAGTTCCCAACATCATGTGGAAATACATGAACAGAAAAAGTTTCAGCTTATTATGCATAATTTATTAATTTTTAACGAGTGCCACACATAAAATAAATTTCATTTCACAACATACTAACCCATTCATACACACACACACACACATACACACATACACATAAACACAGAACGAATGAGTAGAGGCAGCCAGCCAACTAACGAAACAACCTTTTGTGGAAACCTTCTTATCCATGAGCTTGAAGTGGTGCACCTTTATATTATATGTGCTCGCTCTTGGGCTTGCAACTTCAACAATTTGAACGTGGTCAAATGTACATACATGTTTATTGCTGGTAGACAGGGAGTCGAGGGCATCTTGTGACATTAAATTACGAGTGTTGTTGATATGCTTGAAGTCGAGTTCAAATATCATATATAAAAAATAATGGGCTGCTTCATTGTTGTGTTTCGTTTAGTTTTTAAAACTGATCTGGATTTAAGGGATTTTTGTGAAATCACTTTCGCCTAAAGAATATTCTGAACATCAAAAGTCTGGCTAAACATTACAATTTCATCACGTTTTCCGAAAAATATTTTCACACACAAATACCGTAGCAGTAACAGTCATTTGTAATTTAAAATGTGAACAATTGTGTTTATTTTTATCTCTTTTATAAGTAGCGGTGGCTTGTAAACATAATCGCTGGCTCGATTGAAGCGTTTCATCGTACGACCCCGATTTCTAGTGTTATTTTATGAGAAACCGAAAATCTTATTATTTTTTAACATTTTTCTTCGAAGCACAAAAACATTTTTTTTTTAACTTTTTTAAAATATTACAACATTAAGATAATATGACTTTTTAGCACAACTCGTGAATACCGCCAGTATTTCTGCAATTTTCTGCAGCTGGTTTCAAGATCCAAACAAGAAATTCCATAAAAATATTTAGCAATAGTTAACATAAGCATACATAATTCATTTTGAGGCCGCATCAGAACTGATGTGAAATATTTTATAGAAAAAATTTTCTATAAAATTTAAAAAATATAAAAATAAAAAATATAAAAAAAATAAAAAAAATATAAAAAATAAAGAAAATTGTATATAAAATTAAATTAACTTACGAATTGATGTATGATTCCCGTTTAGAAATTGTGCTTTTTCCAAAAAAAAAAAAATAAATAAAAATTTATGAATTGCGTTCTGAAAATAATCTATTTTATTGAGTTTACTTACTAAAAAATACTTTTTAAATAACAAACTCATAAAAAATACTATTATTTATGAGTTTATCATAAAGTAATTAAGAATTTTTTTTTTTTTTTTTTTTTTTGTGAGGTAGGGTTGAAAATGCCTTCGCACTTACAGAGACCGTTGTCTTCTGCGTCGAGTGGTGTTGCCACTAAAAAATTCCCTCCTCCTCCTCTGGGTAGATTCCTCCCCGGGACCGCTTTCCGCATTACTTCGGGAAGGCCCAGAGCCACTAAGTAATTAAGAATACATTTCATATATTTTTATTTATTTTTTTTTTGGAAAAAGCGCAATTTTGACAGAAGAATCATAAAAAAATTTTATGTATAATGGTGTAAAATTAATTACACTAATTATTTAAGTTGTAGGTCCTTTTTATATATGTAATGTTTATTTTTATTCGATATTTCGCTACTCCTTTGTGGAGTGTATTGGTTTTTGTTTATAATGAAAAAATATTTTTTTTTTTTTTTTAAATTCACAATTCAGAAAAAGTTCTTCTTAATTTAAAAAGTCGTCAAAAAACTAGAAGAATTGTGAAAAATTTTTTATTATAAAAAATTTTTAAAATACTTAATAATAAAAAATTTCGTTATTGTAAAATATTTAATAATAAATAATTTAGAGTATAATTTTTATAAAAAAAATTTTATGTGAAATTTTTATTAAAAAAAATTTTGTGTACAATTTTTAATAAAAAAAATTTTTTGTAAAATTTTTATTAAAAAAAATTTTTAATGAAAAAAATTTTGTTTATTTTTTTCATAAAAAAATTTTTGTGTAAAACTTTTAATAAAAAAAATTTTCTGTAAAATTTTTAATTAAAAGTTTTGTTGAAAACTTGTTTTAATTTTGTGTGAAATTTTTTATAAAACAAATTTATGTAAAATTTTTTTTTTTTTTAAATTTTGCGAGACATTTTTTAAAACAAATATTTTGTATAAAACTTTCCATAAGAAAAATATATTGGTTTTAAAATTTCTAATTGTGAAATTTAAAAAAAAAAAAAATTTTTTCTGTAAAATAAATAAATAAATACAAACACGATTTTATGTGAAACTTTTCTGTAAAAATTATTTAATAAAAAAATTTTTTATCAATACAGTTTTATAGGAAACAAAAATTAGTTTATAAAATTCCACAGTCGCTCTTCAATTTATTTGGTTTTTTAAAGAAAATAAATACCTCGAGCTTAGAAAATGCTAAATTTCTTAAATATGTGCAACGTACATACGAGGTCCGTCCAAAAGAAAAGGTGAATTTTGTTTTCTTGGATTACAATGGCGTGGTGACTCAATACTACAAAAAAGTTATTCAATGATTGTGTGAAGCAATACGGCTCAGACGATCGGAATTGTGAAAAAAAGAATCATGCACCAGCTCACACATCAATGCTTGTTTCTTATTTTTTTGGTCAAAAACAACAACCTAATCATGCCTCAACCACCATATTCACCAGATTTGGCTGCCTGTGAATTTTTACTTTTCCCAAAACTGAAGAGACTAATGAAAGGACAGCGTTTTGCCACAATTGATGAGATCAAGTCAGAATCGAAGAACGAGCTGATGGTGATACCGAAAAGCTCATTGCAGAAGTGCTTCGAGGATTGGAAGAAGCGCTGCCATAAGTGCATTATAACTGAGGGGGATTTTCTTTGAAGGGGACAAAATGGCTATTGATGAATTAATAAGTACTTTTCAAAAAAATTCAAAATTCAACTTTTTTCTTGAACAGACCTCGTAGGTACGAATATACAGACTATACATGTTCACAATATTTAAAATTTACTTTCCCTTTTCACGGCATGTGTCTAATGAACACATTTGGCAACACTTTCTCTTTGCCCATTTTAAAATACAAAACTGATACTCAAACATTCATTAAATTATGTTACGGACAACGCGTTGCAACACATAATTTGCAGGAAAATTTAATTTTTAAAAATTTTTTATTAACAAACGAGAACATAAAGGCTTGAGCTGTGTGGTTAAATTTTTGCCAGATTGCAGAACAATTGTTGTGTATGTTCGACGTACTGCCAGCCTGGCTGTGTGTGTTCAGTCAACAAGTCAATGTTGGTCGTCGGCCTATTTGCACTTTCGCGAAAAGTAAAGTTTCAATTCTAAAGAGAAATAAGAATTATTGGCTTTTATTAAATTCCAATCTTTTAACATGCTGGGGGGGAACGTAATCAATTTGGCGCCCCATAGAACATTCATAAGCTTTGAAGTACAAATCGGCTTTTGTTTCTATTAGACTGCTGCATTTTCGTTGCTGTAACTGCTGCGGCTAATGCCAATAACGTTGTCGACTGGAGATGAGCGCCGCTAAAGTGATTAACATGATCGTGAGTCCTTCACGTGATGCTTCATAACTTTGAATAAATAATAACTGTAATGAGTGACCCAGCATGGCTGGAATTATGAGGTACATATTTTTATTTCTTTGTACCAGCACTCATGAGATGCCTCCTACGTATGTAATGCATGCAGCGGAACTAGTTGCAAAGGGATAATGTAGAAAAGGGAGGGATTTTCAACTTATGGAAGGACACAATGCAGAGCTTACTTCTTGTACAACTCTGCAGTTGAGTGACAATTTGTAAAGAAGGTTAATTTTATTTATTGTTTTCCTTGGGTGGCATTTTTTTGCTTAAACGCCATCGAAGGAGGGCACTGTTATCGCAGACATAATTAAAAAATGTTTGGTCTAAGCGGGTATTTGAAGCGCAGATTATCTGGTCGCAGAGTTAATACTATAACGACTCAGCTCACAGACCATTAGCATTATTAAGATATGCTATCCCTAAAATACTGACACGTTGATATTAAAAAAAATTTCCGATGGTACTTTACATATTATGAAACAGCTGGTCGATATTCTTAATACATGTAATTGAACAATTTGACAGAAATCTTTAAACTGCAATTTTTATAGGGACTTAGAGCTTTTTCTTTTGATAAATTGAACTTAGCGCTTCTGCTTATCACTAAAAAACAACAACAAAAAACGAGATAACTGTAATTTTTTCTTTGTAAACCATGTATTTTTACTTATTGTACATGCTGCATTAAAATATCAATTTCTAGAAAAAGTGGACTTTGAGCCTTTGGATGTTAAGCCAGCGATATATGACTGCTGCAAAATTTCAGAGTTGCCACTTGCACAAAAAATTATTGACACTAAATTTAAAAAGTGCATTTTTTATCAGACTCCCTCTATTTGAGTTTATAGTACAGCATGAGTTTGTTTTTTTATTTCTTTCTTCTTCCGGCCGTTCGTGAGCGAAAAATATCCACGTTCTCATCTCTAGTGGCAACAGTATTTTTGATAATGTGTGTTTTGATTCTATTTTTTCGGTGAAATATGTACTACGCACACACACACAAGAATGTATATGCACGAGTATGTGTCCGTATATCATTGAACACATTTCACAGTCCATAGTCCAGGTTTAAAAGTAAATCCATTATCAATGGTATGTGCTGTATATGTAGTCTATCCGACTGTGCGACGAGATGTTATTCTAAAGGTATCACTGCCATCCACCACACACCGCCACACATGGCATCATTACATGCATTTGTAGCCGGGCCATGTAGCGAAGAGGTAAACATATTTAACAGTCAGCAGAGTATGATAGTACGAGTTGAAATGTTTGTTAGCTGGTCGCGCTGATGGAGCTTGAATATGCCTGCTGAAATATTCAAACAGGAATAATGGTTTGTTAATGCCTTAAAGCTTTTCTATTAAGCGCTACAAATTGCAAATTTTCGTACTCAATTTTAGTGGCATTTTAATGTTAATACGACTGCCACATAAGTAACTTTATATACAAACAGACGTACTCACACACACACACACAGACACACACAGTCCCACATGCATTATTTAATATTAACTTGCTAAAAGTGTTGCTCAATATTCCCCTCCTCATGCCCTTCGCTAATGTCACACTGTTACTATCTGCAGTGGTTTTAGCCAAACAGTTGCTTTTTGTAGGCTGCTTAGCATCAGCTTATAATGAGGTTAGAATTTGAGGCATTTACAAATGTGAACTTTCAACACAAGTGATTAAGATTGTGTGTCTGAGAAAATAGATTATTTTTTTTTTCATTTTTAAAAGCATTGTTACATACGAATGATTGCGAACACATGGCAGTTGAGTTTAATTGAAAATGTTATTTAACAAAAAAAAAAGAAAAAGTAAAAAAGAAAAAAAACAATTTCAATTGAGAAATGGAGGTATTAAAATTAGCTAATTATTTAAACAGTTCATTAGTTATATTTCGCTATAAATTGCAATGAACACTATGAAACCACACGAGAGAATTGCGCAAAAATTTACTATGAGCATAAGTAACCATTTTTTTTTTATAAAAAAAAAAAACATTTCCGGCCTAAATTATTTAGCTTTTCATACTAAATTCAATTTTAATAAATCCAAAAATTTCTTATGAATTTTTAAACCATTTATATTCTTAGGAAGGCTGCTGCATCTTCTGTCATTCTGGCCGTTATTGAAAGAAGTCTTCATTCAGACAATAAATTATTACATTCAATTACATTTTTTTTATATAAAATTTGTCATTAGAAGTCACCCAAAGATGCCCCTCATTGTATCAATGAAAAATGCTTCGTTATATTTATGAAAAACGCACTTAAATAAGTTTTTTTTTTTTTTTTTTTTTTT
The DNA here is from genome assembly GCA_963924685.1 of Dexiosoma caninum. Taxonomy (NCBI): domain Eukaryota; kingdom Metazoa; phylum Arthropoda; class Insecta; order Diptera; family Tachinidae; genus Dexiosoma; species Dexiosoma caninum. Next base: position 8,994,256 of record OZ004726.1, on the reverse strand, counting down.
ACGACAATACAAACTCTACGAAGCTCTTAAAGCTTGTCTGTAGAAATACCCTGGGTCTAAGCGGGAATCGAACCCGCACCACCATATTGATAAGACTAATGCTCATGCACTAGACTACGGAAATTAAATTTAATAAGTTTAATGAAACATTTACATGCCTAAAATGTAAATATTTCATTGATATAATGATGGTGTTGATCAAAATCCTTTATAATTATTTAAGAGTGATTGATTTTCTTTTTATAAAAATGTTTAATTTTTATTACAAACGAACTGTGTGTTTGACAATGTTGAATCAGAATATGTGATATTAAACGGAGGAAAATGTCATGTATGAAAAATAAAACAACTACACTAATTATTTAAGCAGCAGGTCCTTTGGTTATACTTATGTAATATTTATTTTAATTATTTATGTTTATTTCTTCTTCTGCTGAAGAAGCTACACAAAGGAGTAGCGAAATATATGGTCTATATGCAGCATTTCATATGGTCCTAATGCCAAAATCCGCAGTAGACCTTTAATCAAATTCTTGAAAAAGCGAAGACATTTCACATGTTTAGCAAAATTAAATAGATTTAAATCAAACAATAAAATAATTCTTCTAGTTTTTTCTTTAAAAAACCAAATAAATTGAAAAGTGACTGTAGAATTTTAAAACTTATTTTTGTTTCATATAAAACTGTATCGATAAAAAATTTTTTTACTAAATAATTTTTATAGAAAAAGTTTCACATAAAATCGTGTTTGTATTTATTTATTTATTTTACAGAAAATATTTTTTTTTTAAAAATTTCACAATTACAAATTTTAAAACCAATATATTTTTCTTATAAAAAGTTTTGTACAAAATTTTTGTTTCAAAAAATGTCACACAGAATTTTTTTTATTAAAAATTTTACACAGAATTTTTTTTATTAAAAATTTTACACAAAATTTTTTTTATTAAAAATTTTACACAAAATTTCTCTTATTAAAAATTTTACACAAAATTTCTCTTATTAAAAATTTTACACAAAATTTTTTTTATTAAAAATTTTACACAAAATTTTTTTTATAAAAAATTATACACTAAATTATTTATTATTAAATATTTTACAATAACGAAATTTTTTATTATTAAGTATTTTACAAATTTTTTATAATAAAAAATTTTACACAATTCTTCTAGTTTTTTGACCTCTTTTTATATTAAGAAGAACTTTTTCTGAATTCTAAATTTAAAAAAAAAAAAAAATATTTTTTCATTATAAACAAAAACCAATTTTCCTGAAGTAGCGAAATATCGAATCAAATTAAATATTACATATATTAAAAACAACTACAGCTTAAATAATTAGTGTTTTTTTTTTAATTTTAATTTATTGAGGCTTTGAAATAAAAATTGTTAGTATACATACATTTTTTTTTAAACTTAAAATTTAAAACTTAGGACTAGAATGTAATATCCTAATTAAAATAAATTAAAAAACAGTTACCTACTTACAAAGGTTGATCACATTACTTAAATTTATGTAGTGTTACGCCCTTGCTCCCGGGGCTGAGCAAAATTCGAGAGTAAATCTCCTAAATAAAAATCAACCTGAAATTATATATAAAATTATAAAAAAAAAAAAAAAAAAATAAATAAAAATAAAAAACAAATAATAAAAAATAATAATAATAAAACGTTTAATTAATCTAATAAATAATTAGTGTTATTCTCAAATAATAAAATATTTGTTGTATAAAGAAAATTTTTAAAGGTTTGTTTTGTTTGTATATTTCGTAGTTCTCAAATATTTTTTGGGAGTTCTTGTAAAACACACCAAATGAAATGTGCCTATAGACCAGCTAAACCATACATATAACAAACATTTATAAATACTGCTTTAGCAAATCGTACACCTAAAGTGGAAAAACATCATGCAGCTTAATTTAATTTTATCATAAATTTATTGAAATTAAAAATCGTTTAGACTACGAAAATATTATCATTGACATAATGAACTATGAAAAACTTATGAAGATAAGAGATCTATCATGTATCTAATATCATTGTGCATTGTAATAATGTAAACGTTCATTTTTACAATGAAGAACATTTAATGAAACCGTTTTTTTACATTAATGCAAGATTTATTTTTTTTCCGTTGCATTACAAACAACGTGGCTGTCACGAATTTAACAAAATTTTACATTAAACTATTGAAATGTGATAAATTCAATCAGGTATGTGATGAAAATCGTTTTCGGCGTTAAAACGTTTTGAAATCGACAAATAGTGTGATGAATTTGTATGTGACGATTTGTTGTGACGATTTCATATTCCATCTTGTTTCAATAAAAAAAGACGTTTTTAACATGTGACGCATTTCGATAATGCCAGTTAAAATTCGTTTTCAAATCGTTTAATTTTACTTGAACAAAATGCAAGGAAATATATAAAAAAAAAAAGTAAAAAAATAAATAAAAAATTATTATAAATCCGTCCTTATTTAAACGAAAATATTCAACAAATCTATTTAAATAAATACTAGTTAATATAGAAGTGAAATTTAAAAATTTAAATACCCACATCTCATCTGGCAAATTTAAGGGATCCGATTTATCTCTTAAACGTTTTCGCTATTCATCCTATTATTTTCTTCCAAGAGAATTAGCGAAACCGCAGCAAAATAAAGGCATTTTATAAATAAAACTGATAAAATATGTTGATACAAATTTTTTTTTTTTATTTTGTTTAAATATTTTACAAACATCACTATACACATATGTTTACATATTTTACAGTTGTATTATTAGATTTTATATAGTTGTATTTATAGAAGATATGTGGAAAGGAAACAAATATGGAATATGAAACCGATCGAAATTCATCACACTACTGTCGATTTCAAAAGACGATTTACTTTTTAAATCGATCGATTTCCATCACATACCTGAATATGTTGCTGCATGACAAAGATTTTAATACGACATATATTCATAAGGACGACTGTCATTTTAGGCAATCTCTTTTGCCATAGAACAATATCTTTCTATGGAAATAAAAAAAAAAATTAAAAACTATGAACAATTATTTCGCCCGGCACACAGGCCCAATATTTTTTTTAATTTTACCATGTTCTCAATTTTAAAAACTTAATTTTTTCTAAAGTTTTCTTACTCAATTTGTTTCTTTATAATAAATTTACTGCAAGAAAAAAATTATTTTATATAAATATTTTTTTTGCTATTTCCAGATATGCTGTCAACCACTGCAATCACATATTTATCTTGACTGGTGAGTTAAAATAATTTATTACAACATTTTTTCGATAAATTTCTTGAACAAAAAAAAAAAACAGAAGAAAACAAAAACGAAACGATTGATTATGTATTAGTTTTAATTAACTGTTAAAATATTTTGCGTTATTGCTGACTTTCTTCACCCCTCATCGTTCGCAAAATGATTAAATGAAAATTGCATGTCTTACAAACCACCCATGTCATTATCGTCATCAATGTTTTTGAAGAAACGTGATTTTATTTCTTTATTTTGCTTTAAATTTTTTGTCGCTACTTTGGAGCGAACACACACACACACACACACACACACACACACACACACACACACGTCTCTGCCAAATTTATGCATGTGTTCCGCCAAGTGACATTTTTAACATGAACATGGTACGAGTTGCAAAAATTAAAATGAATACAGCAACAAACATTAAATTACCATTAACAAGTTAATTTAAACAGTTTTTATTTTGCTAAGAGTTCTTTTCTTAAATGTGAACACTTGTTCGCTAGTGACAGTCCGATATTACTCGTAAAAGCCGGCGTTCTTCAGCAGCAGTTGAACTACTTCAATTTCAATGGAACCCATGCAAAGAGTTTTTATTTTTTTTTACACTTTTTTGCTGTGTATCGTGGTGAGTGTTTGACGTTTTTTTTTCGCATCATGCATTACAAAGTTGCATTTTAGTACTCTTGACATTTGCAGTCTTGGCAGCTGTTGCTTTTCCGAATCAGATGCAGCACAGTGTTGTATTTCCCAATAGGCGCTTTATGTTGTGGTAGCACGGTTATTTTTACATGTTAATCTGACTTTAAATTAATTAATTTAGGTGCTTTTCATTTGTGCGACCTCATCCATTCGTATCTCTCTTTGCCAATAATGAAATGGAATATTTTTAAGATCTGTAGTTTTAAAGAATTTTTCACTTGATGCTTTCCCACTTTCTCTCAAATTAATCACCAAAAAAATTTCCAAAATTTTATTCTGATTTATTCATTACTTTTAGGAGCTGTTTAACATTTATTCAAAATGTCGATTTTTTTCTTGGTTCCCCACGCCGGTTGGTTCACTTTTTAGCTTTAAAATTCTCATAAATATTTTGCTCATAAATTCTTTTTTTTTGAAAATACTGCTATAAATTTGCAAAAAACAAAACAAGAATTAATTTAAGAAGTTAATAGAAGAAATTGTTAACATTTAAAATATTTCGTACACAATGAAATATGAGAATCTTTTTCTTTTTGTTAATATAAAATGTGATTTGAGCACTTAAACACGTACGTACCACTAACTACTGTTGGGAAAACCCCAAACTCCCTTTTGTTGGCCTAGTAGTGGTGCAACACGGGCTGCTTCGTTTGCATACGAATACACTTTGATTCATGGAACAACCACTTTCTAACGTATTGCAAGAGCTTTCAAGAAGAAGGATGATAGATACACAGTAAAGGAAATGGATCTGCCAAGACGCCTGGGTATGAGCGTTAGAAGGAAATTAAAGGCAAAGTTGGTATAATAAAATATGTTGATTTATACAATTGAATATTTAAAGGTTTATATTACGGTATGGTTTTTCTTACTTTTATTTTATTTTGTTTTTTTTTTGTCTTGCTTTTTGTGTATGAATTTCCTTGAATTGGAAGAAAGACGATGCTGCAAGAGCTGCAGCCATGTCATCATGTGTTGCAAGATGCAATGAAATACATATGTTTAATAAAATCGTATAATATAATACAGACATTATTTGCATAGTTAAATGGAAAATGTTATAATAGAAACATGTGCTTTTCCACAGTTCATAAGTCGGTTACAAATATACGATATTTTGTACTTCAAGGTGGATGAGATAACAAGTATGGAAAGTTTTCTAAAACGCTTTAGTTTTCTATATACGTATATTGAAAAAAGAATTTAATAATAAAAGAAATTTTTAATACAAAAAGAAATGTTCACATATTTTAAATTCTTTGAAAATTTCTACACATCGAGCCTTTGGTGTAAAACTGTAATAATTCAAAAAATCGTGAACTGAGAAAAATGCATTTGAAGTTTTGAGCCATCTTTTTGCTAGTATTTTCGTTTACTAAAGTTATTTTTTTTTACAAGTTTTTAAATAAAGCGGCATGTTTTGTAATGTTTTCTGTTTGTAAATTGCTTGTCATAAAGGAAATATTTCATTATTGCAAATAAATATTGTTGGAAATAGCTGGAGGCAATAAACACATTTTTTGTAGCTGTAGAATCTGAACAGTTAGAGATAGAACCATAATATTTTTCCCTTTAGATAGATATTTCCCCAAAGATAATTTCTGCATACCCAGCTCAAAAAATTCAAATTTTGAGTTACTACGGTATTGCACCAAAGGCTCGATATGTATATGTATTAAAATATTTTTATTTCATAAACATCAAACTACTTATTCAAAACATATTTAGATCACGTGCAATTTATTGATTGTTCATTTAATTACAATTCTTTACATTTGTGCTTTTAATTGCTCTTGAAGAAAATAATATATTTTTAAGTTTACATTTATGTCACATTTCTTATTGTATTGACAACACTAGATCTCCTTATTGTGGCTTACGATAAGGGAAATTAGCGACTGCTGCAACAGTGACCGCGTAGCCATGTTGGAGTGTTGTCGCCAAAATAATCATTTTCAATGTTTGTATATTTAATAGATTGTAGTTGGTAGCCTGCAGCTTTCTCTGTGTTTAATGTTTAATAATGAGGGTGGCGATGGTCGAAGTAGTCTGCACGTTGACCGGGGTTCAACCCCAGTTTCAGACTCATAAAAACATCTTGCATTTTTTGTGATGTGCATTTGGGTGACTTTGTGTCAGTTGTTGTCGGAAGGTTTCAGTGGCGAAGGCATAGTCAGTGGTCACTGATTAGTAACGGCTTCAGCTGTATGCAACCCAACAGGCACATCAGAGAACCCTTCTTCATCGGTATTGTGTAGCACCGGCAAAGAAAAAAAATAATTACTAAAAATAGCTACCAAAACGAAGCTTCAAAAATTTAATACGTCTCCTTGATATCAGAGACGCTACAACATTTGCTTTAAAAACTAATAACGTGCTGCAAAAAGCAGTGGACCTTCATCTCCTTTCATTTCTTCTACTATCCCTTAAATCTAGTTCGAGCACAATGCACCGCATGTGTAGGGGTCATCTCCTGAGTGCAGCAATCTTAGGACGATTTGGATTCTCGCAAAGTGCATTACACTTTTCGCTTTATTTTTTAAAACAATTTTCACTTTATTTATTGTCTTTGAAAGTGCTGTAGAGTGGCTTTATAGCAAAACAAAAAAGTGCAAATCTTTTAAAAGAAAAAGTCAAGATCGAGCAAGAAATGCAATACACTTTGGGCAGAAAAGAAAACGCCATTAAATTGACTTGTCTCCACTTGGCAGTAAAAAGAATCAATTAAAATATTCTTGCTCTGTTGTAAAAGTGAAGTACTTGAGTATTTCTAGGAACAAAAGGGGTATAGCATTTTCCAACCCTGCACAAAACCACAAGATTGTGCTTCCTTTTTGATATTTTTCATCTGGAAAAAGTGTGAATAAGAATATATTCAAGGAAGTAGGACACGGAACGGAAGTCAAGGAAGTATGAGGTTACATTATATATTATCTACATGAAATCTCTCACTCTCTCTCTCTCTCTCTCTCCCACACACACACTAAGTATTTTTATGCTGCATTTTCACTTTCCTTTTTTCCATTGTTCAAAAAAAAAAAAAACACTGAAGTTGGGTAAACTGTAACCAACCACATTTTGTTTTAACTTGAAAAGGAAAAGAAAGACAATAAATTTTATTTCTGCTTTTCTTTTTTCCTGTTTTTCTGTTTCTTTTTATGTTGCACTTTGTTGTTGCATGCATGCATGTGTTTTACTGTTACGAGTACAATATAAAAGGAACAAACTTTGCCAACACTTTAATTTAATTAAATTACAATTTTCTATGTACACAATAAATTGAAATAAGTGCAACAAGATGCAAGTAAAATTTAGATTTAAAATTTGTTAAAAAGAGGGATTTTATTAACGTAAAGAAATGTGACAATAGAAACATTTGCTTAAACAATATAACAAAATGGAGATAAAGAGAATTTAATTAAAGAGAAAATATTTTGCAAAGGAAAAATTATAAATTTCATTTCATTTGCTTGGTAAGAAGAAAATAAGTAAATACGAGTTACGAACGACGAATAGTTTAGTTGAGATGATTAGCCCCTTCAGAGAGATGATTTGAGTCCGTCAATTCGGTGTGATTCCCGTAGAGCAACCGAGACTGGAGTTCAGGCCAAGCCGGTTCTTTAAACCATCCACGTTCCATTTAAAACCATCCTTGACAGTTTATTCAACACATGGAGTAAACAAATGAAAAGCGAACCAGTATAATTGAAATAAAAGCGAATATTATATTTGCATTCAACCATTCACAGTGATGTTTTTTAAATTTATGTTCAGTACACAATAGTTGTGGTCTATTTCAAAACATAAGCTTTTACATGAACATATTTTGACCGTTATTCTGGCGACTTTATTGATTCGAAAATAAATATTGTGCGTGCAGAGGTGGAAAACATTAAAACGAAGTGTTTACACTACAATTTTACTGTGTTTTCATTTTACATATCGCCATATGTTTAAACCAGTGATGTTCGCCACATACAACATTTGTTGAACAATTTACACAGACAGTTGTTATTCTCTTTTAAAAACTTTCATTCAATCGTCGTTGAGCAAGCGATGAATACACATGCGGATGGTTATTGTCATTTTTTTCAGAAATTTATTAAGCATTGTTGTTGTTTCTTATTGGACGAAGCAAAATAAACACACGCGTTTCAATTAGAATTGAATACGAAAAAAATTAAAATATAATAAAAGTTCACGAAATGAAATGTGAAAGGTATTTTATGGTAAACAATGCTTTTCAAAACATTCAATGCCTTTTATGTTACAAAAGATTAAAAGCGGGTAATGAACACGTTTCAATCAGAGCTAATAATACTTAGATTTGAGGTAAAAGATTTCGATCAAATTAGAAGTCTAGAGTTTTGGAAAAATTTAGATGTTGCGATATGTCCCCAGCTCAAAAAAATGTATTTAAAATATTTATCATTTTTTTCCACTACTTATGCGAACAAATATTTTCAGACATGAAAAACGTTTGTTCCAAGCAGCGAAATAAAATGACCTCGTTGAATTTAAAAAATATTTTACTAATTCGCAATTGCCATGCAAGTATTAACATGTAATGTTTAATTTAAAATTTTCAAATAAGTGTTCTAAAATTATTTATTGAAATTGCTAACTGCTATTTATGGTCCCTGATGCTCTTATCTTTTTCTTAAAATTTTAATTACATTCATTTAATAAGTTGTATATAGCTGGCATTTTCTTTCTTATTTTAAACGTTTGACATTATGTTTGCTGGGCAAATTCTCTCACCAATACATCTTCATTTTATTTTTGAACATCACTGGTTTAAAAAGCTGATTTTTGGAAAAAATCATATTACTAAAATATCAGATACTCTGTCCTCCAATAAAATTGTTATTAATAATTCTTTTTCTTGCAGTTTGTTTTTTTTTCAATCGAAATGTTTTCTGCACTTTGAAAAATTAAAATAAATTAAAATGGGAAACACTAAAAAAAAAAATAAATAAATACCACTGAACACACCACACTGACATGTTTTCAAAAGAATTTCATAACGCATGAGAACACATTTAAAAATAAACTTGTTCTGCTCTAAAACATCTAAAACTTCTTTAGACATGGCAGTGTGAACACCGTATTGAATTGCTGAATTATATTAATTGATTATTTAACATTTATTTATTGAATTTAATTTATTTAAATTAACAAAAAATTTTCAATTAAATTTTATCACCGTTTTTTTCGTTTATTTAACGATTTTAAATTCTCCTTGAGCTTAAAAACTATTTACCGCACACTTTTAACTGATTTTATTACATATTTGTATATAAAAAGTTTGGTAAATAACAACCAACAACAACATATTACAAAAGAAAAAATAAAAACTAACCAGCAAAAATCTTTTTGTAAAATGCCGACCACCAACCGCTGTGAAAATTTGCAATGAGAAAAAAAATGGAACTTAACGACAGTTTGTTTCATATGTCAAGGGTTCCACGTTGTGTCTGTGTCTGTGATTTTTTTTTTTTTTTTTTGTTATATCTTTTATTCCAATTTATATGTAAATTCAATCTTAAATGTTGCTTATCAATTTAAAAGTGAATAAGAAAATAAGGAAGTCTTAAACGTGTGCGAACGTTTGCAGTTGTCTAGCTAACATAACAATATCCTCCTACGTCGGTATTTCGGCAATTAAATGGCAGCGAAGCTTTTATTTTCAAAATAAATCCAGAGAAGCGGCAGTTCTGGATTACAAATTCTCAAAAACACGCAACTGCAGAGAGTTGTGTAATAAGTCCTTTCTCTCCTTTTTATCATTAAACCGCCCATTTCTTCTGTACACTATCCCTGCACTGGCTCTGGGAGGACCTCATGGTCAAGGTGCTGGTCAGGGATACGGCGATCGGTCTTAAATCAGCTAGCGAATAAAAGAGGCCGGCGGATGGACTCTACGCTAACTTGGGGCTCCTATCGGAGGAGCCGGCGAATATGAACTACGGCTCACCAGGTAACCCTACCTATTACTGCGAGCGCGTGTTATACGACGCCGCGTTTTCAGGAGCACGATTTTATGATTTTAGGCCAGACTGTGCTGTAGATGAAGGCGTCTTCGTCCCCCACTACGGGGAGAGAATAAGCTTTAAGCTGCTTAAACGTTGTGGCGCGTTAAAGCGCATAAAGAAAGCAGTGGACTCGATGAGGTACTACGGGATATACTGTGAGTATATTCGTATCTGTACTGACAGCGCGGCTAGCATTAGATTTCTTTAGAATATTTACAAGGCATCCATACTGGTCTGGGAATGGTGAGTTTTTCTCTACGAGTTGGCGAGACATACATTTGTTATCGATGAGGCAACGCTATTGCGGACAGTCTCGCTAAGGATGCAACCTGACTATACCTAACTGACACTGACCTCATAGCAGATGTCCCCATGAGCTACTGCAGGGCATATGTTCGGCTGGACCCACTGGGAATGGCACATAACATTTGGTAGCGGAATACCTCAACCTATAGGCTGACATGGTCTCGCTATGATTTCAGGAGGACTGCTGTCTTTGCGGCAAAGTCTTGGCGAGGAGTAAGCACTCTGGTAACGGAGTTAACAGGGCAGTGCTACATAGGTGTGCCTGCCTGAAGATGGGGTCTGCCTTATAATGAGTTCTGTAGGAGTTGTCACGCAGAGTAGGAGCACCTCCTCTGCCATTTCACGACCTCCTTAGAGGAGAGGAGTGTTCATCTGGGTGCCTCGAAAATATGCAGTCTGGTGTGAGTTTCGGAGTGCGGCCTTAGGGGGATAAATTCGTTTATCCGGTCTACAGAGTTCCTTGACATCCGGCATGGCGGCAACGAGTAGATGGATGTTATGATACCTTGTGGAATAATTCTATGGCAGTCTCAGAAGCTGGCAGGGTATCGCAAAGTGAGGCACTTCGCAAGAAGTGCTGGCTTTAGAACCGAAGATAACTTATTTGGGAAGAAAACCTCTTCTGCATGTTCTAAGCGAAAAATATATTATTCGATAGCACACATTCGATATGCATGATCAATAAAGAATTAAATACTCCCGTCGCGAAAAAGGAAACGTTTGTGCTCCTCTGATTTTTGGCTTTTCGGTTAAAGTGTGTGTGACAGCAACAACTTGTTCAACATGTTGTTTAGACTTTAAAAAATTTTGGCTTTATTTGGCAAATGTTTCTTCATCTAAACCAGTGTGTGTGAGTTTCTTTGTCAATTTCATGTGCAATTTTCATATGTTCTGTGGCCATTTTTATAATTTTTTTTCTTTCTAAACAATAACTTTATTTTGTTTTAAATTGAGTTTATTTTTGTTTTAAATTAACAAACAAACATGGCATATGTGAAAATATTTTATTTAATGAACTTATTGTTTGGATTTTATTGGTGGCCAAACGTTTAACCAACCTGTTGATTTTTCACAGGAAATTAGAAGGGAATTAAATTGGAAAATTATTATAGCGAGTATTTAATTTAAGACAAGCTAGAGTAAGTTTTGTTTAAATATAAAGATTACAAACGACTTCTATTGAATAATTTTTTTAGCAGTTCACCGGTACACTCGATTTACACTATAAATATGTTTCGGAAAAAAATCGTGTAAAGCGAAAGTTGAAATTTTTGTATCAAAAATCGAGGAAATCGAAAATCGGAAGATAATTTCACTACAACATATTTGTGTAAGAAGTTAAAGATTCGGAAAAAGAATCCCATATTTTAATAATTTTATAATCTGAGAATATACTCGTTTTATTGTCTGTATGAGAACATTGTTTTCACACAATGCAAGCCATAGCTTTTTTCCATCTCCTTTGAGGTTAATTGTTTTATTTCAGAGTAGGCAAGTATAAATTATCGATATCACTAACAACTAGTGCACCGTAGGCATGTATGTTGTTGTTGTTGTTGTTTTCGTATGTTGGTTGTGGGTATCAGGAGGCCAATTCCGGCAGTTGTGGTCGAAAATGTTTTCGGTTCGAAAGAATTGTCGATAGTGCCCTTATTTCTAATTATGTCAGTCGATATCTTGAACGAATCGAAATATCTTTTTCAGTGTTGTAAAACATTTAATTGAGATGAAGGAAGGAATGGTAGAAAAAAACCCAAGACCAAAACCCAAAGTTGATAAATTGTGTCCGCTAACAAGGTGGACGCTGTTCATCAGTGTTTGAGCTATTAAAAATCTGCGAAAGTAAAATGGGAAATAAAAAAATTTCCTTTCGTTTAAAAATAGTTCGGCAACATAATACCTGAGGTATTTTACATATTATTTTTTTTTGACTGTAGTTCATTTTTGATCATTTTTACCTAAAATGGTTAAAATTATAGCTTTTTTTTCTTTGGTTTTTTAAAAATGTCTAATTTACATTAATTCTCCTTTTCATTCGACCTTCTAATTTTATTGTATGCAAAAAATTATTTAGCAATGCAGGTCTTATTTTTATAAAATTTTAAATTTTTTGAGTAATTTTTTTTTTCGATATTTCCCGGACACATCAGGGAAAATAATTTTTTTTTTTTAATAAAATTATTTAACAAATTCTTCTAGTTTTTTTTACCTTTTTTTTATATTAATTACACTAATTATTTAAGCTGCAGATCCTTTTTATATATGTAATATTTATTTTTATTCGACATTTCGCTACTCCTTTGTGTAGCTTCTTCAGGAAAATTGGTTTTTGTTTATAATGAAAAAATGTTTTAAAATTCTCAATACAGAAAAAGTTCTTGTCAATGAAAATTCAAAATATTTTTGTTTATAATGAAAAAATATTTTTTTTAAATATTTAACAAACATAAAATTAAAATATTTTATATTATTTGAAAAGAAATTTTTGTTCCTTCAATTATATAAAAGTATTTTGAAAAAAATTAAATATAATTGTTAATATTTCATATGTGTGTAAATTGAGTTATTTTAAATTTTTATGAAAAAGAAAAGAAACATTTTTTGAAAATACTTTTATATAATTGACAGAAGAAACAAAAAATTTTTTTCAAATAATATAAAATATGTATTTTGATTTTATGTTTGTTAAATAATTTTATTCAATTAAAAACAAAAAAAAATATTTTTCCAGATGATGCTACCCAAGGGTTAGCGAAATCTCGACAAAAAAACATTACACAAAAAATTTAAATTTTTATAAAATTAAGACCTGCATTGCTAGATAATTTATTGCATGTTTAATTTACATTTTCTATTTTTATTCTTTTGTTCACAAAAAAAAAAAACATCACTCGATAGCTCTTTTGCTTACAACGAAAAACTCGCAAGGTTGTATTCAAATGATCGGTCGCTATAGACTGCTGTCATCAGAAATTTCGATAGATGTTATTCGATAACTACTGAGAGAATCCTGTCAGAATTAGGCCCCAATAGTTTTCTTGTACTGTACGTGGTAGTTATATACGAATATTAGGTTTGGGGGAATGTAACGTAATAGAGTAGTATGTAGTTCTTTTGCGATAGTGAGAGCAACCGCAACACCACAACAAAATGAGACAACAAAAAATCGTTTTGCAGCTGTAAAGAGAAGCATATCGACCCTTGTGCTAATGTTGTGAGGAAAATAAAAAAAAGGAAAAAAAAAATTTTGTTTTTATAACATACGATAATTTCGTGCACAGGTGTCGATATGTTCTCTTCTCTTCTCATCAAAGATAAAATAAAAAGTGTTGACGATTGCTTGACAATAAAGTGTAGACTTGGAGACTCTTCGTCCCCGGCTTCCTACAGTGATGCTTCAATGACAGTATGTATACATGTGTGTATGTTTAAGAGTTGTGTTAAAATAAACAACTGAAACGATAACGATCGAATATGGTTAAAAATTTGTTAGTGAATCGTTTTTTTTTATATTCATATTTAACGAAATATATTGTATATTTAACGAAACAATTATCGTTAAATTTGCTTAAAATTAAATGGCACTACAGCTTTGTAAGAATTATTTGAAAATTAGTCGAAAATTCTTCTGGATACGCAGTTTTAAAACTGCAAAGCATAATAGCAGCACCCATTTTGTTTACTGTTGCCCTGCTACCAACTATTTTTTGAAACTTTTTTTGGGAATCGTCGTTTAGAAAAACGCATGTCACTGTAAATATGCTGTGCATGTGAAATGTTCTATGAAATATCAAATGCAATAAATTTTGAGTTGAAATCCTGGTCGCCTAAAATAAATAATTGTGGTTTAGCTCAACCGCCATTATTAATTATGCCGTCGCTGGTTAAAACGCTGCAATATAATTTATGAGCAGCCGCACGCAGTGGCCGCAAAAAACCATTCCTTCTTTTTAAGCTACAAAATAAATGAGTTTGATTTTAGAAAATAGCATTTGCAACAAAAATTGAATAATTTATATTGTTCAAAATGAGTTTGTTTGTTTGTTTGTTCGTTTGTTGACATGGCCAAGCAGTTGATGTCCTTGTATGTGCTGCAATGTTTACTTTTGCTTTTTGTTGTTGCATGTTTTCGACTGTCAAAAGTAACAACATCAAACTAAAAACTGGCATGCTGTGTAACAACCAACAATAAAACTAAAATGTTCATGTAACATTTAAAAAGCCACACAAATAAGTAAATAAAAATTCAAACTTGAAACACACACGCACACACACACAAGAATAAAAAGGAATGAGGGAATGCAGTATGTATTCCTATAAATTGTTATTAGTTGTAAAAACCTTATTTTTTCGTTGTAAAAGAGTAGTTGGAATTGTTGCTGCCACTGCTTTAGAAACATGTAAAAATTGTAATGACTTTATTGCGGCCACCATCATGCAAAATTTCAAGAGGGCCAGGCACAGTGGCACAAAGCTTTCTGCTTCACAGACTGACTGGCCCAAGAGAGACGAAAGAACAGCCATCAAACTAAGAGACGCTAACGTCATCAACAACAATGGCTGGGCTTATTGTCACCAAATACTAAAAATGCTGTTGCCACTACGTTTCTTTGCCGTTGTTTAATTTTTTTTATTTTTTTTTTTATTGTTGTATTTTTTGTAGCTGTCTGTTCGTTCGTCTGTCTGTCTGTCTGTTTAATTTGCTTGCTAATACAATCAGCAACATATTCAGAGTCTGTATGGCCAAGACCAAGACCCACTCTAACAGCAGTCGGCCATTTATTTCATTCCATTGCAGGCATCACAGTGGCAGTTTGTTTGAAAGTTTGTGTTGCGTTGTTGCCATTCTTGTTGGCAATTTTCAAAATATCATTAGTATTGTGTCTAAATAATAAAAGAAAGAATAAACAATTTTTGGTATTTTCTTGCTTTTGCCGCTTTTATTACTGTTATTGCTCAGAATATCACAACAACAACAACAACAAAAAATAAATAAAAATTATAAGAAAAACAGCAACACACACCACTTTGGCTAGAAATAATTTTCTTATACGTTTTTGTTTTTTTTTTTTTTTTGTGTAAAAGTAATGAATGCACTACAATGCAATTTGCATAAAATCAACATTGTTGGAATTTTAACTTTGACTGCTGGCTGGGTACGAATTTTTATGCTGAATAATCCGTCCGTTCTTCTCCGACAATTCAATACTGTCAGTAACAGCAATTACAATAACGGCAACAAAAAACTTTGTCAGCAACATGCTTTAGTACATAAAAAGTTATTAAATAAATCTATTAAAACGAGCAATTGCTGCAAAAGAAAAAATAAAAAAATAAAATTCAATTTTGTCTTTGAATGAATTGAAACAATTTTAGTTTTTGATGTTCTTTCAATCTAACATTGCATATTGTTAAATGTTTTTGCACAATGGGTCTTAAAGTGATTATTATATGAAATTTATCCAATGAAAGAAGTATAAATGATTGTACAGTAAACTCTGGCTCATGCCACCTAAAAAAACCAAACAAAGCCAGCTCACTTTGGCGAGGTTGTTCATATTTGCTAATTTTATGTAATTTTCTTTTAAAATAAAAGCGTTTTCACTTAACAACAAAATTAAATTAAATTAGAAATTAGAAAAACATCAATTTATTTCGGCAATACATTTTTTTTTTCATCATGGATCAGCACTTAAGAGGTGACTTCTACACATGCGATTCATTGTCCCGGAACTAAAGGAAAAGGATAGTAAGAGAGATGACGGATGGTGAAGCTTTACTAATATAAAGGGTGGTTAAATTTTTTTGACTGATAGCTGAAGACAATTGAAAAAGCAAATCCGTAAAAAAAACACGTAATTAAATTTATTAATTAATTAAATTAATTTTTTTTAAAGATTTGCTCAAGTTCATATTCTAGACTAGAACAATGGGAAGAAGGAAGTGTTCACTTTTTGTGGTGTACATGTTATCGCGAGTGCACTGTATTTAGAATTAGTGCTTTTTATATCAACTATAATTATTACAAATTAATTAATTACTATTTAGTCGCGTTCAATATCATAGTTGATTTATCACAATAATGTGAAAATAACTTTTTATTAGAATAAAGGATAAACGAACAATTGATCTCCAATATCTGTTGAGTAGAATACGTATATGGGCATTTCCCCAGAAAAAACCACTGCGACCAAAAATAATAAAGGTTTATGGAAAACAATTCTTTGATATGTTTTTTGGGAAGAAAACGCGTAAAATTTTATTAAACTGAAAATTCCAAAAATTTATCTAAAATGCCACGATGACAAAACGTACTGCAATATTCTGTTAGCAATTCGGGCATCTTTTAAATCTTATTCTCTATTGGCTCTTATAAATCTCGTCCTTAAAAAGTAATTATTGCTGAATATTGTAAAATATTTGTTACAATATTAATAGACTTGAAAAAAAATTCAGAAAAGAGTAAATAAATAAAGATCTGGAAAAGAGTTTTTTTTTTTTTGATAATTTAATGTCACATTCGTGACCGCAAAATATCATTTATTCGCATAACTTCACCATTCCAGACAGTAAGTGTTAGAAAATGTTTATATAAATGAAGTTTATGGTGCCAAATTTAATGAAAACAAAAAACTTCGAGACTCGCGAACAGTTAAGTTTTTATAAAATCTAATAGTTTGTCACGTGAGCTCACTTGGTATAGGAGAGTAAGCAATACTTATTGGATAGTGAAATATTCATAGTTCTGATCATATGCGCTTTATTTAAATTGACTCTTTAGATAAGATAAGATTAACGAAAAGACACGTAGCGTAAAGCGAAAAATTAGAATTAGACCCAATTATGTAGTTCAGAAATAAGCCGTCGAAAGAAAAAACATTGAGTTAATTTATCCTCTAATTATACAATCAACACACTAATTTTTCAGCGGGCAGCATCAAGTTTGAGAAATTAACAAAACCCACAATAGCAGAGTTGTGTTTGAAATTACCCCCTCCGCTATCACTTTATTTGTGTGGATCATCCATTTTAAAAAAAGAAACTAACACATACAATGTGTACTATTGTTGGCGGACATCTTAATAATCTGAATGTTACTGCTTCTCTCAGTTCGCTGACAATCCATAATTGAGCCATTAAATAGCGACATTTAACTCGTCTTGCTCGCCACTGTGCCTTTGTTTAAAATCAATTTCTATTCATAGTTGGTTTTTTGCTTGTTTCATTAAAAAATATTAAATTAAATTGTGTCATTTTCTATAACTTTTCTTCATTTATTGTGGAGCGTTGCCGGTTGCCTGTTAAAATATTTAACATGCTGAACTTTGTGGCATTTATTAATTGCTTTTTAATATTCCAAGTTGTACAATAATAAATTAAACAAAAAAAAAAAAAAATGAAAAAATAAGCAACACCGACAGAATTACAAAAACGATTGAAAGTGAACAATAGAAAATCATGAGTCGCTTTATCTGGTCGAATGATTCAACAAAAACTAAAGAATATGGCAAATCTAAGGAAAAACACTGCTGAAACGTACAGTTTTCATATGGACAATTGGAGGACAGTGGGAGGCCACTTTCCAGCAAATATTAGATGTGTTTTTTTTTTACTTTTTGGGGAACGTTCGGTAAAATGAGATTAAACTACGAGTATAATTTATCTCAATAAGAGATTAAAACGTACAAAAGCACGGGAGCGCAAACAAAGCACAGCATTTATCACAAAATGCAAACGTATAATATAAAATACATGGGGAAAAAATGTCGGAATCTTGTTCGTCTGAACTCCACAAAACGATTTCGCCTTTCGATATATTTTTTTTTATCTGGGACCAGCACTCAGGAGATGACTCCTACACATGCGAAGCATTGTGCTGGAACTGATAGGAAAGGGATAGTAGGAGAAATGACAGGAGGTGAAGCTTAATTAATTATTTTTGCAGCTCTGCTTTCGCACGTTCTTTGTTTATACTCGTAGCAGTGCTGAAGCTTCGGTTTAGTAGCCATTTTTTTTTTATTATTATTTTACTTCGCCGGTGCTACACAATACCGACGAAGGAGGGCGTTCTGCTGCGATTGTGGATTGCTATCAGCTGAAGCCGGTATTGTTCAGTGACCAGTGACTATGCCTTCGCCACTGAAACCTTCCGACAACAACTGACACACAAAGGCACACTAATGCACATCAGAAAAATGCGAGATGTTTATTTTTATTTTAAAATTTTTAGTCTGAAACTGGGGTTGAACCCAGGTCTGTTTTTGGATTCGTAGTCAACGTGCAGACTACCATCCATCGTGCCATCGCCACCCTCTTTCCACTTTGGAAAAAGTTATTCAATCCTCCTTAAATGACACCAGCTTTAAGTTTTCTTACTATAATTTTTTTTATTTAGCCATTAGTTTTAGAGTTATGGACGAAAAAGTGAAAAAATAAATTTTTTTTTTTGCTCGATCGGGGTGATGACAAACTGGGGCCTTCGATCTTTGCAGGCTATGCAAAGAACAGGAGTTGACGATGAAGCATGTCTTCTGTCACTGCCCCGGTTTGCAACGCGGCAGGCTAAGCTGGCTGGTCATAAAGATTCCTGATGTGACTGAGGGATATCGTGGGGCGTGACGTCGGTGATATCAGGGGCTTCAGTGTGGGCATAGTCTGAGGTCAGGATCTATTTTCATCATCTCTTTTCTATTCTTATCTTTACTTCTCTCCACTTCTTTTTGTTTTTTTTTTTCTTGAGTATATTCACAATGGACTTTATGAGTCTCCAGTAGGAGGTGATCCGGCGATGGGGCACCACTCTGCCTCAGCTTACTTTACCTTCATTTGCATGCCCTCAAAATTACAAATTGCTTAGCACACTGCAATCTTGTAATGTGTGATCCATTTCGAGGTTCCCTACTTTTTTAAAGAAAAAAACACAGAAAATTCAAATTTAATGGAGAATGTTCATTATCATTTGAAAGAACATTCTTTGGCATTTATTTTTTGAAGATTATGTCTTTAAAAGGTTGGCCGTTGCTACGTCGCAGATGGTCCATCCGTTGAGTCCAATTTTTGATGACTCGTTCGAGCATTTCGAAGCGGGTTTGTCCGCATAAACTTCAGACTTTACATATCCCCACAGGAAAAAGTCTAACGGTGTGATATCACACGATCTTGGTGGCCCACCGACCGGCCCAAAACGTGAAATTATGTGCTCACCGAAATGTTCTCCATTGTAAATCCATTGATTGATGCGATGTGTGGGAAGTGGCTCCGTCTTGCTGTAACCAAATGTCGCCGAGATCATGAGCTTCAATTTCAGGCATCAAATAGTCGGTTATCATGACACGATAACGGTCGCCATTGACGGTTACGTTCGCACCGGCATAATTTTTAAAGAAATATGGACCGATGATTCCACCGGCCCACAAACCACACCAAACCAGTCGAACATTATCCAATAATGAATGCTGGGTCTCAAAAAGGGTGATTGTGTTGCGAATAGTACGCTCAGTAGGCCGATTATATTGACCATAAGTTGACCGAAGTGCACGAAACACATTCCTCACAGAACGTGAATTTTCGTAATAAAGTTGAACGATTTGTAAACGTTGTTCAGGCGTAAGTCTTTCCATTATGAAATGCCAAACAATACTAAACAAAAAGAACATGACAGAATGACACGACTCACACGTGATCTGTCAAAAAGAGGCTATTGAAAAAAGCATCTCTACTCGAATCACCCATTATATGTGACGTTCTCACTCTATTGGCACTCAATTAAATCTCTGTTGTGGAATTGAAAGAAATTGTACCGTTTAAAAGGTCTTGGCAAATTCTATTGAACTTTTTGAGTCATATCGAGTGCAGTGAATTTTCTGCCATTCTGCAGTGAATTTTCAAATTCCAATTAATTCTTCTATGATTTCATTTGCTATTGAACCAATTTACAATTCCAACATTAAATAAAATTGCCCTTATTTCCTTAGAACTCTGAACCACTTAAAAAGTATTTTATTATTATTTGCTTGTTTTTGTTTTTGTTTTTTCCTGTTTTTTTTTTTTTTTGTTCAAGAGTTCTTTCTGTTCATTAGTTTTTATTTTCCGCCGTTCTGCATGATGCCACCATATGTTGGTTGCTGCAGCTCCTTGTTGCTGCTGATGCTATTACTGCTTTTGTTGTTGGTTTTTTGTTTTTTTATATAGAACTCGAAAGAAATATTGCAAACACTTCTATCTTAATAAAGATACAAACTTGCAACAATGTGTGTTGCAAAAATAAAAAAAAAATAAAAAAAAACCTTCTGAAAAGTAAACACAACTGGCAAGTCATCACAAATAGCAGCTGAAACAAGTACCATCTAACGATTGGCTGGATAATGAGGATGGTTTGTTGCTTCTGCATGCATTGAAAGGAGCCAAGAACCAATTACTTCCTCTCTGCTAATGATTTTCAATATATCAATTTGTTAAAAGAACTTCTTCATCATACTGCGAAGGCAACCAAGTTATAAAACTTTTTGTATTAAACAAGTTTCTTTGTTTGCCACCGTAATCAACCAAGTAAGAAAGCAAAAGAAAGGAAAGAAAACAAAACAAAAAGAAAAACAAAAATAAGACAGCAGGAAGTAGTGGGTAAGAGAAAGTTTCTGCCAGCCAATAGTTCTAAAAGAATTTTTCATTTTATTTTTATTTTTATTATGCCGAAAGTGCAACAACGTTTTAAGCATTCAACGGCAAACAGATAAGCAGTCGAACTTACGCAATTACCGACCAGCGCCATAAATTTAATTCAATTAGTTCATGCAGTCTAAGCAGCATGAGTTGCTGCCCGTTCAATACTTTCACTTTCTTTGCTGTTTGCTGCTGTTTGCTGCTGTTTGCTGCTGCTGCTAAAACTCCTGTATGCATGTGGTAGCAGATTAACGTTGTATTTTTCTTGACATTTAATTTCTACTCAATATCCTTTAATTCGAGCATTTCCTTTATAAAATTAATGCAGTGTAAACGTTTTGCAAGAATTAAAAAAAAGCAAATAAACGTCGCTTTGTCTATTTGCATGTTGACGGTGCAATGAAGTGTAAATTTGATATAAAATGTGTGACTGATAGTGCTGAAGTACTATTCGCAACTCAAATATCAATGTTATTAAAATTTTCCTTAAGCCATTTACTTAACATTTCTACGTTTTCGATGAGTTACTTTCATTGAAAGCAGATTTCTATAAGATAAATTCGATAAGTTTCTAATTGCCGCAAAGCAGATTAAATTCAAATGCGAGCAAGGCAATAATGCGAATACAGTAGACACTGGCTAAACATAAACAGCCGTATTAATAAAAAAAAATTCTTAAATAAGGTTTAAAATATATATTAGTTAAAACGCTTTTTAATCCGAAAACACGTCTTTAAAAAATTCATATTAATAATCAGTATTTTAACTAACATGCCAGTTTTAAGGTTTTTCAAAAATGAGGAATGCAAAACTGTGATTATTAATTCACGCAGTAATCGTATCTAAATAGTTTTATTGTCGTGTTTAATAAGAATATTGTTGTTTATAGAATAAAAAATTTATGATAAGTTGTATATTAATCAAAAAACTAACAACACTAAAAAAAGATCGCTTGGTAAGATTTCAAATTTAGTGACTTATTTAATTGCAGTTAAACGAGTATTTGAATAACGAGTTTCATACTATTTGTTTTGATTGTGTACACATCACTACCAATAATACCAGGGAAGTTTCTTATTTCTCTAAACTGTTTTGCTAGTTTCACCACTTCTTCAATAGATGTTGGCATTCTTATCAAATTTTTGCCAAGTTTGGCAAGAGCACGAGCTACTTTTTTACAAATCAAGCTCACACTTGGCTGTGACAGACCATAAAGATCTCCAGCATCATCCTGAAACTAAAATCATGGTTTTGTGTCATTATTAACATTACTATCACTGAATGCAAACATATATACTTCTCTTCGTCCCCAGCATCGTAAAGCTACTAGAACCTGTAGTTCAGGAGACGTTCCGCAACCTCTACGCTCTACCACCAAATTTACAATTTTTCTGAGCGTTTGTTTATTAAAGCGGTACATCTGCTTAAATTGTTTTTTTTTTTTTTTTTTTTTTTTTTTTATCTTGGACCAGTGCTCAGGGGCTATCCCCTACATATGCAATGCATTGCACTGGAACTAGAGAGAAGGATAGGGAAGAAACAGACAGGTGGTGAAAGTGGTAGAAAGATAGAGCTTAATTCTTGCACAACTTTGCAGTTGCGTGTAAATTGTGTAAATTAATAATAGAACGTATTGATGAAATTTCAAAAAATCGTCAAAAGAAAAATTCCAAACCAAGAAGCGATCCGTTTTCTATTCCGGACATATTGGGGGTGCTGATGGCGAGTAGTCAGCGTGTTGGCTCTGCAACCAGAAATACCCAGGTTCGAATCCCAGCCGGTTCAAATCAGAAAAAAGTTTTTTCTGAGTTTTCTGTGCTACAGCACTCTCCTTCGTCGGTATTTGAGCAATAAAACGTCGGCGAAGTAAAATAATAAATAAAATGGCTCAATTAGCTTTAAAAAAAAATAATGCGTCAAAAAACATCAGAGACGCCGCCCCTGAGCACTGGTCCAAGAAAAAAAAAAAAAAAAAAAAAATGTAAACAAAAACCATATGCTATAACAGTGCAGCCAATATTGAAAATTAAAAGATTGTTAGGGTTACCATTCTTTGGTTATACTAAGAATGTTAGTTAAACAATACACTGTGAATCTAAAGTATTAGTTAAACAATACTTATAATTTTAACTAATGACTGTAAATTTGGGCCTTAAGGGAAAACAATTTAGAACACTTGGTTTTGTTTGTAACGAGGATTGGTTTGAGAATAGAACTGA
The DNA here is from genome assembly GCA_963924685.1 of Dexiosoma caninum. Lineage (NCBI taxonomy): Eukaryota > Metazoa > Arthropoda > Insecta > Diptera > Tachinidae > Dexiosoma > Dexiosoma caninum. Next base: position 8,971,063 of record OZ004726.1, on the reverse strand, counting down.
TATTAACATATCGACCCCTGTGCGCAAATTTATCGTATGTTACACTTTTTTCGAAATCGGCTTTTTTATGCAAATTTGTTTTAAATCCATTAATTCATCTCTCGATCAAATATTATAGCGATAGTTGTTATAGTTATGAAGATAAGACTATGTACATTTTATCGTATGTAAAAGCTAATGCTGTCAGGAAAATAAAAAAAAAATAAATAAAAACGCTCTCCTGTAAAATTTACTTTTTGTAACATACGATAATTTCGCGCACAGGGGTCGATATCATGGCACTGTAAATGGACACTGTCTTTGGGAAAAGAATTCGCATTGCCAATAAACGAAAGGAACCTTTCGCCAAATTGCCTAAACGACGATTCATTCGTTCAACAATAGTCGTTAAATGAATGCTCTCGTCAAACAATCTTCCAAATGCCACATTTTCATTGCTCAAGAAACATCAGAAAAATTATTGATGACTAAAACAGGGTTTGAACCCAAGACTTTCGCGCTGTAAAGTCAATGCCCTAATTACTTCTACCATCAGCACCGCAACCAGTGAATTTTATTAAAAAAAAAAAACTTTGGCGCACGGAGAGTTTTTAAAAAGTGTCCTCAGAAAATTAGGACTATTGAACTCCGTTCATTTTTTTTTTTTTTTTTTTTAAGAAGCCTCAGCATTTTCGCATTTAATTTATCCTTTAAAAAACATGGTTTTTAAAACATTTGAAACTCACTTTTGTTTTTTCAGGCTTGCCGACTAATTTTATTTTCCATTTATTAAGTCCGTACAAAAAGTAGTAAATTTTTTTTTAACTTTTGCTTTGTTTACCAGGAAATTGTTTGTTTATTTTTTATTACGCGCCATGTTTTCTCAACAACATCATTTTCCTTTTTGTCCTTTAAAAGCAACTTTCAGTTCCGTTTATTTTGAAAGCAGTGGAAGAGCGTCGTCATGTTCGTATTTTCAAATAAAAATACACATCCAAAGAAAACAAAACTCAAACGGGAATGTCCCAGAGTGTGTGGCAAATTCAGTGCGTTCAGTTGTGCTGAGTTGAGTAATTTTTGTTGGTGTAGTTTCATGTATGCAGCAGGATTAACTGGGATATTGCATCACCTGAAGCCATAAGGACGAGTTGCAATGTTTGTGTTTGTTTTTAAAGTGTATTTACAAAATCCTTTCACTTTAGTAGGTGACTGTTGAGACAACTTCCTACCGTTCGTTGCTCCCTCCTTTAGCGACAAGTTAAAATTAAAATTGTGTTTTTCTAAGGAAAACTTTTCTATTTAATTTTCATTTTACGCTAGAAAGTTATTAAATATCTCGCTTAGTCGTGCGGCTTTGCTGTTGCTTTTTGCAAAAACAAAACTCAAATGAAATTGAAGACAAGAAAGACCCACCACCAGACGTCACCACCCATTCATAATGTAGCTGGTGCCACAAATGCATCCATCTGTGTTGCACATTTTAACAAACTGTTTTTATAATGAAGATGTTTATGACTTCATTTAATTCTGCCATTTACAGCAAAATTGTATAATTTGTTGCATTATAAGGATGGAAGAATGATACCAAAAAATTTATATCTGTTGATGTGTTAAATTTTTCTATCGCATGCTGTAGTGTCATTTGCTTGACGAATGTAGTGGCGCAATTAAAAGTGGAAGAGAAAGCGAAAAAGCAAAAAGTGTAACGTTTCATTAAGTTTTTAAATTATTAGGAAATTCGTTCAAATGTTGTTTCTTTTAAACGAAAAACGTGCTGGGATTTCTTGCTGCAACATTTCTTTCGTAATTTTTCCACTTTCAATATTCAGTATTATTGAGACTTAAACTACAAATTAAGTGACTTTTGAAAAAAAACATCCGAATTCAGACATACCGGAACAAAATTATTACTGCTCCACGAATACTGTACAACGATGCTCAATATAAAACTCACTTTAAAGATATAGACAGTGATAGTTTCTATGTCAACAATGGTGCAGGCCAAGTATGTGAACTTTTCTTAGTTGTACTCGATATGCTAATGCTGACGATAACCTGTGAGCTTTTGATGGCATGCAGTGGCACCTCAATCAACGCCTATATGACCTCAACTATGCATATGATCTGTGTCTGATGTCGCATACTAAAGGATGCTCCGTTACCGAAACGCACGATATTAATTGTAAATAAAGCAAAACGTTTTCAGAGAATTATCTGCATATTATATATTATGATTATGAAGAATCTATGATAATTATATGGGAAATAAAATATCGGCTAAATGCTCGCCACGTCGTCGGTGGCATATCTGTATGCGATGGCCGATATTTTCACTGACTCTGAGGCATAATTCAGGTTCAATGTTGTAAATGAGCCGAATTATCTTTATCCTTTAGCTCTTGAATTGCTCTTGGCTTATTGACGTACATTTTTTCTTTTAAATATCCCCAAAGAAAGAAGTCCAACGGTGTCAAATCGTGATGGCCAATTAATATCGCCACGACGTGAGATAACACGGCCATTGAATTTCTCGCGCAAAAGATCCATTGTTTCGTTGGCTATGTGGCAAGTGGCACGATCCTGTTGGATGGTCCAGGTCAATATCCTCAATTTCTGGCCATAAGAAGTTCGTTATCAACTCGCGATAGCGAACACCATTCTTGTTAATTGCTTGGGCGTCCTCAATGGCGAAGAAGTATGGCAGGATGAGACTGCCTTCTCATAAACCGCATCAAACAGTCAATCTTTATCGATGCATCGGCTTTTCAATAATCACTCTCGGATTCTCAGTTGTCCAAGTGAGAAAATTCTGCTTTTTATTGAATCCACAGAGGAGAAAGTGTGCCTCGGCGCTGAAGAGGATTTTTTTTTTGTAAATTCACCATTCACTTCTGTCTGTTGATCCAACCATTCAACGTATTGACCACGCTTGAAATTGTCAGTAGGATTAAGCTCTTGAGTCATTTCAACCTTGTAAGCGGGTAAATTCGACTATTGATTCAAAATTCGCATTAGCGATGTTCGTAAGAAATTCAATTGTTGCCACACTATCCCAACGAAGAACGAAAAAAAAACTGGGGGAGCATGCACAGATGTTTTCACATTTCCCACAGATCCGGTATGCTGAAATTTGCTCATAATTCTGGAGACATTTGGTCGATTTTGCTGACCAAAAAAATCACGTTGTGCACGAAATGAATTTTTGATTTGAACGCCCATTTTCGTCGAAGGCTTCAACAATCTGAACGCGTTGCTAAATTGTGTATCTCTCCAGGGTTGAATTTGTCAAACGCTGAAACAAAGAGATGTAAAATTAAGTTGGGTATAAAACTTGCCGTCAAAGTGTGACTTACAATTAATATCGTGCATTATAGATCGAAAACCCTTTGGAACAGTCTAAATTCATGCAAGTCGTCTCTCAGTTGGTGCGCAAAACCAAAAATTATCAGAATATCCACCAGTAATTCTACATCAATTACTGTAAATGACAGTTCAGATGGTAGTGCTGATCCTAAAGAAGAGAAACAATAAAGCTCGTCACGCATGCAGCTCTCTAGCAGTGTTGTCATTCTTTTATTTTGGCTTCCTCGCCAAATGCCCTGTAATATATCGCCAAAATACCACAAATATCGCCTAAATATAAATTACAATTAGTGTATGTATGTCTGACATCAAGATTTGCTTTACGAATACCAACATTCATTAGGGACAGCTAAATGAGATGGCGATATATTCAAATCTTTGAGTTTAGCTCGGTATGGAGACATGGGGTTGTTCTGGGAAGAGATATAGCGGAGAAACTGACCTAAGAAGAGGAAGGACAGTCATCATTTAGTAAGAATTTTAAATAAAATTAAGGGTTTGCAAGATACAGAAAATCTCTTCAGGATTGTGCAAACTTGATGGTTCAATGAACTTGGCAACATTGTAATCTCAGATGATACACCATTCTGGGAGGTTCTAACATGCCATTCTCATGTAGGTTTATGTATTCAGGGAGTACTATTTACGGGCATTCAATTTAAATCTTCCCAAGGAAAGAACTCTGCGGGTATTTCATTCCACATACGTGCTGTTCGGCAAAAATAAACGAATTTTCCCTGTAATGCGTAGTGAGAGTCGCTGCCGAGTCGACTACAAATGAATGCGCTCCCAATAACGAAGGCGGGGTTTCAGAGAAAAGTTCACTCATTTCATTAGAAGACATCCCATTGTAGTAACGATAGAACAACGAAACGTACAACAGCATCAAAAATAGGACCTGCGAAGGAGGTTAGTCGGCAATTTATGCCTCCCTGAAACTATTTAATTGCTTGTGATGAGATGTATCTGAGTATAGGGTATAGGGCTGTGCATATAAAATTTCCAGAAATCGGAGCACAAGGGCAGCAGGCACATTTAATATCAATCCGTGAACGTGAACGAAAGTCACGTTCAGCAGATAGTATATGTTACAAAATACAAATCATAAAAAGAGATTGGGAAACGGAAAATTAGTTTTGTTACTTATTAACTCTTTACAACTTCTAACTTCAGCTCATTTCCTCAAGTATGTGAATCATTCTTTTTTTTTCATTTGCATTCATATCATGCCAAATTTAAATAATATTTAATTAGAATTTCATACTACTGGTTCTGCAGGACCTCACACAATGTTTTATGTGATGTTTTTCAAATCTGAATTATGGTTTTTGTTTTTTCGTAACATGTCTTTGTATCCCATCTTTTGCTTGTCAGAATCTTTCATCAGTTTGTTAATTAGTTTTATTTTTTTTTTTTTTTTTATTTCTTCAAGTCTCTTTTTTATATTTTTACCTCAAATGATGTTCACTTTTTTTTTGTAATAGTTTTGCATGTCAATTGCTGGGCTCTTTTAAATATTCTGTCTTTATTAGTTTGTCAAGTCGATTGGATAGAAGGAAGGAAGGACGGACGGACGGATGGTCGGGAATGATGCCAAAAATGTTGCTGCCGATGTTCTCATGATGATGCTGATTTAATTTAGACATGTTTGAATAAAAGAAGACGAAGAAGGAAGAACAAGTGTTTTTTTTATATTCTTCTTGTCTTTAGTTGATGTTTCTTTAATGATTTCTGAAAGTAGTTGTCATCACTGGGTTAATGTGCTGGTTGCTTTTTTTGCGAATATTTTTCGCCAGCGCTTCATAACGATTCGCAATGCTGCTGTAGTTTTATTGTTTTTTATCAAGTTTTTGTTTAATTGAAATAATATTTTGGACTCTGTATCCTGCAGTCGGACTTCTATTTCTTAACAAAAACAGAAAAAAAAAAAAAACAAAGAATTTAAAGGAGTTGTAAATTTTCAGTGAAAAAATAAATGCTCTGAAAGCATAACAAAATTTAAATCAGTTCACAAGAGCTTAAACGTAGAACTTTAATTAAATTTAAATTACTAGCACAAATTTTTCAATATCTGCAACATTTTAAATTAAAGTCAATAAAATTAACTGCAATTTAAAAATCTGTTTTCCTAACTACGTTTTTATTACTTCGATTTTGTTTGTGTTTCGCTTTTCGATTTCACGTGTGAGTGAATTGTTTTTCATTTTTTGTCGCTGTTGCATGTTACTTTACTCTTCCACATATATATTTTTTTTTTATAAAATTCGTTGTTTCTTTTTTTTGCTTTGTACATATAAATTGTAGTTTTACTGTAGCGAAAGGTAAAAAAAAAGGAACAATAAATGCTTTGTGTCCAGTTGGCAGTTAAATGTTGACTTTTGTAAAACAATATGGAAATTAAAGTGAATGGGAATTGTGAGAGATGTTAGACCACTGGGTTCTCGTATGCGATGTTCACGGTGTGAAACAGTTCTTATCTAAACGAATAATCAATTTAGGGCATACAATTCTTATGCCAAGGTGTTTAAAGCAGCCGAAAAATTCAAGTTGTAGGTCTACGACTTATTGAAGTAAAATTTGTTGGAAACTACATCTTTCTGAAATCGATTCTACCCCTCTGTTAGGTTTTGGGTTGGCATCACTGCTCAGGCATAAAATGTGTGAAACCAGGCGGCCATTCATCCAATAACTGTACATTCAGGGGTTGCACAAAATGCGATAAGAAACATAATTCGTTGGTGAATCTTGATATAAAAAAAAAAAACCACTCAGCAACAAGTGCAAGTGACGCTCCAGTTAAGGCATTAACTGCAGCCGCAATATTTACAAAAAAATAAGGACCCGTATCATATATTACTGGGACGGAATTGGATGGGCATAGTAGTTCCCATACTAAGACGAGGTACATTTCTGTATATCTAGCGAATGGAAATCATAAAAGTATTCGAAATATCCAATCCGAAATATCCAATATCTTTCCAAAAGTGAGCGTGATTGCAAGTGTGTGTGGGAGGTACCGAAGCGCACTGTATAAGCCAGTAATTAATCACCCTTATCATGAATAATATTTCCCTCGTAATTAATTCCCTTTTCACGTATTTGCAATCATCAATCAATTTCCCCCTGTCGTGAACGATTTTTCTCACGTGAGTTTTTTTACTTTTCACTTTAATTTATTCACTTGATTTTTGCTGGGGAATTATATGCAAAATGTAAGTAAATTCTTCTTTCATTTATATATTTTGATAAATATTTTTTTTTTATATCAATGTCAGCTATTATAGTTGAAACATACATAAGACAACAAATAAAATGCAAACCAACAGACCAATTGAGTGTGTTTTGTTAAGAGTATACAAAGATATTGCGTTCCAATTTTGGAGTTCTTTTACGGATTAACGTAAACTGCATCATAGTTCCAAGCCTAAACATTTTATTTAATTTGTTGGAGTACGCTATTTGTATTTATTTTATTTTTAAACTCCATAATTTTCACACTTTCGTTTAATTCTTGAATTCAGTTACTTTTATTGTTCAAATGCAATACCAATAATGCGGGTGACTATTTAACTTAAAAACACAACTTAAGACTTAAACGCACGAATTTTTATTTCCGCATTAAATTTAAATTGGTTGTCTTTTTAATTAATTTGTATGTTTTTGAAATCTTCTTCACTTTTCTGCATTCACAGAGAAAGAGAACGTGGAAAAAATTCCACCTGAATTTCATGATACCAATTTTCACCTCGAGGGGAATGAAAATTTTACGTGAATAAAAATTTCACTTTTATTCGTGATAGGGGTGAATATTTATTTATAATCAAATTTTCACAATAAGTTTTTTATAAATCTCACTACTACACAAGGGACAAATTCCTCAAATTTTCCCACTTTTCTCCCATTGTGAAAACACATTTTTTTTTGGTTTTTGTTTTTTCCTCTTTTATGGCAAATTGTAGGTGTAAATAATGACAGCATAAATGAACATGTAAATTGTTTATGATATTCATTATTAAAACAGCTACAGAAACAACTAAACGAACTAAAACAACTTTAACAAATAAAAAATATTTAAAATAAAAAAATTGATATAAAGTGTGAAGGAAATTTTTACATACTGATTTGATTGTCTAAAAATCAAACGAGCAGAAACAAAATGCTTGTAAATTTTTAATAAAAATAAAAATAAAAAATCTACAGGATTTAATTTTTCTTCGATTAGATTGTGAGTGGCATTTAGTTTACACGCGTGTGTATACAACCCAGCAAAGAAGAAAATCGAACAACTACAAAATACAAATTTCCCCAAAATTATATTTATAAAAATTACAATTTGTCCGCCTCTAACTACTTGGACCGAGATATATCTATAAAAGCTAGACTCGTCACAATTCGCTCTAAAAAAAAATGTCTACTCACTTTGTTAAAATCAGTCGGTCGTTATCACAACATTTACAGTGGACTCGCGAAAACGTGAACATGAATATTTATTTATTTTTTTTATACATTACAGTTTTACAAATATTTGGTGTGAAAATATATCCATTGCAGGGAATTCAGTTGCATTTTTAATTTGGTTATACACCGTCTGTTCAAAAGAAAAGTTGAATTTTAAATTTCTTTGAGAAGAATTTATTTCTTCATCAATATAATTTTTGGTCCCTTCAAAGTAATTACCCGCAGATATAATGCAGTTATGTCAGCGCTTCTTCCAATTCTCGAAGCACTGCTGAAATGCGCTTTTCGGTATGGACATCAGCTCATTCTTCGATTCTGACGGTTATGGATCATCTGCTTGATTCGTACATTAGTAAATTGAATATAGAACCAAAATTTTTTTGACTAAATATTTTGAGTTGTAGAGGAAAATATAGTGAATGATTTTCTGAATGCATTCAACAGTTTTCATTATTGTATTAAATTTTCGATAGAAAGGGAAGAAAATTCGAAATTACAATATTTAGATACATTAGTAATGAGAAGGGTTAATATTTTGATGATAGAAGGATTATATATATTATTATTCTAAACATCCTAGGAGAGTAATTTTGAATGCAGGTGGAAATATGATTAGAAGGATTCTTACAATTAGTGATAGTGAATTTCATAAAAAGAATATAATCTACACAAAAATTCCAAGAAAATTATCAGAAGAAAGTATGAGCTCCCGCCAAGAGATATCATAGTTAACGTTTGCGTAATTCCAAGCCAAATTAATCGTGTATTTTCTAGTTTGCCTCCGATGTCAAAAAAAATTTCTTCTATACTTGTCATTCTTACTAAGAAAGCAAAAAAAGGGTATTTTTGGCCCGCTAGGTTTAGAGGAGCCGACAATACAGGAGCCACAATTTTTCCTAAAATTTCACTTCGTTACACTTTTCAACTTCTAAAGTCTATATCTTCAGCCAATTTAGTTTTGTTTTAAAGCTCTTAATATACACTACGAGACTACTGTTACCAAAACAACTTTTTGAAAAATTTTAAATTTTGGACTAACCTAAATTTAAATTTTGAAGCCTCTCGGCGGGAGCTAGGTTTTGATTTTAGACCCATCCTTTCTTCTGGTAATTTCCTTAGAATTTTGTGCAGATTTTGATTTTGCTATACGCCTGCTGACCAACAAATATTGACCCACCCTAGTGTACATAGCTTAACTTCTGTCCCATGAGTTCCTCTAAGCAATTGTTTACTTATGACATTCTTTACTCAATTTTAAAAATTATTGAAATTTGAAATCGTCATTTTATTTTATTATCTGGCCGTGGCATATTCAAACTATACTATAGATTGCAGGCTTTATTCTACAATTTTTATTCACTTTCCAAAAAAAAAACATGAAAAGATCTCTTCATCACCGCCTGTGTTTTAAATAAGCAAAAATGTGTTCACTTAATTTAAATATAATAAAATAAAATCTAAATGGGATTTTTTTTTTTTTGAAACTCAATATATTTTTATTTTTATTAGTTGTTATCGTGCCTCCAACATGTTGTCGACTTTGAAAATGTCACTTTGAAATCGTGTTTTAACATTTTTTTTTTTTATTATTTTTCAATTCGTTTCCATTATCTTGTCTGTAAAATTTAAAAATTCCAACAAAAAAATAAACGAGAATAAAAAAACTATTTAAAATTTGTTGCTCTTATGATAATTTCTGTTTCTGTTTCTTTTTCTTTTTTTTTGTTTTTTGTCTTATTTTTGGTAACGACAGATTTTTATTTTGTTATTATTGTTGCACCATGTTGCTGTTTGTGTTGTTGCCACCAAATTTTGTACATTATCGCAGTCACTATTTGCAATTTAAATTATTAGTATTTCTTTTTTGTTTTCATTTCGATTCGATTTAAAAAAAAAATGTTTAAAGTTAGTAAAATATGACCAGTGGAGGTTTTGTGTGCATTTCGCTTGTTGCACTTCAAATTTATTATTTCTGCTATTTTAAGGTCAAAAGAGCAATTTTTGTGTGTACAACTCTTGCAACTATAATTGTGTTTATACTGTATAATTTATACAGTAGCTACTGGATATAGTGCATGTTATATTATTTATGTAAAATTATTAAACTAACTCAATTATGTAAAACTAATTGTAAAGTACGATATACTCGTATGACAATCGTGTGATTTCACAAATTTTAGTGTTGAGGGGATATTGCCTACATACGACTATGTAATGCGTTGCACTGGAACTATATATATATATAGAGAGAGAGAGAGAGAGGAATAGTGTAGGGAATAGGGTTGTTGGAAGATAGAGCTTAATTCTTGCACAATTCTGCGGTAGCGTTTTAATTATAAAGCCTAGTTGAGGCGTTTCCGTGTTGACAATATACGCGTAATTACAAATATTGTGTGTAATTGCTACTGGCATGTGTAGCCCATGCGTAACGAGTTTCATGTGTAGTTATAATCCCAATTCTATTTTTTCATTAATTTTTGACAGTACACAGACTATTTTTCACTTGAAGCTACCCAAAAAAAAAATTAAAAAAGATTAATAGACGTTAGAGATATCATTATATAAAGACGCAGGAGGCGTACGATATGCTTTCTTGAACTGTAATATTCGGAAATTTATATGGGACTTTTAAATCCTCAGTTACCATATATGACTCATTACCTACCAAGTACATTTCCAAAACAATTTTAATCAAATACATAATCATTATTATCGTGAATAGTTTTTCCTTAGAAATATTTCCCCTTTCCATACATTTGCAATCGTGAAAAAGTTGACCGCGAAAAATTTCACGTCCAAAAAAAAAATTCCGCTTATCGTGAATGATTTTTCTTCGTGAGTTTTTTCACTTTTCCCTTGAATTTATTCACTTGATTTTTGTGGAGGAATTGCATACAAAATGAAAGTGAATATTTTGATTAATATAATTTTTTTATCAGCTATTATAGTGGAAACATACATAAATAATCAGGTATGTGATGGAAAACGATCGATTTAAAAAGTAAATCGTCTTTTGAAATCGACAGTAGTGTGATGAATTTCGATCGATTTCATATTCCATATTTATTTCCTTTCCACATATCTTCTCTAAATACAACTATATAAAATCTAATAAGACAAACGGTAAAATATGTAACCATATGTGTATGTGAGTGACGTTTGTAAAATATTTAAACAAAATAATATAATAAAATTTGTATCAACATATTTTATCAGTTTTATTTATAAAATGCCTTTATTTTGCTGCGGTTTCGCTAATTCTCTTGGAAGAAAATAATAGAATGAATAGCGAAAATATTCTAAGAGAACGTTTAAGAGATAAATCGGACCCCTTAAATCTGTCAGATGACACCCACATTTATGTTTTTAAATTTCACTTCTATATTAACTAGTATTTATTTAAATAGATTTGTTGAATATTCTCGTTTAAATAAGGACGGATTTATAATAATTTTTTATTTATTTTTTTACTTTTTTTATATATTTCCTTACATTTTGTTCAAGTAAAATTAAACGATTTGAAAACGAATTTAAACTGGCATTATCGAAATGCGTCACATGTTAAAAACGTCTTTTTTTTCAATGAATCAAGATGGAATATGAAATCGTCACAACAAATCGTCACATACAAATTCATCACACTATTTGTCGATTTCAAAACGTTTTAACGCCGAAAACGATTTTCATCACATACCTGAATAAATAAAATGCAAACCGACGTCGATCTTGGTTCGTGAGTGCCGGGCGTTTCTGGACGAAATGGCGGACACTCGAACCTTGAGCTGGTCTGGGTGCCGGAACATAGCGGTGCGTCTGGGAACGAAGTGGCGGATGGGCTGGCCTAGAAGAAGGTTCGTCTGCCTGATGGGCACATCGATGGTTATGTCGGGATTCCGTTGCGATGCTTCTGGGCGCAGTAGGAGCGAGAGCTCTTTGGGACTGTAATCTTCCGTGGCGATAGTGTTGAAGTTTTTATAGGTAAAAACAAAGTTAAACAGGGAAATGTTTCACAAGTAACTATCGACGCATTGCACGCTATAAAGATTTTCCCAGGATTGTAGTTCAGTCTGAGGCTCCTTAAGATTTGGAAGGCTGCGACTTTGGGCGCCGTTATACAGAGGAGGGTGAGCATGTGCCGCTTTAAATGCGTACAGGACGCATAATACTCCTTCCAGAATCCAATAAACAACCACATGATTATAAGGTTAAATCCGCTTATATACAAAGAAAGAAGGATACAGTTGACTCTGTTATAAAGGGTGGTTAAATTTCAAGGGCCGATGTTGATTTTGAATAAAACACAAACTATTTAGGAAATTATTGTAATTTTATTTTATTATGATATATTGGTATTACTCAATTATGTATGGAACAAAATATCGGCCAAATGGGCGCCGCGACCACGGCGGCACACCTCCATCCGATGGTCCAAATTTTCGATGACCATGAGGCATAATGGAGGTTCTATGCCGTTAATGTGCCGAATTATCTCATCCTTTAGCTCTTGAATTGTTGCTGGCTTATCGACGTACACCTTTTCTTTCAAATAACCCCAAAGAAAAAAGTCCAACGGTGTCAAATCACATGATCTTGGCGGCCAATTGACATCGCCTTTACGTGAGATAACACGGCCATTGAATTTGTTGCGCAAAAGAGCCATTGTTTCGTTAGCTGTGTGGCAAGTGGCACCGTCCTGCTGAAACCACTTATCGTCCACATCCATATCTTCCAATTCGGGCCATAAAAAGTTCGTTATCATCTCACGATAGCGAACACCATTCACAGTAACTGCCTGACCGGCCTCATTTTGGAAAAAATACGGCCCGATGATGCCGCCAGCCCATAAACCGCACCAAACAGTCACTCTTTGTGGGTACATTGGTTTTTCGACAATCACTCTTGGATTCTCATTCGCCCAAATGCGGCAATTCTGTTTATTGACGAATCCACTGAGGTGAAAATGTGCCTCATCACTGAAGATGATTTTTTTCGAAAATTGATCATCCACTGTTGCCATTTCTTGCCACGTTGTTGGATTGTGTATCTCTCCATGGTTCAAATTGAGTAAGTCTGAAATTGAGAAATGTCAAATAAAATTCGGAAAAAAGCTTGGCGTTTAGGTGTGGTTCACATTCAACATCGGCCCTTACAATTTAACCACCCGATAGAAACGATAACGTTCCAATCAAAATTGTTTACATTTCAAATGGGCATCAAAGATGATCGCATACCCAAGAAGTCGTACTGGTATTAGTAAACGTCTGAATATATTAAATGAGTTAAGATGAACTTTATGATAAATGGAAACCAGATAAAAAATAAAATATTTTCTAACTCCGTGCAATTGTGAAAATTTCCTCTTCAAAAAAAAAAAAAAAAAAAAAAAAATGTCGTCGAAGCTCTAATGTTTTCTGCTTAATTTTATATTTAATAAATTAATAACACTAATTATTTAAGCTGTAGGTCTTTTTAATATATGTAATATTTATTTTTATTCGATATTTCGCTACTCCTTTGTGTAGCTTCTTCAGGAAAATTGGTTTTTGTTTATAATTATAAACAGCTTAAATAATTAGTGTTATTAATATAAAAAGAGGTCAAAAAGCTAGACGAATTATATTTAATAAATGTTACACATACAAATTATGATTGATTACAGCAACATGGTAACAAGAAACTTCTGCTAGGAATTGAACCTAGAATCTGCCAAACCATGCAAATACCGATTATCTCTTATTTCGTATTTATTATTTCGTAAAATGTAAAATGCAATTGAAAATATTTCGATACATAAAAATGTGCAATGTTTTGCTACTTTTTTTTTTTTGCAAATTTTTGAACATCATAAAAGCGCAGCTAAATTTATTTAGTGGAAGCGAATATCATTTCGTTTATTGTACCAGCTGTTTTATTGGCCATTTATTAGCAGACAACATGAATATTGCAACACTGCCAATGCTGCTGCTCCTATAATTATAATTACTTACTAATTTATTGATAATATTCACATCGCAATTTCCACTCATACACGAACACATTTTTATACTTTGGCCTCCATAGCTTTCCTGTTTGCCTGTCTTCCTCTACTTTTTCATTTCCATTTACAACTGCGACTTTGCTGCAGCATTTCAAAACAAATTTTATATAATTTTAAATTTCTTTTTTCGTTTTTTTGCTGCTGCAGTTGCTGTTTTCAATTTGAAACTACAACTCTCTAATTTATAATGAAATTAAAAAGAAAACCAAAAACCATCTACACAAAATGTACAAATTCTATGATGGTTGTTTAACATTCAACCATAAATAAGTATTTCTCAGTTTGCAACAACACGTTGTTGCAGTTACGGCCACATGGAAAATGCTGCTATAAATTAAACAGTGTTGCCTGCTGCCCATTGCATGGCATAAAAATATGGCAACAAACAAACAGACCACCATTTGTTGTAGATGTTGTTGGTGGGGGGAGTGGGGAGTGGGAATCGCACAAAGCAGTGCATCATGTGTTTTGTTAACTACTGCTGTTAATGATACATGCTCGCAAATAGAGATTGAATTTCAATTTTCTTTTGCAACTGAAATATGTACGGCAGAGAAGGCAAACGCTTGGTGAAATCAAGCGCAGCAGGGCTTGCAGTGATGATAATTTAAAAATAGCACATGTTAAGATTGGAAATATTTTCCTTATATTTCATTAGATTTTATTATTTGAACAGACTTTTTCACATTTCTGTACGATTTGATTTATTCAGTTGATAAACAAAGTAATTTATTTAGAATTCGTGATTTTTATTTGCACTTAATATTTATTTGAGCTTTTTTTTTTTTTTTTTTTTTTTATCTAGGACCAGCACTCAGGAGATGACTCCTACACATGCGAAGCATTGTGCTGGGAACTATAGGAAAGGGATAGTAGGAGAAACGACAGGAGGTGAAGCTAATTTAATTATTTTACAGCTCTGCTTTGGCACGTTCTTTGTTTCGTTTATACTCATAGCAGTGCTCACAAGCTTCGGTTTAGTAGCCAGTTTTATCATTATTTTACTTCGCCGGTGCTACACAATACCGACGAAGGAGGGCGTTCTGATGTGATTGTGGATTGCTATCAGCTGAAGCCGGTATTGTTCAGTGACCAGTGACTATGCCTTCGCCACTGAAACTTTCCAACAACAACTGCCACACAAATACACACTAATGCACATCAGAAAAATGCGAGATGTTTATTTTTATTTAAAAATTTTTTTTTTTTTTTTTGTCTGAAACTGGGATTGAACCCACGTCTGTTTTTTGGTTGTGTAGTGAACGTGCAGACTACCATCCATCGTGCCATCGCCACCATACCGTTGAATGAGAATACTGTTAGCGCAGTTACAATAGGCAAATTATTTGCTCGGATCAGGTTTCGAACAGAGAATCACCCATATGACACATTTCAATTTGAAGACTTGAACACTCTTAAATTTGTGTTACTAAATTTCTATTTAAAATTGCTTTAACGTGCCTCTGTAGCCTAGTGCATGAGCATTAGTCTTATCAATCTGCATGTGGGGTTTAGATTCCCGATTAAACCCTTCGTGTTTCTACACAATGGGCTTAATCTCTGGCCTAAGTGCGGCGTTCTCCTTCAGGGAGTGTCCGCCACCTAAACCAATGTAACGTTGACACAGAGAAATACAGTCGAACTTCTCTATAACGTAGCAGTTGAGGACCGTCAAATTTCTACGTTATAGAGAAAATTCGTTATAGAGAAACTGCAGAAAATTTTGACTACATTTTTTTTATGTAGAAAATATATTTGGGTTAAGACAAATAAAATTGTTTTTACATGAACACATTAATTTTTTTTTTATTAATACATACATATGTATGTGACTAAATTGATGCAAGAAATCGTTTGCTAAAAACTTCGCAATAGAGAGATTATTTAGTGTGAAAAATTCTATTTAGGTCTTACAAAATTGTACGTTACAGAGAGAACTTCGCTATAGGGAAGTTCGTTATAAGGAGATCAAAATGTATGAAAAATGTTGTGTTCACGAATTTTATTTGTTATAGAGAAGATTTCGTTATAGAGAAGTTCGCTATAGAGAAGTTCGACTCTATAGTTTTACTACTACTTTTTCTCATATGTCCGAGTTTATACAGGGAAACATTTGGAAGAAAAACATATGGAATTCTCTTTTGTTTTTTCATTCGCGGTCACACAGACGAAAATGCTGCCGACGACTTTCCATTATTATTGTTCCATTGTTATTGTTATTTTTGCAATCAACGAAAATAAGAACAAAGCATATTGCCGATTAGCAAACACAAAAACAATACTCTCTTCCTCCTTCCCCTAAAGTGCTACCAAATTAAATGTTTCCCTTCCAAACTTTCAATACGGAAAAGAGCAGCCTCACTGAGACTTCCAAGAGCGATTATTCATGAAATTTTAAAAAAATGACCTGCATAACATACTGTTTAAAAAATAAAATCCCCATTCCCATTCTATCGTTCAATTTTGAATCAATTATTACGTTTTTTATTTAAGTTTGAAAATATAAATCTGCTACCAGACACCCTGTACAACCAGTTACTGTTGCACTTTTCCATTTTACCAACAAATTATAGCAGTTGAACCGCAATAATTCAAGCATACGAGTATATACCGCGATAACTCAGTTCTCTGGTAAAAGTGTTAAATCCTTAACAGTCATATTAAATTGGATGAAATTTATTCAAAGAATTATTATAATTAAAGGAAAGCATAACCCTGAATAAATCTTTAGTCTCATGAAATATTTGGAATGACACTGTTTTGTCAGGGAAATTATTCCTTGATTTTGAAGTTATAAAATTTTTCCATTTCGAATTAAATACTTATTTTAATAACTTCCAAAGGCATTTCAAAACTCTATATCCAGCACAAAATACGTGAATGCGTTCACTATGAATTGGTATTTTCATGACTTATTTTGCAAATTTTTTTTTTTTTTTTTTTTTAATCTAAATTTTACTTTTATTATTATTACTTGTTACAATGGTTTGTGCCTTAGCGTCCATGGGACATTCTTTATTTCGGAATTTATTTCTAATGCCATCTTAAATGTTAACAACACTTTCGCTTTTGAACTCGTGGCAAACACATTCAACTCTGCCGATTAATACATATAAACAACTGTGTAGTTGTAATTAGAATTTAAAAACATTTGTAAATGTGTTACAGGAACTCATTAATCCATGCTAAGCACTCATTTAAATGACAAATTGTTTTGTTAAATGACACGCCTGTAATGCGTTCTTCAGCTAAGTGAAACTGCTTCATTTGTAATAGAGCGCATTTGCATGTATTTTTTTTTTGCTGCGTACTACCGCATTAGAGGCAATATCTCAGCGTAAAATTATGTCAGCGTGCCGTGGGTTGTCCTTCCCAGCTTCGACTTTAAATTATTAAGAATAACGCATATAAAAAATTAAAAGAAATCTTTAGGCTTCACCTAAATAATTCGACTTAAAGTAGTTTAAGTAATTTTTTTCTAAATAGAAACAGTAGAACTCATTCATTCATTCAATGAAGAAGTCATATACTTCAGTATTTAATGTCTATTGAAATATTGAAAAGTCACAAAACGAAAGAACAAGCGAAAAGTATTAACATTGCAAAAGGGTTCATATTACAATACAAAAAAAAAACCTCAAGACGCACATAAAAAAGAATATGAAAAACGGGAACAGGTACATACGAGCCAACCTCATACTGCAAAAAACAAAAAAAAATAAAATAACAGAAAAAGTCATAAGGACATTGTTAAAATGACAGCAAAATTTTAATAAATATTGAATTGGGAAACATGGAAAAAAATATATTTTTTTTTTGTAACTACGAGCACAAAGATACAACAATATTTTTTTGAGCAGAAATATACAGCACAACAGATAGCAGCAGTCTTTCGTAGCGACTTTTAACGCTCTGCGACAGTTAACAGTACAAACAGACATTTGCAAGCATGAGTAGTCAGTCAATATCAGTTGGGTGATAAAAATTGTTATTAATTTTGCTTTATTGTTGCCTTTTAAAGAGCTGCTTTAACAAGTCATTTTAAAGATTAATTAAACTTCACTTTAAAAGCAATTCGCTTGCTTTATATCGGCACTTCCATTGAGGACATCATAAACATTTTATCTATTAATAAAACACAAAATATTTCAGCTGCTGTGTTCAAATTTATTCGCGCTATAGTGCAAATATTAAATTTCAAAAAATTAAATTTGATTTCGCCTATCTGAACACTGCGATTCCATTTACAGCTGTAGATGTTGCAGAGCCATATATCATCCATCCATTCATATTTCACTGCAGCACACATTTCAACTCTGGCTTCTCTTCAGATGTCGAATAAATCTTGATTTTCCATTTGGCAGGGTGGCGATGGCTAAACTAAAGATTATGGGTTCGATCCCAGTGTCGGATTAAATCATAAAAACAACTTACATTTTTATTAACGTGGTGTAAAAAATCCTAACGGTAAACTCAATTTAATTGTTTTAGTTTGCAACGCGGCAATTTTTTGTGCTATAAAAAAACTTGAATTCAACTAAGATTTTAGATTCCCAAAAAAAATAGGTTTGTTTTTAATATTATTTTGTTATTTGTGCAGAATTTATAGAAATATACATACATCACAAACTAGGAAAAAATATATGACAGAAATTTACATCAGCATGCAGTTGTTACGCATAAAAAAAATCATGCAAAGAAGGGTTAAAAAACGTGCGAAAAACAGAGCTGTAAAATAATTATTTAAGCTTCACCTCCTGTCGTTTCTCCTACTCTCCCTTTCCTATAGTTCCAGCACAATGCATCGCATGGGTAGGGGTCATGATCTAAATATATAAGGTCTGCTTGATATTGAATGACAGATGCCATTTTTTTTTTTTAATTTGACGTCATCGTCGGGAAATGTTTTGTTGTGGTTAAATGGAAATTTAAAAGCTAGTGATTAAAATTATTATTATTACATATTTATTAAGAAAATTAAAGGATTATGTTATTGACAATTAATTAAAAATAAATGTGAACTGAGTTAGAGCAAAAAAAAAAAAGAGTTTTTAATAAACAATTTGTGTAGAAAGTGATAAAATTTATTTGGACAATGAAATACTCTGTGTGGTAAAAGATTGTAAAAGCTCGAAGCAGGATGATAAAAATCTAAAATATTTTACGTTTCCAAAAGATCCACAAATAAAGAAAGTGTGGATCAATCAATGCATGCGGTAAAAAAAATGTTAATTGGAAATCTGTGGAACAATTTGTTCTACACATTTTACGAATAATGATTGGCGTTTAAAGGACATATTATTGAACACGCCAATAAGAAAAAGATTGTTAGATGCGAAGGCTGTCCCATCTTTAAATATCCATATAAACAGCATTTTACCAGTCGAAAGATCGAAACGATACGTAAAAAGAGCAACCAAACAAATTGTAAAGGAAGCAATTGCTGAATTTGATTTAAAGTAAATACAATTTTTTTAAAATCCACTTTTTTTAATGCAAAATTCTATTTACAATTATTTATAGTCTGCAGATATTACAAGAAGAAAGTATTGAAAATATTGAAAATGAAAATCCAAATAAGTCAGTTGCAGTTCAAACAGAGGAGGGCTCTATAAACCCTGCCAAGAATTTATGGGAAGCATATTAAAATTAGAAAATATATTTAAGGAAATTAATAATAATACTTTAAGTTTTCGAAATAATTATTTAAAATACCATAACATTAAATGTGATAACATAGATGTGCCTGAAAATGTAAAATCGTTATTTTTTAAAAGTCGTTTATATTTTAGAATAAGAAATTTAAACAAAAAATTAATACAAGAAAAAAATGAAAAAAGAAACTTAAAAAAAGCCTATAACATAACAATTTAATTTGTTTTATTTATTTTACCTTTAAAATTGCAAAATTTTAAAAAAAAAAAAAACAAATCTCGACGATGACGTCACAGTAAAAATAATTTGAACTGTCAAGCAGACCTTATATATTTAGATCATGGGTAGGGGTCATCTCCTGAGTGCTGGTCCCAGATAAAAAAAAAAAAAAACAAACCAGTATTGCCAAATTTTGTTTTCAAAGATCCTCATATCAACCAAAAGAAGTCTTATTTTCTTATTAAAAATTTTTTTTTACTTTTATATAATTAATAATTATTTTTTTTAAATCAAATTCCCATAACCTAATTTCCTAGTTCCAGCACCATGTGTAGGAGTCATCCCCTGAGTGCCGGTCCAAGAAAAAAAAAAAAAAAAGATCTTAATATTTTTTTTTATCTTGGACAAAGCGACACAAATGCACATCAGAAAAAATCCGAGATGTTCGAGTCCGAAACTGGGGTTGAACTCAGTTTTTTTGTTAGTCAACGTGCACACTACTTCAGTCATCGCCACCCACATTTTTTCTTAGATGTTGTTTCAAATAATATGTCAATGTAAATATAATGTTAAAGAAGAAGTGCTAAGAAATTTTTAAATATAAAAAATTAAAAAACAAAGGTTTTTTCTCTCTCCTGTAAAATGTATTAAATTGAACTTAAATTCTTTACGGTGCCCCGTTAGTCTAGCGAGTAGTTTGCTAGTTTATCAGTTGGGTGTTCTAGGTTCGATTCAAAGCAGAGGCTCTGGTCTATATCACTACAACACCTGAAAGCTTTTTCACAACAAGTAAGATAAAATAAGATAAGACCCTAATAAGTTGGAGCCAAGTAGGCTGGGACCTTTCTGTACCTTTACATCCAGTTAGCTGCAGACCTAACTATCTTTGCCAAATTGAATAAAAATTCCCGTGTACATCAAATTTAATTATTATTTGCTCCTTTTAATTTAAATATTAATAAGTACGTCTGCTGCGAATAATGTCATTGTGAAGCATGCTCAAACATCTGTTATTTGTTTAATAACCATTTTGGATTCCTTGTAGTTTCATTTTTTTTGCGCTTTTCTTTACGGCATTGTCTGCCATATTTCTGGCCAGGTCATATTTTATTACATAATTTAAACACATTCAGTTTCTCTTCCTGGAATGGAATGCCTTGCATGCGCATATTGAAGAGAACGTTGCACAAAGAAATGGCATTTTATTGTTGCATAAAATTTAAATCGGTGGAATACAATACGTAGTCTTATTTGAATGACACCATCAGTCATGATGAGATCTTAAACAGAATATGTCAACTTGTTATGGCATTGTCCGTAGCCGAGACCTTAACAGTCATCATATTTATTTAGTTCATGCTCTGCACATCTTTAATATCAGTACTCTAATCACAGATTTGCGATACCACTGCTTGAAAGAAGAAAAAAAAATCATCATCTAAGAATATTTGCTAAATTGAAGTACAGTTTGTTATAAAAGTATTTATGTACTCTTCACAGACATTCTTCTAAGTAAATAAAAATTATTGCTGTACATAAATTTGGCGAAATTTTGAGAAAATATAATGCCGCCGCCAATGGCATCATTGAAAAAATAATTCCGGGCGTATGAATACTTTTCTGCACAAGTATGTTCAGCTTGTTTGGCTTCGTTTTCATTATTTTTTTTGTTCTTCTCTTCTGCTTTGCTTTGCTTTGCTTTGTTTCACAAAATCCTTATGAATACTTGATGCCAAATATTTTAAATTCAATTAATTGTTGCTGGCTTTAGGTTGGTTGTTGTATGCCACAATAACGAGAGGAGGCAATGTATTGTAAAACATTAATTTCAGCATCAAATGAAAACAATGAAATGTCTAGCCATCCACTGAAGCGTTAAAGCATTTGTATGACCCTAATGAACACATGTTTTATACAGACCAATGACAACCATAATCAGTTGGATCAAATAAAACAATTGTTTTAAATGGAAAAAAAGTTGTAGGGTGGGGGCGGGACAGGCGCAAAGTATACATATTGACCGATGAACAGAAGAGCAGCAGATCAGATTTATGACATGTTTAATTTTTTTTTTTTTAATACCTGTTCAGTTTTTATGAATATGAATGAAAAGTGTATTATAAAATGATTAAAAGACCATATTTGGTTTGGCCATATTAATTCACATAAATTATAATTGTTGTTATGTGTCTGTTCAATAATAAATATTGAATTTTAACTTCCAATTACATATAATAGATTTGCAAGAGATAGCAATTAATTAAAAGCAAAAAAAAAATAATAATAAAGATATTTAAAACTGGTTGATGAATTTTTGGGAACTCTATTTAAGTGCCCACATTCATTGCCTTTATAAAAATCTTAAAAAGCTTAAAGCTGATCTTTCTTGGGTTCTACTAATTTTTTGTCTATGAAATGAATTTAATTTTGAATTTTTTTTTTTTTGTTTATTTGTTTGCTGCCTGCTTCATATTTTTCTAATGTTAATTATAAAAAAGCGAATTCCCCAGGAAAGTGTCACCTTTTATTGTTTAACGTTTACACGACCAGCACTCAGAGGAAAACCCGTACACATGCCATATATTTTGCTGGAACTAGTGGAAAGGGAGAGTGAGTGAAATGACAGGGGCCGAAGGTCCACTATTTTATAACTCTTAATGTTGCACGTTCTTTATTTTATAGCAGTTTTGTAGCGCCTCTGATTTTAAGGAGACTTATTAAATTTTTTCAAGCTTCGTTTTTAGTAGCCGTTTTTTAGAAATCATTTTACTTTGCCGGTGCTACACAATACCGACGAAGGAGGGCGTTCTGATGTGCCTGTGTTTTTGTAAATCGCATATTTGAATATAGAAAGATTTGATCTGATTGCGAGGAATTAATCTAGCCTTAGAGAGCTCTTTCAGGGTAGCTATGTAGTATTATTTATCTACGTCATAATCCTCTCCGAATATATGTTTGTAAATTACGAAGACCAAAAGGTAAAGAATTTTGACTACCCGTAGGAAACCGTGGGAATTTTTTGTGAAGAAACAAAATTTGTTTTTGTATGTTATATGATCATAAATAATAAATCTTTTGCTGTACTAAATTGTCGTTATATTTTTGTATAGTATTAGTTTTTCCAATTAAATATTTTGTACAATTCTATACTTAATGATGTGTTTTAAAAAAATTTTTTTTGCTGTGTCAACATAATAGACTGTTGTTTTGAAATATAAAATTCAATTATTTTTGTACGTTATACGATCGTGTAAAGATTCATAATTAATGCCCCAAGTCTTCTTCACCACAAAATGCTGAAAAAAAACAAAGAAAAAATATGAATTAGAAAAGTTATACAGAATGCAAACCATATACATAGCTCTTTTTGTGCCACCCTGTATGTTCCATTTATTGAAATTATTGCCGTATAAATTTGCTTGATTGGGCTGAATTACGCCTGACTTTACATACGAATACATGTCAATGCGTTGGCAACACTGTTTCGTTTGGCAACTGTTGTGACAGCTCACAGTTGTTCTGCTCGTTATGAGATTTTGTATTAAATGAATTCATGACGGAGATAATGCTTACGAGTTTTTTTTAAGTCAAAATAAGGGTTTTGTCGTGCCGTTCGTCTTTGCCCGTCGTCATAATCATCCATCAGAGCTGATAACACTGTGTGAAGGCATTTTTTGCAAGAGCAATGCAATGCGACTATGTTCCTCATCTTTTATCTCTTTGAAAAGACTTAACATTTCTTAAGTATGCTTATTTTAAATTTCAACGTTTTTATATATACATATATATTATACAGTCGAACTTCTCTATAGTGAATCTCCACGGGGACAGACAATTATTTCACTATATAGAAACTTTATTATACAGAAATATTTTTTTTTGTTTGTTTTTTATTTATTTAAAATAATCAGGTATTTTTGTTTGAACTACATTTTTTCATTTTTCTTTATCAATAAAAGCTTCAATTACATTAAGCCATGTAAATACATTTGTCGGAACGTTGCTCTCCATCTCCAAAAAAAAGTTCGTAGTAGATCCAGTGAAGAGGAAACGTGTTCTATATATATAGTTGACGTTTTATCAATATTTGCCATTACTTCACCGCCCAGTTATTCTTCATTGTCATCTGATATAATCTGCTGTAATCGACGACTTTCTAAAACACTGCTTAGAATATCTTCATCGGACGGAATGCCCATGGTTTGCACATCAATATCTACACTGACATAGTCTTTAAGACAAATACTATTCCGCTGCATCATTTTCGTTCACTGAACTCGGTCAGCTGATGTTAAAAGTCAAATCATTAACTTTTTTGTTTTCATTTTCATATTTTGGCAATCCCAAAAATATTACTTATTTTCTTTATAAATAGTGTTGCTAACAAGTGTAAAGTGTAAAGCTGCTAAAAATAGTGCACTATATGGTGACAAAAACTCACGTAAAATGTATTTTTCTTTCCAAAATTTTGTTCATTGTAAAGAAAAATTCACTGTATGGAAATTCATTATACGGAGATCAAAATAAATACAATGAAAGTGGAACGAAAAAGCGGTGTTCTTGATTTTAGTTCATAATAAGCAGAACTTCATTGTATAGAAAGTTCGACTGTATTATTCTATCCCTCTTAGTTCGATATCGGTAACGGTTCTAATGAGCGATGCCAGATCGTTACAAATTTAATATTTTATTATATTTTTAAGCAATTGGTTGTTCGAAAACTAAGCACACACACACAGAGCTCGGATTTTTCCTGCCCCAATCTATTCCTATGAAATTGCAAAGGCATACATAGAGAGCTACAAATATAATGAATATCATCAGGGTTGCCAGAATTTTTTTTAAACATTTTTTCTGGTTCAATGAAAAAGTCGCCAAAATCTGCCAAATAATTAAGAACAAGATACTGATTGCCGGTGAAAACTTGTAACGGCTTCTTGATGATATTTGCCTTTTTTTCTTTCATGCATCCTTTATATGAACAAAACATATGCAGTATTTACATTATTATTTCTTACGTTCATTAACTTTTATAAAAAATATATAATTCGGAGTCAAATAAAAGTTTAACATTTAATAATAATTCAATGTGGTGTAAGGCTTTGTCGCCCTAATGAGCTCTTCATTGACTCAACTATAGAAAAGAGCACCAAATTTAAAAATTATAAAAATATAAGCATTCAAGTGACAATTTTTCTAAGCTGTATTTTGCTCCTTCTTAAGTACCAGTTAATAAGTGAATTTTGGGGTATGACATCGCAACCACAATCTGTGCAATCGTACAACCACCATCATTTTTCATCTGTTCGTAATGGCAAGAGAACAATTATTTAATTTCACATTCATATTTGTTTTCACAAATTCAAAAACCTTCTAAATAGTTGTCATTAAATATTTTAATAGTCATTTTCGTGCTTTGAAAATTTCAATGAAATCTCTATTTGCTGAAGCAAACACATATTTTTACTACAAATACAATCATCATTCCACAGTATCAGTGAAATTGATTCCAATGAATTAAACCGAAAAACATGCATTTACACTCACTCACAAACACTCACAAAGAATTTCATAAATGCGGTACTGAACAAAAATGTTTTGCTGAAATTGCTTGTAGTGAAATTCATAGCAACGCGAAGGAAAATGGAATGCTTTAATAAGGCAACTACTAACTGATGGCAGAGAAAATATTGAATAAGACACTTTAAACTAGAAATGCAATACACACGTACACACATTTTTCATAGTCTTATCAAAAAAGTAGATAAAGACAGCTGCTGCGTTAATTGTTCGCAGAAAATATTTGCAACACACTCCGTGATTGCAACCGCTAATAAATGTGACCAACAGTGAAAATAGTAAACGGGAATTATTAGTTGATCTTATAACTTTGTGATAGAAAATAAAGCTCAAAACAGCTGTGAAAGCATTTAATTCATTGAAATTAATATCGTTATCAGTCGTAAAGCAGCTGTCGCCTCATCGTACTTTATTTTTTACTGCGGTCTGGCTTGTGTTTGTGCTTTGACCTTCGAGAGTTTAATGTCTCTTTTGCCCGTAGTAAATAATTGAATAAAATTTTGTAATGTCAACGCAAGAACGTGTAGAAATTGTTGGCGACATTGATTGCGAGCGAAAATGGCAACTTTCTGAATAATCTCATAAAGAGCGAAGCAGCAAATTTTCATTTCAAGTTTAAAATTCCCACTTGTGATATATATAAATTATAATTTTAACAATTTATAATAAAAAAAATTTATAAAAAAAAAATATAAAAAACAAAAAAACAAAAAACAAAAAAAAAAATCTTCCTGAAGATGTTGACCGAAGGTTAACGAAATATTGAAAATAAATATAAAAATAATAAATAAAAAGAGAAAAAACCTTAAAGCTTAAAAAAATAGATTGTTAAAATAAAAAAAAAAGGTTAAAAAAAGTATTAAGGAAAATAAATTATAATTGTTATTAAAGCCCGTATGACAATAAATTTATTTTTCATTAATTAATATAAAATTGATAGAAAGGGATAGCAAAGCCAGAAAGAAACAAATATGTACAATATAAAATTTACATTTTTTAAGTGTTGCCTCCTTATTTTCATTAAAAAAGAAAAACGCTAAAGAAAAATATACGGTCAAAAACTAAGCTCAAAAGCAAATTTTATATTTATATTTCAAATCGTTTATATTTATATTATATATGATATAAACGTTTAGTATCTGCCTATGAAATATTTATAATTACGCATCACTGTGCCTTGGCATACTAAGCACTCAGCTTTGCCGAAGTAATTGTCGCAAATAAAAAATCATTCTCGTATTCATTCAACATTGCACAGTCTAGTAAAAAAAACTACTACTACACAGTCTGCTCATATCAATAATTAACAATAAAAATTAAATAAAATGAAAATAAAACAGCCTTGGTTTTCAAGTAACATTCGAATACACAACTTGCTTGCTTGAATAATCACAAAAGACTAAAGTGTTTATTCCACAAAAATTAAAATTATTTCCGCGTGCTCTCTTTATTAGTGTGAGAGGATTCGCACATGTGCGCTCTCTTTTGGGACCCCTGATTTAAACCGATCTGCCAATTTTGGGATACCTAAAGTGCTAGAGCAGCCAAACACCGAAAATTACAGCCTCTCCGACGCACGGTTTTGGGGTCGATCAATGGTTTTTTAGTACTTTACGGTATATCGGACTCTATTGGAAATTTTTTTTACGACCGGTAGTTCTCAATAATCTTGACATAGGGTTCCAGCCAGCTAGAGGTGCAGCCCATAACGTGAGAAGCACAATAGCGATTCGTCGAGACTTTAGTGTAGCGGTATTGAAAATTCGAAAAAATATTCTGTTAAATCGTAAAAGCCGAGGTATTTCTCAATAAAATTCTGATTCTTCCTGCCGGTATTGTTAATTTATATAAAAAAAAACAATAACAAAAAGACATGGAGCTCGAAAAATTAATGAAAATAATTTAACTGATTTAAAATCGCAAATGTTTTTTTTTTTTTTTGGTCCAGAACTCAGGAGAAGACCCCTACACATGCGGTGCATTGTGCTAGAACTAGCAGAAAGGGTTAGTAGGAGCTGAAGCTTCACTATAACACTGCCTTTTGCACGTTATTTGTTTTTATAGCAGTGTTGTAGCGTCTCTGATATCAAGGTGACATATTAAAATTTGAAGCTTCGTTTTTAGTAGCCGTTTTTAGTAATTATTTTACTTCGCCGGTGCTACTCAATACCGACGAAGGAAGGTGTTCTGATGTGCCTGTGGATTGGATACAGCTGAAGCCGTCACTGTTCAGCGACTATGCATTCGCCACTGAAACCTTGCGACAACAATTAACACAAATGCACATCAGAAAATTGCGAGATGTTTTTATGAGTCTGAAACAGGTGTTGAACCCAGGAAAATTTTTTTGTTTTGTAGTCAACGTGCAGACTACTTCGACCATCGCCACGCTCGATCACGAACAGCGCATGATGATAAACAGAACTAAAAGGTGGGCCAACCAAAAGGCAGAGAATTATCTTAGTGTTTTTTTATTATGATAGCAGGATCTATGACAATTATGTGTGAAATAAAATATCGGCCAAATACTCGCCGCGGCTTCGTTGGCATACCTTTATCCGCTCGTCGATATTTTCAAAGACTCTGAAACCCAATTGAGGTTAAGTGGCGCTAATGTGCCGAATTATGTCATCTTTTAGCTCTTGAATTGTTTTTGACTTATTGATGTACAATTTTTCTTTAAAATATCCACAAAGAAAGAAGTTCAACGGTTGCGACCAATTAACATCGCAATAACGTGGGAGAACTCTGCCCTTGAATATCTCGCACAAAAGATCCATTGTTTCGTGGGCTGTGTGGCAAGTGCCAATATCATGTTGGAACCACATATCGTCGAGATCCATATCCTCAACTTCTGGCCATAAAAAGTTCGTTATCCTCTCGCGATATTGAACACCATTCACGGCCGACCTTTTTTTCGAAGTACTACGTAGCGATGACGCCGCCACCCTACCAAACAGTCAGGCGAGCATGCACAGATGTTTTCACATTTCCTCCAGACCCGATTTGCTTAAATTTGCGCACAATTCTACTGATTGTGGACATATTTGGTGGATTATGGTGAGCAAAAAAAAATCACGAAGTGCACGAAATGAATTTAGATTTGAACGCCCATTTTCGTAAAAGGGTTCAACAATCTTAATGCGCTGTTCAATTGTGTAGCTCTCCATGGTTGAATTTGTCAAACACTGAAACGCTGAAAGAAATGTCAAATTAAGTTGGGCGTTGTGTGACTCACAATTAACATCGTCCATTATGGTTGGACCGCCTTTTATTTAATTACCCACGAGGCCGCTATATAACAAATAAGCAATGTAACGCTCGAAATTGTCTAAGAATAATTTGCCGATCATGCACTTTGCCACACCTCGATTATTTTTCCTCAAACTCGGTAAAGAGTCTGGTGTGATAAACGCACCGTTTTGTTGCAGCTCGAGACACCATTACTGGTAGAATACCCACAGATAAACGTTCAAATGCCAGCCCAGCTTAGGGAAGACCGTGTCAAGACAGTGCCAAGACAGTTCCCGTTTGTTACCCCAAATAGCAAATAGTTGGTCTCATTTCCGCATCAGTAACAAAAAAATTCTCATCATCCTCATCATCGCCAGAAATTGCAACTATCTCCATAACAGCAATGATGGGTCTAGGAGCAAATACAACAACAACAACAGCAAGCAACAAGAAATGCCAAAGAAAGAACCATAAAGAACTGAATGAAAGCAATTTGTTGTCACCCAAACAATACTTTATTTCTCACATATTGTTCATATTGTAGACAAGAACGACACAGCGACAAGCAACTGAACACCGAGCAGCCAGTCAGCCGGCACCAACCAACAATAATTTAGTGTTGCATGCAGCAGAAGTACATATCGTTACCTTAATATAGAAAGGCCCTAAATCATATTTTCTATCAAATGCAGTTTTTCACTTACAGCGACACATGAAACTCTAATAAAGTTTTTGAGGAAAGAAAATTTGTGTACTGCGCCTAACAAATGTTTACAGAAATTAATGAAAAACTGTTCTGAAAAAATAATTGTGACTACAAAACTGGAATTTTTTTCCTTCACCTTTTTATAGAGAGAAAAACATTGGTTAGGCCCATGATCTAAATATATAAGGTCTGCTTGACAGTTCAAACTATTTTTACTGTGACGTCATCGTCGAGATTTGTTTTTTTTTGTTTTGAAATATTTTGCAATTTTAAAGGTAAAATAAATAAAACAAATTAAATTGTTATGTTATAGTCTTTTTTCATTTTTTTCTTGTATTAATTTTTTGTTTAAATTTCTTATTCTAAAATATAAACGACTTTTAAAAAATAACGACTTTACATTTTCAGGCACATCTATGTTATCACATTTAATGTTATGGTATTTTAAATAATTATTTCGAAAACTTAAAGTATTATTATTAATTTCCTTAAATATATTTTCTAATTTTAATATGTTTCCCATAAATTCTTGGCAGGGTTTATAGAGCCCCCCTCTGTTTGAACTGCAACTGACTTATTTGGATTTTCATTTTCAATATTTTCAATACTTTCTTGTAATTTCTGCAGACTATAAGTAATTGTAAATATTATTTCATTAAAAAAATTGTATTTACTTTAAATCAAATTCAGCAATTGCTTCCTTTACAATTTGTTTGGTTGCTCTTTTTACGTATCGTTTCGATCTTTCGACTGGTAAAATGCTGTTTATATGGATATTTAAAGATGGGACAGCCTTCGCATCTAACAATCTTTTTCTTATTGGCGTGTTCAATAATATGTCCTTTAAACGCCAATCATTATTCGTAAAATGTCTAGAACAAATTGTTTCAGATTTCCAATTAACATTTTTTTTACCGCATGCATTGATTGATCCACACTTTCTTTATTTGTGGATCTTTTGGAAACGTAAAATATTTTAGATTTTTATCATCCTGCTTCGAGCTTTTACAATCTTTTACCACACAGAGTATTTCATTGTCGAAATAAATTTTATCACTTTCTACACAAATTGTTTATTAAAAACTCTTTTTTTTTTGCTCTAACTCAGTTCACATTTATTTTTAATTAATTGTCTATAAAATCATCCTTTAATTTTCTTAATAAATATGTAATAATAATAATTTTAATCACCAGCTTTTAAATTTCCATTTAACCACAACAAAACATTTCCCGACGATGACGTCAAATTAAAAAAAAATGGCAGCTGTCATTCAATATCAAGCAGACCTTATATATTTAGATCATGGGTTAGGCCCTTTCTATATAAAGGTAACGATATGTATGAATGCGAAAGGCTGTGCGGAATCGTTTACATGTTAACAGCACACGCCAAAGCAACGAGCAACATATCATACGCCATAAATGTGCGAATAATAAAAATAAAATGAACGAACGAACGGACGAACGAACGCATTTGCTCTGTTTCCTTGCCACACAATGTAATCATTTGTTTATTTGCTTCTTTGTTTGCGTGAGTGCGTATGTGTGTGCATTCTTGCCACTGGCCAGCGTTGTATTCAGTTGCTGCATTGTTTTTGTTGTATATTTTTATTTATTTTTTTTGTTGTAGCCTCATGCTTCACTTTACAACCCGACAACAGTACAAATACAATTGCTGTTGCAGTTGTTCTATGCGTTCGTGCTGATGTTGTGGTGCTGCTGTTACTGCTGCATTGTCGCTGACAAGTATGAATTACATCTACACTACAGATTAATTGCTGCTAATTAAACGAATTTTTTAGCCAAACAATTTTGCAGTAAAAGAAATGCAACGAAAAAGAAAAATTAAATAAAAAATACAACTGCAAGAATTCAGTGTAAAACGTTTATTTATTTATTTATTTATTGTTTTTCTTCTTGTCATCGTTGGTGCGTTGGCTGGATGCTGCGCTGAATGGTAATGACTTGCAATTGTCACCCAGGACTTGCGTTGTGCTCCGCTGTGTTGCTTCAAATATTTTGCAATATTTTTGCAGTTGTTAAGGCTGACTTGACGACTGCCTTAATAAGAGAGATCATATTAGATAAATATTTTTTCCAATTATGTAGTACATGTGTTTGTGTCGCCGTAATTGTACTACAAGCAACAATTTATAAAGTTTGCTGTTTTTTTTTTTTTGTTATTCTAAACATTTCTAATACATGTTAATTAATGCGAGCATAAATTTTGTTTCAGCTGAGCAGTAGCAAATTGTTAAGAAATTATAATTTGAAGTTAACGAATGTTGTTGCATTAAAACCGAAAAAAAATTGAAAGGAAATTGAGAAGCGATTTGCCTATTAATTAATAGACAAAATCTTCTTGACCGAAAACTTGGGCTGCATAAATTTTTTATAAATAAAACTGTCATTTTGATTGGAAAAAGGAATAAAAATCCCCAGATGTTGTTACATTGTTGTTGATCCGCGTGAATCTTCAAAAGGCCTCATAGTATGTCTCTCAGGTTTACCCACTTGCGGTTAAAAAATATGTGATTATCATGGCCTCATAATGCAGAGAAATTATGGCATCAGTATTTCTTGTCTATTAAAAAGCCATTCATTCATGATTTGCTAGATTTTAATGAAAATAACTTTAAAATAATATTTTGTCGGGCCACCTTTAGAATCTAGCAATACTAGTATACACGTCTAGGCCTTGATGAAACCAATTTTTCTGTTTGTATCTGATCCAATTTTTGCCACTCATCTGTTAGTTTTTTTTTTTTAGGTCATCTTTGTTAGATATTTTATTTTTTCGCACAAATTTTCAATTGGATTCATATTCGGCGATTGAGGAGGAGAATGTAACTGTTTGGGGACATAATATAGAGAAGCCATTCCCTTACAACGAGAGATGTATATTTAGGATTGTTATTCTGCTGCAAGATCCATTTGCCAGAAATACCTATGTTGCTGACGGACGTCTTCAAATTAGCCTCCAGAATATTCAAATAAATGTGACGGTCCATTGTAGTGTCAATAAATACATAATTTACTACACCAGCAAAGTACATACACCCCCCCAAACCATTACAGATGCTCGTTTTTATCTTATTACTTTATTTTAAGCCAAAAAATAAATGTATATTTGTTGTTTCATTTTTGGCAATTTTCATAAGAAGTACCCCGATTTGGTTAATAATGAAAAATTCCAAAAAGAACCGTAACACCACATGGGTAATTTCGGCAAATCAATTAACCAATGCGGGTAAATGCAACACTCTAAACAGCACTTGAAAAATAATTACGCTGATGCGAAAGCTGTTCTTCATCCCAGAGCATTTTTATGCAGCCTACAGACGGCGGAACATTCTCGTACACATGTGTTTCTCTCAATGGGGCATTTTTCAATACACACGAGCGAACCAAAAAAAGAAATATCAGTTGTGTATTAACGATTGTTGATGATACAACTACTAAAGGGTCTCCCAACAAGAACGCAAGATTTAAATTTGGCGCCATTCGCAGTGTCATTGTTTGACATGTGAACAATTGTTATTGTTTGCTAGTAGAAGGTACGAGGTTAGTAAAAATGGAGCGAAGGGAGTTCGTTAATTGGGTATTGGAGAGACAACATGAAAATGCTGATTTTGCCGATAAAATCATCTTCAGTGACGAGGCCCATTTCCATCTTGATGGCTTCGTCAATAGGCAGAATTGTCGCATTTGGGGTGAGGAAAATCCTCGAGTGATTCACGAGAAGCAAATGCATCCTCAACGTGTCACTGTGTGATGTGGATTTTGGGCTGTAGGAATCATTGGACCTTTTTGTTATGAAAATGAGCCAGTTCAAGCACAAACAGTCAATGGTGTTCGGTATCATGAAATAATAACCAGTTTTTTCGTGCCTAGAATTGAAGAAATGAATGTGAAGGGCATGTGGTTTCAACAAGACGGCGCCACATGTCATACAGCCAGAGAAACAATTCAATTGCTGCATTTAAAATTTAAATCTTCTTCTTGGGACACCCTTTATAAGCGGGAAAAAAACAAATTTTAAAAATGGGTGATTCGCAAAGTATGTTGGCTGCAATTATTATAATTGAATTTTTATTTTATAATCTTCAGATCTAATGTCCTATAATTCTGGTGAATTTTTATACAAATTTATAAAATTTACCCAATTTTTACTATTTTCGATTGCAGCCATTTTTCTTATTTTTTTTTTTAAATTTTGATATTTTGTAACACAGGAAAGCAAACATGAATTTCAATGAGAAACATCGCTACAAACGGAGGAACATTGGCACAAACATGCCCATGTTTCAATCAATGTTCCTCCGTTTGTAGGCTGCATTATGACTGACAAATAAGACGCGTTATTCGAAATTACATACAGTTGCCCAATAAAGTCTACAGACAGCGCCAATATTTAAGTTTTCTTTTTATTTAAAAAGAATTATTTAAATTTAAGCTAAACAAATATTTTTATTTTCCAAATAAAACATACATAAAAACAACAAATATTCATTTATTTTTTGGCTTAAAATAAAGTAATAAGATAAAAACGAGGATCTGTAATGGTTTGGGGGGTTTATGTCCTTTGCTGGTGTAGGAAATTTGGTATTTATTGACACTACAATGGACCGTCACATTTATTTGAATATTCTAAAGGAAAATTTGAAGACGTCCGCCAGCCAGCAACTTGGGTCTTTCTGGCAAATGGATCTTCCAGCAGAATAACAATCCTAAATATACATCTCTCGTTGTAAAGGAATGGCTTCTCTATAATGTCCCCAAACAAGTACATTCTCCTTCTCAGTCTCCGAATATGAATCCAATTGAAAATTTGTGGAATGAATTGGACAGACGCGTGCGAAAAAATAAAATATCTAACAAAGGGTGGCGATGGCACGATAGATGGTAGTCTGCACGTTGACTACACAACCAAAAAAAAAATACCTGGGTTCAACCCCAGTTTCAGGCTAAAATTTTAAAATAAAAAAAAAAACATCTCGCATTTTTCTGATGTGCATTAGTGTGTCTTTGTGTGTCAGTTGTTGTCGGAAGGTTTCAGTGGCGAAGGCATAGTCACCGGTCACTGAACAATACCGACTTCAGCTGATAGCAATCCGCAATCACATCAGAAGCTTCAACAATTTTATGCGTTTAACAAGAAACGTGCAAAAGCAGTATTGTAAAAATAATGAAGCCTTCTTCTATCTATCCCTTCACCACCTGTAATCTCTATCACTACTCGTTTCCTAGAAGTTAACAGCTGGTAGGCAGTCATTGCCTGAGTGTTACTTCTCTTTTGAAAAAAAAAAACTAGAAGACCCAACCATATTGTCATCAGTCTTTAAACCCCGTGGAGTAGCCATGAAAACGTGGTCCACTAAGCTCAAGCGAGCTCTGTAGTGGTACATCAGTCATTAAAGCCGTACTTTGTAGTAGATATGTGGGCAACCGTTTTCCCGTGGAATCAGCCTAGACAAGGGCTGGTATTAAGCAGCCAAAGACCGTAAAACAATCCAAGTAAGATCTCTGGTGTAACCTGGAAGAGTAGCCTCCTCTGTCATCTTCAAGTTCTGGAAAAACTCAAGGCGATGCAACAGCTTCCCCATTAATACTTCCGAGGACTAAATGCCCTTATATACCAGTACGAAATTACCCTAAGACCATAATGTACATATGTATATCTTTATAAGAAAGTTAAAAAACAATACAGAAATTTCTTTAACTAGTTAGCTGGGTACCGCGGGCATGCTGAATTTCCCTTAAGTTGTGAACAAGTCCACAACCCCCTTGCGGCTGCTTTCGATTATAAGCAGCTTTGAACCTTAACAATTTCGAGCAACGTTCCTATTCCAGTCTATCTGAATCACAGACTCGCCAATATATTGTGACATAATGTGAGATCTAATACGTACAGGCCTTTATAGGGCAGTGATGTTAACTGTCTGCTCTTTTTTTCTAAAAAAATACATTGAAAATAACAAAAGTATATATTTTTTTTTGTATGTTTATGGCATTTTCATTCTCATTTAGAGAAGCAGCAAACGGGTTTTTTGTTTCATTTATTTATTTGCTGTTGTCGCAGTAGTTGTGGGTGTGGGTGTGGGAATTGTGGGTTCCATTTTTTTTTTTTCCTTTTTGGCGCACGGAAGGATTTAACACCAAAACAAAATAGATGACACAAGATCTTTTTGTTATTGCTAATTGCAGCGTAACGAAATTGTTTTTGTTGTTGTTGTTGTTGTTGGTATTTCAGCTACTATTATTATTGCATTGCAAGCCACTTCAGTGCTGTTTCATATGCAAAACGCATTGTTTTCGCATTACATCACAAAAGAGTTGCACGAGTACTTTAAATGTAAAACAGTGCTGTGCTGTGCTGTGCTGTGTTTTTCTCTTTTATATTTAATTTTTTCATTCTGTGCCTCTGTTTGCTGACGGTATTTGAGGTTTCAACTTTATTGCGGCACATTCGCTTTGTAGCAAATTAATTAAAAGTGTTGAATTTTAAATGTGAAGCGCTGCAACAATTTCATGCGTACTTGGGTAACCTGTTTAGCAGATACGTGATCGTCCTAATGACTTTACATTCTCAGGGTGGGATTTTGCCGATACGCTACATAAATATGCACTCGCAGTAATTTCGCTACTGTATTTATAAAAATATTTATAAATTTAATTTGAATATATGTAATAAAATAAAATAAAAGCAAAAAATTTCAAGAGATTTTTAATTGGAGAATTAATAGGTGGCAAATAATTATTTTCTAATCAAAGTTGAGTTTGACACTTGTTTCTCTTTTAAAAATTTTCTTTGAAGTTATTAAATCGATTTCGTTGTCGGTAGATTATTTTAAAGCGCTGTTGTTGAATCACACTTTTTTTTTTTTTTTTTTTTTTTTTTTTTATCTGGGACCAGCACTCAGGAAATGACTCCTACATATGCGAAGCATTGTGCTGGAACTATGGGAAAGGGATAGTAAGAGAAACGACAGGAGGTGAAGCTTAATTAATTATTTTGCAGTTCTGCTTTTGCACGTTCTTTCTTTATACTCGTAGCAGAGCTGAAGCTTCGGTTTAGTAGCCATTTTTTTATTCTTATGTTACTTCGCCGGTGCTACACAATACCGACGAAGAAGGGCGTTCTGATGCGATTGGGGATTGCTATCAGCTGAAGCCGGATTGTTCAGTGACCAGTGACTATGCTTTCGCCACTGAAACCTTCCGACAACAACTGACACACAAAGACACACTAATGCCCATCAGAAAAATGCGAGATGTTTTTTTTTTTTTTTTTTTTGGGTTGAACCAAGGTCTGTTTTGTAGTCAACGTGCAGACTACTTCAGCCATTGTCACTTACGATATATTCGAAAATATGTCTCTATTTTTTTTTTTTTTTTTTTTTTTATCTTGGACCAGAGCTCAGGGGCTATCCCCTACATATGCAATGCATTGCACTGCAACTAGAGAGAAGGATAGGGAAGAAACAGACACGTGGTGAAAGTGGTAGAAAGATAGAGCTTAATTCTTGCGCAACTTTGCAGTTGCGTGTAAATTATAAAGCAAAGTTGCGGCGTCTCTTATGTTTTTTTTTTTTTTTTTTTTTTTTTGACGCATTATTTTTAAGCTAATAGAGCCATTTTATTTATTATTTTACTTCGCCGACGTTTTATTGCTCAAATACCGACGAAGGAGAGTGCTGTAGCACAGAAAACTCAGAAAAAACTTTTTCTGATTTGACCCGGCTGGGATTGGAACCTGGATCTTTCTGGTTGCAGAGCCAACACGCTGACTACTCGCCATCAGCACGCCGAAAATATGTCTCTATATTTTATTTACTCGTGTATTTAGACAGTCCTTTACGTAACGAAGTAAAAGTTGTGTCTGTCTTCTCTCACTTTTAAATATAAATTTTTTCCAAAAAAAAATTATTGGAAGATACTTAATGCCATTCTTTAGTTTTACGGTTTCCTTCCATAACCAGCTTTGATCAACACAAACTTTAATGATTTGTCATTTATAATCTTTCAATTACAGAATCCATCTCCGTCCTGGCTCATCAAATACACCGAACAAATCGTTCGTTAATTTAAGCTGTCGGTAGGGAACAGCAGCAAAAACAAAACAACCAGGAACTTCAAATTGCGATTGAAGTGTTGAAAGAGACAAAAAAAAAAAATATAGAAAATCTCTTTGTTCCAATTTGCAATTGCTGTCAATTAGCATCAACATGTGCCATGGAGGCTTGTTTGGGTTTAGGCCGAAGTCAACGCAATCTAAACAAGCAACAACAGAAAGAGTTGAAATTGCAACAGCAACAGCAGCAACAGCACACACAATTGCAGCAACAAAAACAAGCAACGCAACAGACGATTGTGACCAATCAAAATTACTATACAACCCAACAACAGCCACAAAATCAACGTCATTTAGTAGCACGTGGACAAACCACAAATGTTGCGGCCGCCGCACTAAAACAACAGCAACTGCAGTTGCAACAACAGCAACTGATACAACAGTTGACACACCAGCAGGACACCAACAGTCATTTGCTAAGACAGCAAGAGCAGAATTATCAAAAGCAAAATGTGACTCACAATACAACTACAACTACATGTACGACAACACCTAAATATAGAAATACGGGAGCAGCAGGAGCGAATATGCAACAGTCGTCAACAGCTTCAAACGAAAATACATGTGGTAGTGCGGGTGCCGGTGGGACAGTTGTTGGTGGCAGCCAACAGCAACAGCAGCAGCAGCAACAACAACAACAGCCATCTATCATGTCATTTCAAAAAAGTACCGTTACAGTGGAAGTAACCACAACACTGCCCTCCAGCGTTAGTCCCTTAAATACAGCCTCAATGGCTGCCAATTCAAATGTCAAAAGCTTCCGCAAGATTAACCGACAACAACAGCAGCAGGAGCTTCACCAACATCAATTGCAACAACAACAACAACTACAGCAACAGCAGCTGCAACACCAACAGCAGCATTATCACCATCAACAGCAAATGGAAGCTGATTTAGATGCCATTGAAGTTTGTGCGGACCAAGAGCTGATGGTCTCAATTAAAAGTGGTGGCCTGCTGAGGCAAACAAAGACATTGGGACGCCTAAATCAACAGCATCAACACCATCACATCATAGAAGATCAGCAGCATAATCAATGGTCCAATATGCCGCAGACCACTTCACTGCAGCTGTTGCAGTTACAGCAGCAACAACAACATGACTATTCATACGCCTATTATGAACCGGGGGCAGCCATGAGACACACAAATATTCCGCACACGGAATTATTGACAGGCGAAGAAGACTTAACACCGGCACCACCCAATTCCATGAGAGCTTTGCTGTCCAAAGGCAAGAAGAATAAAATTTTAGTATCTCCTGCCACACGGCAATCCTACCAGACCAGATTGACCCAACAACAAGGTCACGGAGGCGCCAGTACTTCCACACATCAAGCAGCGGCAAATTGCAGCAACATCTCTACCCCGGAGAATTTTTACGAAGAAATATCAGCCTCCTCGACTTCATCATCTTCGAACTCCATGACCAGTCATCATCAGCTGAGAGCTACTTCGCATTCGGCCGGCTCTTTGACGCAAACACTGGTGGAAGAAGAACTGAGAAGAGTACAAAATAGACATCATAAGATTTTAGGCGAACTCAACTTATCCGTTGAGGCCATGCTCATGCCAGATAGTCCACCCAACAGTAGTCCCACAGCCAAAGATCCTACGATGCCCTCGGTGAGTGTAACACCTGCCTCAGGCCAACCTCTCAGATTGACATCCTCTTCGGCCGATAATATATGTGATACGACGCTTTCTGGAGGACCAGCTGATGAATTCATCTCTCCCATACCCAATTCGGCAACGGTAAGTGCTGGTCTTTTGCAATCTTCTTGTCTAGCGGCTGATTTAGATAGTGGTTTTAGTGGTTCCAGTGGTGCTAGTTACATTGG
This sequence comes from Dexiosoma caninum, assembly GCA_963924685.1. Taxonomy (NCBI): domain Eukaryota; kingdom Metazoa; phylum Arthropoda; class Insecta; order Diptera; family Tachinidae; genus Dexiosoma; species Dexiosoma caninum. The sequence goes on along the minus strand of OZ004726.1, from coordinate 8,931,858 downwards.
CTCTTTGCGTCTGCATAAAACAAATGCCCTTATGAGTTCCCGTTCCACCAACTGCTCGTCCTCGACAACAACAACAACAACGACAACAACAGCCGCTACCGCCTTCAAGACTCAACAACAAAGTGCCTTTGCTTACGCCACACAAAGTTGCCGTTCATTTCAAAGAGCCAACTCAGCGGCAACAGCAACAGCAGCTTCCATCGGCAATACTAATGCTGCTGCACCATCATCAGCATCATCAAATGCGGCTTCGGCATCATCGTCATCGTCATCGTCATTGTGTACCATTAAACACTTACCTCAAATTCATCAGAACGCAAAACACATGACACAACAACAACAACAACAACATCAACTACAACTACAACAACAGCACCAACAACACAGCCATCTGCACCATCATCATCACCACCATCATCACCATCATAATACTTCGGCTGGTCTCTCCACATGCTCCCCCTCCTCGTTGGCCATAAGTCAAGATGATGCTCAAAATTCATCGGGGTTTTTTACACGAGCCTCCTGCGGTCGTCGCATTTTAAATTGTGCGAAAATAAGAGCCGCCGAAGATCCTGGTCCCATGATGGTGAATGCACAACCCATCGAGTCGAAGGCACGTAGCTTTTGGAATCGCAAAGGTTGGCGTAAATTACCTGGCTTCTCAACATCCACATCAAGCATAAACGATGCTGGTTTATCGATTGGTAAGTGCATTTTACAATTTCTCTCCGCCCCTTTCCAAATAAACAAATTCCTTTCCTTTTATATTTCGATTTAAAAAAAAAGCAAAATTATCTTCACATTGTTAAATTCGGCCAATAAATATTTTTTATGACAGTTCTGTGTGATACAGGCCTGGTTTTTATTCTTGGCATAAATCAATGCAACAGTTTTAATCCCATTAACCCAATTATGTGCTCGTGCTCTTCTGTGGCTGTGTGTTTGTATGTTGCATAATTTAATGGCATTTTTGGCCAAGAAAAGAACATTCTGTTTGGTATTTCATAATCTGGCAGATTCATATAGTTGGAAAAGGCACATGAGAGTGCCGCATGGCCATTTTGATTGAACCAGTTAATTGTTTTTAAATTGCTGCAATAATTTTAAGCACAATATGAGGAATTTGCCTGTCGTTTTTGTTTTTAAACAAATAAAAAAAAAATAAATAAATAAATGGGACTTTTTTGATAAAAAGAAACTCTTGTTGCGTGAAGGCAAATAATCGATGAAATATTTCGTATTTGAATATTCCGCTGTTTCTTTGTGAGTGACTTCATGAGGAAAATCATTGCAACACTATAAAAATTATTGAATAGAAATTTCATTTGGATGTCTGTGTAGCCTAGTGTAGTTTATCAATCTGAAGGTAGTGGTCCATTACTCAAAGCTATCGGCAATTCGAAGAAAAAGTGACAATGTGGCTACAAAAAGCTGTAACAATTCGGTTGTAAGTTCGTGAAGTATCCTTTTTTTATCTGGGACCAGCACTCAGGAGATGACCCCTGATGCGATGCATTGTGCTGGAACTATAGGAAAGGGAGGTGAAGCTTAATTAATTATTTTACAGCTCTGCTTTTTGCAAGTTCTCTGTTCATAGCAGTGTTGAAGCTTCGGTTTAGTAGCCATTTTTTTTTATTATTATTTTACTTCGACGGTGCTACCTTCTGTTTGGTATTGTAGTCAACGGGCAGACTGCTTCAGCCATCGCCATCCTGATAAAGAAAATAAGGTATATCGGATTTGGATTAGTATTGTTGGGGTTTGTTAATTCGGGAGTTCTCACAAGCGACAAACTATTTCACGACAACCTCAAAAAGTATTCGGGAATTCTGGAGAAATGCACTGACTAACTACGTTGATAATAATGGTAAGGCCGGTGATATCTTCACTCGATTTATATTGAGCTTTCTTAGGGGTCGCGCTATAAGAGTTGTTATAGACGGGATCTCATCTAACGAGTTCAAGATAAATTCAGGGGTACCGCAATACTCCATTCTTTCTCCTATCCTTTTCTTAGTTTTCTTAAATGACCTTCTATGTTAAACTTCCAACAGTATCCACTCTTTTGCAGATGACAGCGTCATTTGTCACTCATAATCAACATCACTCAGGCCAACATCGACTATGATCGCTGCGCTGAGGCAGAAGATCACTGATTCATTAAATAGTGACCCCACGAAAATATAGAAATGGACTCACGCGAACAGGTTCGATTACAACGCTCAAAAAGCCCAATGCTGCATGCTGACGCATCGACGCATGCTCGATCACGCTGCGTCATCTGTTATTATGGGCGGTATTAACATTGAGAAATCAGAAGCTCTTGATGTTCTTGGCATGAAGATTCAGTGTGATGTTCAACGGACTGAGCACATCTTTCAGGTCTTAAAGGAAGCATTCAAGTGCATCGGCTTCTTAAGACGATGCAAGGCCTACTTCACCCCATCTAATCTCCTTGCTACTTATACCGCTTACATCCGACCGAAAATGGAATACAATTGTAATGTATGGGGCGGTGCTTGAAAGACTATTTTGAAGTTATTCTACCGCGTTCAGGAGAGCGAGAGGAAACTCATTGGGGACGTTAGGGAGGCCAACTCTATTGACGTCTTCGAGCATCGTGGCAATGTGCGATGTATTTCCTTGTTCTAAAGAGTCTGTAATGGAATGTGATCTAATGAAATCAGGGAACTTGCTCTCAAAACCCGTGCATACGTTCATCATTAAGGTACATCCATTTATGATCCATTTGGCACGCATCACAGAGAAAACTAATTTTTTGGCTGAACAGCGCGTATGTGTAATAAGTTCCCTGCAGAGGTCATTCCTGTCACCTTTGACGTGGGAAAATTCAAATCAAATGTCCAAAAACACTACTTCTTCTATGCTCCTTCCCATAAGCTCATTTCCTAGTTCCAATACAATGCATCGTATGTCATTCGCTGAGTGGTGGTCCAAGAAAATAAAGACGTATTTGGCGGTTCTTACAATCGCAAAATTAAGATACTTCCGATTACTACATTCTGTTTTACTGCGCGAACAAGAATCACTAAAGCTCTAGGACTACAATTCAAGTGGTCTTTTAAGATTATCGTTCGTACGATATCGGTAATTGTTCACCTCATTGTCCTCTAACCTTGACACCTTATACAACTTCAATCACAAACCAACTGAGAAGTCTACACTGACATCAATGTAATAAATTTAATAAATTTTACACTATGTTAATTGAGTTGATATGTGCCTCAGAATCAAGGCATATGCAACATATTCAGCCTTATCTTATTTGGAGTAGACATATTTCGACTACTGGGGCATTTGCACATGGCGAATACGCCAAACATGATAAGGGCCCGATGTATAAGGAAATTTGTTAGGACACGCTGCCCATTTTAAAAATATTCCCTTTGTTACGATATTTGCCTCATAGAAGGAGCCCACCTTTAATGATGCTTTCTTTCACTAAGCGGCTGTTCAGTATGACCACGTACTTCTAATCTAAATTTCCCTTTAACTATTTCCCGTATTTAAGAGGCATTAGTAATTTATTTTAAATCCAATCCAATTCCAGTGAATTGAAATAAATAAATACAATTTAAAGCAATTAGTCGTATTTACATTTTAATCCGAATGGCAATTAATACTAAATAAATATTTTTGTTAAAAAATTAGTTTTCGAGCAGCAGTGGTGGTGCCACCGCCACCGCCACCACTCCCTCTGCCACTGCCGCATACTTTACAAAACTTAATTCCCATCGAATTGCATGGTCGGTCTATCAACTGAATATTTCATTGCGTTTGTGTTTGTACAGAATACAGCTTTGCAATCAAATGCTCTAAATTTATTCGTAACAACGAAAAAAAAAAAAAGGAAAATTGAAAAAGAAACAGAATTAAAACAAAATATTTACAAACTAAAGCCAAAAAATAAAGGCGTCCAAAATCGCCCTCAAACAAATAAATTTATAGAATTCATACGCTGTTTGGTGAAATTCACAAAACTCAATTAAATTTAATAGAAATTGCTAAATAACTTTTTAAAGTAACTTGTTTTATTTATTTTTGTGTTTCTTTTTTTTTTCAATTTACTTACAAAGGGATTAAAATTTGAACAAAAATCAACAAGAAATAAAACCAACAGTCAGGCAGCCTGCCGACAGTCAGTCAACTTGGCCGAAAAAATTTTTAGTCGTTGAGCACAGAAATTCATTTGTTATTTGGTTAATTTTTAATCCAACAATATGCTGCAGGACAAATATAATTCCAGCAGCCAATTATGTGAGGAACTATTAAACTGCAGGTTTTTTTTTTTTTGTTTTGAAGGGGATGCAGGGAAGAAAGATAAATGCAAAATTTTGTGTTAAGCGAAATTCTAGCGCCCTAAAACTGTTCAAACCCAACTGCAGTCGGAAAAACCTTTTTCTGACATGCATGGGGCTGAGTAGTTGACTATACAGCCCAAAGATTGTGAGTTCAATCATTCAAGTCAGGCCAAAAATTGTTCTGCTGAGCGCCGTCTTTCGGCGACAATTGAACAATAAAAGCTCGATTAAGTAAAATAATACTTAGGGTCTCTTTCACCAAACATATTTAAAATTTCGATTTTCATTTTCATCTAGATATACTCATTGAATATTTAAATACTGTTTAAGTAGTCAGCACTCTGCATTTAAATATTGATTTTGCAATAGCATGAAACAGCTTTAAAACAGCTTTTAAACAGCTTTTTAAAAAAGGTGTAAGTTGACGTCAGTCAGAGCGTTACCATACTTTCTTGTGTTTCATTATTTCAGTTGGTGAAAATAAAATTTGTTTAAACTTACTTTAAATAAAGATCATTAATTAAATTAAATTGTGTTTAAATATGTGTGGTGAAAGAGACCCTTAAAGGCTGTTGGGGTCCTTTATTTGCGATTCATAACTTCAATAATGGCATGCGATTGCCTGGACCTTCTCAGCGCCGTTACATTGGGCTGGGTTCCTGTACTGCGGGCTATGAAGGTAAAGAAATGGCGGACTAGCCGGTAACATGATGAAAAATTTTCCCTAATTGGCCTGGAGACATTCTGTGGTCTACAGAAATGAAACTCTGGAAACAGTGAGGAAAGGAAATTCCAAACTCACTGGCGTAATTGTGCCAGCCAGCGTCAGGCCTAACGCTTCCTGATTCCCAACAGGGAAATCTCTGATAAGCTGCTTTCAATAACTACAGAAGATTTAAATATTTTGACAGTCCATTCCGGTGCGAGCTACCACTTGAACAAAATTTGTGTCCTCGTGACCAATGTCTGTCGATTTTCTGAAAGTGACACAGAGAGATCTGATCTGAAGTTCTTTTTTAACTTCGACCAGCACTCCGGGGATGACCTCTACTCATACGTAGCATTGTGCTGGAACTAAAGAAAAGGGCTAGTGAGAGAAATGACAAGAGTTGAAGCTTCACTGTTTTACAACTCTGCTTTTCTTCTTTGTTTTTATGTTGAAGGACTTCTGATGTCAAGGAAACGTATTAAATTTTTGAAACTTAATTTTTTTTTGCCTATTATTTTACTTCGCATGTGCTATACAATACCGATGAAGGAGGGCGCGATGTTGTTCCTGTGGATTGGTATCAGCTGAAGACCAGTGACTATGCCTTCGTCACTGACACCTTTCGACAAAAACTGACACACTAATTTACATTAGAAAAAATGCGAAATATTGTTACGACTAAGTCTGAAACTGGGGTCGTACTCAGGACTTTTTGGTTTAGGTAGTCAACATGCAGACTACTTCAGCCTTCGCCACCGTCTTTGCGATGGTCCTATATGCAATAGACAGCGGTTTCGCTATCTGGGTTTCCGTCTGCCTCGACACAATTTTTTAAACTCCAGACCCCAAATAGTGCTTCGATTCCTCAAAATCTTTATAGTGGGAGTATAATATGATGGAAGGGATTTGCACAATTGATGGCGGTGCTTTCTGGTCCCAGGAATAAGAATAATAATAAAATAATGATTAAAAATGACCTCCTTTAGTTCCAGCACAATGCAAAGCATGTGCAGAGGTCAACCCCGGAGAGCCGGTCGTAAGATGCAGCAACTCTGCTTTACGAATTAGCAAAACGCTTAACAGCAGAGTTGTGTATAAATAGACCTCTACTCTACCACTGCACCAACTGTCTCTTCTTTACACAATCCCATCAGTATTGTTGGCAGACATTTTAATTACCAGAGTGTTAAGTATCCCTCCGCGTAAAGCATGAGCATTAATCTTAGCAATCCGGTGGTGCCAAAACTCGGCATTTTTCTTGCGGTATCACAATATGCCTAAGCTCTGGCGTAAGTGGGGCCTCCTACATCGGGGAGGCTCCGCCACCTAACCTAACCTACGTAGCCCAAATAAAGAAATGAGAGCTCATGATGGTGAACGACAATTACTCGCGATACCATCCCTGGTGCGACCACTCCCTCTCCCTTCAATTGCTGGACTTTAAATTAGAAATATTTGCTCAAATCGGCAAATTGATGATATCAAAAATCAAAAAGCTTCCAACAAAAAGAAACAACTTCCAAAATGTTGTTATTTTTTCTCAATAAATTCTTTAACAAAATCCTACTTGCGGCATGACTTTGTAAAACCTCTGGTTGAAACTTATTTTCCATATAGAAGGAAACCAATCTGTTCGCCGTCCCTTTTCGCCTCCCCCATCTGACACCCACACCTGACTATACTTCAACGTCTGAATTAAATTTTAATTTAAAAAAAAAATAATAATTTACATATAAATTTTAATTTTATTACAACTGCATTATGCCACATATTGTGGCTGCCACATAAAACACATACTTTATTTCTCCATAAACATATTCATTATCTTCAATAGCTTCATCGTAATTATTATTATCACCTCAAACGATAATTTGTATTTAACTAAAGTAGTTTTCAATAAGGCAGGGTTAATGTTAACGGGCTGTGGCGTTCATTTCATTTTAACAGCATCTTTAGCACTTGTGGCAGAATTCACTTACCGCATTAGGCCGAGGCCATGCAATGAGCGGTGAGCGGCGAGTTTGAGCGATAAGTGACTGAGCATCAATTCTGAGCGGTTAATGGTTAAAATGCCAAATGGTCCCAGATAAAAAAAAAAAAAAAATGCAAATACATGAAAAATCAATAAGTTTTCCACAAATCAATTCAACAATTTTAAAATATATTTTGAATAATTATGTGCTCGTAATATTTGGTGTCAGTCAACTATAAATTTATACAACAAACAGCTGGCAGATTTCAGCTGGTTACGATGTCGCTGCCATTTGCCAAACAATTAAGTAGTCGAACACAATTTGCAAGCTGTTGACGTCAACTGCAATTGTCGTGTTTGTTGCTTGTAGCCTGCAGTCATCTATGCGTTTATTGCCTGAAATAACTGAAATAACAATATTTATGAAAACTCGATTATGGGCGATTAAGTGGACATACAGTGAAAAAAGTGAACATTAATTTTTATTTGAATGCATTGGGTGGAAAATTTCTTTTATAATTTTTTTTTAATTTTCAGTAAAACTTCCATTTATTTGCACCAATTAAATTCCTTATTTTTTTTTTTTGAAAAACAAATTCGAGGATTACCGTTCTTATTCGAAACTTCTATATTTTTAAATAAATTAATTTGTCCCAAATTCAAGTAGAAAAAATACAATTGAGACACCATGTGTTGCATCATAATATAATGGCTTTTAAAGTATTGATTTAGTCACTCTGTTTGGTTGTTGGTGATTCCATTAAGTTTTTTTTTCTTAAATACTATTTGAACAAAAATACTCATTTAAAAGTGTTGTTTCGACGCCCACTTTTTTTTTTAAATAATAATTTTGTATAACTGAAATCAATATGTACGAGGTCGGTGGCAAAACTAACCATACTGGTGTACATGGATGTATGTATATAGATGGCAGTCGTAGTTAACGAAAAAAAAAAACACTTAAGGGCCATTCAGTCTATTATACTTTGTATTAATACTTGTCAAAAATTCAAATAATACGTGCAAGTGTGACAGTGTGAACGCAAAATGTTATGAAAACCACAAGTATTACGATAAAAAATTGACATCCCATAATACATGCTCATTTTTTGAAAATTTTCTAAACCATCCCAGTGAAATTTTTGCTACATACATCTTCGATTTGAGACCAATGACAATGTAAGCAAGACCCATCCAATGTCTGTATACAATTTCTATTTACATTTACACAGCGATGGCCTAGGCTGTAAGATTTATCCAACACAATATACATTGTAAGCGAAGGTTGGATGGGTCCAACTATTATGGTGAATTCGGAGTGCAATAAGATGTATCTGAATGCCATTGATCTTGGAATGAATTTTAAATATTGCATAATTAAATTAGGAACTTAATTTTTTTCAATATTTTGTAATTTCGGAATTTTGTTTCAAACGTTCACTTTCTATTTTCTTTAGTCTTCTTAAATTTCTTTTACTAAATCCAATCATTTTATTCTTTACAACAAATAAAAATACAAAACATACATACATATGTATATAAATTAACACATAAATAAAAATAAAACAGTCACTTACCTTTTTTAATTATTTTTATTTAATAATTTATAACAATATTACCACAAAAAATGCCGCTAACACTTCACTTTTAAAAACACTTATGAACTTGATACAAATTTTACTTTGGAATAATAATAAAAATGAAAAAGAAAGAATAACGGAAAAATTACTTCAGAAAAAAGTACAAAATTCATAATTAAAACGAAATGACAATATGATACATTACAAAGCCATCCAAATCAGATGGTAAGGCGAGGCAAAATTTTTATTTGTGTTTGTTTTGATCTTCATTTCTAATAAACATTTAACTTTACAATTGGATGGAAAAAAGACAAATCTGAATCAGATGCGAGTTGTAAGGGCTTAACTATTTTCGTTTTATTTTCCCTATTGACATAATATTATACAATCGGATGGCTTTCAGTTTGTAATGAGTAACCGGACTGCTGGGATAATACTTTTCATCTGATTAAAATTCACAAGCCAACTGTTTCGCCGCCGGTGGCGTGCCGTCCATTTTCTGTTATTTTTTTCTTCATATAAAAGCCCAACATTTTTAAAATTTTAATCGCATAGAAATATATTTCGTCTTAAAAGCTTTTTTTTGATATTATTCATTTGATTTATTTCCTTTATCTAAATCGAATATTTTAACTGCTGCATACTTTCAAGAGGCGGCACGTTTGCCATCTACGTAAAAAAACCTGCAGCCGTTAGCCAATAATAATAATTCAATATGCGCATGCTGCTTGTGTTTCTTTATTATAGCTAAAGCCATCAAAACTCCCACAAATTTACATTTATTTCTTTTTTGAAATAACATGACTTTTCCTTTTTTTTTAATTTTAAAACACTTTTGTTTATTAAAAATTGTTTTCTCAACTTCTGTTTTTTTTTTTTGTATGTTCTCTCTATTTCAATTGTGTTGGTGTGAATACAAAATGTCAGTTTACGTTGGATTTTTTGACAGTCGCAATAAATGTATTTAGATTTCTGTATCGTAAAATGTTATGAAAGTCTTAATACTTGTATAATAGTCTGAATGGCCCTTTAAGAGTGCCTATATTCGGTCGAATCTTAGATACCCTTCACTGGCCCAACTTATATCCCATATTCGTCTGAATTTCCCCCGTCGTTTAGTAGTACCGAATTTTTATCTAATTTTTAGTAGCGACCACTATATAAATTCAAATAGCCAACTCAATGTGTAAACCAAATTTCACCGAAAGCGGTTGAACCGTTCGGACATATTGACATATTTTTCATAATTGTAATACAGACCAAGTTTTTTGTTTTCGATAACATTCATGCCAAATTTTATCGAATCAGTTCAACATTTTAGTGGATCAAAATTCAGTGCAATCGATTAAGACCTTTTAAAAATAACATAATTAGCTTAGAAATTAATCGATCCATTAAAGTTATGGTAGTTTTTGTACTAAAATTTCAAATAAAATTCTTTTTTTTGTTTGAATCACAACAACAATTTTCTTTATCTCGGACCAGCACTCAGGCTATGACTCTTACACATGCGATGCCTTGTGCTGGAACTACGAAATGGGGTAATGGGAAGGAGGATAGAATTTAGGTAAACAATAAAAAAAAACAATAGTACAATAAGGAGAAATTAAATTACATTTCAGGCTTAATAAATATATATCAAAAAATCAATCAAATAAATTACATTTCTTAAAAAAATTTAAAGAAGTTTTTAATTTTATTTTATTTATGATGGAATTTATAGCAACATTTTAGGTGCACTCCAATGTTGCATTTAGTACACATTTTTCTTGTGCTTTCGTGACAAAGAACGCAGCAGCGACGCTGTGAGCAGTCCTTTTCGATATGGTCTGCTGAACAATCTCCCAGTCTAGTTTCATCTGAAACTCTAGATACAATGGGAACACCACAATTGTTATTTTTAGTTGGCTGTGTCCCGTATTTTTTTGCTAATTAAGATATAACGTTTTATTTCAATCAGCAGGTCTGATTTGTAAATCCACTTCTGAACGTAACATTCGGCGAGGTGGGTGAGCAAAGTTGGCTTCATTTTCGTCTCCACTGTCTTCATCCGTCACATCTGCATTCTCAGGAGGGAATAATATCATGTCACCAGGATCGTCTCCAGCCTCTAGTATTTCTACAATTTCATTCAAGTCCAATCTGCAGCAAAATAACGAAGCAATAATCCAAATTTAGCAATATATAAATTTACTTTGAACAAATGTACAAATGTATGTACACTGTATAACATTTAATACCCAGTGTCACCCACGAGTGACACTTCACAAAGCTTGCCTAATTTTTGTGTAGAATATATTCTAGCTTTTTAGCGCCATATGTTTATATTATCAGTTTCAACCTTTCGCAGTATTAAACGACAAATGTTATTCCAACAATTTTCTTATCAGACTTATAACTTATAAACTTATAAAAAATATTTTTTTTTTTTTAAATATATTTATTAAGCTTGAGGTCTTTTTTTTTTTTTTTTTTTTTTTGTTTTATTATTCGATATTTCGTTAACAACTTGTTAACATTATCAGGAATAATAGGAAATATAATAAAAAAGGTCAATTAATAATATAACTAAAACTTATAAAAATAACAAAAACCGTTTCAATGAATTTTAAAAATCTAATAGATGACGAAATCTTCGCGTTCCCAAAATTAAATCATAAATATTACAGGGTGTTAGCTTTGTATTAATAAGAAATACAGGGTGGGCGAAAACACAAGTCTGCGTGTAAAAATATGATGGTCGATGAATAAAATCTAAGAAAAAATAATAAAAAACAAAAAAGTTATTCAAATTTTAACACGCAGGCGTGACTTTTGGCCACCACTATATGTGTTTCAATGATGACATTATGTGCATGGGTGACACTGATATTTGACGAGAGTTAAATAAATCTTTTATTTGGTTTAAAATCGAAAAACTGCCATAGAAATTTTTACCTGGTTTTAGCAACAGCAATAACCATTTCTATTAGTTGCATTAAGCGAAGTTCCACTGTATTTTAAAAAGCTAAAAAAAAAATAATTTCAGGTTAAAAATCATGTTGGCCGCAAAGCAATGGACGGGTGTATTGCAACCTTTGCTTTTTTGCATATGAAAACCTTTCCAGAGCATAATTTCACATACAAATTCCAATTAATCATGAAACTGCACTGTACCTTGATTTGCCAATAAATCTTTTGATACAGAAAACTTTTCAATTTTGCTGGCAGCTCAAAGGGAATTTCGTATAAAATAAATGCAATAAAATATCAGGTATTCCGTGCTACAAATACTTTAAATACACAAGAAATCATGTTGTCGAAATAATTCTATGGTGGCACAAATCATTTATGTATATGTAGCAGTCACAATAATTTGATAATTTCTTTTGTATGAGTATGTGTGTGTGTGTGTGCGCGTGTGTGTGCGGGTGTGTATTTGTGTGCTGTATGCCTTAGGGAGTGATGACAGTTTAAAGGAATTATTTACAACATTGTCTCCTGCTATTGTTGCTGTTGCTGTTGCTGTTGTTTTTGTTGCGTTTTATTTTTTTTGCTAAATTCATTATAAATACAAACTGTCAGTTTTAAGCCAAAGTAAAATATATAATCCTAACATAAATTACATGGCAACGAAACGAAAAGTCATTGTACTCAATGGGCTTTGAAGAGCGCGTACTCGTATGTAGTGTGGTGTGGTGTGTTGCAATGTGGCAAGTGGCAAGTACGAGTCAAAAAAAATAAAAAAAAAACAAACTTATACTGCACATTCCATTATAAGGATGAAGTAAAAACAACGGGCCGAAAATAACAAACGGCTTTCGAACGAAAAAAATTAAATATAAAATATTGAAACACACACACACGCACGCACAAACACACGCGCGTATCAATGGCTATAACGTTATTGCAAACCATCAGATTTTAGTGCAACTAAATAAAGAAAAAATTAAATAAGTATTTTGTCCACCCCACACCATCTATCACTTTGACTGGTCCTGCCCGTCAGCCAGACAGCCAGCCAGCCAGCTTTACAGTGGCTATTTATGGACTAGCTGGCTGGTAACTCACGCTGGGCTTTTGTTATGATTGTATCAGTATTTCTTGTTGTTGTTGTTGTTGTTGTTGTTGTTCTTTTAAAGGATTCTGTAGCATTTATTTTAATTTGTGCCTGTTTTTTGTTGTTGTTGTTGTTGTTTTTGTTGCATAACACCGCATCAAAAAAGGTTTTGTTTTTGTGGAATAAAAGAAACAATAAAAAACGGCACTGGTTTCCTTTAGAGTCATTCAACTTGTATTATATTTTTAAAATATTATGGATTGTTGCTTCTGTCAGTGGCACACCACACACACACACACGCACACACACGCAGGTATAAACCCGACATGTGCGCTGGCATTTAAAGAAAAGTCCACAAATACGATTAACTTAATATCCCTCATCTACAACAGTTTATTATTTTGTCGTCCAGTTTGCATTAACAACAAAGTAAAAGCCAACAAAGCCAACGTAATACGTTAGAGGTGGCACATGTGTGTGTGTGTGCGCGCCATTTTAATGCTCTGCTTCAGGAAATAGTCTCCAATACCGTTTGACATATCACTTCGTTATGTTTATGAAAGCGTTGTAATTTCGTTTTTTTTTTTGCCTCTCTACACTTTTCATTCTGCACAGCCGACAAAAAAGAAAATCATTATAATTGTGTGACCGGACAAAAAAAAAAAAAAAAAAAAAAACATTAATTTTGTAGTCAAACGTATGGCATTATTAAGTCATGCCACCGCAAAAATAAAGAACAAAACTATGTTCAATGTCCGCTTGTCTCTGCATGCAATAATACATTGAGAAAATAACCGTAAATATATATACTATATATTTTTTTTTTGCTCGAACTGCAAATTAAGGGCCCACTGTAATTTATGATGTCCTGAAGTTGTACGACACGACATATTAAAATGCCATTATACAAATGCATGTTGTTTATGATGAAAAATGATGGTTTGAAATTACATTTTTTAATCAAAATTATGCACATGCCTCCGATTATGATGATGATGATGATCAAATAGAAGCACAAGTATTTGCAATTGCTTTATGCGAGTAGGAAATATTTACATTTTTATTACCAACAGTTTTCGTTTAATTTTCAGAATTATCAAAATATTTTGAATTTACAACATACTCAAGTTAATTTATTTTCTGATAACTCGGGTTTATTTTATTTTGCTGCAACGTAAAATGAAATGACTTTAATCAAAAAAAAAAAAAAAAAAAAAAAAAAACAATCATTAGAATTCCAATAATCTCCAATGAAATTTATAAAATAACTGCTTTTACTGGCGGCTTCGCTTTTCTTTGCCAATAAACCATCTTCGGAATGTTTGAAACAAAAACAAAAAGTTATAGAAATCGATGCAGCAGTCCTCCTGTGATGCGCTTAGTAACGAACATTATTTATTTTTTATTTATATAAAACGGAATGTGTGTTTGTTTGTTTGTATGTTTTTGTTTATACCTCTGGACCAATCTTCCTGAAATTTTCACAGCATTTAAGTGGGACTCTTAAATGCATTGAGTAGGTCCATAACAAAAAACGGATAATACTAATTAAGGCCAGTAAGATATACATATGTATATATTTTTCTAAACACTTGTTGTGGCATTATACAGGGTGGGCCAAAAGTAATCACCCGGGGCATAAGTAATCTCCCGATGTCTTTTTGCTGTAATTTTATTTAATAAAAAATATTAAATTTTAATTATATTATTAATTGACCTTTTTTATTATATTTTTTGATATATATTTATGAAGCCTGAGGTCTTTTTTTATTTTATTTTGTTTTTTATTATTCGATATTTCGTTATTTAAAAAAAAAAAAAAAAAAAAAAAAAATATTAAATATTTATTAAATATTTTCTGAATAACCCTAAAGTTTTAAATATACATATATCGTATGTAGACTTTTGCTTTTATGAAATTTATTATTTATAATATTTATATATTTTTATATATATATATTTATAATATTAAGTCACGTGAAGTATTACTTTTTTTAATAAAGGTCGATCCTATGAAATGAAAAAGATCAAACATTTTTTTTTTTTTTATTTCTCTAAGAAATTAAAATTTATTGAAAAATTTAAATCGTATGTAGAATTTTGCGACTAAGTGTACATATATATATGTACGACAAAAAACACTCCCAAAAATGCAACAAATTGGGTTCGCTCTTTATTTTGAAGAAGAGTTGAAGGTCGCATTTATATTATTCCATTATACTTGCCTTACGAAATGACTAAAAGGAAATTTTTATCGGGTGCTGATTAAGAAAAAAATACTTGAAAGTACAGAAAGTGATGAAAAATGTGGTGATTACAGTTCTGATGACTCTGTAAAGAATCCTATATCGATGGGTTTTAATGGGTTCATAAATGTCCCCTGTTAAATACTTACAAGTAAGAATTTTTAAACATTTTTCTTTATATATAAAATAATGATCGGATTTAAGGACATTTCGATATCGTATATAGAATTTTGCGACTAAGTGTAGATTTAAATCGAATAATAAAATGTTTGTTGTATAAAAAAATTTTTAAAGAAGCTATTTGGTTTGTTTTGTTTGTATGTATATTTCTTTATTCTTAAAGATTTTTTGCCAAATCTTGTATAAACATGTGAATTTTTCTTTTTTCGAGAATTTCGTTTAAGGCCTACTGCAGGCCTTTGCTATTAGAACCAAATGAAATGTGCATATCGACGAGCTAAACCGTATAACAAATATTTCCTAGTTCCGGCACAATACTGAGCATGTATAGGGGTCATCCCCTGAGTCCCGGTCCAGGAAAAAAAAAGAAAGATAAATAATCGTAAAAATAATGTATGAATAATATAACTTTGATTACAATTAAGGTAAAGAATGTTTTTAAATATCCATGCCATCCGTTACTCACTGTTTATTTTGTTATTCACAATTAACCGCCATTTCTACTAAGGTATTCACAATAGAACATCAAAGTTGGTATGGACCAATTTTAAACGTTTTTATATTCTTTTAAAAAGTTTGACCAAAAGTTTTCTCTTAACGAAAGGAAATAAATAAGACGAAGGTATCGGAGATTATATTGCTCAATATTAATTATTGTTCAATTATATTAATTGAAAAAAAAAAACAAGTAATTGTAGTATTCAGTCATACCTTATCGCTAGAGAGCGACATCTGTTTGTATGACAAAGTATTTAACAGTCTAGTAGTTGCTTTTTGGGTTCTTGTCTGTACTAAATATGTTTTATTCCATAAAAGGTAATTTTTGCTAAGTAAATACAAAAACCAATTCATTATTAGTCCCTAACGTTTCCCGTCCGTTATAACAATTAAAAGAATTCAAACTAAAAGAATAACGTCAAATATTCTTAATACTTTAGTTCCTTTGGATTTAAAACGCGTTTTATTATTATTATTGTTATTTTATTTAATTCAGTATGATTCTAAAATATAATTATTTAATAATTTTTCTAGTTTTTTTACCTTTTTTTTATATTAATAACACTAATTATTTTAATCCTAAGGTCTTTTTATATATTTTATATTTATTTCAATATTTCGCTACTCCTTTGTGTAGCTTCTTCAGGAAAATTGGTTTTTGTTTATAAATAAAATATTTTTTTTTAATATAATTATTTAATTTATGGTTGAATCGAACTTTCTACCAACAAAAATCACACGGGGAATTATTTTTTGTTTTCTTCTATCTTGCTTCTTGATCGAGCTGCCAGATTTTATGCCTTCCCCAGCGATACAATTTCCCAAGTTTTCACTTATTTTTCAATGCTTTTGAAATGCCAAAAAGTTTTTAATTTTTTAACTTTAAAAATAAGTTTTTTGAAATTCATTTAAATTTTCAAGTTTTGTTTATTAAATTTTAATTTACAGATATATGACGATAATATTATTTGATGTTGCCATACGATATAAACGATGTTATAATTTTTCAGTATTAAATGTGTCTATTCCCTGTTTAATACAACTGTGCTGTATTCATAATTTTATAGTTTTTTATGCCTGTTTTTTTTATTTTATAAAAAGTTTTCTATTTCAAAAAAGTTTGGATAAATATTTTAAAAGAAACGGTAAGGATAATGAAAAATTTTTAGTTTTTGGTGTCATAAGTTTTAAGCAGCAATGCAAAAGGAGAAAATAGCTTAAAATACGCTACAGACACATCGGAGGGTCCAACAAATTTTAAAAAATGGGGATCTGCTCAAAATCGTGGGAAGAATAAGTTTGTTGTTTTTGTATAAATATTTTTGTTTATCTTATTTTGAATACAAAAGAATTCAAAATATATATTTTATTTGGACACTTTTGTGGAAAAAAGTTTTTTGTTGAAAATTTAAGTTTTTTTTTACATAAAATTTTTTTTTTTAAATATATGGTAGCACTGATTAAGCTGAATTCATTGTTGTTAATAGTAGTGAATGGTCTCTTTCTGGTGCCTACTAGGTAGCCGCGGAACTACAACAACTTCATATACAATAGAAAAACCACCTGGGCATTTGGAATGTCATGTAATGAAAGAAAACGCACACTTGTGGTAGTTATAAACGGGTAGAAACAAATGTGCAGAACGGATTTTTAATAATGTGCGTGTAAAGGGGAAACATTTGCCAGTAATTCGACTGCTGTACGCACACAGTCAGCTTGCTTTCCGAGACTACATATTTAAAGGGTGGCCAATTTTGAGGTTAGGAAGTAAATTGGCTGTCAAATTATGAAATGTCAAGAATTGAGCTGTCATCCTTTGTCATTTACTTAGTAAAAAATTGGGAAGTTTTAACCATGGAACCCTACGCTCTTGATCAAAGAATTTTCATTAAAAAAATTTACTATCAAAATGGTGGAAAATTTACTGTCTACTTCGTAAAATTCGAGCACCTTACCCTCGTAATCAGGCTCCTTCTGAGACTGTGTTTGAAAGCCAATTTACTTCCTAACCTTAAATTTGCATACCCTTTAGTATATCATTCTAATATGGTTGACGGTTTTCATTGCTGAAATACGGACGACGATGATTTGAATAGAGGTTAATGCACACATTGTAGAGTTTAAAGCGCTAACACGTCAGTCAAAAGTAGTTAACTTTATTTGATATCAATAACAAAGATTTGCATTTCAAATATATTTGTAGCGCCATTTCTAAATCTAATCCATTTCACGAAAATCGACTTTAAAATAAATTTTGACTTGATTGCATTTCGAAGTTGATCTCGAAATCTTGGGTACGTCTCTGCTTTTTAATTCGATTAATCATATTTTTGTTTTCTACTCGCTGTTGTCTAATTTTCCTAGTCATTTCATTGTTTGGGATGTGATTTCAAACGTATCGTTGTTCTTTTGTATGTTTTGTTTGAATGTGTGTGTGTTAAACTATTTGATAGAGCCGCTATAAACAGAGCGCGCACATGGAAGAGAAAAAGCAAAAAAAAATATTGCATTATTACCAACCCCCCCCTTGCAAACATGTTGAGTGTTTTTTCGGTTTGTTTATTTGCTCGCTTCGCCTGGCTTTGCTTGGACTCAATGAATTACTGGAATTGGATAGAATCTGTTTTAATACTCGTACACATACACGTACACGTACACATCTACGTAAATCGCAAGTACTTACGAAAATATGTTTGTTTACACTCACAGCTTACTGAACTACACATCCATGCCAGTACTTGTTAACTGCAGCAATTGTTTGAAGGTGATTTTTCAAGTGCTGGATTATGAAATTATTAAAAAAATAAAACAGATCTCCGAATATAACGAAGCGAACGATTTTCGATCGTCATAGATTTTTAAATAAAATTCACATACGACCCCTAATCACTAATTTAATTAATTTCTACAGCAAAAGTCATATTTTTTTCAATCCACAATCGCATCAGAACGCCCTCCTTCGTCGGTATTGTTTAGCACCGGCGAAGTAAAATAATAATAAAAAAATGGCTACTAAACCGAAACTTCTGCACTGCTACGAGTATAAACAAAGAACGTGCAAAAGCAGAGCTGCAAAATAATTAATTAAGCTTCACCTCCTGTCGTTTCTCCTACTATCCCTTTCCTATAGTTCCAGCACAATGCTTCGCATGTTTAGAAGTCATCTCCTGAGTGCTGGTCCCAGATAGACAAAAAAAAATACAGAACCTGTTTCGACCACTCGAATAAAATTGTTGTATTCGTAAACAAAAAATGCTGTTGTTGTAGGGACGAGATCACCTGGCATGATTTCGCCTTGAGTTCGTAGAAAAATCCATTTGGAGCAGACAAGAAAATTCTTATAATTTTAAAAATTTCAGTGCAACAGTTACAAAAAAAAAAAACAAACAACTCGAAAAGAAACCCTCTGTATAACATTTCTATGCCGCTATGATTATTATTATTGTTTGTGTAATTTCAGCTTCTCTCCTCAACCTGCAGTATTAACTCGCACTTGGGACTCTATCGGTCTGTAGTATAGTTTTTATAGCACTGACTTGCTTTCGTGATAATTCTGTTTTGTTGTGGTGTTTATTGTTTGTTTTTTTTTTCTCGCTTTGCTAAGCAGCTCATTGTGCTTGTCTGTTCACATATTCTGCTACTGCCGCTGCTGCTGCTCACAGACTGTTTGCCATCTCTGAGTTTTTTGTTTTTTTTTTTTAGTAGAATCGATCTTGTCGTCTCGTGCATTTGTTTGAAGCGGATGAAAATATTGAAATAGATGGCGTAATAGCTTAAAATTTTTCAATTTGTTTCCTTCAGACGTTTTTAACATATTTTCATACGGTTTTCTTTACCATTGTTGTTTATTTATTTTTTGTTATGTGCTGCGTACAATTCTTGTTTTCACGACTGCTCAAAGAATCGGCCATAAAAACAAAGAAATAAAAGTGGAATAGATGATAATGATGATGATGATGATGATAAAGATGCCAAGTGCAAGAAATTAAAAAGAAAAGAAAAAATTAAGTTTTTGTTTTGATTTCAAATTAAAATCGTAGTGCAAAAGAAAAATATTTAAAAGTCAAATTCATGGAATAAATTGAGAAGAAAAAAAAAATTATATTTACGGAAAATTTTCGTTTTTGTTTCAAAGCATAAACAAAATATTCTTAATTGCATACAAACATACTTACATACATATGTATACATACAAACAAACAAACATATTTACCACTATTTTCAATATACATACATACATACATACATATGTATGTACATAAATAAACAAGTGTTCTTTCTTCTTCTATTCATAAGCATTCGAATTCAGTTTTGTTTTTAGCGAATTTCTTTTTTTTTTTTGTCTATTACGGTGATCAGTTCTATTTTCGATATGAAATGAGCCCCATGGAGTGATTTATAAAATTATAGAAACGAAAAATAATTATAAGAATAGAATAGAAAATATGGTGGCATGATTATTTTTGGGTGAAATAAATTACTAAAAAGACAAAAACATTTCCAAATATATTTTCATACAGTACACTCGCGTTAATGTGAACTAAATAAAATCGGCTGTGTTCACATTCGTGAATTGTTTATCTTTTCGAATACCAATATCTTGAATATTCTAACGGCCATTTTCACAATGTCCGATTAAAAGTTAAGGTGGACTTTAACGGCAACTTTGGCATACAAAACTTGCTCTTAATGTTCACGTTAAGTTTTAATCGTACATTGTGAAAAGGACTGTAAATCATATTGTATTTTAATCGGAATATATTATTTAAAGGCCCTAAGTGGCGTTGCCAGACATACCATCTAAAATATGTCCAGTTCTTTAATTTTGAAAAATATTTTTCTATTAATTTTTCTTTTATTAACTAAATGAATATTTTTGTGCAGAAAAACATTGCGTGTATAAAGTTAATTGTGCTTGCAAATGTATATTTTTCGGAAAACGTACTCGTAATAAGTAAGTTACTTTTGACCACAGAATACCATACAGAAAGCTCACAAGTGACGTTTGAAAAAGGCTCAAATCAGATTTTGTAACCAGGTTCGTGTGAGTGAATAGAAAGATAGCATAAGCAATGTATTAAAAGCAATGGCTATTCCCTATTGTTATTGCAATTTGATAACATGTATATCACCGACCTGTGTACACTTTTCCGCAACATGTGGAGCTTATTTGCTTCTGGGGACCTTAAAACGAAATGTTGGCTCGTAAAAAATTTAAATATACAGCGTGGCGTAGAATGAACTGTATGGTTTAAATGGTTTATAACTTTTTTATTTATGCGATTAATATAATTGTTTTTTTTTTAATTGCAGTATTGCTCTTGTCAGTTCAGCTCTTTTTGGTGAGCTGGTTCGTTTAGTTCGTTCAGTAGCTCGGTAGTATCGGTTGACTTTTAGCTCATTTGATTTTGATGCTGAACTGATTTTTTAGCTCAGTTGATTCAATCAAATACACCACCAAGGCAGCTTTAATCAGTAGTAGAAAGAGAAAATATGTTCTTGGTGCTGAAATTTGTTATTTTAGGGAAATTTGTGAAATGTTTTACGTGGGCTAATATAAATATACATATAAAAAATTTTAATAAAATTTAGATTATTATTATTCAAGTATCGAAACTTAAATCAAATAAATACAAACTACAAGACAGAAATTTATTTAAGAAAAAATAGTTTTTGCACTAAATCGCCAATGACGTGCAATATTCGCATCTGACATCATAGAGATTTTATTTAAGAAAATTTTTTGGTTCTGGTAGCACTGATGAACCAATCAAATTAACCAAAAAGAAAACATGGCAAGCGCTCTTCACTGAACTAGAATCATAGAAAAAGTTAGCGCTCACTTCGCTCAGTTTACTGAATCGTTCAATTGAGCTACCTCAGAGCTGAGCGACACAAATCTGCTTCAAAATAATCCTTTTCATTTTAGACAGATTTTAGCACCCAATCTGCTGTAGTGAATGTGTTTAATGTATACCTCTTCACCACCTGTCCCTTCTCTTCAAACTAGGCCTTTCCAACTAGTTCCGGGGCCATACATTGCATATAGGGGACATCTCTGGGCAATGCTGCAAGAAAATAAATTTATTTTCTGCTCTTTAAATTTAATCTCAATAAAAATAAACAGCCCTTATTTTTCAGCACTCCGACGCCACTGAAAGTTCTGTATAACAAAGTATGTTGCACAAACAAACAAAAATATTTTTATTCTATTTTCTTGAATATTCATTGTCTTAAATAACCTGGAGATGATAACCTGTTGTCGTTCACAAAATAAGTATATTAAAAGAAAAAAAAAAAACAAATTAATACATAAATAAAATAAAGTGCACAATTGATTTTAAAGCCTCCTTGAAGTCTACGTAGAGAGCAGAAATAAATTTTCATTGTTCAGAATTCAGCAAAATTATTGTCGGCACAATAAACAGTTTTTCTTTTTTGTTTAAATCTTACAATTTTTGCAAAATATTTTTTTTTAAATAAGGAAATTAATCAGTATTATTAATCTTTGTTTTATTTATTTCTTTTCGTTTTTTTCTAATAAATCAAATAAAATAGTTGAAGAAAACCGGTTAGTTTTATATTTTTTATAGTCGTTTTTCTGCTAATAAATTCCCAAATATTATGCAAAATCTTTTCTGCATGTTGATTTTTGTCTTAAATTCCAATTAATAAAAACTATTGTTTGAATAATTTCCTTATTTTTTCTTGGAGAATTTTTAAAATTTGTTTTCGTACAAATAATATGTTAGGTTAGGTTCATAGGGCAGAGCTGGCTCATTATTCAAAACTTCAGGAGGAGCTGGTTCGAACCATTCTCTAGCCATCAAAATATTTTACGAAGTACTAAAGTCGTGAAACTCTGTTTTAAGAATTCAAGAGAACAACCATTGACGAGAGTTGTATAAAAAATAATACCTTAGAATGGCGTTAGAATATGACTTATATTTATATTTTTTGACTCTTTTTAAATTTGAATCAAACTTTATATATAAAAAAAAAAAGAAAAATTCATGTCATCCAATCGGAACTCACTTTTCGTTGCAAATGTGGCAGGTCTTGCGGTCTACATTCTGCAATACTCGTACCACAAGAATAGTTGCACTACTCCGCATATGTATGTAGTTCTTTTTGAATTGTCTAATTTATTTTTTTTGCAACAGTTTGTCTTTTAAATAGTCGCACAAAGAAAATAAATGAACAAAATTTTTGTCTAACAAGAAATATTGATAACGAAAAACAAAAAAAAAAAAAGGAATACGGCACATGCCTTCAAATCAATATTGACGCTTAAAATACTTACAAGTTTCAAAATAATGAAAAAGAATACATGAAAACGATAAAAAAAAACAAATTTCTACTGTCTCTTCGGTTGGGAATTAATCAAAAGCACAAATAACCAATTCTAAATGCTTCACTGTCCCTTATCGCGTCTGTGTTGCTTAATTCGTGCATCAAAAACATATTTTTTTGGTGTTTATTTTCTGTACAATTTTTATAGTTCGGTATTTGATTATGTGCATATTGGAAACCATTTATATTTATATTTTCATTGCCAACCAACAAAAACCAAAACAACAACTACAACATTTTTATTGTTGCTGATCTCAGAGTGTATTGCAAATATCCATAAAACACATACAAACAGGGATATAAATTTTAAATAAATCATCGCAATATGGCATTTCAAATGATTAAATCAGCTCTGGATGGTACCGTGCATCATCATTTAACGGGCACTCAGAATGGCAACAACAACGGCGGTGTTGTTCTTATAAAATGTAAGTGAACGAATGAGAATTTTCTCTACATGCATAATTTTTTTGCTCTTTTTAATGAATATAAAAAAACACAATATTACAGGGGTAGAGAGAGTTCAATAATAAATAATCAGTAAGATTAATTCAGATTTTGAGAGAAAACACTTTTAGATCAAGTGCGATATATGTATCAGTCAGTTAACTCTACAGCAGTGTTACCATATATTGAAAAAAAAAATTTTTTTATTTAAAAAAAAAACTTAATTTTTCAACAAAAAACCTTTTTCCACAAAAAAGCACAAAAATATATATTTTCAATTAATTTTTATTCAAAATAAAATAAACTAAAAAAAAGGTAAATAACAACAACAAACTTATGCTTGCCACGATTTTGAGCTGATCCAATTTTTTTTTTAGGTTTTTGTTGGACCCACCGATGTGTCTGTAGTGTATTCTAAGCTATTTTCTCCACTTGTATTGCTGCCTGCTTAAAACTAATTATTATTAGTTTATTGAGTAGTATTTCAATACTTAAAAATTTTACATATTAATTAAATTGATAGAAAAATTCTTAAGTGTTCTAAACTAAATTATTTCTTACGAAATTTTCAACATTTTTTCGAAATACAATAATATTCTGTTAAATTTCAATATCATACGGCATCGTGTTGTAAAGTCGCAGTCCTTTATGAAACAGCGTTTTCATCATCATAGTATTATGAGTATTATGAGCCTGTTGGGGTCTGAAATCATTTGAATTTCAGAGGTTATATGGCTGAGCTTCTCTTACGTAAGTTGTTTGGTCAGTCAAATACCTCTCAGTCAGTCAGTCAGGTACCTCAAGGTACCTCTCCAATTTTCAGTTTCTGGATAAAATTTATTGTGTTAAATTGTAGTCTCTGTTCAACTAATGCGCTGAGCATATGATTTATTGATGTTAATCGATTACATTTTAATATCGCACGCATAGCTTTATTTTGAAGTTTCTGTAGTCTTGTAATTTGTTGATCATTGCAGCTGGAATACAGGATTGTTGTCATGAATTCAAAATGTGGTTTAATAATTGTGTTGTATATATTTATTGACATTATTGTTGATACTTTATTTCTCAACCGCTTAAAAAATCCAATTTTTTTTGCCGATCTTTCTAATATATCTTTATATATAATATATCTTTCTAATATACTCAATAATGACACCAAAAACTAAAAATATTCCATTATCCTTACAGTTTCTATTTAAATAATAATCCATGCTTTTTTGAAATAGAAAACTTTTTAGAAAAAAAAAAACACAGGCATAAAAAACTATAATATTATGAATACAGCACAGTTGTATTAAACAGGGAATAGAACATTTGACACTGTTGCAGTTATAAGGAGTGAAAAATCATATATACTGTAAATTAAAAATTAATAAACAAAACTTGAAAATTTTGAAAGAATTTCAGAAAAAAACTTATTTTTGAAGCTAAAAACTTAAACAGTTTTTGGCACTTCAAAAACCTTAAAAAATAAGGGAATATTTGAGAAATGGTAATGCTGCTCTACAGCAAGGTTGCCAGTTTATCACTTTTTTTCAGATTTACTATTACGGATTTCCATCTAAGTGCTAAATGCTAATTTACCAGTTTTTTATAAATAGTTAGTACTTTTAGAATTTTTGATTTATTTCATAACACAACTTGAAGAATTTATATAATTAATATCAAGTTTTGTCTCATTGTAGAAATAAAAATTCATATATGCTAAATTTCGTGGTGATCGGTGGCTAAAAATCTCATCTTCCCCCAAAAAAATTACTATTTTGACCCACCTGTCTCGGAAGGCTCCCACTCTTTTACCAAAGTTTTTCAATAAACTGTTGTCAATGGTTGATAACTGTTTTGGGATTATTGTTGTACACTTTCCATTTCGAAAAACTGCACAAAAAAATCTTAATCAAAATTCATTGAACATTTTTTTTGTAAACTAGACTGATGAAATCTCCACAAGACGTAGTTCAGCATGTAGTTTTTTTTTTTTTTTTTTTTTTTAAATACAATACAAACTCTTCGAAGCTCTTAAGCTTGTCTGTAGAAACACCCAGGGTCTAAGCGGGAATCGAACCCGCACCTCCATATTGATAAGACCAATGCTAATGCACTAGACTACGGAGGAAGTCGGAAAATCAGAAAACCATCCGTAGGACATTCCCAAGACACCATTAAGCAATAAAATTTTTAACAATTCAGTCGTTTGCCTCGCCCCCTTAGTTTGCTAAGATCTTGCTTTTTAAATTGTCTTCCCTCTAAAAAAAATTCATATTTCTTACATGCAATGAAAAAGAAATCAAATTCAACCATTAATTTTTTCAACAAGGAAAACATAAAAATTTTATTATACTGAAGGTCATGATGTTTCATGAGATTTTACATCAATGCCATTTGTTAAAAATTGGAAATCAGAACAAAGTTTTATCACATTGTACCGTTAATTTGATAAGTAATTGATTTCTCATTACCATGGAATGCCTGAATATTGGCCGACAACGGGTGAACTGGTGAATTTAAATGGAAATAAAAATAATTAATAAAAATAAAAAAATAAACTTTATGACAACAATTATTGTAGAAGCTTTAAAAAAAACGACAATTGTTCTTAAATGATTAATTTTTCCATTTATTATTTTTGTTTTTTTTTTCTTTTTCATACTTTTCCACTCGATTACTGGCAGCTGGTTACTGGCAGATTCTTTACAAGAAATAAAAATGGTTTTCACACATCGTCATCGTAAAATTTGTTAAACATCAAATCGTTAAGAAACTGCCAGTTTCTCAGAGGAAAAAAAGCAACACTTTCAATTGTTTATTGAAGCAATTTGTAATGGCAAAAAAAACAAAAGAAAAAAGTTTACTGAAGTTGCTGCTTTATACCGGAAATTAGTTTGACATTTAAAATGTGTGAGAACATAACCGTTATGCTGTCATATTAAAAAGTATCGTTTAGTTATTTTATTGCACATTTTCTTTTGCCTCGACCGCTTCGTTTATTTATCTCTGCTGTATGACAATGACCACAAAAATGTTCATAGCAAAATGCTCTTTTTTTTAATGTTCATTCAAATGATTCATTCACCTGTCCATATATGGCAGTTCAATTTATATTTTATTTTCTTTACATTTTTAAAGTGTGCTCCGTACACTGCGCGAAAAAAACAAGTGTGCAACATTATCGATGGTAGTGGCTTATCAAATGGGTGCCATATGAAAATTAACAACATTCCATTACCATTAATTACCTTTGTCAACCACAATATAACCTTTTCCCATTTATGCCATTGCTCTCCTAAAACAATAATTTAAGGATATGCTCTTTAAAAATTTGATAAACATTTTAATTGGAAGAACAATTTACGAAGAGAATATTTAATTGAAGCTCATTTTCGTTTGTTTCTGCAACAAGTGTATGCAATTTGTAATTCAATTGCTCAATTCACAAGTGCAGTTGTATAGTTTCTTGTTTAAAAATTTACGACATGCCCAAGATATGCTCTTTATAAATCTGTTTTTAAGAGTTCCATGTTTGAAAACATATCCCTCACATTGTTCTCACTCTTTGTCACGACTCTTTAATTGTGAGGGCAACACCTCGTATTTATCGGAAACTGTTTTTCGTAACAGTAGTCTCGTAGTGTACACTAAGAGCCTAAAACAAAATTAAAAATTTGACACTGTAGCAGGGATGTTAACTTTTTTATTTCGGTTTTCGTGCAGCCCAAAAAATTGCCGTTTTAGGTAAAATTACTGAACGCAAAGTCTTGCACAAAAATAATAATGTTTTTTTATTAAAACAGGTTTAAACGCAAAAAAAAAATTTTTCGCGGAAATGAATTTAATTAAATGAAAACAAATTTCAATGTTTTCTGCTAACAATCTTTTAATTGCACCAATTAAATTCAAAAACTTTGTGTTTATGTGTGTTCTATATGAATACGTGAGAATATATAACATTTTAATAGAAATTCGTTAATTGATATAACAAAATGATCCAAAATGATGATTTTTTGAGAAATGATTATTTAAATGTCGAAAAAAACAAATTAATAAAAAAGTTGTTCCAATTAATACATGAATTCCATGAAATCCTGTTGCTATAAAAAAATTTTTAACCATAAATTGTATTGGCACTGGTAAATGGACGGTTCATATAATCATATATCTGAAATATAGTAAAATATATTCCTAATAAAATTGTAAAAAATTAACTATGAATTACTTGAGAATAATTTCTAATTAATAAACTATGATGAATGAGCTCAAGTTACAGTAACTCCAGTACTCAATAAAATTATTGTATTTAATAATGGAATTTGAAATGGATTAGAAGGTAAAATTCCTAAAGGTGGTCAAATTAATCGTAATTCTACCGATGGAGATAAACTTCTATACAAAAAATTGCTCAAAAAAAAGAAATAAAAAAACATGTCTGATAAAATAAATAAATCTATGCCTCATCGTAATCCTTTAATTACTACAATAATACAATGTAATCCTTGAAAAGTTCGTTCTCGTCATCATTGAAATACAGTTAAAATAGTAATATTATTTCCTAATAAAAATATGTAATAATAATGTACTATATTAATGAAATATTTTTACTAAACCAGTTAATATTGTTATAGCAGCAATTGAACCAATTAATGGTCATGGTCTATAATCTACTAAATGATTTGATAAGAATGATTTGAATGTATTAACATTAATTCACTTCTCTAGAATATAAAGTTATAAGTAAAAACATATGATTGAATTATTGCTGCAGCTAATTCTAAAATTTTTTTAATTGGAAGAACATTTTTCATTTCATTTCATTTCATTTATTAATTCTTTTCGGAAAGACTTAGCCTAATAGGCCATAATCGGTCCGACTATTCTACTCATGATTTAAAGCTTATTTAAAATTTTTCCTGTATACCTATTTGCAGTTCAATTGTTTATCGTTTAAAAGATTACGATATGACTTTATGTGCTTGTGAACTGCCAAATTTGTAGTATCGTTTTGTTATGGTATTTTTATATTTATTTTTATATTTGTTTTTATTTATTTATTTTCTTCTTTAAAAAAATTTACAACCATTTTTAATTTTAATTAATTTTAATTTCCATAAAATTAAACAAGCTATGGAAATTTCAATTTATTTTTAAAATTAGTTTTAAAAATTTTCAGAGTTTGTTTAGTTTGAAAATTTAATTGAAATGTATTAAATATACATATATTTATAATTAAAAAGAATTTAATTTTCGGTATTTTAGTTATCACATATTATATTTTCAGAGCACAGTTTTGTGTAAAAATTACCAATAGCAAAAATAAAATATTGTATAATACAGGGTGGGCCAAAAGTCACGCCTGCGTGTAAAAATATGATGTTCGATGAAAAAAAATCTAAAAAACAAATATTAAAAAAAAAAATAATAAACAAAAAAGTTATTCAAATTTAACACGCAGAGGAATATGTAAAAAACCAAACAAATGCTTCATATTTAACACGAAAAAAACAGATTATTTATAAATAATGTTATATTATTTATTTCTTTATTATATTTATAAAATATAAGTAAAAATATTTATACTTTAATATTTATACAAAGAGAATCAAATTTTTTGGAAATAATTCTTCTAGTTTTTTTGACCTCTTTTTATATTAATTACACTAATTATTTAAGCTGCAGGTCCTTTTTATATATATATAATATTTATTTTTATTTCGATATTTTGCTACTCCTTTGTGTAGCTTCTTTAGGAAAATTGGTTTTTGTTTATAATTTTTTTTTTTAACAATCTATTTTTTCAAGCTTTAAGGTTTTTTCTCTTTTTATTTATTCTCGATATTTCGTTAACTATCGGTTAACATCTTCAGGAAGTTTTTTTTTTTTTTTTTTTTTTTTTGTAAGAAGTATTGTGGTTTAGTGAACGACACAGCTGTTAAAGATAACACTTAACGATAACTTAAATGGTTAAAAAATGCTAGTGAATAGCAGAAACGTTTATTTTGGTGTTAACTATTTTTAACCAAACAATTGTCGTTAAAATTTGTTAGTGATTGGCACTACTGTTTTCATTAACATGATGCATCGTCTGTAGCTCCCATTATACATACTTATTTCGAAGCCACAGCTGATGTCACATGCTTTGTCCCCGTCCATACTGTGCAGCATATGCTGCAAAACTTTTGAGTTTGTTGATGAGAAGGGGAAGAGGAGTGGAAGTGTGTATGCTGTTTCGTGTACATGCAGTTTTTGTTGAATTTCTTATTTGCATCTTTTGAGATGAGGTGTATTTGACGTTTCATTTTATTTCTTTTCGTTTGGTATACTGTTAACTTCTATCATAATAATAACTACCCTGTTTTATTGTTAATTTTTTGTGAAATATAATCAAAGATTTAAAAAAAAAATATAAAATTATATAAAAATTATTATATAATTTTTCTTCTTAGCGTCCATTTTGCTTCAAATTATACCTTGTGCTTCAAATGTCTATCCAAAAAAAAATATTCACACCTTCTATCACAGGGTAGTTATTTTATATTTACATTCGGTATTGAGAAATGTCAAAAAAAATTAAAAAAAGAAGATAGAAGGGAGGAATAAAAAATACTAAACATTAAGCAAAAGATTCATTTTGCATTTGCCATTTCATTTGCCAGAGCATAACTTCTCCTAAAACATACATATATTCACACAATATTAATTTCTTTCAATATTCCATACAAAGCATACTTTTTCTCTGAGTGTACGGACATTCATTCACAAATACTGATTGGAAAGTAATTTTCTATGTCAGCTTTTTTTATAGAATATTCAGGCAGAATCTGCTGCAAACAACGAGAATTCTTGTTGTAATTTGGAATTTAAAAATAAAAAGCATTTATAGCCGTTATTAACTGAGTTACGAGGATAAGGACTCTATTGCTAATTTTTTTTACTTCTAAGCCAATCGTTCCATAAATAAGTTGCCAAAAATTTCG
This sequence comes from Dexiosoma caninum, assembly GCA_963924685.1. Taxonomy (NCBI): domain Eukaryota; kingdom Metazoa; phylum Arthropoda; class Insecta; order Diptera; family Tachinidae; genus Dexiosoma; species Dexiosoma caninum. The sequence goes on along the minus strand of OZ004726.1, from coordinate 8,901,541 downwards.
CCGATGGCGTCATTGACCCCTTAAGCACCTTTTGAAATGGCCATTTATATTTTATAGCATTTTGTTGAACATTGTTTTTCTTGCAAATCCCAAATCCATAAACAAATGCTTATTTGCAAATTTGGTGGGCGTTAAATAAATAACAATAACAACAATGAGAACAAAATTTGTTAATTGTGGGCGTAAATGGAACAGAAATAAATAAATAATTTTATTAGCATACAAGAATATTTATCTATTAAAAACGAATGCGTACGAATTAGTGATGTCAAGTGCTCCGCAGTAAAAAAATTTAATTTTTTGAAATTTAGACAATAATTAACGATATTTCGTTAACAGCTTGTTAACATCATCAGGAATAATAGGAATTTATAATAAAATAAAAAAATAAAAGTAATATCGAATAATAAAACAAAATAAAATATTAAAAGAAATCAAGCTTAATAAATATATTTCAAAAAATATAATAAAAAAAGGTCAATTAATAATATAATTGTAAGATTTATTTTCATTTCGATATTTCGCTAATCCTTGGTGCAGCTTCTTCAGGAAAAATTGTTTTTTTTTTTTTTTTTAATTTTAGTCTGAAACTGGGGTTGAACCCAGGTCTATTTTTGTTTTGTAGTCAACGTGCATATTATTTTAGCCATCGCCACCCTCAGCGAAAAAAAAACAAATCTTGTCTTAAAAACTTTTTGATTGTTAAATTATTTAAAATTTTTTACGTTCCATGTGTTCTTTTCTTTTAATTGCAATAAAATTTAATTTAAATTTCTTATTATGTTCGCTACATCAGCCCATGCGAATTGAATACCAGCTGAACGTCAATAATCAAGGCGATTTTATTATTATTAGGTGGGATGCATCCCCACACTAAAAAAACAACAGGCATTTTGTTTGTCTAAAAGACGAATTCAACAATCGAGTTTTAAAAAACTAACGGTTGTAGTTTTAATTTTTTATTGTGGTTTCAAAGTAAGTTAATCATGAAATTAATAAAGAATATTAATATTTTAAGCCACCATTTCTTCAATTTGGTCACAATAACGCATTGCCGCAAAAATATTTAAATTTTGTCCCACTGTACAGCACTGCTTTAACCAAATATTAATTTCGTTTTTTGCTATTTTTCGCCTCTTTTGATCTGATTTACTTAAGTTTTTTTTTTGTAATGTAATTTTTAAATTTGCCCTTCAATCGTAATATTTCTAATAATTTCTCCGCCCTGCTTGAAGTGTGGAAATGATTGTTCTCAAAATATTAGTTGGATTCTATGACTGTAGGAATTCCTTGAAAGTTGCATAAAAAGCAAACAAACAAAAAGAAATATAAATAAAAATAAAAATAAAAACATTTGTAATACGAAATTTGAAAGCTGCATGAAAAGCATTTCTTTTTAATTGAAGCGTAAATTCTTCAACAATGAAATGGAAAAATAAAATAGAAGAGTGTGCGCAAATGTTTCGTGCTGGTGCCGTCTTTGCACCAGTCTTCACAGCATTTAATATTGTATAGAAATATTTTTACAGTGTGCAAGAAAAACAGTCTGCATTGCAATTGCAAATAGTGTTGAAATTAATGTTTTCTTTAAATTAAAAAGAATGAATCAATTTCGCCGACCTCACACCCAGCAAGTGACTGGGAGGTGTAGTAGCACTTCGCTTAGGTTAGAATAATTGTTTTTTTCTTTCAGTGTAGTTTGTCGTTTTTTTTTTTGTTAAATATTTTGCCCTTCATTCTTTAAATTGCTGGCTCTATTGAAAAGTTGCAATTACTGCAGGAGGTATTATCGTCTATTGTTGCTCGTAGATTGCTACCACCACACTATGGGCTGATTTCCATATACAATTTTATATTTTTTTTGCTTCTTTACTCTTCTTCAGGGGATCGCGCTATTCATGAAACCTTAAAACTAAAAAATAAAAAAAAAAAAAACTTTCAATAGTTTGTTTCTCCATTCTGCATTGTATTGAACGACAAAAATAAATAAATAAAATTCTTGTTTATTGTTAAAAGTAAATGAAATTGAATTTTATTCGGTTTAAAATTGCGGCAAAGTGCTGGCTGGAGTAGCGTCGCACTTTTAATGATCATTTAAGTTTAGAATTTCTGTTTTAATTTAATATTTATTTTTTTTTCTGTTCATGCGTTGAATGACATGGAACAATTGATGAATTGTCGTCATTATTTCTTATTTAATTTTTTTTTTTTTTAATTCTTTTCAATTCGTTTTATGGGGCTCTGAAGTATCTGTTGTATTCTTGAAGTTCGTTTTGCATGGAGTTTGGTCTTTTTTTTTTTTACTCACTCCAAATATTGTTGTTGTGTCATGTATGATTTGAAAGAGAGTGACCCTTTTTGTACAGAAAGTGAATGAAAAAAAAAAAACACAAAAAACACAAAAAACTACATAAAAACATTTTTATTTTATGGCATCTTTTTTGTTTTTTTTTTAATACATTTTATAATAGAGAATTTTTGTTTATATGATGGCGTGCTGTTTTCTATTTATTACCGACAATACACGCAGCTCTTGAAAAGCTTCTTTTATTATTGAAGCATTTATTGGGTTCTTATTTTTTTGTGTATGTATTTTTTTCTCCTTTCTTGTTCATTTGCTAAATAGATTGAGTGAGCGCAAGTGAGTGTTTGTCATTTTCAAAGTGTTTCACTTAATTTATCATTAATCAATGTCGTAGTTGCTTTTTGCAAAGCAAAAAAAAAGGAACTCACTTGCATTTATGCATCAGGGTTTATATGATGCATTTGTTATGAGAGTATGTGTGTTTAAAATCATTTAGCTGCAGGGTTTTATTTTACTGATTTGCATAAAGTTTGCAAATCAACTTTTGTTAAAAGTGGCATGGTTGGGGGTGTGGTTCATAAGGCTAAACCGAATATCGTCATATAAAACGTAAAACCATGTAAGTGGCAAAATTTTAAAAATCTGTTTCTCTATATTGAATATTGTGTACCATGTAAAATTGCATGGCCATTTGAAATAAACTATTTTATCAAAATATAAGTAATTCTTTTAAGTTTATGCGAGTTTTAAAGAAACTTTTTTCCGGTAAATTACTTAACGCTGTTATCAAGTTTTTCCCTCTGCTTTAAAATCTAAAAAAGTGTAGTTTCGTTTTATTTGACGATATGTAGACGTAGGACCATTACAGCTTTGAAATTCGCGATTATAGAATTATTTTCATTGTCCATTGCGCCGAGGATTCAATGAATTGCACTGCAATTAAATAGAGAAAGTGATAGTATCGAGAAGTGACAGCTGGTGGAGTGAAAAAGGTATAGATAGAGTTTAATTCTTGCACAACTCTACAGTTGCGCGCAGTTGTAAGAATTTATAAAGCAGAGTTGCTGTATGTCTAGTGTCATGGTCACGCATTAATTTTTAAGCTAAACGAGAACCATTTTAATAACACTAATTATTTTAGCTGTAGGTCCTTTTAATATATTTAATATTTATTCTGATTCGATATTTCGCTGCTACTCCTTTGTGTAGCTTCTTCAAGAAAATTCGTTTTTTTCATTATAAACAAGAACGCGGCATAATCGTGTCTATTTTTTGTGCGTAACAATTCGCCTGTGGTGTTGGCGCAGCGAGAATTCCGTCGCCGATTCCCCGGTCGTCCGATACCGACTGCGCAAACACTGCGCCGTTTGGCCACCAACCTTGAAGAGTATGTGACCGCACGAGACGTTGCCAAGAGTGGCCGCCCCAGGAGCCACCGTTCTGCCTAGAATATCACAGCTATTGCCGAGGATGTCGAGCTGTTGCCAGAAACATCGACCAGACACCGTGTCTCACAATTAGCCATCAGCCGGTCGTCAATAAGGCGAATTTTGGTCAAACACCTGCGCATGTTCCCGTACAAAATCGAGTCAGTGCATCAGCTGCTGCCTGTCGACCGCCAAACGAGTGCAACCTACGCTCAAGCCATCCACAATCTCGAGGACAAAGTGGACGATTTTTCCACCAAAATCATAATGAGCGAAGAGGCTCATTTCCACCTCAGCGGCTACGTGAAGAAGCAAAACTATCGCTTCTGGGGCACCGAAAATCCACGAGAGATGCACAAGGAGTCACTACACCTGATCAAAGTGACTGCATGTTGCGTTATTCACGCTGGAGGAGTCATCGAGCCATTTTTTTTCGAGGACTCCGCTGGTCAAATGTCAACAGTGGATGGTGCGTGCTATAAAGCCATGTTAACTGAGTTTTTTCTGCCGCAATTGAACGAATTAGAACTGGAGGACATGTGGTTCCAACAGGACGGAGCAACGGCACACACACTGCGCGACCCACAACCGATATTCTGAAGGCGGCGTTCCCGGGTAGCCTCATCTCTCGTTTTGGCGATTTGCACTGGCCCGCAAGATTGCCCGATATAACCGTTCCAGACTTTTTTTTTGTGGGGTTTTTTGAAGTGCCGTATTTACGTGAACAAGCCCGAGACCCTGGAAGACCTCAAGGATAACATTCGACACGACTGCGAGAATCTGTCGCCCGAAGTTCTCGCCGAAGTGATGAAAAATGCTATAAAACGAGCCCATATAGCAATCAATTGTGATATATTGGCCGATATCATCTTCTCGACTTGACCAATAAAATTCTAAAAATTTCAGATAAACACAATCAAAAAACAGAATCGAAGTTTTTCATTTAGAAAAAAAATGAGAGCCAAACAACATCGGATGACTGCTTTTGGCTCACCTTGTATAAAGAATTAAAATTAGAAAAATTCTACTATTATATATAATTTTTTTTTTGTAAAAATTTTTAAACCAAATACTAAATGTTGCTGAACATTATGCACAAATTAGAACAGTGTATCAAACTTATAAAAACATTAATTGAATTAATCAATGTTGCTCAACCTTTTCCCCAATAATTCGGCCAGCGTGAGTAAACTTAATACAGAGTTTCTGTTTAACAAAATTTTTCTTTTATTATTGAATTACATCTGAAGTTGCAATTCGTGAAGTAAATATGTACCATGTGTATTGAGAAGTTTGAATGTCGATCAAAACTACAAATATTTGCCTCGAATTGAGTGTTTAGCATTTAATTGCAGTATTTCCAAATCAAAGTTTGAACCTTTAAGGTTTCCACATTTAATTAATGTTTTTATTAGAAACATTAGAGTGAATAATCCAATCATCAATACAAAAAATAATACCAATCAAATCAACGCTGAAAGCCATAAATAAACAATTTGTTTTAGTGACACCAACTACCAAACCTCATCCATCTACTGCACGTATTCTCCGGTTCACAACATTTATTCAACAACATGGGTCATTTGATTAGAAAATTAAAAAAAAAAAAAAATAAGAAACAAACCAAAATAAATGTGAAAAGAAAACAAACCAAAAAAAAACATTTAGTCACATTACTTTATGACCAAATTTGACCAACATTTCGTTCACAGCAACCACAAGAAACAAAAAAAAAACAAACAAAAATTTCCTTAAAAATACGAAAAACTTTCACTCTTTTTCTTTTCGAGGCTCATTTTTAATGTCATCTTTGGATATGTCGCATTGTTTGTAGTGGTTTAGTTACCATTTGATATACAAAAGCTGAGCTGAAACACATACGTGTACATGTATGTACATGCCACAGTTTTGTTTGATTTTATTATGCACTCACTCTGTATCCTCCTCTTAACATACGAATTTTATTTGTTTTTAGAAACACAAAAAAAATTTGCCAAATTTAACAAAATGCAGGAACGAAAAAAAAAACACAAACAAAAAAAAGGTACAGCAGGAATAAAATCAAACAAACTTGTAGTGGGTTAAAGCAAATTTTGTTTGTTTTTTTTCTGTTTTTTCTTTTTTTTTTGTGGTGGCTCATTTGGGTTTTGGCCAACAAACAACAAACAAACATGACAAAACATCGCTGTAGTTTCTGAGAAATATTAAAAAAAAAAGCAACAACAAAAAAAATGAAATAAAAAAATTGACGATTCACGAATTTCATGTTTAACATTAGGTGGCGGTTAAATGTAGAAGCTTAAAGTTTCTTTTTTTTTTCCTTCTTCCCAATTATTATCCATGGAACCTTTTGACGAAAAAATGCACACACACTCTTGGGCAACAGCTTAAACATACATACACATACAAACATATGTATGTACGAGTATGCCAACATACGAATACAAACAACAGCCAAATGTCTGTCTTTCTAACTTTTAATATCAATGTGCTTTATTTCAATTGTCAGCGCGCATGTGTGTGTGTGTGTGTGTGTATGTATGGCTATGTAATGTTGTTGCATGTCACATACAGTTAAAGTGGACAATGTTTTATTAGTCGTACATGCAACAGCGACATTAAGGGAACAAACATTGTTCAACGAGTGTGTGTGTGTCACATGTCCTTATATGTGTCGTGGTCCGGTCTGCGTACTTGCAGAGCCCAACAACAGAAAAAGGTGTTGCAACAAGGTGTTGCTTAGGTCAGCCGAATACTAAACAACTAAACATAAAATGCCAATAGCAAATTATTAAATTTATTTCGTATGAATATAATTTTTTATTGAAATAAATAAATGCTTTAGGGGGAGAAAAAATTTTTCTACGCCGAAAAACGAAGCACTACTACGACAAAAATATTATAGTCACGGTAACAATGTAATAGTTAACACGTCACTTATAGTTTCTATTTTAAATTAAATTCTCGTAATGCTGGAGAAATTCGTGAGCAAAATTAAGTGAAAATTAAATCAATGATTTGCACTGCACGGATGTAAAAATAAGAACTCTTTTTAGTGAACGATTAGCCCAAAAAGATTGTTAGAAGTCGCTAGAGCCATGAATTCTACACACGTTACACGTAAATAAAAAAAAAACTCAAACATTATGCTGGTAATATAATGGTTTGAGGATGTTTTCCTTGGTGTGGCGTAGTCCCCATTTCAAAGACAAGGTCTACAAAACCATTTTAGGTTATGTTAGTGTTTGCCACAAAATAACAACCCCAATCACTCTTCTATTGAAATGTAGTTGTGGTGATGCAAACCCTTTCTAGTAATTCCACAAAGTTCTTATATAAAAAGCAATGTACAAAACACAATGTACATGTATGACTTTTATTGATGACAAATTCTTTTAAACTCTATATAAAATTTTTCTACAAAGTGACACAACATAAAAAATATTTCAAAGCCAACTATGTGAATATACATGTTGAATAAGCAAAGTGTTAATGCTCAAATTATATTTCCAACACTCCTCCTCAACATATATATTTTACAAACTGATTTTATGTTTTTAAATTTAACAAAGTAACAAATTTATTATGTTTTAATTTAGACAAATTTTTAGTAAATATATCCGCAATCATATCTTCCGTAGGACAGTATTCCAAATAGATTTCCTTATTATTTACTACTTCTCTAATGTGATGATACTTTATATCTATATGTTTGCTGCGATTATGAAATACTGGATTTGTTGCTAATTTTAAAGCTCCTTGATTATCGACGTTCAATTTAATACTTTCTTCATTTATGAAACCAAGTTCTTGTAGTAATCTTCTTAAGTATACTGCTTCCTTTGCTGCATTTGATATAGACATATATTCAGCTTCTGTACTGCTTAATGCTGTTGTGGATTGTTTTTTCGACTCCCAAGATATTGCACAATTTCCAAGATAAAATATGTATCCATTATGTGACTTTCTGTCAGTTTTACATCCACCCCAGTCTGCATCAGCATAACCGATTAACTCTTGATTACTTTTGCAAAATTTTAATTTAAGATTTTGAGTTCCTTTCAAATATCTAAGAACTTGTTTTGCCGCTTTAAAATGTTCTACATGTGGATTAGTATTTCTTTGTGCTAATTTATTTACAGAATATAATATATCTGGCCTTGTCGTTAAAGATAAATATAATAAAGAGCCAATAAGTGATTGATATAATGTGCTATCAACCTCTTCACATTTTTCATTGCATTTTGTTTGAAAATTTGGTTCTAGTGGAACTGATGATGTTTTACAATTTTCCATATTGTATTGTTGTAACAAATCTTTAATATAATTTTCCTGACAGATATTTATATCTCCAGTTTCACCGTTACGTTCAACTTTCATCCCCAAAAAATGTTCCAATAAACCTTTATCTGATACTTCAAATTTCTTACTAATTTGAGACTTGAATTTTAATATTTCTGCTTTATTTTTACATCCAACTATTATATCGTCGACGTAAACTGCGACTACAATCAATTCTTTGTCTTGTATTTTTTTATATAAACACGGTTCATTTTTGCAACTTTCAAATCCCATCTTACATAAAACTTCATTTAATTTAAAATTCCATGCTCTCCCGGATTGCTTAAGACCATAAAGAGATTTGTGCAGACGTAACACTTTATTTGGATACCTTTTGTTTTCAAAACCTTTAGGCTGTTGCATGTAAATTTCATCATATAAATCTCCATTCAGGTATGCTGAAGTTACATCTATTTGGTGCAAATGCATTTTGTGCTCAACTGCTAATGCCAAAATCATTCTTATCGTTTCGTATCTTATAACAGGGGAAAAAGTTTCTTCGTAATTTATGCCGTATTTTTGACTACAGCCTTTGGCGACCAACCTTGCCTTAAACCTTTCAATTTCACCTTCACTATTTTTCTTTAAAGTGTATACCCACTTACTTTTAATAGTTTTATGACCTGCTGGTAAATCAACTAATGACCATGTCTCTTTTTGTTCCAACAAAGACATTTCTTTTTTCATAGCTTCTCTCCATTTTTCACTTTCACGACTGGATAATGCCTCTTCTAAAGTTTTTGGAACTTGCTCCTTCACTGCATTATTCAGTTGTTGATATATTTTTCTTGGACGACCTGGCCTACCATTACTAAAAATTTTAGGTCTACCTGGCCCACGTTTACCTTTTTCATTTGTTTCTACAACCTCATCAAGTGAAATATCGCTATTTACTGATCTTACAATGCTATACTCTAAATCTTCTTGATTTGAGGTATTATTTGTCTCAAATTGTTCATCGACATCTTTCTTATTTACAATCGCTTCGAAATCCATAAAATTTTGAATGTTATCATTAATTTCTTTACAGGGTAATTTATATTCATTAAATAAAACATTGCGTCTTTCAATAACTTCTCGTGTTTTCTTATCATATAAGCGATATGCTTTTGATACTCTAGAATAACCAACCATCATCATATTTGCACCTTTTGATTCAAATTTTCCTCTTCTTTTATTCAAAACTACTGCATTTGTACCAAAAATTTTAAAATGATTTACACATGGCTTACGACCCGTCCATATTTCATAAGGCGTTTTTCCATCGAGACTTTTTGATGGAGATCTATTACGTAAATAAACTGCTGTTGCTACAGCTTCAGCCCATAAATCTTGTTTTAAACCAGCATCGACTAACATACAACGAGCCATTTCTACTATTGTTCTATTAAACCTTTCCGCTACCCCATTCTGTTGCGGCGTATAAGGTACCGTTAACTGACGTTGAATTCCGCATTGCTCCAAATAATTATTAAAATCTTTATTAATATATTCTCCTCCATTATCACTACGAATACATTTTATTTTACGATTTGTATGACGTTCTACTAATTCTTTGAAATTTTTAAATTTTTCAAATACCTCGCTTTTGTATTTTAAAAAATAAACAAAAACTTTTCTTGACTTGTCATCTATGAATGTGAGGAAATACTTTGAACCTCCAACTGAATCTATTTTCATAGGACCACAAACATCCGAGTGTATTAAATCTAACAACTCACCAGATTTACTTTCAGATTTCTTCGGGAATTTTATAGCATGAATTTTGCTAACCATACATATTTCGCACGGATCTTGATGTTTCTGCGTCAAATTTATACCATTCACCATATTTTTCTTCGACAACTCAAACAGGCTTTCATAGTTCAAATGTCCATATCGACGATGCCAAGTTTCATTAATGGATTGTAAAACACATAATTTCTCGTTCGGTATTTTTATTTTAAATTGGAACAAATTTTCTTCTTTACGGGCTTTTAAAACTATTTCACCGTAAGCATCAGTAAATATTGCACCCTTATTATTAAATTTGATTTTGCCACCATACTGTACGACCTTATTGACAGATAAAAAATTTCCATTCAGATCTGAGGAATATAAAACATCTTTTAGTACAATTTTATTATTATTTATAAACAGATTGACTGTTCCTATTCCTTCAGCAGCAATTGATTTTCTATTTGCCAACATTATATTATCACTGCATCTGTCTAATTTACAAAATAAATTTCGATTTGCACACATGTGACTTGTAGCACCGCTATCAATGTACCATGTCGATGTTTGTGTATCTCTTTTTTCAGAATTCGCCATTGCAATCAAAGAGTAAGTTTTTTCTTGATTACGTTTTTCGTTGCACTTATTTGCATAATGCCCTTTCTTACCACATATGAAGCAATTTCCCTTTTTAACATTCAAATTATTATTACCTTTCTTGTAACCTGTTTCTCTTTTGGCTGCACCAAAAGCTTGTTCAATCGTAGATGATTTGTTTTGTTGATTTCGACGTTCATACTCTTCAAGAAGTTTAACCTTTAGCATTCCTAACGCTGGTAGAGAATCCCTCGTTTCTATGGCAATAACGAAGTTTTCAAACTCTCTCGGAAGACTTGACAATAAAATGACTACCAATAATTCTTCTTGAATACTAATTCCAACATCGGCTAATTTCTCCGTAATTTCACAAAAACTGTTTAAATATTCGGCCATATCTTTGCTGTCTTTCATGTTCAAACTTAACATCTTTTTATATAAGCTAACCTTTTGCATCGGACCACTCGGCTTGTAAACTTCCTTAAGTTTAATCCAGGCATCTTTAGATTTGTTAATGTTTTTAATATGGTTCAACTGGTTAGACTTAACACTTAATAAAATTGTTGCGAGCGTTTTTTCATCATTACTCTTCCACTCCAAAATTTTATCACGACTCCAGGTTGAATCTGCTTCTTCTTCGCCACTTGCATACTTCCAAAAACCAGAATGAATAAGGATACTTCTCATATGAATACTCCATGTTTCGTAATTCCTTTCATCTAGCTTTTCTATCTGATATAATGACGACGATGCCATTTTTTCTTTTTTAAATCTTGCAATAAAAATTCAACAACTTCCAAATCGTATGTCTGGGCCCATAACCTATTGAAATGTAGTTGTGGTGATGCAAACCCTTTCTAGTAATTCCACAAAGTTCTTATATAAAAAGCAATGTACAAAACACAATGTACATGTATGACTTTTATTGATGACAAATTCTTTTAAACTCTATATAAAATTTTTCTACAAAGTGACACAACATAAAAAATATTTCAAAGCCAACTATGTGAATATACATGTTGAATAAGCAAAGTGTTAATGCTCAAATTATATTTCCAACATCTTCTAAGTTAGTGAGTGATTGCTTCCAGCAATCACAGTTTAGTCTTATCGCGTCGCCGGATCTCAGCCAAAATTGAGAATTACTGTGAGGAGATCTAAAAAGAAGGATGGGAAAAGCAAGTATTAAAAAAAAAAAAAAAAAAAAAAAATTAAAAAATAAATAATTATTAAATTAAAAAAAAAATTATTAAAATAAAATAATAAATAAATAATAAAAAAAATAATAAATAATAAATAAAAATAATTATTAAAATAAAAAAAAAAAATAAAAAATTAATAAATAATAAAGGCTTAATAAATATATATCAAAAAATATAATAAAAAAGGTCAATTAATAATATAATTAAAATAATGAAAAAAAAATAAAACAAAAAAATAAAAAAAAATTAAAAAAAAAATCATCTCGCATTTTTCTGATGTGCATTAGTGTGTCTTTGTGTGTCAGTTGTTGTCGGAAGGTTTCAATAGCGAAGGCATAGTCACTGGTCACTGAACAATACCGGCTTCAGCTGATGGCAATCCACAATCACATCAGTACGCCCTCCTTCCTCAGTATTGTGTAGCACCGGCGAAGTAAAATAATAATAAAAATGGCTACTAAACCGAAGCTTCAGCCCTGCTACGAGTATAAACAAAGAACATGCAAAGGCAGAGCGGTAAAATAACTAATTAAGCTTCACTTCCTGTCGTTTCTCTACCTATCCCTTTCCTATAGTTCCAGCACAATGCATCGCATGTGCTCATCTCCTAAGTGCTGGTCCCACATAACAAAAAATAAAAAATAGAAGCAAAGGGACGATTGCCTTTTAAGAAGAAATAGACGTTTATATAGTGTAATATTTATTTAAAGAACAGGTTGTGCAGCCCTTCAATGTGGAATTTAGCTTAGAGTATAGAATTTATTAACAATAATAATAAGACCTGCAACATAATAGAGAAGTGTAGCAACGGAAGCTGGCGACGTAACTAGTAGCGCAGCGGGAAAATAAGCCTGCAGAATACTGAAGCTTCTTACATGGTTACCAAAAATAGCTCTTAAAAATTATACATGATAAATATGTGAATATTTAACCACAATACATATTAAATAGTATAACAAATGCATTTCCATCAACATATTCTACACTTTTATGACAATTTATTACTGATAATCGGCTGTAAAATGTGCTGTCGCTCTACAAAGTTCAAGAGTTCGAACGTTGCAGTTCCACTTCTAGTGCAACGACTGCTACAAATACACATTCTGTTCGCTCTCATTTAAAATACCCATTTCTAACATTTGACAGCTTGTGACGCTACTCGTTCTGCTGTACTACAGCGATTGTTCTGCTCTCCACTTAAATCGTTGTCAAGGTTTTCATATGAAATAATTGTTATTCAACAGTTTTATAAAGATGTTGCCAGATACATTTCTTCACATTGCGCTCATTTACTTCAATAGTGAGACGACCCAAAAAAAACTAATTTTGTAAAAAACATTCTTAAAGTTTTCAATTTACATTCCTCTTAAGGCCGCTTTAAACGATAAGATTTGTCGTACGTAAAATGTGAGAGAAAATAAAATTAAATTACATCCGTATGTCAAAAAAAAGAGAGTAAAAATCGGACGGTTGTTTTCTGGCGTTTACACCAGTGGTATTGGTAAAATAAAGTAAGACGAAAACATTTTCATTTAATTTAACTACAGCTGTTTGCATGTTTTCCCCAGGGATGGAGTTCTTGTGCAATTGCATTTTTTTTTTAATAACCTTGAAAAATATTTTTATAACTTTGGAATATGTTATTTTCGTGGTCCAAATTTTTAGTGTACTTTTAGAAAATATACGTAAATTTTTATAAAATTGTGCTGTCGTGGTCTAAAATGTACATTTTGATTTTATAATTGGTATAAATTTATGAAAGCAGTTTTCCCTCCCTGGATTTCTCACATTTGTTTACATAAAAATGCATCCCTGATCTAATGGTGTGCGTTGGTTTTTGAAAAATTTTAAAAAATCAAGACAGCCATACGACTGTCAAATTTTCATCCGTATTTTCTCTCAAAATCGTATAGTTTCATTACATATTACGTTTAGACGATCCGACTTGTGCTCTTCTACACAAAAATTTGGCGTATCGTACGACTTGTGGGACAATGTAAAACACCCTTTAATGGGGAAATGAAAAAATATTCTTCTGTCACGAGATGAGTTCTGCAGCTATTTTTGGATGAATTTTTTTTACACAAGATAAAGGCCGATATGAAGAATTATTGCGCATTATTACTCAACTCAAAAAGTGTATTTTTAGGATTATGACGTTATTAAAGTAAATCAGCGAGATGTCTTCGGCAAAGAAGCAGACTGCACACTTTTTTTTTTGTATACAATTCGAACGAACTGTACGTGGAAGATGTTATGAATTACCAACCTTTACAGTCTGTCATACATATGTGTAAAATATAGATTGGATGTTTTCAGCTGAAACAAAAAATGCAATGCATTTCTTGCGCACTTTTGCCGCCTTTACTTACACCCTTATTCTGTGTTTCGATTCGAATCGAAATTTTCGCCGTTTGCCAACTTTGTTATTCTGCGTTCCGTTTCTGCATTACGATCGTAACTACGTTTTTGTAATTTTTCGATCCTCTTTTCGATCCATACGTAACTGAATGTGGAAACGTATTCGAAACACAGAATGAGGATGTTCCGCTATAAAACCAATTTACAGCACTTTAAAAGATTGCAGTAAAGTGCAAATATTTTTAACAAATAAAGTGAAAAGGGCAATGCACTTTTTGAGAATCGAAATATCATAAATAAATTTTCAATTTAATGTTATTAAATTTTTAAAAACTCTAAATACACAATTCTATGTTGTTTATTTTCTTCTGCAGCGTATGGTGACTGCGATAACATATTTAACCGTTTCACAACTTTAAATCGTTAATACTTATTTTTTGGCATATTTCAGTCATATTTTGAGGTATTCAAATCTTCTCGTGAAATTTGCTTTCAAATAAAAAAAATGAAAACTAACTTAGAACTGACATAAGCGGAATTTTTTCTGCGGCGAAATATTTTACTGATCCCATGTTAAGGTGATCTTTTTAAATGGAAACTCCAATATTGTTCACAAAAAAGGAAACAGAAAATAAAACTAGTGTTAATTACCCGAACGTGCGTTACTGTACACTGTATACACTCTTTTTTTTGTTTTTTTATTTTATTTTCTATAAAAAAATTTGCATAATTTTCCCATACGAACGAACAAGCATCGAACCAACAACGAACTAATCAACCATCAAATGATTGCACTCACATCAGACAAACAGAGCAAGCAACGAACCAACCAGGCAGCCAAACAACACACGGTAACAACATTTTGATGTCCAACAGCCCAAAAAAGGAAGTTTGGGGTATTAAACAATGCCAAAGGGAACCAATATTTTTTGGTAGGCATAGTCAGCAAGACCAATAGATTGACTTGAGTGCATGTTTATTTAAAAGCTTTTGGCCGTTTTAGAAAAGTTATTTAAATCGTTTCAACAATGTTGCACAATATATATTGTGCCTCATATGGTTTTTTTTTCGCGTTTGTTTCTAGCGGACATTAAGCCCAACTAACAGCGGAAAACATTATAAAAAGTTTTGTTTTAATTAACCTTTTAGTTAATGGCTTTGTGGAGCTTTTGCCAAACATGCATCCACACATGTTTTTCCTGACGCCAACAAAAATTAAACCTGAAGGGCTTTAATTTTTTTTAAATATTGCGCGTGTGTGTGTGTGTGTGTCTTTTGTTTAAGCTAAAAACGAAATGCATACAGCAAACATACGGACGGACTGTGGTATTTTGCAGGCATGTGGAAGATTGTTCATGTTCATGTCCAGAAATTGAACAAATAAAATCGTTCGAAATTTTTGGCAAAAATTGTTTGATATTTAAAGTGTGTGTGTGTGTGTGTGTGTTTTTCAATCATAATATTTTTTGCAATAAAAACTTTGTGTACCGTTCCGTTTGTTGTGAAACTTTATATGTGATTTTGGGTATAAAATTGTGTGTACACGTTTTCACTAATTGTAGCGCAATAAAATTATATTAAAAATCGTCTGCCATTCGCAGAGTTTAAGAAATATTTTTTTTTTCATCTTGGACTAGTGCTCAAAGGACATGCATTGGTATGCAATCCTTTTTTTTATTTATTTTTTTAACATGGCCGAGCAAACAGGGGATGACCCCTGTGACAATGCGAAGCATTGTGCTGGAACTAGAAGAAAGGGAAAGTGAGAGAGATTTTCTTTTTTAATTAAACACCCAGGGTTTAAGGGGGAATCGAACCCGCACCACCATATTGACAAGACTAATGCTCATGCACCAGACTACGAAGGCATTAGACTACAAATGGCAGGTGTTTAAGATTCATTCTCATACAACTCAGCTTTTGCTGAATTATCACTTGCACCCTCTGAAAAAGCCTATTTTCATGGCATAAAGTGCGAAAGTTTTCGCCAACTCAATTATCAGCATTGTCAACTATTAAATTTCAAAACGGACAATAACCAAAAACAGCACATTTTCGGCAAATAAAGCTCTAAATTCAATACAGAATGCAGCTTGAGAAATTATATGATTTGTGTTTTAAATAAATATTGAATGGAATGAAAAAAACAAAAAAAATTAATAACACTAATTATAATTATGGCATATTCTTATTTTGAATTTTCATTGACAAGAACTTTTTCTGAATTTTAAAAAAATTTTTTTTCATTATGAACAAAAACCAATTTTCCTGAAGAAGCTGCACAAAGGAGTAGCGAAATATCGAAGAAAAATAAATATTACATAAGTATATTAAAAAGACCTACAGCTTAAATAATTAGTGTTATTAATATAAAAAGAGGTCAAAAAACTAGAAGAATTATAAAAAAACAAAAAAATTTAATGATAAAAAAAAGTTTGTTTTATGATATTTTTTTTTAAATTAATTATGAAAAATAATGTCAGTGCAATGGAAACCGTGGTCTCTAGCGCAAAAATAAGTTTTTTTTTGTTTTATTATTATTTATTTTCCATAACTTTGTTGAGCGATTTTTTGTAGTATACGATCAATTTCTTCTTGAAGAAATCTTCTTTAGTTGCTGCAATCTTTGGGGCTTAATCGCATAAATTTTGTCTTTGAGATAGGCGATCAAGAAATAACCTGGTGCAGCCAAATCAGGCGATCGATCGTGGTGGCCATCTCAATTCTATCACATTCCAAGCGCAATGTGCAAAGTCCTCACAATTAACTTTTTTTTAAACTAGTTGGATTTTTCAAGGGAACAGCTGCAAATCGTCTTTCAAAATTCGTCAAAGAGTTCGGTCAGAAAGCTGCAACTGGGCTGATCGTCTTCTCGTTGATGTCTCCAGTTTTTCTGCGACGCTTACGTCTCACAGCATCAATATTTTCAGTCAATCTACCAGTTCTAGTTCCATCAACGAACGAATGGTTGGACCCATTGGAGCAGTTCTTAGACCATAAAATCTTCTGTATGCAGATTGAGTACGAGTATTAATTATCGAATGATTATATTCAAGAAATAGAAAAACAATCTTCGTTCTGTGCACAATTGTATATCGTTCCAAATTTTTTTTATATTCTCCCAAGTTTAATTCCTGAAGTAAAAGACTGTTACAAAAAAAGAAACTTAGGTTTCGCTTGTACTGGGTCTTCAATTTCACCAGCACGCTTAGTTTTTTTCGTGCGCTAACACTATTGATGCTTTCGACAAACTTACTTTAGATCGTTGAACATCTTCCTCGGTAATTGGCACGTCGTTTTCGTTATCGGTAACTTCGGAATCATCGTTATTTTCTGAAATTAAGTCATTGTTCGAAATTATGATTTCACCAATGCTGATGTCAACATTATCGGTAACCTTTGATATCAACAATTGAAGTGTCAGAGAGAGAGAAATTTCGTCTTCGCTGTTATACTGATCGTCATCTCCCATTTTCTTATCTTGTTCCATATGCTTTTGTTAGAACTTCTTGCGGTAGAGTTCTTCCCACACTGATTTTAGTAGCAAAACAGCATCACCGATTGTATGTGCCTTCAAAATATTGTCGATCGGAACGGTTTCTTCTTGTTGCACAACAATTTTTTAGATCGATAGCCTAACATGACCAGTCTTACTGGAGTTTGATCCCATGGGTTGCAAAACCGCAGTTACGTTTGGTGGTAAAAGCATTGCTGCATTTTTCCCATCAACAGATTGTAACACATCACTCATAAAAAAATGCTGCAGGTTGATTATGAAAAACTATTAACTTTATGCGAGTTAACTTTTCTAAGATTCTACAGTAGTTACTTTAGCCGCCTTCTGTATCAAGTTTTATTGGAAATTTATAAGAAATTTCTAATTTCGTACTCACGTGTACTAAAAATTTTAGCTTTAGCGCTAAGAATGAACATACATACTTTCTTTTCTAATAAAAATCTCTATAAAATTCCATCAACAGCAATAGTCTTGAAAACTATATGGTTCCAAGGACCGAGTACTAATTCCATTAACACGCACTGTGTAGCGCACAAGGCAAAAAGTTTCGAATCACCGTTTCAATTTGTAATAAGCGAACAAATTATTCACAAAAATAATAACTAGTTGTACAAATAAAACGCCATCTATGAAATAAAGCGGACCATCGTTTAGAAATCTTAAACATAAATTTAACTTTCAATGATTAATAGCTCTGGAACCACCTCTGCGCTAAAAACCAAAAGAAAAGAAAATCGAAGATTTTAAAATTAGAAATTTAAAACCAATCGTTAGAAACACACACACACATACATAAGCTCACGCGACACACATACAATGCAAACAAACAAAGAAATATTCATTCATGCATTTTGTAGAAGAAAAAACAAAGTCTAAATAGAAAAGAGGTACTGAAATAAAACACTGGACCGGAGCAGCAAATGAGAAGGCGAAGAAAAATTAAACGAAAAAAGAACTCCACACAATTATCAGTGTCATATGCTTGTAAAGCCATAAATTTTGACAATTGTCAAATGTCTTTTCTCTATCTCTCTCTCTCTCTCTCCCTCTCCCTCTCTGCCCCTGATTTCATTACCGTCAGTGTTACCAAATGTCAAGATTTTTGTTATTTTCGAAGTTTTAGACTTCGTAAATAAATCGTATTTATACTAATTATTTGTGCTATTTAAATATGAAATTCTGTTTTTCAGTGCTACTTTTTATGGTATTTCAATAGCCAATGTCGCATATTTAAGTTCTATTTAAATTACCATATGATTTCCACTTTTTTTTTTGTTTTTCTTTTCCAAAAACATCATGTGGCCAGGCAAAAAGTTATTTTAATTTAATTTATATATACGAATATACGCACATAAAAGTTTACATTTGTTACAATATAAAAGTAATAATATAAACAATGAAAAGGTTTTTGTTAAAAAAGTGTTTTTTATTACTTTTCAAAATAAAAATAACTAATTCCCTAGAGTTTGGGCTGTTTGTTCTTCGTTGTTGAGATTGGGCACTTACAAAGTTCATAATAAATTATACATAAATTGACTCCTCTTATACTATGTTCACATGACAATATGAAACACGTGGTTCGCTCTCTGAACCACGATTGCCAACCATGGTGTGCAGAGTTTGTAACTTCGTTTTCTCAATTTTCTTTCTTTTTTGCATTTTTTATACAATATGAATATTATTAATTATTTTTGGAAATATTTTTATTTATTTTATTTTAGGGAAAAAAATAAAAAAAAGACTTCAAGTTTAATAAATATATTAAAAAAAAAAAAAAAATTATTTAAGGCACTTTTTTTGTTTTTTGTTTGTTTCTGTAAGTTCAGCTAAACTTCTGTTATCAAAATTGGAGATAATAGTAATTTGTATGTCGTTCGCACTCGGTTCAGAATGAAGCAACATGGTTCGCTCTCAAAATGTTTGTATGTCGAATCAAGTAGTTTCAATCATGGTTGGGGTACGAATGAGAGAGGGACCCACGAATATTGCTGTCCGTGTGAACATAGTATAAGAAGGAACTAAGTTCACTATCTAAAATCCAATTATTTAATTCATGAAAGCCCCAATTCCTGGGAACTAAGTGCCTAATGAACTTGGGTAGATGTGAGAAATGAAATATTACTCCGACGTTGATAAACGGTGTAGTGTTGAAAAAAGTACCCATAATTTCATAGTGCTACCATACTTTTATTGTATTTAAATACGCACATTTAATTAGCACTGAAAAACTGAAGCTGTATTTAAATACAACTTAAATTTAAATGAAAATGAACTAAATACGTATATAAAAACCAAGTCAAAAACTGCACATAAAAGCATTTCTAGCTTAAAAAAACAGAGCTTTGAGCTTTTTGGGAATATGTAGATTCGGGAACTTATACTGAAACAGAAAGAACAAAGCTTTGAGCATTTGTTAGTATATTATGTGAATAATAATATCAATATCTCGTATACATTGCTCAAACTGATATTAATGACTTTACAACGCTCTACCAGTACTGATGACGTGTGTAGTGGCGTAGAAAATATGCATGTACGAGTTGTACTCAACTGGCGTTGCAGATTTATTGTCCTTTTTTCTTTATTCTAAAATTGAAAAGTAATTTGTCATATTATTGTGATAAATTAACTATGAACATAACAAAATGTTTATTCTTACAAAAACTATTTATTTCAAATATTATATATTTATATATTTCTTTCAATAAAAAAAAATACATTTAAAAGGAACAAGAGATTTTCTTCGGTGAATTTGGCAACACTGATTATCGAACGCCTAGAACAGTCCAAGAGGGGAGCACTGAAACGGACGGACAAACAGAAACATGAACATGTAACACTCGTAGATAAACAAAAACAACAACATGTAGAAAGATAGAAAAAGACCAAAAAAAAGAAGGCGGCTTTTGATCAATAAAAATATTTTCACCTCAAAACTTTTTTCCAATAGATTGTTTTTTTTATTTTGTTTACAACAAAAACAGAAATGTGTCTGTCTATTTGCCTTACTGTCGCTGACAATATGTAAATGTGTCATCAGTCATTTGTTATGGTTTGGTTTTATTTCTTGCCGTGCTGCATGTGCTTGAGGCAAGTTTGTAGTACATAAATGCCATAATGCCAGCCAGCAACCATGGGCCAAATCCAAAAGTATATACATTCATATATAATTTTTTTTTTTGGTGTTAGATTTGCTAGTTTGTCTTGCTGACACCATTTGCTACAAATCGCTGTGGCAAATCCTCGGTACTGTGTACAATACAAGCAATCCGTTCCTCATCAACATCATCTGCAGCACTCAAGTTGACTTCAAATATTCATTTGTTTTGTTTTATTGTTGTTCCTCGCTTGTTTGTCACTTTCAACATGATTTCAATATTTGCTTTTAAAACACAACTTTTCCAGTGTAACCGCGTCCTTCCGTCCGTTCGCCCGTCCATCTGTCCGTCTGCTTATATTTCCGATATTTGTCGTGCATCAACATTTCTATGCTGCTGGATGATGGTGGTGGGTAACAGAAAAAAAAAGTGAATATAGAAAAAAAATTAAATAAAATTCATTGAAACAAAAATAAAAAACATGTTTCTGCTTTTAGTTTTTCTTGCATTAGGTCTAGATTTTATTTGCAACCATAATGGTTGATGTAGCAAGGCAATCGGTAGTAGGCTGCTGCTGCTGCTGCTTATAACGTTTAACACAGGTTGCAACCTTATACTCATTGATTTATTATCCACTGCATGGCAATGTGTTTGTGCCACCAAAACAGCTCACTAATAGACAAACAACATCAGCAGCTATAACGACATCAAAAGCCAAAGGAATCTTGCACGGCAGTAAAATCCAATTTAACCCAAAAACTTATTATCTAAACGAGATAAGATTGCAAATTTGCAGTTATTTTATTAACTGATTTATGGGTTTCGATGTTCTCTTTAAAGACTGGAAGAAAAAAAAAATTAACTTCATTTAGTATTTTCATTGTTATTGAAGTACAACTTAAAGGAAAATTCCACATGCATTAAAGAAAACAGAAGCTGAAAATATGAAAGAAGCGAAGGCTTTTCATAAATTACTCCAGAGAAATAGAAAGGCTTGAAATGTGCTATTAATTGCGTGGGCGGTTCAAAAATTACTCACTTGCCACAATTTCTTTTTTTTTTTGGTGTGGCATATGGTATAGGAGAACACCAGAGTGGTTTTTATTTGAATAGGGGTGTTAAACTCCAGTTTATGCAAATAGATTTAAGTGCAGAAATTAATAGACTGATGGATACGCCTGAAGAAGTAACAGGTAATAAGAAGGCTACAAGAAGTGCTGATATTGATGCCGTTTCTATCGGACATTCTTCCTGCAGAGATCTCCAGATATTGTTAGAATTTCTGCCGCAGATAACGCTGCTTCTAACAATAAAATTATACATTTTCCACTGTCAATTGTCTTGAATATTTGTTTTAGAGAAAAGTAACACCCAGGAAATTGCGATAACTGCTAACTACATGCCTGACATTCTGTATTACCACGGTATAACACCGAGTGAATTTTGTAAAGTTCACTCCCTCGTGGGCACTTCAAGATCACCTTGTGACTTCACCAAGTGAAAATAGCCTGCAGTGCTCATACATAGTTATCCCTAAACATGTGTGAATAGCTTAGTGAAGTGTTAGGAACCTTTTAATCTCATTCCACTTAAGAAGTTACGCACAGACGGTTGTTTAACATGTGGGGCTTGCGACGACCATACGTAACTCTATCGCAGTATGCAGTGTCATGGGAACTTCTACCCTACACTAGTATCTTCTGTTGAATGCAACGACATCTAATATAACAGAGAATATCACCGGCGCGCATGGCATAAAGATGACTATGTGTGCCGTATTGAACGATAAACTATTCTTTCGTCGTATGTTTCGGTACCAAAAACATCCACTAGGAGTCTAATACCAATAACCGGTACACAAAGTGCAAATTTTCGAGAAGTGTTGCTCCTATAGGCTCAAGTCGAGCCGGTCGGCAAAACATCAGCCTTTAAACGCGTACTTAGAAGCAACCGTGTTGGACTGCCAGTTCTCGTAGTGCCAAATTTAAGTCTCTGATCGAATTTCAAAGTTCCTTCACAAAGGCTTCTCTTCTGTCATCTTAAAAACCCAGGGTGTTTGAAAGGCGATGCCTCGCCTAATAAAGAACCTACATATTGTTGTTGTCATATATAAACCCCCTAAAGAACATAATTGTAACATTTCAGGAGAGGGAAAAACGTAATACACATTGTTATTGTAACAATGCAATTATAAAAGTGTAAATTTTATTTCTCTGAACCAGCACGCAGGGGAGGACCCTTACAAATGACACGCATTGTGCTGGAACTAGAGGAAAGTGATAGTGGGAGATATTACAGTGGTGAAGAAGCTTCACTGCCATACAACTCTGCTTTTGCACTGTTTTTTTTTGTTTATAGCAGTGATGTACTATTAAGTGACCAGTGACTATGCCTTCGCCACTGAAACCTTCCGACAACAACTGACACACAAAGACTCACTAATGCACATAACAAAAAAATGCTAAATATTTTTATGACTTAATCCGAAACTGGGGTCGAACTCAGGAATTTTCGATGTTTTGTAGTCAACGTGCTTTAACTACTTCAGCCTTCGCCACCCTCAATAATTGTAAAACTGTTATTTTTGATACCGTTGCATAAAATTTACGTGAGATTCTGCGTATTCGTGCACAGAAAATAATAAATCAAATTTTAATTAAAAATAAATAAAAAAAATAAATAGCTTCTTCATGAAAATTGGTTTTTGTTGATAATGAAAAAATATTTTTTTAAAATTCACAATACAGAAAAAGTTCTTGTCTATTCAAAAAAATTAAAAAAAAAAAAAAAAAAAAAAAAAATTTTTAATTATATTTATTTTTGAGAAATAAATAATAATTGATAAACTTTTCATAAAAAAGACCATCGTTCAAAAATAAATATAATTAAAAAATTTTAATAAAGGTCACAATAAAAATAGAAGTGATAGTAATAAAAAAAAAAAATATTTATTAATTAAATTAATAAAATTTTTACCTGTAAAGAAATTAAGAGTATCAATTAAATTATTACTGTTGACTTAATTTAGTTAATTTTCAATTAAATTTTTAAACATTATAATTAAAAGTATAATTAAATATTTTCAAAATTTCAAACAAATTTTTAATAGCAAAAGAAAAAAATATATTTGCAAACAATTCGAATGCTTATTAATTTAATTTGTGTTTGTGTAAAGAATAAAATTGCAATAAAACAATCAGATAAGCGTTTGAATAAAAATAAGCCGGCATTTTGTGTATTTCATAAATTATAAATATTGCGTCCAAAAATTAATTCAACATTTAATTAAACTGATTAGGCTTTTAATCGAATAAATATATTATTCTAATTAAAGTTGTTGATTAAAAATAAGAAATGTCACATTTCTTTCCGTTGGTGAAATTTAGGAAATATCCGCGGTCCCACCATTCTGCATAACACCAACAATATGTATTTAAACCAAATTCTTAAATATGTTTATACAAGAACTTGCAAAAAATCTTTGAGAATTACTAAATATGCAAACAAAATATGTGACAGCGCATAGAGAAAGGGACCTAAGGGTAAAAAAAAAAAATTTTCACTTTTTTTTTTTTTTTTTTGATGTGGACAACATCTGAGCATCGAATGAGACCGATCCCATGCCCCAAAAGTGTTCCCTCCCAGACATATGCGCGTTTTATGAAAGTGATGGTACACCAAAGATACACGTATTTAAATCTTTAAAATGGCTCTCCTGAACAAAGCCGGTTTTTACCCTTAGGTCCCTTTCTATTTTGTGCGTCACATATACTGAATAGCTTTTGTCAAAAAATTTTCTTTATACAACAAACATTTGATTATTCGATTTAAATCAATTTAATTGTAGAATCGTTTAGGAAATTTAAATAGAGTTAAATCGAATAATAATATGTATTTTATTTATTGTTTTATTTCGCCGATGTTTTCTTTTCTCAAATACCGATATGGGTGGCCACTGCGCAACATTTTTGCTGACTACCTTAGAGTTTGAACCCACCGCAAACTGCCATTAGCTGGAGGAGGGAATAGTAATATGCCTTCCACTACATTGGCTGCTGCTGTGGCAATACGAAATATTCTCAGCAGTATGAAGAGATCTCTAGTCTTTCCGATACTTCGCTTTAGCGGAGTCTACGTGACGCTACCAAAAATGGACCACAAATACACTGTCTGTTTGCACTCCTACGAAGCTAAGAAAAATTTTCGCTACTGAGAACAAAGGGAACCTTTAAAATAAATAAAATAGGCAAAGGCACACATCCCGTTGTTCATAGACTTTTGTCTTCTTTGAATGCTGTCAGGTTTTGCGAACTATTAACGTTACGCCTTGTCTTATGAAGTTTGCCTTATCAACACAGTGGTGGAAAAGTTAAAACTGGTTATGCTTGGCGGTTGGAATACTGTCAAAGGCTGTGTGGTCATATGTGTACTTGCAAAGTAAGACAGAAAAAACTGTTACAAAACTGAACAAATAAATACAAAAATAGTGATACGTTCCCATGAAGATTTGCCAAAATTTCACTTGGTATCTGAATACTTTTGCCCGCTACTGTCTTTATAGAAAATCTTAAAGGAACAGCTTCTAAACTGACCTAGTCTAGTTATCTTCGGTTACACGCAAACTGAGGTTGTTATCAATTTTTTTTGAACGCCACTACCACAAATTAAGCTCTCAAGCAACAACGGCCCCGTACAGCGTTTGCGGGCGTAGCGTATAAATTGTTGCTACCGTTCTCATTCCCAAAAACGGTTAAAAAACAATTTCACTTTAAAATTTATTTAAATCTAAAAGATTAACAGCAGCAGTTAACACAACAGGTCGCCATCGCAGTGAATTTGTGGGAAAGAAAAACTAGTGTAATTTTTTCCTTAAACAATTTGTTAATGCCAATTTGTTGCAAGCAATCAAATAAGATCAAACTCTAATAACACTTAACACACACACACACACAGCCACACACACAAGAAAAAAGCCCACAAATTAAATTAAATTAAAAAATAAAAACAGGGAATAAATTGAACACTCTCTGTCTGTCTGTCTGTCTGTTTGTCTACCGGTGGTGTGGTTGGCTACTGTTGGTTGGTTGTTTGCTTCGTATCTCTTTCAGTTCACTCTGAGATAGTCGTCTTGAAAATTTGTTTGTTTGTTATTTTATTTGACATGTTGAACATATCTGCCGAAATATATCACAATTGACATTTAGCCAGCCACTGAGTGAGCGTGTGAGTATGCGAATATGCAGCCAAACACTCATCTGGAAATGAACGTACACGGTTTTTTATTTGCATTTGCACACTTACTAAATGCTACACTTAATTGCCAAAACAAAAAGAAGACAAAACAATATCCAGCATACCAATAAGATCTCTCCTTTTTTCTGCTTCTTGCTTTTTATTTATTGTATTTTTTTTGAGTTGCACAGAAATTTTGATCAATGCTTGCATGAGGCCAAAAGGCGTATTTGTTGAAAAGCTAAATTTAAAATTAACTTAATTTTTTTTTCTTTTTTTTTTGTGCAACATACTAACAACCGGCCTGCATGTTCGTTGGCTGTCTTCCTTCCTGCCAGCAAACTAACCAGTCAACTACTTCTTAGCCAACCAACTAACCATCTCGCCAGCCACAAGACAGCTGGAGACTTTTGTTGTAAGAAATGCAAATAACAAACTGTTAAGCAGCCTAAATGCTGTCGAATTTAATGTCAATGCAATTTTCAAATTATCCGCAGTAAAAAAGAAAATATTATAAAGAAAAAATAAAAAAAAAAATTAAAAACAAACCAAAAGTTGTGAAAAAAAATTATATGGAAATTAAGTAGACTAGAAGGTACGCTATCTTGTCATTAGTAAAAAAAAAAACAGATTTCGATTTTGTAATACTTTCGCAATTATACAGGCTGGGCCAAAAGTAATCACCCGGGGCATAAGTAATCACCCGGGGCATAAGTAATCACCCGATGTTCTTTTGCTGTAATTTTTTTTTAAGTGACCGCCGCCAGAGTTGATGCAGATCCAAAAGTTTTTCTTAAATAAAATTACAGCAAAAAGACATCGGGTGATTACTTATGCCCCGGGTGATTACTTTTGGCCCACCGTGTATATTTGCATCTCAGGTCTCTGCAGAAAAATTGTTTACGAAAAACTTTTAAAATTAATTAAAAACATTTTTTGCGAGAATTAAAACCCACTGGTATTTAATGTGTTGCGTTACGGAGCAGTGCACCACTAAGTCGGTCCCCTAAACGACCTCCTTCGTATCCCAATCATTGCCATGTTAGATTAGATAAGATGGCGGACCGATTGTGACAGCACAAGCTATTCAAAACCGGGAAAACCGGATGTCCTCATCTGGAAAATTTCAATCAACGATAACAACGAAATCAGAATCCCAGTTCCTAAGAATCTCAATTCTGCGGCTTTTTGTAATTCCACAGAATGGCTGTGGTGCAATTAAGACAAATTTTCCCTGGTTTTGCCAGATGAGGGTGGCGATGGCTGAAGTAGAATGCATGTTGACTACAAAACCAAAACAGGCCTGTGCTCAACCCCAGTTTCAGAATAAAAATTATAAAAAAAAATAAAAAAAATATAATAAAAAAAATTAAATAAAAAAATTAAAAAAAAAACATCTCGATTTTTCTGATGTGCATTAGTGTGTCGTGCGAAAGCAGAGCTGCAAAATAATCATTTAAGCTTCACCTCCTGTCGTTTCTCCTACTATCTCTTTCCTATAGTTCCCAGCACAATGCTTCGTCCAAATGCTGGTCCAAGATAAAAAAAAAAAATACTGAGCCCTCATGACCCGGAACCCAGCCCAATGCAACTAAAACGACGTAAAAGTTCAATAATAAATTAATAAATAAATCTGTTTAGCAGCCTGTGACAAAAACAACACAGCAGCTATTCTTGTAGGGTGTCCTCATGGAAATGAAACTAAGAGTCTCAATGTTGCAACAACTTCCACTTTTGTTTTAGGCACACAACTAAGCAAATACTAGTACAAACTTATACACACACACACACATACATACGCACATTCCGGTAAACATGTGTGGAGACGAACATTTATACAGGCGACTCTTGATAATTTGAAACTCGTTTTACACTATCCCTCTCTTTCTCTCTCTCTCTATCTAGTTTCAGAGCAAAGCATTGCATATGTAGGGGATATCCCCTGATCAGTGGTCCGAGATAAAAGAAATAAGTAAATAAATTGATATAAAATTCATGTAATCTGGTATCGTCGACGCCCTATAATTTGACTTTGACTTTGAGTTATTTTAATGTTGTACGTTTTTTTGTAAAATATAATATACTAGCCGACCCGGTCCGCGTTGCTGGCCCTAAGCGATTTTTTTCTTTGCTTCCTTGAATTTCAAATTATCGATAGTCCACTGTATAGAAATATGTGTGACTGTATGGATTTCCAGCTACGTTGATCGATCCACCAAAGCCTTTTTTCTTGCAGCACTAATAAAAATCTCGCTGGGTCCCCTGTAGCTGTTGTACTCTCATTAAAAAAAAAAACAGTGGAATTGTTGTTGATTGACTGTCCGTCTGTGTGTTTTATTGTTGGACTGTTTGACTTAAATGTTGCTGTCGATTATCCATGTTTTGCGATTTTTTTTAGGGCAATTTTCCGAAAGAGATGCTTGTTTGCTGATATTTGAATGGTTGTTTTTGCAATTTGAATTTTGTTTTTGTTTTGTTGTCTTTTGCTTTGCTTTTCTTGATAAATTGTTGTTGCTTCAATTGTCGTATTGTTTATTTGAATTTAATTCCAACTGACAATTTTCACACATTGGCAGAGCTTTTACACGAGCAACTCCAATGAAAATGGTGCGCTTAATTATTGCGACGGTCTTATTCGAAAATTTTTTTTTTTAAAAATTTATATGCATCTGTATGTGTATGGGAATGTGTTTGTTTATGTTTACCATGCATGCAAATGCATGCATATTATTATTGTATTTGAAATGTTTGCCTTTTTGACTTGAAGGGTTAAAGCTGGTTCAGCTGAGGTTTGTTTGTTCATCGATTGTTTCAATTTGACTACTGTTTGTGAAGAAATTTTGAATTTTTTGTCGTTTTCAATATTTGTTCGTTATTAAATTCCAAAAATTAAAGGCATTTTTCCCTTTTAAATATTGAACTGTATTTTTAATGGAACATTATTGAAAAGTTTCATACAGCCTGTGTTACGATTTAAAGAAATGTGCACAAAATAATCGTTTTGTAAATTTTTTTTTAAGGGCCACATCCTTTTCGGTTATATTCGCCGTACACTATCAAATCTTCTTTTGCCACAAAAATTAAAAAAAAAAAAACATGATAACTGACATGTCGCACTTCGTTTTTTTGTCAGTAACATGTCACTTTTACATTAAATTTGTATTTTAGAGACAAACACACGGTATAAAAGATTTTAACAAGACACGAGTGTCTTATAAAAAACAACAACAACAACAAGAAAAAAATAGACATACTTTTGCTACTGTTACACTAGACGTGCAAGTGGCAACGACATGAAATATAAACATGCAATTTTTTTGTTGAAACTATTTTAAGCACATAAATAAAACTGAAACGAATGTCTTCAAGATTAATGCAAGAATTTCATTTTCCGCTATTTTATTTTAACCGAAACTAACGTGCTGACAACCAAGATGCCTACCAAGAATAGTAACGTAGTGTGTTACTTTCTTTTTAGAAAGCGATAGTGTAAAGCAGAGTTTCAGAAACATTCAGAATTTAATAAACGATAGTTGGCGATTTGTTAAAATAAAAAGATACAGAATGTTTCAATATTTGTGCAAAAGTTCAAAAATAATGCACGGTTTTTCGAACATAATCGTCCTGAGTGATGAAGAACATTTTATCCATGAAGAGAACCGACTTGTGATTGTGGAAAGACAAATGCGTTACTTTTGGGCTGCATGCATCATTGAGCCATATTCATATATTTGAATATGTATTTTTGTTTTTTAATAAGGATGATCATGCAGTGATTGTTCGTTACTGGTGCTCGATATTGCAACCCAGTTTTTTCTTTGATGTGACCAATATGTGATTTCAACAAAACATTGCCAGATGCCAGATGGAAATAACGATGATATAGTTACCACGTTGACTACAAAGACTAGACTGCGACTGGACTATGACTAGAGCTCAGTATCTGACTACAGCTTAAAAACACTTCGCATTGTTCGGGTGTGCATCAGTTTGCCTGACAGTCAGTTGCTGTCGGAAGGTTGCAGTGGTCAAGGTTACAATCAGTGGTTCCTGAACAGTACCGACCTCAGCTGATACCAATCCACAAGTTCATCAGAGTTTCCTCATTCATCAGTATTGAGTATCCTCCTCGAAATTAATAAAAAAGTTCTTCTAAAACTCAGCTTCAAAATTTAAAATCTGTCCTTGATTCCAGAAACGGTGCAACACTGCGCATAAAAAATGCAACAAACATGGAAGAATAAGAGTTCTGTCTATCGGTTCGCCAGCTGTCACCTCTATCGCTATACCTTTCCTATAGAAAGGCAATCATTGCCGGAGTGTCACTTCTCTTATAAAAACATAATTGTCTCTGGAAGAATGGACAGTACTATTGACTGATTAGTCAGTGTGTTGCTACTGCAACCAGAAGATCCCCAGTTGAAATCCTAGTCGCACTCCTTCATCAGTATTTGACCAATAAAATGTCGACGAAGCATCTCTATATACTCTGCTTATTACTTTACCGTCTGTGTCTTTTCTACACTAGACTCTTACAACTAGTTCTCGTGCATAGATTACATACGTAGGGCACATCTACATGAAACATTTCCTTCTCATTTCGATCATTACAATTGGCCTTCAGGACTTCATGAATCATCACTAGTAAATTTATTTCTGGTAAGACTATTTGAGGCTGGCCTATATCAACACGACCACAACCATGTGAAAATTACGTGGAAAAAATTGCTTAAGAGAATTCATCCATACAATGTCTTGAATGTCGTTTAGATAATAAATTTTTAATTTAATAAAAAAACGAAACAATATTGTAAAACTTAATAACTGATGGCGGAATAGTTCTCGTGTTAGCTCTGCAACCAGAAAGACCGGGGTTCGATTACTGGCCCGGTCAAGTGAAAAATTTTTTTCTGATTCTGTGCTAAAGCGAAGTAAAATAAGTGGCGATGGTCGAAGTGGTCTGCACGTTGACTACAAAACGAAAAATTTTTCCTGGGTTCAACTCCAGTTTCAGACTCATAAAAACATCTCGCATTTTTTTCTGTTGTGCGTTTGAGTTAATTTTATCAACGATTTTTATTCAATATGAAAAAGTTTTTCTTTCTGTTTTCAAAGTAATTAATTTAAAACAAAAGTTTAGATTGATTATTTTATAAATTAAATAGCAAGTAGAAATATGAAAAATATGAACAGGTTGATAAAGGAATATAAATAATATATGAAATATTATTTCCAACAGTTTGTGTGTGATTTGTGTCAGTTGTTGTCGCAAGGTTTCAGTGGCGAAGGCATCGTCACTGGTCACTGAACAGTAATGGCTTCAGCTGTAGCCAGCTTAAAAAATTAAATGTCAAAATTAACATCGGAGACGTCGCCACTTTGCTTTATAATTAAACAAAGAACTGCCAAGTTGTTCAAGATTTAAGCTCTGTCTTCCTATCACTTGCATCAGTTTTCTATTCTCTACACTATCGACCTCTCTCTATCTATGTAGTTGCAGTGCAATGTAGAGGATTTCCCCTAAACACTGGTTTAATTTTGCAGCACTGTTTTTAGTGGCCATTTTTAGTAATTATTTTACTACGCTGGTGCTACAAACTGCTGACGAATGAGGACGTTCTGGTGTGCCTGTGGATTGGTTACAGCTGAAGCCGTTATTGTTCAGTGACCAGTGACTATGCCTTCGCCACTGAAACCTTCCGACTACCAAGACTTCTAATGCACATCAGAAAAAAGGCGAAATATTTTTATGATTTTAATCTGAAAACTGGGATCAAACCCAGGAATTTTTGGTTTTGTAGTCAACGTGCAGACTACGTCAGCCATCACCACCCTCAAGCTTTTAACAGAAATATTTTTATAGAAATATTTTAGAAATAAAATATTAATTACGTTTTTACACACCCTTTATAAATAAAATGGCAAAGATTTCGTGTTCAACTCAGACCCCATCCAGTAGTAGCATGATGGCTTAAAGGCTAATAGAGCAAGAACCAACAAATGTAACATTGCAACAGTGTACATATTTCATTTTGCTTGTTTGCACAAGTAAACGTGCTAGAAATCTAAACATCAGCACACGCTACAGCGACAGCGACAGCGAATGAGTGCATGTCAAGAGGTTCTGCCTCTTTAAGTAGAGCAATTCAAGGTGACAGTAGTACAATGTTTTGCATACAACGAGTAAACAAAACAAGGTTTTCCAAATGATTGATTTCTCTTTCTTTATGTAAAAAAAAAGTACCTGTTTTCTAAAAGAGACACAAAATACTATATCACATATTTTTTTCAAATGCTTTAACCCTCTAGTGCGCAAGGAAACCAAATTAAATAAAATACTACTTAAACGAAAGGAAATGGTTAAAAAACAAACTTTTGTTCTAGCAGTTCGTATAACTTTCGTTTATAAGGGCGCAGGAGGCGAAAAATCCTTTGATGCAAATTTGCATCATTGCACATTTAGCTGTAAATTAAAAATCTAAAATTTGTATACTTCAATAGTAATTTAAATGGACAATGTTTTTGTTTCTTTTTAAAAACCAACGTATTATTTATTTAATTTTTATGAAATTTTACATTTAAAAAAAAAAAAGATAACATTTTAATTTTGTTAATTTTTTATGAAATTTTACAAAGTAGACACTTCAAAATTGCACAATAATTCAATGCTGCTATAATGGTACTTCAAAAGCAGACGCCTCTTAAATAGAGACAACATATAACGAACATTTACACAAAACTGTTTTCAAATTTCGAAACTACGCAGAGATTTTCGGTATGATTCAAATTTGCATCACGGCGCACTAGAGGGTTAAAATGAAAAAGTTTTGCAGTTTCAAGTTAAATTTTTCGCTGTTTGAAATTTGTATCTTAAAAAGTTTGCAATTAAAATAAATAAAAGAAATCTTCTTCTTTGTGTAATTTGTGACATACTTTTATTTTAAAAAAAACACGCAAAATATTACTCATGCGTACCGTTTTCAACAATTATGGTGCTAATTAATATCGATCATACGCACTGCTGCCAGGAACATTAAAAAAATTTCTAAAAATAAAAATTACCAAATCAGAAAAAAATAAATAAATTTTTAAATTGCATTCTTTAGTTAAAATTTGTTTTTTCCACTTTGATTTGAAATGAATTGCGATTATTGATTTAAGATCGTTGGTTGGTTTATCTCTCCTATATGATGTATTTCGTTGTTCATGTCTATACTAAAACTCCCAAATAATATTGGAGAGTTGGAAATACACTGCGCGTCATCAGGTTAGTACACCCCCTCACGGATCAATTTCAACCAAACTAAGTGTAGTAAAATTATTATTATTTTTTTATTTATACCTTATTAAGTCCTCAATTAACTAAAACACAAAATGTTAATATGCGAGTGCAAACAAATTTTTTATGATTTTTTTTTTTGAAAAATAGAAAAAATTATACCAATTCTATTTTGGTCACCAGGTTAGCACCAGGTTTTTTGTTAAAAAAAATCAGGTTTTAACTTTTATTGTGAAAACATTATTATACCGCGCACGTAAATTGAACCGATGTTGATTTAACTCACCACAGCACTTTATTATATATTTTTTTATTTATTCAGGTATGTGATGAAAATCGTTTTCGGCGTTTTGAAATCGACAAATAGTGTGATGAATTTGTATGTGACGATTTTATATTCCATCTTGTTTTATTTAAAAAAAAAAGACGTTTTTAACATGTGACGCATTTCGATAATGCCAGTTTAAATTCGTTTTCAAATCGTTTAATATTACTTGAACCAAATGTAAAGAAATATACTAAAAAAGTAAAAAAATTAATCAGAAATGATTATAAATCTGTCCTTATTTAAACGAAAATATTCAAGAAATCTATTTAAATAAATACTATTCATCCTATTATTTTCTTCCAAGCGAATTAGCGAAACGGCAGCAATAAAAGGCATTTTATAAATAGAAATGATAAAATATGTGGATACAAATTTTTTTTTTTTTATTTTGTTTAAATATTTTACAAACATCACTCACATACACATATGTTTACATATTTTACAGTTGTATTATTAGATTTTATACAGTTGTATTTAGAGAAGATATGTGGAAACGAAACAAATATGGAATATGAAATCGATCGAAATTCGTCACACTGCTGTCGATTTCAAAAGACGATTTACTTTTCAAATCGATCGATTTCCATCACATACCTGATTTATTTAATTCTTAAATTTTATTTCCCAATTTGTTAAATAATAACACATAACATTTAATATTTCTATATATTTCTTTTCTTTTCAGGTGAGTTTAAATTTTGGATATTCCTATAGTTTGGTAAATACATTTTGTTTTCTTAATTAATGCTAAACTGAAATATTTGGTTAGACCTGCTGGCGAGACAAAGACAAAATTGCATTAGAAAAATAGCAAGAAAGAAATATTGAAAATTTCTGTGAATTTCTTTTCTCTCAGAAATTGCTGTTGACGTTATGCGAGCGACAAATATGTAGGTCTGTGTAACTATATGTAATAAAAAAATTTAGGAAGAGATTTAATTCAATATGATATGAGTGCTAAAGTAATAAAGTGGGCTTAAATTTCGCCCCACATACCCCTTAAAGGTCTAGTTAGTAAAAACGTAACGTCCAACGTTAGACGTGTCAGTATCGTTCAACTTTAGATGTCGCTTATTAAAAACGTAAAACTTCTAGCAATTGAGTCAGCTGTTGCGGCTTTTGTTTTATATGTATGTATGTAAGTAATGCCAAGTTGACGTTTGCAACGTAAAAATCAATTTTCTGTAGATTTTCTAAGTGACAATTTCAACGATACGATTTTAGTAAACAGCAACGATCATTATTTATGTTACAGCTTTTGCCAGCTGATCGCCTCGAACGTGTTACGTTTTCACTAACTGATGCTTAAGTCTTAAATATGTGAACAATTTTTGAAGTTTCTTTAAATTGGAAAATAAGAAAATAGGTCAGCTGTGCTTTCAACACCAGCTACGAAGTTAATTCGCCTTAGTAAGGAAATTACAAATCATTTATTGGAGTATTGTTTTCTTCAAATTTAGAATTAATTGATCTTTCAAACTGCTTTATTTAGGTTTTCTCATTTTTATAGAAATTTTAAAAGTTATAAAGCGTTATTTTTAAAATGTATGGCATTGCGCAAAGTTATTGCCAAAACTTATATTTTTTTGCACACAGAAATAAAGAATGGATATAAATATTTTGTTTAAATTGTTAACTCAAAAGTGAAGACAATTGTGGTTTTTGACAAATTTATGAGAAAAACCCTAAGAACGTCAGACAAACCCGATTTTTGGAAAAAATTCGACTTGTGCGATCTCTAAACCTTTTCCGAAATATTTGGAAAAATTTTAAAAAATACTTCACCCCTCAAGCTCTGAAATTATGCTGGAGCACCCATGAAAATAAAAAAAAAATTTTTTTTTGGGATGCAGCGTTGTCGACTTGTAAACTGAAAAATGCACCACAAATCGGGGAAAACACAAAAAAACCCGTATTTTGAGAAAAATATTTTTTTTAAATATTTACTTCCATTGGACATTTATAACAAATTCATTCTATAATAGTCGTTGCATAAATAAACATTTTTTTCAAACTAGAATATTTCGGTATTGGACTCAAGTTATATTGCTTATGTAATATTAATTTTTATAACATTTGAAAATTGGAAGACAATCTGCCCCGTATCTCTTCAATTTAATTCTATTGTAAATTGGTAGCAGTTTTTTCATACCTCTATTTTGGTTTCACCGCCAATGTTATTTAGCTTACAAGCTTCTTCAAATCTATAACTCCAAAACGGCACAACTTTTTCAGGTGATTTACAAATAAAACGTGTTAAAATTTTTGTTTACAAACATCTTTGGATTTGTTATAAAATTACACTTGGTGCCAGCACCTAATCTAAAGAAAAGCACCAAAAAAACACCGATAGCTGACTCGGGAATTTCTCGCGTCCAAAATTCTAAAAAGCGACAACGCTGAACATGTGTTCCAGTTAGACTACAACTTATTCGCTTTATCTTCAGACATATTTCTCTAATTGAAAATTAATCTCCAGACTGCATTGTGTTTAATTCTAAGCGATATTTTACGAAACAACAAAACATATCAGCATGCCACCAAATTCGTATAATTAATCATCGACTCAAACAGAAAAATGCAATCGCCTCTAACAGAAATTAATGATGCTG
Organism: Dexiosoma caninum; assembly: GCA_963924685.1. Classification (NCBI taxonomy): domain Eukaryota; kingdom Metazoa; phylum Arthropoda; class Insecta; order Diptera; family Tachinidae; genus Dexiosoma; species Dexiosoma caninum. The sequence continues at coordinate 8,865,526 of OZ004726.1, read as the reverse complement.
TTCGTACTTAGAAATTGAGTTCATTGCAACTAGAATTATTCCACAGCACAGAGTAAAAAAAATAGAAAATGGCAATAAAATGCTTTTTTTTTAATTATTTTTGCGAAACAATTTTAAGCAACACGAAAAATGTCACATACAAATTCAATTCAACTTGTTGCAACAGAAAAATGAGTAAAACTAAATTAATTAAGTAGTCAAAATAAAATCGACAACAACAACAACAACAACAAATACACATATACATTTAAAGATGTTGCAACAGCATGGCATGGCACAACATACATAACAACAATGCTGGCTGGCAGCTTCTTCTTAATGCAACAGCATTTCTTTTTACTCGCTTCGACATACATATTTATATTTGTTTCGTTGCATGCAACAAATAGAGCATGAGTTGCCAGCGCAAAAAACAAAACAAAAACTGTAACGTGTGTGTGTGTGTGTGTGTGTGTGTGTGTGTGTGTGTGTGTATATGTAATTGTATGCTGCAAGATGCATCTTTAATTTTTGGCTGTTGCTGAAGAGTCATCGTATGGCGAAATAAACAAAAAATTTAATGCAAATTAAGCAAAAATAATTTCAAGAAGTTGCACGTCACAATAGTAACAAATCGAACGTGACGCATTTAAAACTTATATTCGTCGTCTACTAAAAAAAACATAGAGGTAGAAAATAATTTTTCTAAAATCAACAATTTAACGAAGAAAACGCGACTTGCAAACCAACAAAAACTAACAAAAAAAAAATAGTGAGAAAATTTTGAGAAAAAAAAAACTTTTAAAAATTTTAACTTCACAAAGGAAACTTCAACTTATAAATTGTTGTGTTAGACATTAAAAACAACTTGATCGGAAATTTGAACAGAGCAGACCGACGGACACACAGCCGCACACATTTGTAAACTCAAAACGATCTTTCAGTTAGTAGAGTACGACGAGTGGTAATACGTTGTAATTGTATTTAACGGTTTCTGTGTTAACTGTCATTTTAACGTTTAACAAAAGTGTGACTACTTATTGTCTGTCTGTCCTTAAATCTGTTTTAATAAAAACAAAAATTATTGGGTAGGTGAAATCCTCGTTTCGGCTGTGCTAAGCAAAATGAATTTAAAATTATGAAATTTTATTGCATGTTACAGCAAAACGCAACCCGAAGTCTTTAAGAGCCCTGTTCATGTAAAGGGCTTGGCGCAATAGATCTTCTGTGGTCGCAGTGATTTGATTGTGATCCGGATAATAATAATAATAATAATAATAATAATAATAATAATAATAATAATAATAATAATAATAATAATAATAATAATAATAATAATAATAATAATAATAATACAGTACTCGTAATTTTAAACCACTTTGTTGCTGGGCTTGTTCTAATTTTCTAGAAGTTTTAATTTCCAAAGGTTTTCTTTTAATGAAAATCAACATAAAAGTGCATCTTCATTTAGAAACTACACAAAAAAAAACACTTCTGCATAGAGCTTTTTAACTATTATTTATCTATAACGAACACAAAGCATACCATTTCATTAAAATGCATCACAATTTAGAGAAAAAATTATAAAAAAAAATTTTTTTTTAATGTATAAAAATTGACATAAAGTAAAAGTTTTTAAACAAATGTATTTAGTACTCAGTTAGTCAAATTTCTTAACCATATCGTTGCGGAGCGCCAAAAGATTGCTCATGTACTTTGAGGAAAAAAGTTCTTTAGTTCTACACCAATTTATTTCCGCTCTCAGTGGCTTTTTATGAAAAAAAAAAACAACAACACTTTATGTACACACGTTTCAAATTTCACTTAAACACTGCCGAAATATGACTACGCGTTTCTAATTTCACACAGTAACAAAAAAGCGCTAACAATAAAAATTGATAAAAAAAATAACATGGTATTCCCCTCTTTTACGATGTGGAAGCTAAAGAAAAGCTGTAACGGCTACTTTTCAGGATTAAAAAAAACAAACAAAAAATAAAAACGTTCGGAAATTAGAACTGACGGTTCTAATTCTAATTCTAATTTCTAAGATTTCTTCTAATTTACCAGCATCTACTATTATTTCTACTATTTATTATTGTGTTCTTATTTTGAGGCCAGGAAGCACAGCGACCATGAAGATCTATTGTGAAAAGCCCTTTTTATTAGACTTAAGGCTTCTAAGGAATCCAAGTACTATTTAAGGTTTGGTGTTCCAAAGATTGTGTGGCGCCGCAACAGTTCCACCCAGGTGGAGAAACCTCCATCTGCCGAGTGCAGGACAATGTACCACTTTCTCAAAATCGACAGACCTTGATTTCGGAGATAGTTCTGATTCGAAGTAGTACACTTCATAGGAGCCGACTGTTGAGCAAACTTCCTTGTTCCTCAATCTCATGTCCCTTACCCAGGAAGTATTTTAGCCGCTTCGTAGCGGCTCTACTGAATCGAACCTTCTCTTTCGCATTTCCTTAGCCATAAACAGGAGAGGTGAGAAGTTTATTTTCTCTACTGCGCTGATGTTGGTAGCTTCATCGGGCCCTAGGCCCTCGCAGGCCACTTGTGAGGATGTTGCTTTTCCAGCACATGCCACCATCTTGTTAGCCAAATGGGTTTTTTTTGTTAGGCACTGCATCCTATTGCTTTTACTACGTTTTTCTTTCCATTAGGGAAGTAAGGGCACGGGGTTGGTCGAGCCGCCAAAGTGGCCCGGTGTCACGATAAGGCTTATTATAATCAGGGGCGCCCATTACCTGGTGGTCACCGTTAGAAGACACACTAACGTAGTGTCAATCATCCCATAGGCACGTTGGATTACGGGTTTTGTTGAGTTTTCCTCTCTAGAACCGCCGTTTTCAGTCGAAAGCAGGGGCAGCTCGTGCAGGAGTGGCAAATAACCACGATTGGTTGTTGTTTGGTCAATTGGCGATTACCGCCCCATGGCTCTTTATAGAATCAAGAAATACTTTTTCTATTTTCTCATCAGGCAAAAGCCATTATTGTCATGAAATTGTAGTTGTTGTATTTTATGTTCTTACAAGGATATCTTTTGCTTTTAGTGTTACATTTAAGTGCACAGTTTGCTTTTTTGAGGTAAGATGGTGATGACCTTCGTTATTCTATTTTCCCCACACCAATACCGCATGTTAAGTTAATTTCATTTCGATTGTAACTACTCGAGGATGTTGTCGTCACTATGTTGCATTTTGTTAAAACAAAATGCCAATGTTGTTTTAACTCGCCAACATCATCATCATTGTCATCATGAACGAGAACAACAACAACAACATAATCTTCTACAGCAACATCTGCTTGGAGCAACAGGCAAGTGTTAGTTTACAAAAAAAAAAAAAACAATATTTTTATTTAATTTTCATTTTATTTATTTTCTTAATTAAGAAGTAGTTTTTGTGGCTTGTGAGTTGTCGTCTACTTCATCTTTTTTTTGTTTTGTTTTTTAACTCCGGCTCTTTGCTTAAGTGTGTGCCAGCCTGCAAGTACTATTCTTGAAAACTAGACACTTAAAAATTAAAAATTATTCAGAAGTTGTGAAATATTTGTCTCGTTTTCTTTTTATTTATGCTTGTCAGTTCCACTGTTTATAATTTTTGTTAATTTTTAATTATCAATCATGTGATGACTGATGCTGAAATATATTTAAAATGAAAATATTGCCCCAAGAAGCTGCTCTTTGCCATTAAAGAAGTTCGAATAGGAGAAGTGGAATAGATTTGACACAATAATTTTGTACAAATTATTTATTTTGAAAGTAACTCAACACAGCACAAGCGAAACAGCGCCACTCGAAGGTGATATTAACGCCAAAAATTATAATCGATAACCATCTTGAGCGACTCTAATGTACCGGATACGGGTTTTTTAAGTTGCTGTTGCTAATAAATGCTCAACAACTGCATATCAAATACTGAATTTATTTGTGTAACAGTTTTATGGTAAAAAGAAAATATATACCTGCATACTCATGACCCGATTATGTAAAATAAAATACGTAACACACGATGACGATCACAGAAAAAAATTTTTAAATTTAATAAATTAGGCTGTCGTGCGGTAGGCATTAACGTCAATTAAAAAGGGATTCAGTTAAAATGTCCTTAAGATAAGGAAAATGTGGTTTAAGTTTTGAAATTGTTGACAAAATTTGGATAATTTTCACTTAAAACCCTCTAATTATTAAATTCATTTCTGTTCATTTGGCACTGGCCTCGTACTACAGCCAATTTTGTTTTTAAATTATGTTTTCAGTGAATAAAAGCTGTTTACAAACAATGCAAAAAGACCGCTACGTCTCTTTTTCTTAATTAAGCCATTTATACTTACGTTCTTATTCTCTGGAATAGTATTACGAAATATGTATGACGTTTCTTGAAAGAACATGCAGCGTTGTTGACATTTCAGTGTTTTCCTTTTTTTTTTTTCTCAATTTTTATTGTTGCAATAACATTTACATTTTTACAATAATTTAATTTTAATTTTAGGAAAAAAGGGATATCAAAAACCCTATAAGTAGAGCAGTATTGTCAGAGGGTAAAAACAAGGGATAAACGCTATCAAACTAATGCATTGATGTGTAGAGTATCTACAACGATTTTTAAAGTTTTGAGACAATATATTAAGTTTATCTTTAACTAATTTTATGTTAGACATAGAGTGCAAAGTTTGTGTGGAAAAATGTATTGGCAAATTATATATCATTTTGAATAGTTTATTTTGACATATTTGTAGTTTTTTAAGATGACACTCAGAGGTGACATACCAAGCAGGCGCCGCGTAAAACATTATAGAATGGAATATAGATTTTAAGATAAGAAGTTTGTTGTGTGTATTTAGTTCAGACTTTCTGTTTATTAACGGGTACATTATTTTAATTGTTGTATTAATTTTGTGTACAATATATTTAATATGTTCATTAAATAATAGTTTTTTATCCAGCATTATACCAAGATATTTAACCTTGTCATCAATGGAAGAATATAGATCATTAAGAATTCAGCGCATATTCTACGCATCAAAATTGGCATAGTTGGAGGCGGAAATATTGAAGTTTTATAGGAACATAATATCTTGTTGGACGATTTGGTGTTGTAAATTCAATGTAACGGAGTAAGAACGCTGAGTCAATAACGCCATTTATTAGATTCATTACAAATGATACATTCATGTATATTCCCCTACTTTTCAAAGTAGGAAGCTTAATAAGTGCAAGGCGACTTTTATATGATGGGAGATTAAGATCACGATTCAAAGGAAGTCCACGCAGACAAAATAAAAGAAATGGTTTTTGAACTGATTCAAATTTTCTTTATGTGGATATCATACTGCGGAACCCAAATAATAGAGGCGTATGCAAGAATGGGTCTCACCAGCAACGTAAACAAAAGCTTTATAACGTAGGGATCATTAAATTCCTTACCCCAAAACTCCTTTGTCTTTATTCACTGATTGGGAAATGTGTAAATTAAAACTTGAAAAAGATTTTTTGCATTTCTTCATATATATTTTGAAAAAGTAATTCCATTTTTATAAATGTAAAAAATTAAATAAAATGAATTACTGAAATATGTACATTCGTACAACAAACCGTTTTCAATTTTTAGTTGGTTTCGCTCTAGTGCTTTTACATTGCACCGAAATCTAATAGATTTGATTCGAATTAGTGTTAATGCACTATAAGCAACATATGTAGTCGTGCAGCTGTGTCGCCTGCTGTGGTCTGTGTGTTTAAATATTAAAAACTCGTGAATAATTAAAAGAAAAGTTCAGTTGGCCAGTGTAAAGATGAAATGAAATTGAAAATAAAAGTGAATTATTGTATTATAATTTTTAAGCAAAGAAACAGCGTATTTTTTTTTTTTTGGTTTTTTGTTTTAAATTCAATACGTACAAAAGAAAATGAAAGTTAAAAAATAAATTTACACAAATAAATATTTTATGAAACAGGAATTTTATTGCAGGTTTCTGCTGGGCAAGAGGCACATCTCATCTCATTTTTCTGATCTTTTTCTTTATTATAGATTTTAACAAAACGATAAAATTATTTTAAGCGAAGCAACGGAACAGTTTTTTATTTCTTCCTTTTGCTTTACAACTCTGTCAGATAAATATTGTTTTCAGGCATGAAACAACTTCTTGGGCGGTGTTTCTGAAAACAAAAACTTCTTTTTCTGCAGCCTTTTTTCTTCCCTCCTTTTTACACAAAAAATTTCATTAAGAAGAAATGAAAACCAAAAATTTAAATTGATGAAAGTAAAAGTTACTGAAATGTCATAATGATTAACACGATTTCTCTACTATAAAAAAAAAATCACTTACAGCCGCATCGCTTTTCTTTAAATTGTAAAATGATTTGTTTAAATTAAATCACCAAAATATTTGTAGATCGTTTGTGATACAAACATATACTTATGTAAATAAATAAATTTTAAATGAATATAATTTTTTTATTTGAACTACATTTATGATTTTTCTGTGTTAAAAAGAGGTGTTGAAAATATTGTCAATGAAAAGATTTCAACATCAAATCAAAAAATAAATAAAAAATAGAATAAAAGCAAAAAACTAAACCCGTGGGCAAAATGTGAGTGTATCACGAACAGACTGCCAAATCATCATTGTCACCTTTGCTGTGTAACATCCAGACACCTTGTCTGATGTCTTTCATAAATCATTTTTTTAGAAACTTTAAATTTCAATAATATTTATTAGATACACACACACACACATACATACATACATCCTCGTATGTACATTTCTGCAGCCAGACAAGACAAATCCCAAATGCAACTTGTCACTTAACAGTGTTTCATGGAAAAATTGTTGTTTTCTTTCTTAATTTTTATTTCTAATAAAAAAAAAAAAGACGAAAAAAATACGAGTAGTAAAAAAAAAAATTAAATAATAAATCATTAAAATGCTTGTTTTTCGATTCACCAGACATTCACAAATCAAACCAACTGTCATTTTGTCAATTCACTCAAAACGTTTTGTTGTGTTTAATTTCTGTTGAATTTTTGAATAAATTGATTTTATTGAAATCAAAGATTACAGAAATGTACCACAAATAACATGTTTGTATATGGGTGATAACAACATCAGACTAGACGATTAGTTTTTCTCACAGATAAAGACTGTGCACGAGAGAGAATTTCTTGGGATATTTTTTTTTATAGCTCCCTCTATCCTCCTTCCCATAATCTGATTTCCTAGTGTTCCAGCACAATGCATCGCATGTGTAGGGGTCATCCCCTGAGTGTTGGTCCAAGAAAAAGAAAAAAAAAAAAAGATTGTATTTTTGAATTTCTTCACTAGTCATTTCGAGTTCGTTCAATGTTCCGCAGAAACTTATTTATAGTTATCTGCATAAGTGAGGAGGGATTCACAAGCAAGTTGCAGCAGTTTACAAAAAAAATGAAAACATACGCACTTATATCTGAAGTTTCTGAACCCTAATCAATTCAGATAAACTTTGTAACGAATCCACCTGTGCTATAGAGGACATATAAACCCATTATATATTATATTAGGGAATTTTTGTATATCTCTTATTTGCACTTTTTTCTTTCAAAGCAGTACTTGTTTCATATTGTAGAATAAAATCCGCATCCTTCGAAAATTTACTGTCGTAATCTTAATCTTGGTTTATAGTTTCTTCAAAATCAATCTCTTCAATAATTGTCTCGATGTCTACATATAAATATATTTTAGACATTGTGGGAAAAAGTACCGTCTTTACAACTTTCTCTTTGAAAATTAGCCAACAATTTAATAATTGAATGATAAAAATTTAATGGGAATTCCCCGTAATTTAATTTGTTGGTTCATAATGTTGTCGTATGTGCCTGATAGGCACATTATGACAGGATTAAGTATATTTGTGGTTTTACATAAATAAATAGAAATTAAAGAAGAGCTCTTTTTTTTTAAAGAAATAACATAATTCAAAGTACGAATTCAAGAAGCACCAAGAACCATGACTTCAATTTAAAGAAGTTAGAACACTTCAAAGTGAAAGTTGTGTCTGAAAGGCACATGTTAACTGGATTAGGGATAAATAAAATATATATTTAATTAATTAAAATGGGCTATAGATCTAACATATACTGGCAGTGAAAAATACATGTGATAATTCGTAAGAAACAAAGTAAGTCAAAGACAATAATTGTAATTCACATTGACAAACACTAGCAGAACAGAACAACATGCTGTTTTCGAAGGCTGCTACACCTTCATCTTCAGCGGGCTTCGTATTTTGTTCACTGCGTGTGGTTATCAGTAAATGTATTAATTAATTTAAATATGTAACATTGACGTTCGAATTAAGGCATTATTTAAATTATATATGTATATTGTTTGAAAGATCTAAGTCTCTTCTTTCGAAATTCGTTCACAAATTTTGAAATCGCTTAATACTGAACTATGTTACAAGTGCATGCGGGTACGAAAAACCGATTTTTACTGGTAAGCTGTCACATGCCAGTAGTGCGATTGCAGCTTGTCATTCGACAAATACACTTTACAATGGATAGTTAATCTTCGAGGGTCAGACTGTTGATCTATGAGAGAACTAAACTATTCTATTTGGCTTCTGCAAATTTAAATAAATACGTTATGATATTTTAATTAGGATCGGGCTTATGAATTCAACGGTTAGTTGCTTCAAATCAGCAAATCTGGTATGATAAAGTGATTTTTTTTTTGCTTCCAGAAATCTAATATTTTTGCGTGTTTCTTTTTAGAAATATTGCGGAGATGTTAACAAAATATAAATATATTTTTCAAACCACTTCACTGCATGGCTGTTGCTTTTGGCTTGTAAAGCTTGTAATGGAGAACGTAAGCAATTTGTCAACCACAATTTTGTTTCATAAACTGAAACACAGTTGCAAAAGTTTTGCAAACAAGTCATAGAGTTAATTTTATTTTCATGAATAATAAAAAAAATAAAAAATAATAGATTAAATAAAAGTCAACTTTAGCTGCTGGTTTTAGTAGTCGAATTCCTCTCTCTTTCTCTCTCCCTCGCTCTCTGTCTCTATCCAGTTTCTCTCTTCTGCTTTCTGTGTGTGTATGCCTCTTTAATTGTACCATATCTTTGTTGCTGCAGTTGATAAACGTGCAGCAAGTGCAACCTTAATTAATTGAACATGTCATAAAAATTACAAATTCATGCATGAAATGCCACAATATGCATACAAATTTTGAATGCGGCTAAAAAATAAAAACCTACACATGAGTTTTTAGGTTTTTTTTTTTTTTCTAGAAATCAAAAGCAGAAAATAATTTTTATTTTCTGCAAACGAAACCGCCAAATAAAATTGATATGAAGAAATAAAAATGGAATGAATGATTTAATGAATACATGCGAAACTGAATGGACGGCGAATGCGTTTAAACAAGTGACTGTTTGCCAGCCGTTTGCTGCAGAGTGTTGGTTGGTAGGAAGGCTGACTAGCCGGGGCTGCTTGGTTTGTTGGTTGCGATGGTGGTAATGGGCAGTATTACGAGGGTTGCTGGAGAAGCGGCATTTCCTCAAATCAATAATAGAATCTTACAGCATCTGTTGTTGCGGTAAGAGGGTGGAGGATACACCTTACGCTACAGATTGTCGTATTTACAAATTGAGGGTAGCGATGGCTGAAGTAGTCTGCACGTTAAATACAAAACCGTAAAAAGTCTTGGATTCTAGCGCAGTTTCAGACTAAGTGTCATAAAAACAAACTCGCACTTTTTTTGGTGTGCATTAGTTTGTGTTTGTGTCAGTTATTGTCGGAAGGTTTCAGTGACGAAGGCCTAGTCCTTGGTCACTGAACAGTACCGGCTTCAGCTGCACATCAGGCACATCAGAGCGCCCTCCTTAATCGGTATTGTGTAACACCAGCGAAGTAAAATAATTACAAAAAAGTGGCTACTAAAACGAAGCTTCAAAATTTAATACGTCTCGTTGAGATCAGAGGCGCTGTAACACTGCTATAAAAATAACATGCAAAAACAGAGTTGTAATCTGCCATCTCTCTCCCTATCCCTTTTTTCTAGGGGTCATCTCCTCAGTGCTGGTCCAAGATTACAAATAAAGGAATGTGGCTGCTCAGAATATTTCTAACACATTTAACAGGGTATGGCACGGAATACTTTTGTCCAAACTTATTACTTTTGGTGTTACTGATATCTTCTCTTGACATTCTTGGCATGAAAATTCAGAGTGGTGTTCGAAGAGCAGAACACATTCTTGATGTCTCTTACGAAGCATTCAACCAAGAAAAATTGTAAAAAATGTTCAACAACCGTTTAAATTCACAACATTGCCACGAAATGTATTGTTCGTGCATTGTATGACAATAATATAGTCACATTTCTGACAATCGTGAGAACACCATTCATTTCCTTTGACACGTAATTGCCACACATTTTACATTCATTTGTTATTGTCACATGTGCTTAATTTAGTGCACCGTACAATAACACCATTGGCAGATAAATAATTAAGTTCGGCAACACTGCCCATAAATATTTAGATACAATTTTAAACCTCGCATGTGGCCACTTTTGCCATACAATAATCTGACAACCGTGTGAACAGACAATTTTTCGTGGCACATAAATTTATTATGTGACAATGAAATTGTACAGTTTTTTTTTACAATAATCTGAATAGGGAATTAACTGTTCGGTGACAATTTTTCATTGTGAGTGCATTGTCAGCATATTGCCATATCCCACAATATTATAAAATCTGACAATCGTGTAATAATTGTTGCTGCCAGTTTAGACTGAAGAAAAGAAAAAAACTTATCGATCCACCTGCGTGCAATAAATACATTTTCAGCTCAAGGCACACAGCAAGAAAAACACTGCAAAAAATGTAAACTGTCAGATAATTATATATAAATGTCAAACTTATAGCGGACATGTAAACAGTAACAAAAAAGAAAAAAAAACAAAACCAAAAACTAAATAAATATTAAACGCAATAAAAAACTGCACAACCTTCATTAAGAAAAGTTTAGATTAAAAGCGACAGCACAAGTGTTACTTTTTCATTTGTTCACATCGAATTTATTATTTTTAATGCCGCAATATCCTCCATGTAAAAATCGAAGCTACAAGATGCAGCGATTTAATTACTTCAAAATATAAATGATGAACTCGCTCTTAATTCGAATCTTTTTCTTTTATATAAATGAACCTTTTCACATGAAAATCCAAGGACTTTAACTGATGTGGATTTTAACTGATTAGCTGTCTTTTCGGGCTCTCCGTGTGTGTCTTCTGTCTGTTTTGCATATTTAGACTTGGAACGCATAGCACAAATATCGCTGTGTTGCACATAAAATCATTTATTAAGTGAATTATAATTAAAAAAGAAAAAAGAAAAAACCTTGCCTTGCTGCCGTTCGTCATTTGTTTGTATTCACTTTTTGTAGTACCCACTTCATCTTTTTTATTTATTGCTCAAGGAATTGGGTCAATATGTCATTTGGGCTCTTTGGATTTCTGTTCAACAGATTTATTTCATTTGCTTGTTTCTCCTTTCCATTTACCAGCGAACGGTTATAATGATTTTTAATTGTTTTAATTCATACACAAGTGTGTTAAAGGTTGGGCTTTTGGCACGCCGGGGGAAAGTAAACACAGCATGTGTCTCAGGTGCTAATAACACGAGTTTACGATGTCAATTGTCCCGAAGTGTATATGATAACGAAGCGATAAGTCATTATTTAAACAATTAAATAAAACACATTACCAACTATTCAGAGAGGCAGACACTTACTTACTAATTGGGATTGGTTTAGCAGTAAAGCCGGCTAAGCCATTCATGTTGCTGCAGCAGTCGTCGGACTTACAAAGCCGAAGTCATCTTTAGAGTTTCTTAAGGTCCTACAGATGTCATAACATTCATCATCAATCGAATATTCATTGTCAAAAACGTCATCATTAAGCTTTGTATATATTATAGAATAATGCAACGTACACAACAACAAAATTAAGATCACTTACATACAGAAATATTATTTGTTCGCCAATAGGCAGACTACTACTGTGAATCCCATCTAAGACTAATATATTCAGGCCTGTTTTGCAAACCACTTTTTGTCAAAGTGATTTGAAATCACGGAAATGGTGTTCTGCACACAAAAATGTTAATAACCTCGTGATTTGAAATCGTCAGCTAAATTACTGACGATTTGAAATCACTTGCTAATTTTTTCTATGTACAGTGGCCAAAAAAACTATTCGACATTGCAATTATTTTCTTAAATTTCATTGAAAACGCTATTTTCCTTTTGTTTTTTATATGTATAAACGTGAGATCACATTGTATTATATGTATTTAATAATTTATGGTCCTAAAACTAATAAAAATTGCACATTTTTTAACTCATCTATCTGTTTGAACGAAAAAACAAAAATTGCAAAGCAAAAAAAGTATTCGACTGGCATTGTTTTTCCCTTATTCTGATTGTGTATTTCTTATTACTTCATGTCATTGTTGGTAAAATTATCTCTATGTTTCTTGTGTATCATTTACAAGAACTTTTTTCTTATTTCTGTACAATTGATTGCGATGATGGGACGTAAAGGGAAAGAAACTTCTGTCGATGTAGTAAATTTAATAATACATCATTTTAAATTAGGAAAAACGGAAAAGACTATATCAGAAATCGTTTAAAGGTCAAGAACTACTGTATATTACATTATAAAAAAGTACAAATCAAGTAAAACTGTGATAAACAAGGTAAGGATTGGGCGACCTTGCAAACTTACAGATTCAGATGAACGGGGAATCGTGCGTGAAGTAAGAAAAAATCCAAAAATTACTGCTAACACTTTAGCTAAAAACACTGAGGAACACTTAGGTATATCCGTTACACCTCAAACAATAAGAAACGTCTTAAAAAAGCACGATTTCCATGCACGATCAGCCAGGAAGAAGTCACACATTACTAAGAAAAATAGAAAGTTGAGATTAGATGTTGCGAAAGAGCATGTCAATAAGCCAATGGAGTTCTGGAAGGATTTTATTTTTGCTGACGAAAGTAAATATAACCTTTTTCGATGTGATGGAAAAGTTCTGGTACATTGCAAGGCCTAACACAGAATTGGATAAAACGAATATGGTACCAACTGTTCAACATGGTGGCGGTGGTGTTATAGTATGGGGATGTATGGCGGCATCAGGCGTGGGTAATATTGGGTTTATTGATGGGATTATGGATCACCGAAAGTACATTGACCTCCTAAAGCAAAATTTGAGGTCAAGTGCTGAAAAATTGGGTCTGGCAAATAGATTTCAGTTTTATTAAGATAATGATCCCAAACATTGTGCCACTAATACAAAGCTTTGGCTTTTATATAATTGTCCAAAATTAATAAAAACGCCGCCACAGTCCCCAGACCTTAACCCTATTGAACATCTTTGGGGTCACTTGGAAAAAAAATCAGAAAACGTGAATTTACGAACAAACACCAGATGAAAGTTATCCTGCAGGATGAATGGAGCCAAATTGATCCAGAATATACCAAAACGTTGGTAAAATCTATGCCAGATAGTTTAAAATAGGTTATACGTAGGTAAGGAAAAGCAACTCACTACTGAAGTAGAAATAAGCTTGTATTTTAATTCATGTATTTTAAAAATCTTACCAATGTCGAATACTTTTTTTGCTTGTTTTTTGTTATTAATATTTTAATTCATGTGTATTTTGTTGTGCTAATAAAAAATTTATGGTTTGTAAAGATTCATTTTCTTTTTTTAAATGATGCTTTCTTAAAGCAATTATTGACAATAAACTAAACTATTCTTTATTTCATCTAATATTTCAATTCACAATGCAAAAATCTAAACAAATATTAAACATCAGCTGTTTCTCGCGTGATTTACAGACACAGCTTCAAATCGTCGGTGTGGTTTCAAAACGGTTCGTGATTTCAAATTCTCTAATTCTCGTAGCTAAAGCTAAATCTCGATCGCTAAAAAGCTAAAAATATATTAGGGCAAATATTTTAGCTATATCTCTAAATTAGTATTCTGTAATATCAATCGCTTAGCTAAATTTTTACATTTTCGCCGTAGCTAATTTGATATCACTATACTTATCCTTTCCCACTGCCTTTATAAATTGCTGTTGAAAAGAGACAAACATATTGTTATAGTTCTTGACACTTCATATTAGTGTTACCGCACTTTATGATTTGAATTCCTTGTAAATGATTGGCGTTTACCCACAAAAGACTTTTAAAATATATAATGAAGTATGTATTTATAAAAATTATTTTGAAAAGAATACCAAATTTTTTTAATTTTCCCAATATACAGACTTACATACGTATGTATTTGAATAAAAAAAATTTATAAATTAAATGTCGTGTCAACCGCCGAAAGTATGGGAACATATTTGAAGATGGCAACACTTTTTGTTTATAGTATTTATATATTTGGCAAATAATAAAAATTGTTGTGTCTTATTTTTTTAAACAAATAATATTAAAATAATTCACTTGACTTCTTCTTGCCCAACCACAGATTCCTTCGCCATAATTCCAACTATTCTTTCATCTAACTCTGTCAGTTTATATTTTTGAGCGCCATTTATGCCGCTTATTTCCAATGAGTTTTTATACTCTTGGTACTTCTGTTTTGCTTTACTTCTGTGAAATTATAAGAAACTGAAAAGCGCTCACATCTCCAAAGAATGGTAAGAAAATTACCTCATATTTGTTCATGCCCTCTTCCAATTTTCCCCATTTTTTAAGGCACCTCCCAAAGCGTTAAGCTTCTCTGCCAAGGCATCCCATTACTCCGTAAGGCTTTTCACCCCAGTGGAGTTTATAAATCTAAAAAAGATTTTTGTTTTACTTTATTGGCTTTTAGTTAGTTAAACTCCTTTTTACCTGTCGTGGGCAAATTCGCGGCGCTCCTCCAAATATTGTATCAGCATGAATTTTTGTTCCTTAGTCACCCGCTTAGTGACTTCTTCCATTGTTTTGCTAAAATAAAAAAAAAAAAATTTCCAACATTATTCAATTAAAATCCATTTGTGTATTACTTACTTTTTAGCAGCTTAAAATTTCCGTCGCTAAAAATTTTAACTTTAAATAAAAAACTACCGCTTATTTGGCTTTAGAGAATACAAAATTAGAAAATTTTAGCGATGACAATGAAAGCTAAAATTACGGCGAATTGCATTTTAAGACGTTGCCAAATTAAGCAATATACATTACAGAATTCACTTGTTGCTAAAAATCGCTAAAACGACTTTTTAGATTTTTAGCGATGGAGATTTAGCTTTAGCGAGTTACAGAATAAGGCTGCTGATTTATTTGAAAAGTTATTAACAAAAAAAAAATAAGGAGAACTATTTGTATGCATTTGCCTTTATTTACACTAATTTTTCTTCTATTCTTACGTTGTTTATTGGCTCAAACACAGCACTTCTTCGTGAAAACTAAATTCTTACTTCCTAATACGCAACTATGCTTAGAATAACTTACATAATGGGTACTCCCAATTTTTACATGCATTGCACTTGCAATTATGACTTCAGTTAAAAAATTAAATCGTTTTGTAGCGTAACGTGCCATTAGAAATGTCCTTACCTGATACTGCTAATTAAAAAGAGTGTGTTGCAACTTTATAAAATTGTTAACATACAATTAATAATGGACGTACCCAATAATGTATAAACACCACCAGGTACCAAAACCAGTGACACATATAAAGGGTGGTTAAATTTTAAGGGCCGATGTTGAATGTGAACCACACCTAAACGTCAAGTTTTTTTCTGCATTTCATTTGAAATTTCTCAATTTCAGACTAACTCAAATTGAACCGTGGAAAGATAAACAATCGAGAAACGCGTTAAAGTTATTCAGGCTTATTATTATGAAAAAAATTTTCGGTCAATTTAATCGTCCAAATGTGCGTACAATTGGAAAAATCGTGCAAAAATTTGAGCAAACCGGGTCTGTAGGAGATGTGAAAATACCAGTGCATGCTCGTACAGCTTGTACTGCAGAAAATATTGCTCCTGTTTGCGATAGTGTGGCTGAAGAGCCGTCCACCTCAAATCGTCGTCGTGCCCAACAATTGCACCTCTCATGCTCGTCGTTGATGAACATTATGCATAAAGACTTGCATTTACACGCTTACAAGGTGCAATTGACCCAAGAACTAAAGCCTCTTGACCATTCCAAACGTCATCGCAGACACGACCTTTAAACTTTTTTAATTTTGAAATCAGCTCGATTTGCAAATCGCTGCTATTACCTGCCTGTTCGGCTTGTACGATAATAATTCCCACTTCTATTTCACATTTATAAATCTGTTTTTTTTTTTTTTTAATTTGTTGTTAATGCTCATCTATTGAATTCCTTTTTAAACATTCTTAAAAATAACTCAATTGCTTTCTCTACTATTTTACTTTTCTTTCATTCATTCCTTCATTCATTTATTACGAATTGTAACCCTGCTATGAAACTCTTCAGCACCAGCATCATGAGCTGCTCGGCATATTGTGAAAATTTCTAAAGTTCACTTCCATATGAAGTGAAAAATAAAAACATGGACTAACTGACTGCACAGCGGACAAGTGCAAATGCACCTTTTTAAATGAACATAAATTGCAAAGAAAAGAGGAGGCTGCTTGCAGTTATTTTTATTGTTTTACTTTGAAATGCCTCAAGTGCATGCAATTATACCGACTGATGTATTCGTTGGGGCTTATTTGAAGTGCGAGGGTAGCATGAGAAGTTTTTGAGAAAAATTCCAACTTTTCAACTCCTCTTAATTTAAATTTCATGTTCACCAGAATGATTGTTTTACCACATCAATTCAATTTTTTTTTTAATTTATTTTTTTTCAAGATTTAAAGTTAATATGTATATATAGTCCTTGGATTAGTGCCTAGCTTTTAAATTCATAATGAACATGTCCGATTAGTGTTTGAATCCACTTAATCAGACACATTTCTTCAGGTTTTCTTTATACTACTCCCTCTGTTGTCGTTGAATGTTGAAGAGATATGTCGCGTTTCAATAATACCCTCGCATAGTTTATATAAGTGCGTCTGTACGCAGTCTGCTCGCTTAATTGTGTTCAGTATTTGCTCTCCAACACGCATGCAATGCTCAGTTGCATTACTTGACTTACACTTTATATTTTTCTCTATTTTTTTTGTTTGGTGGCAGGGACTAAGAATGAAATAATCTTCCTTAACAATACGTGAGGAAAAATTTATATTCTTTAATAAGGCAAGAAAAATTTAGAATAAAAAAATTAGAATATTAATGCTTTTTGCTAAGTCTTTATAAGTCCTTTCTGGTTTTCCGGGACTAGTGGTTTTCCGGGTCATTGCGAGTCCGAACGGTGGCCGTTTTTAATAATTATTGTACTTCGCTGGTGCTACACAATTGGGAATTGATATCAGCTGAAGCCGATACTGTTCAGTGACCAGTGGTTATGTTCAGTGATCAGTAGGTTATGGGATAGTGTTCCCCAAACCTCCCTTGCACATCAGAAAAATGCGAAAATGCGTTTTTATGGCAGTCATGTCTCAGTGAATTGTATATGAAAATACGATTTCGGAAAATTTTGAGTTACGCCTTTTCTATATTAAGTCATCGTGAAAGATATTAAATAACAGTGCGTTGCGCCGACTCTAGTTTTTCAATAAAAAATTTATAGTAAAGTGAATCAGATGCTACGGTTATGGTCGAAAAGCGGTATGCAATTGATATCTAGGAAAACGGCTCAGCTTCTCAAATAATTTTTTTTATTGCTGCGCGAAACACTGTTGCTTGTTAAATTAATTCGAACAGCTGTTTTATATGTTTATAGCACGTTTATTTGAAGCTTCGAAAATTGCCAGGACTTGACAAAAGTTTCTTTTATTTTACAAAATTTTAAATACGAGTACAGCAGGAAATTACGAGTACAAACCCAGCAAATTTAGTTCTAATGCACCAACTGAAACTGGAACTTCTTTCTGTGTCGTTATTAGCTACGAATTACACCGATGATTGACATTAATTCACGAAAACATTTTGTTACTTTATATTAATTGAAAAAGGAATTTGTTTCCGTTTACATCATATATTCAGAAATTGTCAACGGCAGGCCGCTACGCAGTGGCTGGAAAACATAATGGCTACACGCCCAACGTCGTAGCTGTAGCCCACTTAGGCTAAAACACCGTTAAAAGTGATCCGCAATTAAATAATTTCAATAAGAAATTACAAGCGAAATCGAAAGTATTCATACTGATACCAAGTAAGGTCTTAGATAATTTCGCGAACAGCTGATAATATTTGCATGCATGTGTATGATCAGTAAATATACTGATATATTTTTTTTTTCATTTAAAGAAGATTCTTGCACAAAATGGAAAAACGAAACTTTTATAATTAATAATAATTAAATAATTTTTCTTAATACTTTTTTTTTAACCTTTTTTATTATTTTAACAATCTATTTTTTTAAGCTTTAAGGTTTTTTCTCTTTTTATTTATTCTCTCTTTTTATTTATTATCTTTATATTTATTTTCAATATTTCGTTAACCTTCGGTTAACATCTTCAGGAAGTTTTTTTTTTTTTTTTTTTTTTTTTTTTCCTTCCTGAAAATGTTAACCGAAGGTTAACGAAATATCGAAAATAAATATAAAGATAATAAATAGAAAGAGAGAATAAATAAAAAGAGAAAAAACCTTAAAGCTTAAAAAAATAGATTGTTAAAATAATTAAATAAATTTAAATCGAATAAAAATATGTTTGTAGTATAACGAAAATTTTTAAAGAAGCTATTTGGTTTGTTTTGTTTGTATATATTTAGCCCCGGTAGTCTAGTGACTAGTGTGCTAGTTTATCAGTTAGGGTTCTAGGTTCGATTCCGAGCAGAAACTCTGGTCTGTATCACTACACAGCACCTGTTAGTTTTTTCACAATAGGTATCACAAAGGGACCAGTGTGATGGGACCTTTCTTTACATCTACATCCTGCAACCTTAAAAAAAAAAGATATTTAGAAATTCTCAAAGGTTTTTCAGGAGTTCTTGCGAAATTTCTTAGCTTTTTTTCAAGAATTTGGTTAAAGGTCTACTGAGAGACCACCGATAAATAATCGTAATTAATTTTGACTATCGTCAAATAAACGAAAGAATAGTTATTTGATTTCTTTAATTAAGTTAGATTTTTTTATTTTATACATATAAAAATATTTTTCAACACAATGTATGCTGTCGTTGTTTTTTCTAAATTTTCAAGGTTGCAAACTACAGATTTTTTTTAGTACAAGGCGACAGTTGTAGCCAACTACATTTGTAGTTTCTGTTCTGCTACAAGAATAGCGTGCTGCCGTCTACACACATATTTTCTGGCGAATGTGTGACGCATTTCGCTGCCTCAGTGCCTACTTATGGGACATTTGTTTCTCTTAGAATATCTTTTTTTACATTTTAAAGTTTCGAAATAGCAATAGTGGGGTATGTTGTTTTTGTAGTACTGTATTTGTTGTGATGCTACCGGGTGGCCCAAAATAACCGAAGGAGTATGAGTTGAAAGAGCCATTGTGGGGGCTATGGCTCCATCTTGTTGGAACCATACTTGCGGATGATTTTCCACGGCTGGCCTTAAAAAATTTTCCAACATTGTTCGATATCCAATACCTGTAATGGAAACGGTAACACCGTGTTCCTTTTCAAAAAAAAAAATATGGCCCAATTATCCTTTCCCCCGAAACACCGCACCAAACGGTACACTTAAGTGGGTGTAATTCTCGCTGTTGAACTACTCTTGGATTTTCCGTAGCCATTTTGGCATATTAACGAACCCATTCAAAATTGGAAATGGGCTTCGTTACTTTTAATTAAATTATGAATAAAAACATGATTTTCAACGATTTTGGCACGTTGTTCAATTGTGTACTGTTCCATTTTAAATTCCCCAAGTCTTCTCTACAAAATACTGAAAACAAAAAAAAATAAAAAATTATAATAAAAAAGTTAAAAGGAATTCAAAGGAAAAAAAAAATTCAAAAATGAGGGTGGCGATGGCACGATGGATGGTAGTCTGCACGTTGACTACACAACCAAAAAACAGACCTGGGTTCAACCCCAGTTTCAGACAAAAAATTTTAAAATAAAAATAAACATCTCGCATTTTTCTGATGTGCATTACTGTGTCTTTGTGTGTCAGTTGTTGTCGGAAGGTTTCAGTGGCGAAGGCAAAGTCACTGGTCACTGAACAATACCGGCTTCAGCTGATAGCAATCCACAATCACATCAGAACGCCCTCCTTCGTCGGTATTGTGTAGCACCGGCGAAGTAAAATAATAATAAAAATGGCTACTAAACCGAAGCTTCAGCACTGCTACGAGTATAAAAAAAAAAAAAAAAAAAAACACCTTCGCTGTTTTTTTGGGTCACTCTGTACTATCCAAGGCACCTGGCAAGTAAATATGCCTGGCATCGATGCTGCGTTCTTTATTTTTACATCGACCAAATTTAATGTCTGCTTATATTTTTAAGATCGCACACTTTTTTCGCCTTTCTTAATATTTTGACTCTTTCTCGTTGATTTGTTGGCGGATTCTTTTGTTTTATTCTGTTTTTGTTTTGTTTTTCAATTAAATTTTCTTCTTATTTTAATTCGTATGCAAAAGAAGAAATTCCTAAGGCCACGAGACGCCATCATTTGTGATTTATTTTTAGGGACGATTGTTGTTACTTCTTCATCTTCTTGTACGCACTATACACAGCGTTCCACACAACAAACGTTTCACTGGGCTACCTTGCGATTATTTATGGTTATTATGTATTTAATATTTTTTATGTTTTTAAGTTTTTTGCCACAAATTCGTTACAACACTGTTTTATTACATCTCTTGCTCAACTTATTTTGCGGCTTTTAGAAATTTGCGTATGATTCGTGTCATACGAAATGCCATTTGGGTTGCATCTAATTAAATACGCCTACAAGCTGTGTTTAAGTAGACACTTTGAAAACTGGCTGGAAATACAACAAACAACATCAAATGCAGTGTTATAAAAGAAAAACTTATTAACAAGTATATTTTAATATTTCTAAGGCACATTTAAAGAATATGTAAAATTAATAACAATACGAGTACATTCTGTTTCTCACGACAGCCTTGTCTGCCAGAAATTGTCTGAAGTTGTGTGTTTGTTGTAGTTGCAGATTAATAATAAAAAAAAAATCAGCTGGATTTTCTAATAGCAAAAACACCACCCGGCTTAAAAGAAGTTAAATATGAATGAAGCTGACATTTTGCAAACAGGAATAAATATTTAATGAAACCGAACGAACAGTTTTGTTGTCTAACAACAGCCGTATTTATCAAAAATCAGCTGAAACTCCAACAACAGTTCACAAAAAAAAAACCAAAATGTGTCAACATCGTCTGTGACGTTCATTAAGAAAAATGAAATATTTTCATTGCAAAAACGCATTTAAATTAACACCAGCATTAAGCAAACAGGCATTTGCAGCAGTAAAGCCAATAACAATTGTCGTAATTCAAGTAAATACGTACTTAACAAGCAGCAACAACAACCACAACCAAATATATAAAAAAAAAAAACAAAAAAAAAACTTATCAAAAATGTTCTGAGAAAACAACAGCCAACAAACGTAACAAATTTCTGTGAATTTTATGAATTTACAACCGTAGAAAAGTGTTTCCAACATCGGTGCAGTGAGAAATAGCACAGCACTAGCACTGCTATCAAATGTCATAATAATAATTACCTTTACATATGTATTTACTAACTAGATAATGTCATGGCATCCGGGTTCATTTCCCCTCTAATACACAATCAAACGTTAAACTTCAGCAGTTTTGTGTTTGTCTAATTGGCGTAATCGCAATAGGCATTGTGCGATCAAAACCGTCAATTAGTGAAATGAGAGGGATTTCCCTTTCTCGTGATTTTTAGTGCCATTGTGAGCTGCATCGAATTCTATAAACTCAATTTCAAGAAATGCAATTTTAGATTTGAAGGCCCAGCTAATTTCCTTTTTTTTTGGTGCTCTTCGAAGTACTCAATTCTTACAAGGGAAAATTACAAAATATGTTTGTAATTTCTAGAATTTTAGCAGCTTTAGCAAATTGCTTTAGCTTGAGAATTATAAAAACATCCCTGAAAGCAGTCTTCTAAAAAGAGCACATGTTTTCAAACCACTGCCTCTGACAATGATCGACAAACGTTTTCTATAACGTTTTTTTAATTTAAAAATGGCACTCCATAAGATGTTCGTGCTCGTCAAGGATAAGTAATGAAATAAAACCAATGCGTGACAAGGGTTTTTGCTTTAAGTGTGGGCAATATCGAAGTAAACCACCACCAAATCGGGTACCATTTTGAGCCCTCGTATCCCAATGATTGCCGGTTCCAAAATCTTCAAATAATGAAATACGCGCTCATGCCATCGTTTACTCTAGACTATATTGAATTGTGACAGTCGGTAGCATCTGCCGCAGACTAAGATTTCCCATCCCACTTCCATTGAGGATAGAACGGCCCGTTCCCCTTAGTCTAGCTGAAGCCAAAGCTGGATATTCACATTAAATATGTGACGCCGTCTCAGACTCCTCCAGGCATAGTGTACAGATAGCATCCTCTACGCCACCAAACCCCAGTACTCTTCGCATCTTTCGACACATGCCTTCCGTAGAGTTTGTTTTGTTTACAAAAAAAAAAATTAGTTTCTTCTCCCACAACACAATGAAAGCATTTTCATTATGGTCTACTCAGTAGCTTCTTTTTCTTTTGCACTTTTTTGTTGTTGTTGTTTTAAATTATTGTCGTGACTTTATTTACCAAATTTTTTTACCATTTAAATAGCCAACTGTTTTCAATTTTTTTAACTTGGTGGCACTGCCTTTAGTACATGAAAATCAGGGTTGTATTTCATTACATCAACTTAAAACCAATTCAAAAAAGGTTTTTAAAATTGTTGCAAGAAAATATTTTTATAAGATAAAACCAGGTTTTATTAGTTGGTTTTAATGTAAAACCAGTCAGTGTGAAAACACTATTCTGTTCGATTTCCGCCTGAGACCCTGTTTTTAACGAAAAAAGAAATTAAAAAGTAAAAATTAACTTGATATGAACAAAGTTGAATTTACTATGAAAAAAGCAAAAAAAAAAAGAAGAGAGGCTCCTTTTATTTTTAGCGAATATCGGTGACATTGTTCTCGAATGTTTTATCTGACAATCGTTTGCTAATTTTTTGATGGTAATATTACTTTTGTCTGCTGTGAACAAGCGGGTATTTTTAAAATATTGCAGTTGTATTTTTAAAACATTTTATATTTTTTTTATAAAAAAAATGGCATCATAAGCCACGGTACCAGGTAAAAAAAAATTTAAGTCAAAATTAAAAACTTTTGAATATCATCTCGTAAATGCAATATTAGAAAAAAAACAAGAAAAGAAAGACATTTCTAAGAAATATCTAAACAAAATTTTAATTTGCTGCAAAACAATTAGTCGATTTAAGACGTCAGCATCCTGACAGTCTATACCGGAAAGTTGTTGACGTCATCAGCCAAATATAATTAAATGGTTAAATTAGCGTTTAAACATGGGTTTCAATTGATATAACTGTCTATTTATTCATGCATGTACTGCACGCTATATAAAAGCATTGTTGACTGACATTCTTAATGTTTGTTGGTAAAACTATAAAGAAATATTTCGTACATATGTCGGTGAAACCATCGATCGCTTACAGCCAACCGTTCCTGTATATTGGAAGAATATATTGACTGCCCTTCCAAGTATTTAGTACATGATATTGAATCTGACACAAAAAAGTAATTTATTATTTTGAGTTGCATTTTTGAGTGAACGATTTTATTCAAAAGTAAATCGACGCCAGCCCCCAAAAGTGTAACAAGTGCAAAATATTTCGAAATGAATGACAAAGACATGACTAGTTTCAATTAATTATCTCACCAGTGTTGTTATTATTTTCAATTCTGGTGATATTTCCTAAGCAAAACGCCTGATAAAATTTATTTCACTCTTGGGCATTCATGACCTTCGAACAAAATTTACTCTACACAGTCTCATTTCATCATCATGGCCTGGAAGCTAAACATAAAGTTACAAATTTATACGATAAACATTTTTTTATTAAAAAAATTCGATTTTTATTTATTTGAAATATGCAGACTCAAGGTTGTCTTTGAATAGAATTTGAAAGAAGAAAAATGTATTTATGCCATAATTTTCTTCTCTATTGCTCAACATTCTCATAACGAAAATTGGGTGGGGAGGAAGCTCAGGCGGACAGACAGACAGACAGAAACGTTTCTAAGAAATTCACTTCAATAGTTTGTAGTTGGTTGTTGTTGGTCCTTTTTATTTTTCATTGTCGCTACAAAGTGTTGTTATAGAAAATTGTCTAAGACTCTTGGAAAATGTCAAAATTTTTGGTATGTGACATAATTCTTGTGTTGTATTTTCCAGTTGTCAAATTCTACAACAACAATTGCTATTTAATGGGCTGTAATAAAAAAGCGGGTGTTTGAATAGAAGCACACACAAATATTTTTAATTGAAATGAGACAAAACACATACACATGCAATCACTCACACCGGCTTATACGCTCCAAAGGCGAGCATTAAGTGTTGGTTCGTTTCGTTATTGTATTGCCGTACAGCCGCAAAGGGGAGAAGTACAGGGTGGCGCAGAATGAGCTATACGATTTGAATTCTTTATAATTTTTTGAATTTTTATTTATTTTTTTTTGGAGCGGTGCTCAGGGGATATTCCGTACTTATGGAATGCATTGCACTTGAAGTAGATAGATAGAGAGAGAGAGAGAGAGAGAGATATTGCAGAGAATAGACAGGTACTGAAAGTTGTTGGAAGATAGAGCTTAATTCTTGCACAACTCTGCAGTTCCGCCTTAATTATATAGCATAGTAGCGGCGTCTTTTGCTGTTAATTGTGACGCATTCTTTTTAAAGGAAGTCTTTTTATTTCTTATCTTTCTTTGGCGACGTTTTATTGATCAAATACCGGCGAAGGAGAATGCTGTAGCACAGAAAAATCAGAAAAAATGTTTGACTTGACAGAGGCAGGAATTGAACCCGGGTCTTTCTGGTTGCAGAGCCCACACACCAACTACTCAGCCATCAGCGGCCCCCCAATTATAATTTTTTCTTTGTTTTTTTTTCCCGGTATTTCGTGAATAAAAATGGGGAAATTCAATGTGAATAACCGGCAAAAGAATTGAATTTTATTTAACAAACTACAGCGAGCACATCGGCATGATTTTAATGTGTGGATAATCAACTTTCGACAACATGGGTCTGTAAGAAAACTTCCTAGTGCTAAGAAGACCTCCTACTATGAACACTGCTGCAAATATTGAACGTGTACGTGGGAGCTTACAGCAGAGTTCCACAGCATCAATAAGGAGATGTTGGACACAAGATGTTGGCTATCACCGAGCTCGCTGCAGAGCACTAGTTACACATTATACTTGGTCTCATATATAGATCAGCTTGTGCAACAATTGAAACTGGCGGACTACCACCGAATGTATTATTTCGCACACAAGCGCTTTTAACTGCCCTTCACTTTCACCGGATTTAACAGCTCCTGATATTTGATTTTTAAAAGAGAGAGTGTACGACACTGGCAGGCAAACCTATACTATTACGTTTTTCGGTTGGATGTGTTACATATATTCTCTTTTTGAACAAGAATCGGTGTTGCCAGTCAAGAATTGTGTCTCATATACCAAATTTGAAAGGCAAATTAATTTATATATGGAAATGGAAAAAACTTACAAAATTAGTCTTCGTATGCATTGCATCTTCAATATTAATTTCGTATGGGCTACTTTTTATGCATAATTAATTAGTTTTCAAATTGTTTATCCGTCAAAAGAATTCGACTTTTGTTTCAATAAAGAAAATGTTCACACACAAATATAAATAAAACAATGCAAATATTAAATATAATTAATTAAATAAAATGTAATTTGTTTAATTATTACAGAATCTGCAGAAATATGTCCCCAGAACCTGATTTCAGTAGCAAGTGGTAAAGGTAGACCTTCCCTCATTTTAATTAGTTTTTGCTTTAAGTTCGTCATTTTAATTCGCAATGTCACGTAACAAGGATTCTTATGCATTTCGAGAAAATTTTTTATACAATTTTTTCCAGTCATAAAAACGACAGTTACAATTAAATAATTTATATTTCTCATGCGTGCTAAGAAACCAAATATTTTCGTTTGCCAAACAACGTCGGCATATAAATTTAGTTCATATTGCCCATTAAACATATTTTCTTGCAGTTTGTTTCAGTAAGAAAACAACAATTTTTGCTGAAAAAAAATTTTTTTGTGGCAACACTGTTTTTAAGTAACAAGCTTCTTTGAATGCTCAAGCCAGAAGGAGTAATATTGTTTAATTCTCTACAATATGTGTGTTTAACTGCGGGTAAATATAAGAGAATAACAAAGCGCCATTTTGGCGGCATTTTGCCTGATTCTGGTGAACAATAACACTAGCCAAGAATCATCTTTCAATTAAAAACTAATGATGATTTCCTTTCTGAACAAAAATGCTGCCCTTTCGATGGATAACATTTTCTACAGTTTGCCCATACCTTGAAAAAGTGATACATTTTTTACTGCCACAATGGTACAAATATTTGTGATTTGACATTAATGTATACTTAGCGTTACACTGTTTCTACGGTTTTTAGCACCATTTTATCAATAAAAATCGTCAGCAACATTGTTTTCTAATCAGCTGCTATTACCTAGAATAAACTGTAAAAACTTTAAACCCAAAATTTATCAAAAAAGTTTACATTAAAATTAATAATAAATTTTTTAATTATATTAATAACACTAATTATTTTAAGCCTAAGGTCTTTTTATATATTTTATATTTATTTCAATATTTCGCTACTCCTTTGTGTAGCTTCTTCAGGAACATTGGTTTTTGTTTATAATAAAAAATTTTTTTTTTTTTTTTTTTTTTTTTAATTATATTTATTTTTGAGCGATGGTTATAATCAGTCTTATTCAGAGCTACAGTAACATTTCCCTTGTCCGCATTTACTATAATAATATTTCTATTAACTTTCAAAAATTTTTTAGCTTCTTTAACTTTTTCTAACATACAATTTATCTCTATCTGTCATTTTATTTCCATGAACATATTTATCAATGATTCCTATTAATTTTTATTCTTGCTATTTTCTGTTCTTCTCTTTCATTTAAAGCTTGAATACAATCCTCACCTTCTGATATTATTTTTAAAATTGGAAAACCCTTCTTTTCAATTGGTAACGCATGTTTATTTCCTAATGAAAGAATCCATTTTATATCCTCCGGTATATGCTTATCCGATTTATTTTTTTTACACAATATATATTATTTATTGAATCTTCAAAATCAATTGAACTAACAATAAGTATTCAAATCTTAAGAACTAATTGCTAATTATTATTAAGTACAGCCTAGCTGTACAAAATTATTTATTGCTCGTATAGTTTTATTTCCGCCTCTACTACGTTCGGGCTAGGGAAAGAGTATCCCTTCTTTTCAGTCGAATGAACCCTCTTTCGCTTAAAATATTTCGGGCTAGTATATTTGGATAATCTTGGAGTTTGGTTAGGTATGACGTTGCGTATGTTGTTATCTCTTGTTTGACTGTCGGAATATTTAAATCCTTGTGTATGTTAGAATTTTTTATATACCACGGCGCATCTGTTATCATTCTCAGTATTTTGTTTTGACACCTTTGAATTTTTTCTATATTGGAAGCTGAGGCAGTGCCCCATAGCTGGATACCATAGCTCCATATTGGTTTTAAAATTGCTTTGTAAAGCAAAAGCTTACAGTCCAGTTTTAGCACAGAATTTCGACCAATAAGCCAATTTAGTTGAGTTGCTTTTAATTTCATTTGAGTTAATTTTGCATCGATTTATTGACAAACCATTTATCATTAAATTTTATTCCTAATTTTCTTCTGTGTTCATTCAAACGACTGTCATATTTCTTTTTGTGAATTATTTTAACTTTCCGATCAAAAGATTCAATAAAATTATCTTCGTGTGCCTTAAAATATTTCTATTTCATTAATTGTTAAATATCCCTCTAAATTATATATCAACATCTCTATTTCCTTTTTGTAATATTTTAGCAAATGATGTTTTTGTTGTAATGTTAGGTTTATTATTTTTCTTTGTAAATTATTAATGTAATTTTTGTAGTGTATTTTTAATTTTAAGATTATTATTAATTCCAAATATATTTTGCAAATTTTTTATTGAATTATTAATATATTTTGGTACAATACCCATATTACGACACTTTAATAGAAATGTTATAGATGATTTTACCTTTACAATTTTCTCACTTATTGTCTTGTATCTGTTTGTTATTCTCCTTACGTCAGTATTCTTTTTTAATTGATTGTTAGAACATCTTCATTTACTTCTCGTCTAACTTCTTTTTTATTTCCAAATAATTTTTTGTCATTTATTGCTGCTATGCTTACAAAATTTCCTTTTATTTTTCCAAATTTTATATTCCTTTAATTATAATTATATTATTAATTGACCTTTTTTATTATATTTTTTGATATATATTTATTAAGCCTGAGGTCTTTTTTTATTTTATTTTGTTTTTTATTATTCGATATTTCGTTAACAGCTTGTTAACATCATCAGGAATAATAGGAAATTATAATTCTTTGAAATATAAAAATATTTTTGAAACGTCACAAAATTTTTGTTATAAAATTTGATTGAAAATTTAAAAATGTAATTAATTAATTATTTTTGAATAATGATTAATTAATTAATTTAATTTAAAATAATGATTAATTAATTAATTTAATTATTTTTGAATAATGATGAATTCTGCTTTCAATAAAATATTTGACAAATCTTCTATTTATTGGGGTGTATTGCTATTATTGTGTTTTCCTTTATCCTTATGCTTATGTTAAAATTTGCTCGTCTTTTTATATTAGTCTCACTTCTATTTTTATTTTGACCTTTATTAAAATTTTTTAATTATATTTATTTTTGAATTGAAACAGTATATCTATCTATCGATTGTCACAACTCGCAAATTGAGTTTTTCAGTGATGCCAATACATTTCACACATCTCGTCCCAAAAATTTATGGCAATAGTCTCAGATATAAAGGTTTTACAAGTATTTACATTTTGATAATTGCATCATAATAAGAACAGTTTCTTAAGGTTTTTATCTTCTCCGGCAAAGTTACAATAATTTGAGTTAAGCCCTTTCTCCTTGCGACCATCGATATGTAGTTCATTCTCGGTCACCCTGTATTTGTACAAGCTATGCGAGTGATTTTTTTTTTTTGGTTTGTTGGGCTGCTGCTGTGTGTGTGATTTGTAGGTGCTGGTTCTGTTGTGTTGCTGGCATATATTTGCTGTCGCTATTTATTTCAATTCCAATTCCATTTTTTTCCTCAGTTTGTGGATTATTTACTTACAATTTTACGTGAAACGACAACTATTTTGTTTGCGAACATTTATTTAATGTGAAATAGCAAAAAAAAAAAAACTTAAAATGTTTTATGTTTGATTTATTATTTATTTTTGGTTATTGTGTTGAGTTTGCGCTGTTGTTTGTTTGTTCGTGTTTTATTTTTCTTCCAAGAGAGATAATTTTTTATGGCTGTAATTAAGGCACACGTGTTGCCAGATTAGCTCAACGTATTATATTCGGAATTTACATATTCAACATTTGAAAACTTGCACTAAAACCACAGGTGTTGCTCTACAACACACTTCAAGGTGAAGCTGCTGCCTTAAAAAATTTACATGGTTAATTTATTGTATTGACATAAGAATATTTGCTAAAATATTTGAAAATTAAATATTTTTAGAAACGATTTTCAATTTATGTTTCTTGTTTAGTTAAGCCAGACTAGATGCTGCATTTCGTCGGCGGTAATGTCAACTCAGCAGTAGACCTTCAAACAGATTTTTTTAGAAAAGTTAAAAACCATGAAACGTTTATATGCATAAGAACTTGTGGACATTTGATTTGAATTTTCCCATTTTAAAATTTAAAGGAAAACATTGACTTCTGCAGGGAGTTTATTCGACATACGAGCTGTTCCGCCGTTTGTAGTTGTTGTCACACTGTTGTCCTTATTGCCTTCCTTGTGTACTTATATGGGGGACTTGAATTACTCGAATCATTTATGATTAGTATAAGTATTATACCTGAACTTATAAGCCACACGTAGGTGATTTCTAAGTCAAGCAGACGAAGAGATGGCAGGAATACGATGTCGGAGTGTTATTCATACGTATTGCCAAAGTATATTTATCAAGTAGCCGCATCTCTACAACAAAACAACAGACATTTTGTTTCTATAAAACTTAAAAAATATGTCAAACTTGTTTTTTTATTGCTCTCTCAAAAGTAAACACACACAGTCAATAACAATACCAAGAAAAACATTAATTTCAGGCCTTAATTGCTTTTGCAACACTCTCTCAAAATAAAGAAATGAGTATAACTGTTAATGGTGCGCTCTCTCAAATTAAACAAATGAGTAAAAATGATATTGGCGCGAATAAACATAAACAAATGTTGACATATACAACGTGTGCAACATAAACGAGCAAAGAAAGTCGCCTGATGATTTGATTTTACTTTATAAATTTACTTTGCGTATTGCTATTCATACTCATAAATCTAAACTGGGATATGAGTACGTCAGAGTAATTGAATTTTAATGACGCTTGCTCATTTCTACTCATAATTTCATTATCTCTGGAGAGATAACCTTTCTCCCCTTGACGTTAACGAAACTTACCCAGCAACAACTTATCATAAAATAACGGTTCATTTATACTTTTTTATAACTTTTTTACTTCTCCTTATTTTAATGCCACCTTGCATTTAAATTGTCAACTCAAAAAAAAAAAAAATTATGTTTCATTGAATACGCGCAACATTATGAAACAGAAAATTATAATGAACCAAATCATAAATCGCCTTCAAGCTCATTGTTAATTTTGGTTTATTTTGTTGATGATTTTTTTTTGTTTTTATTTTTGTTTTCTTGGAGATGCTTTATTTTCACCGCTTAAATCAACTCAATTTGTACTTTTAGGCAGATCTGGTTCAATAGTCTGGTTGGTGGTCTGTTATTCCATTCATCAGCCAATAACTGGTTAATAACTGTCTTTGAGCGGCAAGCAAAAGAAAATTTAAATTAAATTCTGAACGGAAAAAGACAACAAATAAATATATTTAACAAAAACAGGATTTTATTTTTTTTCTACCGAAATGAAAATAATAAGTTTATGCAGAAGCAGTGCAGAAATGCACGCCATTTATTCCAGCGAATATAATAAAGTATGAAAGTAGTTAATTACACATACATATATGTAGATGTAGCAACAATATTTGGAAAATCTGTGAAAACGAAATATTTATTATAATAATTTTCTACAACGCTAAATTACTTGAAAAGCTTGAAGCTGAAAGTATCCACTTGATTATTTTATTACATTCTCTTAACTATATGACAGGTATTTCGGCACTGTTGCGGCAAACAAATAACATAATTTTGAAAATAATATACATACATACATACATACTAGCTGACCCGGACACGCGTTGCTGTGGCTGTGCCACATTTGTGTGGCTGAACATATTTGATAGCATGACCGCAAAAGAATGTATTTAATGGTGTTGATTAAGGGTGATTGTTTTGCAATCACAGTTTAGTATGGTAGTTAGAGATACCATGCCCACTTATTTGATTCCCTCTACGGTTTGACAGATGATTTGTATTGACTATCAAGTCATTCAGACCATATTTAGAAATTTTAGCTTCAACCGTTCTCAATATATATAAAATTCAATATTTACTTTGTATGGGAGACACCATGCCCACTTATCCTATTCCGCCTTCTTTTTGACCAACGATTTACATTGGTTTTTAAGCAATCTGAACCAACTTCAGAGAATCTCTTTTGGTATAGAAGATAATAAATATTTATTTTGTAAGGGCGTGGCATCTCCAGTTGGGAACTTTTTAAGTCAATATAGCCTATATTTTAAGTCGGGCAAAGTTACATATCTGTGCTAAATTTTATTAAAATCAATCCCAGCAGTTTCGTAAATTACCTCGGGCAACAGTCCAATGCACGATTACGCCTATTCCCTTTGTGGCATGTTGTGCTCTCTACCCGAAGATCCTGTGTACCGCAAAAAACCTATTCCCTAAACCGGTTACTCCAAGCCCCAGTACCTAAGGTCCTTCTAATCCGAGTCCAGTAGGCCCTTCAAGTCTGGTATATTGATCCTCCGAAGAACATGGCCTTCTAATCTGACTAAATGCCGGACAATGACACAAGTAGTGCTCTAGTGTATCACCATCCTATTCTCATGTACTATACCTGATATCTTCCTACAGTCCCATGCGTGCAAGATGAAACCTCACTTCCGTGTGACCGGTTATAATGTCAACCAGTCTCCTGACTGTTGGCCTGTTTAGTATTAGTAACTCCTTCGGTCTCTCCCGGTTCAGATGACCTCAGAGTACTGAGGTGGTGATCCTACCCACAGTAACATTTTGCCAAACCCTCCCATATGCCGCTCTAACCCATTGTTTGAGTCTTTGAAAAGAAATGACATTATGCAGTCTGATGTTATCCAAATATGTTCGCATCTTAGCCTTTTAGTTTCCTATATGTCCCCGTATCCACATTATCTATAGATCAGCAAGGTATTCGTATAAGTTTATCTCATTGACCCGTCTTTCCTCTGAATTAAGGACCTGAAAACAGCTCTACTCTCCGTCAAAATACGGGAGGAACTCTGTTATCGATTCCCTTTAGCCACTTAATTCCTTCCGTAATGGGATGCGATCTCAAGCTGAAAGACCGTGTTATGATCTGGCATGCGGAATGATTTCCTCACACTGCAACTTATGTCATAGATCCGCATCTCACGTCATGGTCACGGGTTCTCGAACCGTCAGTATACATATCGGTTCCCGAATTAATCGCCGCTCACAATCTCCCGCTCCAGTTTAGAGTACTGAAGTCAGTCTATGAAAATCTAGTTGGGAGTCCGTCACACTTCGTCGGTGGTATTATCCCACAGTCAGCTGCTCAATATCTTTTGGTGTCTGTTTACGTGTTCTGTCGCCAGGCATTTGCCCATCATCATCAACCTGGCAGCAACCAAGGCTGCTTCATATTCGACCTGTATATCTATCAACAAAATGTTCTCAATCGCTATTGTTAATGTGGTGCTTAAGGCGCCCCAGATGGCAATGCAGCATTGTCATCTTTTCTATTCTTTGAAGAGATGTTACATTAACCTTGGTTTCCACTGATTAAAACTAACTAAGTAACGAGATATGTCCCATAAATGATATCAGGGATCTCGTTCAAGACATTTTTTACTTACAACACGGATCCCTTCAAGCGCAATTGCATTTGCGGTCGTTCTTTCAACGAATCGCACTACTCATTACAGAGCATTCCCTGTCCACAGGTCTTTCCGCCAAGAACTACTTTTTCTAGTTCAGGTGCCATGCATGCGCACATAGGGAAAAACACCTGAACATTGCTCTAAGACACAAAAAAAAATTTACATTTAAATAGTAACTGCTGATTACTGCTGTAAGAATTTTTATTTGAAATTTTTCTTAAAAATATGTTTTCCGCATTATGATTGTTTTTTTTTTGGTCCGACATTGGCCAAGTCTAGTCGGTCCAAGATTTTAATCCCTTTTGGTGAGCTCAGTTTATAATTGAAGATACAAAAATAAATTAAAAAATAAATACTTTAGGAAATTTTCCAAAATATTTATTTATAAGAAAAAAATAAAATATGCAGAAATATCACAAAATATGCCCTAAAAAAACTCTAATCATTTCATGCGTCAAATTCCCTGATGCGGAATGCTGTTATATTGTTGATAATTTTGGTTGGCTGATATAAGTATAAGTATGCATTTGCACTTGTATGAAAAAATACGCGTTGCCAAAGTACCGTGTTATATCGGGATTGCCTGTATTATACATCTTAGAAATACGAATATTGTAATTTTAATGCAATTTACAAAATGTTTACAAAGTTTCTATTGTATTTGAATTTTTCTTTTTTATACATTTTTTTGTTTGTAAAATGTTTTTGCAAAAGCCCCGAGGAAATTTTTGCGTGTATTTAAAATGCACATGTAATTTTTCTTTTCCACTCAAATAATTTAAAGTTGATTGTTATGGGTTTTTAACAAATTACATGGCTCTGCAATACATTTGTTGGGTTTTATAATAAAAAATAAAAAATAAAAAAAAAATGTTGGAAAAGAAGTTAAAAAATATATGGAAACCATAATTTGTACATGTGGTTGTCCAAGGGGCATGTTTTCTGGTTTCTGGAATGCATTTTTGATCTTTCCCCCAATTTTTTTTTCTCATTTTTTTTTGCAACAATTTTACCTTTTAACCAAATTATCACTTGTGAATTTTTCATTTTACCTCATGACTTTTATTGTGCATTTTATTATGAAATTTTTATTATTGAATTATGAAAACGCTTCCAGTTATAGGAAATTTTAGGTTGAACAATTTTTCAAAATTTGATATTTTATAAAATAATACTTTTGTAACTTGATTTAATACGATTTTAATGTTTTTTTTTTCTTTATTTCTTTCGTTTATTTTCAGGTAAGTGCTTTTGACTTCTGACAAAGAAATTTTTTGGGTAATTATTCGCACTCGAGAATGAGAATTGGAATTTATAAACATAATAATTCGCATATTGGATTGACACTACAATCGTTTATTTTTTTATGAAATTTGATTCGTGACACTTTTTCTTTATTTTTTTAATGGAACGAATTGATATGGAATGTTAATAGAAGTGCATAAATGACAGGAAATCCAATTCCATATGATTTCTACCGAACTTTGAAAACAGTTGCATTAGAGAAATGCGATTAAAATCAGGAATAGCTGTTGTAGCTGTTCACACGTTTCAATTTTAAAATTTGCCAAATGGATGTCCATTATGTTACGAAGAATGGCTTCTACCTACTGAGATTGAATTGTAACATTCAAAAGCATTTTAGTGTTTCTGATTTCAAATCTTGGTTTGGCAACGATAACTGTAAAAAAGCCACAGTTGCTGTGTGCTGAATAGGTAGCGCGCTGACAAAGAAATGTTCAGTTTTCCAGAATATTTTGTTATGTTTTTTGCACCTTAAACGCACGTAGTAAAAAACCAAATAAAACGTTCAGCTTTACGTTAAACGTGCGTTCAGTGTAAAATACTGCATGCAGTGTTCAGTTTACTCATATTTAAACGTATGTTCAGTTTTTTACTATGCAGAGTTCACCAAATAATTAGTTTTATTTATTTATTAATTATCAATAAATTTATGTTGCAATTGCTGGCATTTATTTATTAAAAGTCACAAAGCTGCGACTTGTTTTGGTTATTGCTTTCCTTTTAACAATTTTACCAATGCAAAAGTTGCAATATCTTTTTTTTATTAATTTCCTTCTCTTTAACTTTAGCAAACATTGCAATATATTTTTGTTATATTCTTTTTAATTATAGTTTACGCTAACTTGTATGTTATACAGGGTGGCGCAGAATGAGCTGTGTGGTTTAAATGGTTTATAACTTTTTTATTTATGCGATTATTATAATTTTTTTTTAATTTTTTTTTTAATACAGTCTATATTATTGGGGAATTTTTTGCAATTAGCGTTAGAAAAATGCTATCCTGTAAGTGATGTCCATTTTCTGCATCGCACATACGTGCTCTTTTTAGCATATTTTCCCTAACTTTTCGCAAAATTTCGGTAGTAATGGCCATGATTTCATTTCGAATGCTTCATAATTAATTAATTCCCAAAGTCTTCTTCACAAAATGCTAAAAAAAAACAAACAAACAAAAAATAATAATTAAAAAAGTTATAAAGAATGCAAACCATATAGCTCATTCTGCGCCACCCTGTATATAACCAGAAAATCTTGGCTTCAATGACTTGTCAAGCCAAAAATTTTTCTAATATTTATATGCTAACAGAGCCCTCCATCATCGGTATTTTAGCAATAAGCCGTCGGCGTAGTAAAATAATAAATAAATTTAGTTTTAAAATTTAATGTGCCATCAGAGACGCTGCATAGTTGTACAAGAATTAAGCTCTCTATTTATCTATCACTCTAGCACGTGTCTCTTCTCTATGCTGTTTCCTTCCAAATAGTTCTAGTACAATCTTTTGCGGCCATCACCAGAGTATATGTCAAAACGAAAAAACCCCAATTGATGTTCGGTCTCCATCCATAATCGAGCCATTAGTTGCTCTACTTTTATGTTTGCTGTAGCGCGTTGGAAGAAGAATGCTAATTGATACGGAGTTGTGTAAAGACCAAAAATCTTCTTGTTTTCTTATTAATAATTATCTTCAATTGTGGCAAAAAGTTGCTGAAACAATATTTTGAAAATTAAAGAACCTTTGGACGGCAATTAAATAGAAATTGAAGCCTGTGAAGCACAACTTACTGTGGCATAAATACAAATAAACATAATTTACCAGCTTGTATGGGCAAAAATTGAAAATACAATAGTTTTCTTTGAAAGTTTTTTTTAAGAGAAGAATATAAAGATTTTCCGTTTTATTAACCACAGGAACACCTCATTTAATCGCATTAATTGCCAGAAATTGCATGAAAGGAAAAGGGGTTACATTTTTTCGTATTGCGTAATTAACAGCAGGATATGTCAGTTGTTGGTATTTGCGTTTTCTAATTTTTAGAAATGATTTGCCTTTGAAAGTTACCAAGTCAAAATCAAAACACAACCACAATCACGTCACTATAATTGACAGCACACTTTTTGGGATTTTAAAATCAAAAAAGCAAATAAAAGGGGGAGGGTATTCTTTATGAAAAGTTTGTTGCACAAAGCAAATTGATATTTGAAGGGGTACAACCTTCGAGATTAAGATTATTGAGATTGTGTACAGTGCACTCGCGATAACATGAATTGTTGGATATGTAATGGAAATGGTGATTTTCAATTAATGAATTTTGATGAGTTTTTTGTTTTTATTAATTTTTAAATGAAAAATGTATTAAGAACCCCAATAAAGGCGCTTAAAAGCCTGTCAAACTCTCGGAAATAACTTGCCAAAAATTTTACAAAAATTCATTTGCACAAACTTTGCAAACTTGCCCAACTATTTGGACTCGTAAACTTGTGCTCTTCAATTATGCATTTAATAACACAGCATGTAGTCATTTTTCTTCCAAAACTTCTTCTAGTGGTAACACATCACAGATAACAATTTCTTAAAATAATCTCTTCTGGGTTTGTTATTAAAAATAATTGCAGATTTTATTATCAGTTCTGTCATGTCATGTACTGATGTCATAACATAGATGACACTCAACGTATGACAAATTTCTATGAAGACGTTTGTCATCAAACTGCGGATTGTTTTTTCATTTTATTGATGGCACGATGGATGGTAGTCTCCACGTTGACTACAAAACCAAAAGTAGACCTGGTTTCCCAGTTTCCCAGACTAAAATTTTAAAATAAAAATAAACATCTCGCAATTTTTCTGATGTGCATTGTGTGTGTCAGTTGTTGTCGGAAGGTTTCAGTGGCGAAGGCATAGTCACTGGTCACTGACTACTTATAAACTATTTCGTTTGAAATAGCGTTCGCATAAACGAAGTATACGATGCGTATTATATAGTGATATAAAATTTCGTTAAAGCGGACTGTGCGCAATCATTGTAGGGAGCACAGCAGCGTTTATATATTTACATGACTTTCCTTTATTATTTTTTTTTTGTTCTTTCAAAAATAAAAACGCCCCGTTAATTTTTATTGTTTGCATCTTAACATCGCTAAACCGAAAAGCGGTTAAATAGTTCAACAAAAATTTATGCATTCATACACCACAATTCCATTTATGAACTAACTACACACCAGCAATTACATTTTCTTCTACTGCAAAAGATTTTCTTTTTTTGGATTAAAACAAAACGCAATAAATTTTCGCATATAATTTTTCTCTATTGACTAAGTATGGGGATAAACTTCTTAGCATTTTGACAAGTTGCAGTGATTTTTGCGATGACCTCATTGAAAAAACAAGGAAACCCTATAAATCATTTGATAAAAAAAAAATAGTTTCATACGCCCTTTGAAATCAACCCTACGCAACTAACAGCTGTTTTACTCAATGCATAAGCAGTAGTTTGACGATAGTTTTCCCCTTTTGTTTTTTTAACAAACAATGGTCGTATATTCATAAAAATTTTATTATTTGCGTGTTAAAAAAAAATTACTACGGTTGCCATATTTTAGATTTTATGGTTATTTTAACGTTTTTTTTTTTATAAAGTTCATCTCATTTAAAAAACTATGTATAATTATTTCCTTCTCTTTATAAATAATTTTATTGAAATTATTCCAGTTTTAAACTAAAGTGCAAAAAATATAATGAAACGTTTTCAGGGTTCAGGAACAATTAGGTTTTTTTTATTAATCAATTACTTTGTAAAACCGTACCAATCATTCACTCTTTGTCGATGCATCGGCTTTTCTTATTTCCTACCGACTTGGTTTGCTGAAATTTACGCACAATTCTCCCGATTGTGGACACATTTGGTGGATTATGCTGAACAAAAAAAAATCACGATGTGCACGAAATGCATTTTGATTTGAATGCCTATTTTTGTAAAAGGCTTCAACAATCTTAACGCGCTGCTCAATTGTGTACCTCTCCATGGCTGAATTTATCAAAACTGGACGTTAATGTGTGACTTATAATTAACATCGTGCATTTTGGTTGGACAACCCGTTAAATTTTGTAATTAACGAATATTTTCCATAGTGCCACTATCGTTAGTTTGACACCACTACGTCGATATTTGAGCAATAAAACCTCGGCGAAATAAACTAATAATTAAAGTGGTTCCCATCTAGTTCAGAAGTTAATGCGTAACATAACAGCTGAAACGCTGCAACTCTGTATTGCAATTCCAGAACTGTGCAATAATTAAGTTCATTATCTTTCTATCAGTTCACCATCTGTCTTGTTTCTACATTATCCTTTTCTAATTGCAAAGCATTGTTTACGTAGAGGACATTCTGTCCGCTGATTTAAGATAAAGAAAATAATATCGTCACCTTTCTGAGGGTCTAAAGCCAAATTTAATAGATTTTACAAGAGTAAGAATAACTTGCTAAAACCTTTATATTTTGAATCTGTTTTATTTATTTATAATTTTTATTTTAATAACACTAATTATTTTAAGCCTAAGGTCTTTTTATATATTTAATATTTATTTCAATATTTCGCTACTCCTTTGTGTAGCTTCTTCAGGAAAATTGGTTTTTTTTTTTTTTTTTTTTTTTTTCCTGAAGAAGCTACACAAAGGAGTAGCGAAATATTGAAATAAATATTAAATATATAAAAAGACCTTAGGCTTAAAATAATTAGTGTTATTAAAAAAAAAAAAAAAAAAAAAAAAAATTATAATTTTTATTTTTTTTTTTTATTTATTTATTTATTTTGTTTGATTTATTACAATTATTTATTTACAATTATCAACATTTTCTTTGCTGTTTTCATATTTCAAATGGCAATTACCACATTTTCTGTAGTTAGTTAACACGTTGACTACAAAACCAAAAGTTCCCGAGTTCCAGCACACTATCCGACTGATTTATAAAAACAGTTCGCATCTTTCCGATGTGCTTTAGTGTGCTTTTGTAGCAGTTGGTGTCGGAAAGTTTCCGGGGCAAGGGCTCACTGGGCAGTATCGGCTTCACTTAATACTAATCCACAAGTAACATCAGATCGTCCTGCTTCGTCCGTATTGTGAACAAATTCCTCGACAAAGTAAAATAATTAATAAAATGGCTACCAAACACAGCTTAAAAATTTAAATGTGTCTTCCAGGCAACAGAGATGTGCAAAATCAGAGTTGTTAAAATAATTAATGCCTCTGTCTATCACTTCATCACTTTTCATCACTATCACCATCCCTTTCCTGTATAAGGTAACACATAGTAGAAGGCAATTATTGCCTGAAAAGCATTTTTTTTTTTTTGAAACCACTAGAATGCAAATATTAGTAATTATTTTCTGGACACTGTGTATTTTACTATTGCCCTGTAGTAACGATATGTTTTCCACTGTTTTTCGGCTGGTAAATATACATATAAATGTACAACATTTATAGTAATACAGTTCAAAAAACAAAATCCTTAATGGTTTCG
Organism: Dexiosoma caninum; assembly: GCA_963924685.1. Lineage (NCBI taxonomy): Eukaryota > Metazoa > Arthropoda > Insecta > Diptera > Tachinidae > Dexiosoma > Dexiosoma caninum. Next base: position 8,825,207 of record OZ004726.1, on the reverse strand, counting down.
ATAAAAAACCTGTGGCAACATTTCTTTAGGACAGAGTATTTGGGAAACAACTCATTTCCTTCTTTAGGGTTTGTTTTGTTCTACCCAGCAAACACATTGTAATACATTTTCTATTAGGAATGACTTGGAAATATACATATACGCTTATTCTTTCAGCTTGACACCGATAACAAATGCTTCTTACGGCCTTTTTCACAATGTCTGTTTAAAACTTAATTGGAACATTAACAGTCGGTTAAGTAAAAATCTATTTCACAATATATGATTCACATTTAACTGACCGTGTTTAACGAAAAAGTGCCTATTAAATTTAACCGTTAGTTGGCAATATAATCGATGCCTTTGCATGGATAATTGCAATTAATAAATACAAAAAATGTACACGTGGAAAAAATGATATTAAAAAAAAGAAAATCAACATTTATGAAACAGGTACAAAATAAATCTTGCTGTGAAATAAGAGGTTCTACAAAAAACTTTTTAACATTTGTATAACTAAATATTTTTGATAGACCAATCAATATTTTGCCTGACTCGCTTGTTTTTTTTTTTTTTTGGAATTTTCAAGCTGTAAAAATTTGTTGGTGATGAAAATTCCGCCATTTCCTTTCAGTTTACACATTTAAGGTACGTGTTTTTCCACAAATATTAAGTTTTTTTTCTATTTTCAATCATAAGCGTATGTTCTGTAAACCGAATCCGCAAAAATTTTTCTTTTTTAAAATGAATACACATAATTAGGTGTTCTGTAAACCGAATTCACATAATTTTACGCGGTTTAAAATCGAGTAGATAAGTCTGGTCAAAATTAAATCGAAATTAATCTTTTTAATAAATAACTGATGAAACATAAATAAACAATTTTTACTAGAAGTCTTTCTTTTATTAAATTAAGTCAAATTATATATACGCTGTAATAGATTTTATTACAAAATAATCACTCTAAAAAAACACTCCAATATTTCTCCATGTTCTTGTTAAAGTATGCAGATAAAGGAGATGGATGAATAAAAACACATGTTCACTAAATTTATTAGAAAAAAGGTTAAAAAATAGTTAAAAATTTCTTTATTTTTCCATTATCACAAAATTTTAAATCAATTTGGCGACCAAATTGTTGTTTACCTCGAAAATCAAAGCTACCCAACTTTTTTTTACCAAGTCAATGTAACTCTCTGAATAGCGCAGTAAATAATAATGGAAACAGTAATTAATAAAGAAAGAATACAATTAAAAATTAAACTTTTTTTAAAAATGTGTTTTTTAAAATTTGTTTGAGTAAATTAAATACATTTAAAATAATTCAGCTCATACAATTATTTGGCATTGAATGATCTGGCAATACTACATTTTAGTAACATATGTTTTCATTGAAATATTGACGTTTAAAAAATCTTTTTCGAAAGCAAGTGCTGATGGCGAGTAGTCAGCGTGTTGGCTCTGCAACCAGAAAGACCCAGGTTCGATTCCCAGCCGGGTCAAATCAGAAAAAAAAAATTTCTGAGTTTTCTGTGCTACAGCACCCTCCTTCGTCGGTATTTGAGCAATAAAACGTCGGCGAAGTAAAATAATAAATAAAATGCCTCCATTAGCTTAAAAATAATGCGTCAAAAAACATCAGAGACGCCGCAACTTTGCTTTATAATTTACACGCAACTGCAGAGTTGTGCAAGAATTAAGCTCTATCTTCTTACCACTTTCACCACCTGTCTATTTCTTCCCTATCCTTCTCTCTAGTTCCAGTGCAATGCATTGCATATGTAGGGGATAGCCCCTGAGCAATGGTCCAAGATAAAAAAAAAAAAAAAAAAAATCGTGTGATTTTTAAAACACAAAATTAGCATTTATTCGATTTTGAGAAATCGCACGTTTTTAAATCGACTCGGTTTACAGAACAGGGGGCATTATAGTATTTTCGCGTAAAGAACCACAAACAATATTGCCCTACTTTCAACCGAATTCTATCCTTATAGTGTTTTCACACCAAAAGTTAAAACGTGATTTTAACGAGCTTTTAAGAGCTGACTTTGCATTCTCAATATAAGTTTAATTAAATCAAGTTTTAACGCACAGTTTGTGTAATAAAATTCCATTTATTTTCTCCTCCCACAACTTGATGAAAGAAGCATTTTCATTATGCTCTACTCAATAGTTACTTTTTGTTGTTCACTTTTTTATTGTTGTTGCTGCTGCGTCCATTGTTTTAAATTATTGTCGTGGCTTTATTTACCAAAATTTTCCTTTTTTTTTTGTATTTCATAGAGTACCATTTAATTTGGCAGTTGTTTTTAATTTTTTTAACTTGGTAGCACTGCCTTTAGTACATGAAAATCAATGTTGTATTTCATTAAATCAACTTAAAACCAATTCAAAAAAAGGGTGGCGATGGACGAAGTAATCAGCAGGTTGACTACAAAACGAAAAATTTCCTTGGGTTCAACCACAGTTTCAGACTCATAAAAACATCTCGCATTTTTCTTATGTGCATTTCTGTGTCTTTTTGTCAGTTGTTGTCGCATGGTCACTGAACAGTATCCAATCCACAGGCTCATCAGAACGGCCTCCTTCGTCGGTATTGTGTAGCACCGGGGAAGTACAATAATTAATAAAAATGGCTACTAAAAACGAAGCTTCAAAAAATGTAATACGTCTCGACATCAGAGGCGCTTCAACACTGCTATAAAACAAAGAGCGTGCAAAATCAGAGTTGTATGAATGTATGTGAAGCTGCGCCTCCTATCATTTCCCTTACTATATGCCTTTCCTCTAGTTCCAGCACAATGCGCCGCATGTGTAGGGGTCATCTCCTGAGTGCTGGTCCAAGATGAAAGAAACGATTGTTTTAAGAAAATATTTTTATATATTAAAACCAGGTTTTAATAGTTTGTTTTAACGTAATACTAACTTTTAATTGTAAGCCACTCAGTGTGAAAACACTATTAAGTAACTGAGGGATGGTGAAACTTAAAACATTAACCGTCAATTAAATAGTGGCTGTTAAGCAAACCGAAAGTTCCTTAATTTTCTGTTAAAAGTAAAATAATCCGACATTGTGAAAAAGGACGTCACAGGTTAAGCTAATTTTATTCCCCTTCTTTAAAGACATATTTTGACCTATTGTATGATTAATTATGATTTATAACTATTTCAGTATAATTCTGAAGGTCAAATCAAAAACAAATCTGTGTAATAATCACGCCGATTCCAGTTATCTGCTATTTGTAGTGTTCAAGAAAACAATTTGATGTAAGAAAATGGCAAATCATGGCGAATCAAAACTAACCCCGTAAAAAGAAGAACACAACAATCAAACGCTTAGCCGTGTGTTTGTTGGGCAAGCATTAGCGTCCTTATACGTGTTTTAAAATTTGAAAACCCGTATCAAACATTTTTATTGGGAATTATGTATGTAAATCTTTATGTGCTATTTAAATCATTCAATTGACATGTTTATTGATCTCTTGTATAAACAATTATGAGAATTTATGATCGTTTATTGCTTTTAAATTTTCGTACTCGCTTCATAATTCTACCGCTTGCATGTGCGTGCGCCCCTTAGACCAACTCTGCTTTTGATTGTAAATAATTAAGGGTTCTTATACAAATAATTAGCTATTTCACGTTTTTAGTGGCGGTTTTATTTCTCCCCCCGCTCTTTTCAACAATAACAAGGCATCAGTTAATTGCCTTTAATCATGATATTGACCAAAAATTAATGCGAACGATTTTTTAAATGACGTTAACAGATGTTTGTAATGTGGTGGGAGCTTAACAATTTTAAGCAAATAGTAATAAAGAGATGTTCATCTTAATAGGCAAACTTCTATTTTTTTTAGTGTCTTATTGTTTTATTAATTTTTGTAAATAAGAATAATTGTTTGCTTTTCAGCAGAAATATTCATGAGGTACTTCAGAGGCCATTGTAGCCTGAGGTACCACTTGAACAAAATTGCTCCTCTTCAATGTCTGTAGATTTTGTGAAAATGACACTGAGAGCTCTTAACACATTCTTTGCGATTGTCGGAGGTTTCTCCGTGTGGGTGGCATTTTTGTGCCTCCACACAAGTTATAGCACACCAGACCTCAAATAGTGTTCGTATTTCTTAGGAGCCTTAAGATGGTGGTCTAATGAAATGGGGCTTTGCACAGTAGATGTTCTTTGGTCGCAAAGCTTTCTGGCCCTAAGCAATAATTAACATAATTACACTCCCACCAAATCCAATAAAGTGCCAAAAGTGTTCCCCAACGCCCTCTGCATGGGTTAGCTCTCACTGTACTACTGCTATTAATAAAAATTCCTCTCACTATTGAAAATCAATCAATTCTTAAACAAGTTTTAACAATAAAAAGATAAAGAATTTTTACATTTCCTTGTCAACAATTCCCAAAATCCGTTAGCTTTTACAGCTTTCCCTGTAATGGGTACAAAATTTAAATTTCAGCAGCTTTTCTTGTTTTTTTTTTATTATAAATTATGAACTTAATTAGTCGAAAATACAAAATTTACGATCATATTATCAATGCGACAACTTTTTTAAAATATTCTTCTTTACAATGGAAATAAATGTCGCTATTCTTCTGTTATTTTTCTTCAGAACCGCTGCTTTTCTGATAACAATTTCATTAAATTTAAACGAAAAAATGCAACAACAAATGAAAGAAATTTTTAGTTATAAAGTTGCTACGACAATAGAAAAACCCACACTGATCTTGGGCCCTCTCGTCCTCATTGGGTGTCAAAATGAAGCTGTCAAATCAATAAAATTATACGACCACAGAACGAGAAATAATTTAAAAGAATTTATGGATAGACAAAGTGGTGGGATACACACACACACACACACACACACAATTAATGGATAGAGAAACAAATTTGGGTATATTTGAAGAGAAGAATGTTCACGTATGGTTGAAGGTTAATTTGATATTAATAAAGGCAACTCGATAGATATCAATTTTAAAAAGTAGGCCCACGAATATATTAGTTTTGTCAGATGGCGGTTTCAAGAAAAGAATGAATTCAATAATAAGATTAATTGTTTAGATAATTTTTATAAAGCAATAAAAAAAGAAATGAGGAATAATTTTTGAAAGAAAAAATCAGTAAAAGAAATTCTTTTCGACACCAGCATCTGTCTGCATTAATCAGCCAACATGAAATGAAGATGAGTGTAACACCTTCTCTGTGACATTATTTTCCGTATTCGTTCCGTAGAACTCTACATATGGTTAAGAAATATACCGATCGATATACAATTAGCAATTGCAAATACAATAATTGCGGTATAGACTTTCCGCGAAGTAGATTCAACGTCCCTGTTTTAAGTAATTTCGTGCTGGCACTACAAAGAAAACCAGAATTTTGCACGCTGAAACATTATTTAATAAGTTTTAATTATATTATTAATTGACCTTTTTTATTATATTTTTTGATATATTTTAAATGTTAACGAAATATCGAATAATAAAAAACAAAATAAAATAAAAAAAGACCTCAGGCTTAATAAATATATATCAAAAAATTATTTAATAAGAATAAAAAATATAAACGTGCAAAATATAGTATTAAATAAAATTAGATAAAATAGCATACATTAGTGACATGACCCACCGATGTGTCTGTAGCGCATTCTAAGCTATTTTCTGCACTTGTATTGCTGCTTAAAACTAATGACACCAAAAACTAAAAACATTCCATTATTCTTACCGTTTCATTTTTAATTATATTTATTCATGCTTCTTTGAAATAGAAAACTTAAAAAAAAAACTGCCATGAAAAACTATAATATAATTAATACAGCACAGTTTTTTTTTCTTTTTTATCTGGGACCAGCACTCAGGATTGTGCTGCTTTTTTTCACTTTCTTTGTTTTTTTTTTTAGAGCTCTGCTCATTCTGTGCCACCATGTATATATTACTGTACATGCTATTACATTATATAATATTATATACTATTTATACTTATTGTACCGATTATAGTTCTTATATTTATTATACTTACTCTTCTTATTATAATTTTACTTATTATACTTATACTTAGTAATTTATTATACGTATTATAATTATTATACTTATACACATATATCGACCCCTGTATCAAAAACTAAATTTCACAGGAGAGCGTTTTTATTCGTCTTTTTTTTAATTGCCTGACAGCAGTAACTGTCACATACGATAAAATGTACATGGTGTTATCTCCATAACTATAACAATTATCGCTATAATACTTTATCAGCAGATGAGTTAATGGATTTAGAACCAATTTGCATTAAAAAGTCGATTTCGAAAAAAGTGTAACATACGATAATATCGCGCACAGGGGTCGATATACTTATTTCACATATTATAGGCATTATAATTAATATAGTTATTATATTTATGATACTTATTATACCTTTTATACTTATTATTCTCAGTATACTTAAGCTTTATTAATTATTTAACAGCTCAGCTTTTGCACGTTCTTTGGTTATAGCAGTGCTGAAGCTTCGGTTTAGTAGCCATTTTTATTATTATTTTACTTCGCCGGTGCTACACAATACCGACGAATGAGGGCTTGTTCTGATGCGATTGTGGATTGCTATCAGCTGAAGCCGGTATTGTTCAGTGACCAGTGACTATGCCTTCACCACTGAAACCTTCCGACACCAACTGACACACAAAGACACACTAATGCACATCAGAAAAATGCGAGATGGTTTTCTTTTACAATTTTAGTCTGAAACAGGGGTTGAACCCAAGTCTGTTTTCGGTTTGTAGTCAACGTGCAGACTACTTCAGCCATGGCCACCCATCAGTTGTATTAAAAAGGGAATAGACACATTTAATACTGAAAAATTATTCATATATTAATAAAATAAAATAAAAAATAGCTACTAAACCGAAGCTTCAGCACTGCTACGAGTATAAAAAAAAAAAAAAAAACAAAAGAACGTGCGAAAGCAGAGCTGCAAAATAATTAATTAAGCTTCACCTCCTGTCGTTTCTTCTACTATTCCTTTCCTATAGTTCCCAGCACAATGCTTCGCATGTGTAGGAGTCATCTCCTGAGTGCTGGTCCTAGATAAAAAAAAAAAAAAAAAAAAAAAAACTCGCAACATCAACTAATATTTTCGTCATGTATCTGTAAATTAAGAATTAACAAAAAAAAAACTTGAAAATTTCAATGAATTTCAAAAAAACTTGTTTTTGAAGCTAAAAACTTTTTGGCATTTCAAAGACCTTGAAAAATAAGGGAAAACTTGAGAAATAGTAACGCTGCCAGAATGTTACTTCTCTTAAAAAAAAAATAAAAAATTACTCGGTATTGATTGGTTCTACTTCTCATTCTATAAAGAATATATGAGACTTTGCAAAGGGTGGCAGATGAAATGCTTGTCCCAGTACTACAATTACACAGCAAAAATACACCGAAATTTACAAAAGTTCTGCCAAAATGCACTCAACTAAGTGACAACACTGTTCATAGCAGCATAAATATTTAACAAAAAAAATGCATTCTTTTGTGCTTGTGTGTGTGTCAAGTAATGTTCCGTAGCAGCTAATTGCTAACAAAAATCATTGCATAAAAGAAATAAATGTAAATGATTGTTTTCCCCTTACAATATTGCTTCCAGGCAAGCACTAATTTGTGCTGGATAGCATTAGTCTTTTCACATTTACATTTCCAGCGATCACAAGTTTTTTTTTTGTAACACGTCGTCTCAGTACCAGTAGGTTTGGAATGTTTTGATACAATATTTTCCACGCGGTCGCTGCGTTTTATCTTTCGGCAACATGAAACTTGCTCTGCATAAACAGAGACATGTGTCTATGAAGCAGACTTAATACTTCCAAAATACATTAAGATTGACTTTAAAACAAAAAGAAAAAACTCAATAACCAAACGACGTTTTTGTTTACCTGACAACATTTCATTTCTCATTTGTGCAAGTGGTAACATTAATATTCTCGTTATTATTTCAAACAGCAAGAAAAATAAAAAAATAGGAAAAACAAATCTGTGTCTTTAATAATTTGTTGCTTTAATACATCCTTTTCAAAATGCCAAGTACTTCCTGGTTTCATAGAAGAAAGAAAAATGGATGGAAGCAAATGAATTCTCAATCATAAATTTATGACATCTCATATTTGCAGTTATTTAATATTCCATACATTATTTCTCGTGTCCAAGTTATCTGCTGACCTCCAACGTACAAAGATGTGTGTGTGTGTGTGTATGTGTTCTGTGATCATTTCAATGTCCATTGATTCTAATCGAACTGCTCTTCTAAACGCGGCCAGAGCAACAACACCAACACCAACACAGCAAGCACTTCAGCAACTTGAAAATGAATACACTTAAGTAGAACAAAAATAAATAAAATAGACAGACCTCCCTCCAGACTAAAGAAATCATTGAAATAAAGTGCTTTGACCAAGTCTTACTTATATCTATATATATGTATATATACTTATATTAAACGACAGCAACAACAGCCACAACAATAACAAATAATAAGACACGCTCGCGCCATAATGACCACCAACTATGCAAATGAAGCTGCCACAGAATATCAAGCCAAAGAATGAGAAGAAAATAAAATGAAAAATAAAAGAAAACTTTACGGCTAAAAAATGGAAAAGGAACCTTTTTTTTTTTTTTTTTGTATATTTCGTGTCATGTTCCTGGGGCCACTTAAATGGACAGCTAAAGATTGTGTGAGACATGGCGAGTTCGAGGGCGGGAAGGTGGATTTGTAATGAAATCAACTGACTAATATGATCCATATTGAGCCAAAAGGTGCGAACGATCGCTACGTGTGTGGCTTGGGCCATATGAAAATGTTTATTGTTGTATTAATTTATTTCAATCTCATTTTTGTTTGTTTTCTTACAAACGGACAGCAGCGTTAAAGAAATGGAACAATACAATTCAATCGATACGAGTACACGACTATTAAAAGCCTCCAAAAAAAAAAACACAACTTCCATTTTCATTCATGCATATCAATGACTGACTACAAAAACAAAAAAAATAACCCAAACAAATTAAAAAATAAACTCACTCCAAATTTATCTAGAGCGCTTAAAGGGCTACAAATGGAATATATTTTTTAACACGAAAAAAAATCTATAAATAAAAGTTATGGTAATTGGATATTGAAAATATCATTTAGAAATTAGAAAAAGCATCAGCTTTCGTTGAGACGATGGCTGTGACTTATTCATTTTATAAAACAAATCAAACATATTCTTTTTTAGTCATTTTAATATTTTCTCAATTTAGAGAGAATCCTTTTGTACGAGGGGTACTATTTTTATTTTGGGAGCTGGCAACACTAATGTCAATAGCTAAAATCTGGCAACATCATAATAAAGTTTGACATTTTTTTTAGCAGGAACGTACTGACAAAGTTTTGATGTACAATTACTATTTGTTTTGTTTACAGTGTGTTAAGATAATCAATTTGATCAAAAAATGGAAATTTCAAGGGAAGGTTTTCGTGGGATTATTTTTCACAACTTTCGGCGTGGATTATCTCAACAAGAATGAGGCTCAGTTCTTTGTATGGCGATACAGCACCATCAACAACCATAGTATATCCCTGATATAGTAAATTTAATCGCGGTCGTAGTTCGGACGCATGGTGGGCTAAAAGTCACCATGTTTAAAAATATAATAACACTTTCGTTTATATATTTTTTTTTTATTTTTTTTTATATTTTTTTTTTTTTGATTATTTAAAAAATATGTGGAGAATAAATAATACGGTGGCAAGAAATACAATTGTTATGCAAAATTTACATTATTGTAGTTTGAAAAAAAATAAATAAAAGTTTTATTATATAAAACAAAATCAAGTTTTTCCATAAAAGTTTATTAAAAAATCCGATGCTCGCAGGTTGTATTTGGCTCCTATACCAGTGCTGTGTTTGATTAACTATCGAAAATGGGGCTGAAGAGGCTGTTCAGATATCTATGCGAATCTGCATTATTTAAGGATGGAGCGGGGTCTGTATGGTGAACTTGGGGTCTCGCCTGCTCACGGGGTATCACAAATGGAGCGAACTAGTGCGCTGTCCTTGCAACATAACATAACACAACATCACTGTCACGTTTTAATTTTCAAATTTAATGCTTCCTGTAATACAACGAAAACAGAGTAATAAAAATATATTCAATTCCAAAATTAATCACATGGTTTACAGAAGCTGTGCACAGTTCAATTAAATTTGATTTGATATTCTTGACTTTGCAACATATTGCTATAATAGTCCTAATTAACTAACACATTTCTAAATGAAATGTTTAAATAAATATGCCTTCGTTTCTTGAATTCATAAATCATTTCAGAAATTTACTCATCCAGAAAATGTATATTTAATTCAATGTAATAAATTTCATATGAAAATAATTCAAATAACGAAATAATAAAAATTCTGAAGATAAATTATCAGCAATTAAAGCACCACGTGTAACAAAAAATATATGATACCGAATAACTTTTTGTTTTTTTTTTTTTTTTTTGTTAAAAACATTCGCACTCTGCGCATAAAACGACTATAAACTACAGAACGTCAAGTATTTGTAAGGATACCTTTAGAAAATGAATTCTCGTTATCTGTCATTTCAACGTGACATTAAAAATGTTGAAATAGTTTGTTGCAGCAGTTATAAAAATTGTGGTTAGAATTTTCACGCCTAAAATACACCTTGAAAATACGCAGTACATTAGAAAGAATTAGAACATATGTTTGTTCGGCGTGTATAGGAGCATTTGCACCCTGTACTTAATTATCCTTGGTTTAGTTAAAACGTCTCTCATGCGTTTTTCCATATAAAATGTTCATTTGGAAAATAAGCAGCCTGTTTGTTCAATATCAACAACAAACCATCCCCCTTGTTATTACTTTACCTGAATTTATTAAATACATACACAAGCAAATGCATACCCTGTAGGAAATGTTAATAGTGAAACAGTACTGATTTTCTATAGAAATTTAATATATGTGACAGCGCATAGAGAAAGGGACCTAAGGGTAAAAAAAGCAATTTTCACTTTTTTTTTTTTTGATGTGGACAACATCTGAGCATCGAATGATACCGGTCCCATGCCCCAAAAGTGTTCCCTCCCAGTGATATGCGCGTTTTATGAAAGCGATGGTACACCAAAGATACACGTATATAAATCTTTAAAATGGCTCTCCTGAACAAAACCGGTTTTTACCCTTAGGTCCCTTTCTATTTTGCGCGTCACATATGCGTGTCATTGAGAAGGTATTAGTTGCATGAGAACTACTGACTCGGTACTCCACATGGGCATATACTTATGGAAACTAATGGAACCAGAAGATTCACGACACCTTTTTAAATTTAAATTGAGAAAATAGAAATTGATATTGAGAAATGTAAATTGATATTGAGAAAAAACAAATTGAAAATGAGAAATCCAAATTCATATTGGGAAAATACAAATTTGTATTAAGAAAAAAACAATTGATATGAAGAAAATACAAATTAATAATGAGATATAGATTTCAATTAAATAAAACCACCTTGAAATATTTTTCATAAAAAAAAGGTTTTTAATACGCCAACAGTCATATTCTGCAATTCTATTGCCCTTTTATAAAATGTTGTCGAATGTTGTACAGCTCTTGCACAATCAACTGCTGTTATTGTGCTTTTAGGTTGGTCGATAATAATTCCCAAATACACAACGCGTTGCTCGCATATACCAGGAAACGACATATTTTTTTTTGATTTGGGACCAGCACTCAGGAGATGACTCCTACACATGCGAAGCAGTGTGCTGGAACTATAGGAAAGGGATAGTAGGAGAAACGACAGGAGGTGAAGCTTAATTTATTATTTTACAGCTCTGCTTTTTGTACGTTCTTTGTTTATACTCGTAGCAGTGCTGAAGAGCTTCGGTTTAGTAGCCATTTTTATATTATTATTTTACTTCGCCGGTGCTACACAATACCGACTAAGGAGGGCGTTCTGATGCGATTGTGGTTTGCTATCAGCTGAAGCCGGTATTGTTCAGTGACCAGTGACTATGCCTTCGCCACTGAAACCTTCCGACAACAACTGAAACACAAAGCCACACAAATGCACATCAGAAAAATGCGAGATGTTTTCTTTTTATAATTTTAGTCTGAAACTGGGGTTGAACCCAGGTCTGTTTTTGGTTTTGTAGTCAACGTGCAGACTATCATCCATCGTGCCATCGCATATGTTTTAATTTTATGTAGACCATATGCACTCAATAGCATTCAACATTGGGCTATATGGAGCCAATCGAATAAGGATAGCGGCTGAGTTTTCAAAAATTATTTTTGATTAACTATGACAGGCAACATTATCGCACACAACTATTTACAACAGAAATCCTTTAAAAAGATTTCCTAATTCCTCCCATCGAATCATCAAGGTATTTACCCACTCTTTGTTATGTTGCATTTTGCATGATCCACGTTTTCGTGTCATAAGGATAATACCAGAGGATGATATTCCACCGATTAGATGATTACATGTATGTTGGTACCAATGAAAGATGGCATTTGTACTGTGGCTCTTGTGCCTCATGTCATGTGTCCTTCATGTTCTTCTGCAGAACAAATTGGAATTTGTTTCGTCAAAGCAAATTATTTGTTTACCACATTAAATCAGTATGAATTTGCATTTCTCAATATCAATGTGTATTTTCTCAATAACAATTTCGATTTCCCCAATTTAAACTTAAAAAGGTGTAGTACTATTTAATATATAAAACTCCTGCGGAAACATTTTCTGAGTTTCTAGATTGGCAAAATTTTAAAAAAATTTAAATTAAATTAAAAATAAAATATTTTTTTGATATATATTTATTAAGCCTGAGGTCTTTTTTTTTTTTTTTTTTTTTTTTTTATCTTATTTTGTTTATCTTATTTTGTTTATTATTATTCGATATTTCGTTAACAGCTTGTTAACATCATCCTTAATAAATATATATCAAAAAAATATAATAAAAAAGGTCAATTAATAATATAATTAAAAATAAAATAAATTAAAATTTAAAAAAATGGGATTCCGGCGATGTTTATATCCAATTTAATTTCGTCATATCTTTTTTAAGGCCAGCAGCTTCTTCAAAGAAATTTCGAAAGGAGCTGATTCAATGTACCATTTTTTTTTTAATTTTTTTCTCAAACTCAATTTTGTGGAAGACAAAATCTTCAAAATCTTCAATTTCAAATTTATTTCATCATTTCTATTTTTATGCAAACTGACAATTTTTAATAAAAAATTTTAATTTTGCGCGTACCCCGATTATTTTCAATAAAACGAAACCATTAAAAAAACCAAAAATAAAGAAGCGTAGGTTCTTAGATGTGAAAAGTAACTCTACATACAAACGGTAAAGTAAAAAGTGTAGACGGTTTGTCGACAATGTCACCAATTTATGCGACAAAAGTGGCGACTAGGAGATACTTCACTCCACGATTCCTTCAGGGTACTTACATACAAGCATACATACATAGTTGAAATAAAATAATTTCTCATGCTAAAAATTCCGGCTGTTTGCTTATTTTTGTTAGTAAATTTAAGTTGACTTTTTGTTCTAAAGATCGCAGTACGTGTTTATTGCATCAGTTTTTATTCTTTTTACTACGAATAATTTTTAGATAATGTCAATAAAACGGCAAGAAGGTAATTTCAATCGTTACTAACGGAAATAAGCTGTCATGGCATGTTTTATTTGTTAAAAAAAAATCCATTATTTTCATATTAAAAAAAAAATAAACAAATTTTAGAAAAAATTCCAAGAATGCAGAGGTATCATGTTTATTTTAACGACTAAAATCTAGAATTTGTTTTTTAAAGAAAAATATTTGACTAAGGTTTTTGAAAACCCTCAAAAATCTTTCTCGAATAATTAGAAAATAACAATTCAACAATTCAATCGTGCTCCAGGCTGCATTTTCTTATTATGCAGCAGCCGTCTAAGAAAATGTTATTATTGAAATTGCTTGTGTGAAACGAAAGAAGCCAATCTTTGTTTTGATAATATTCGGAAAATCAACAACATGAAACATAGAAAAGAATTTGAATTCAGTCAAATAGATTTTTCTAAGAATTGCAATCGCTGCACTGACTTGTGTGGTATAGAATTTCATCTTAAAGGAAGAGGCAAAATCTCAAGCATAAACAGATGTTGCTGCGAGGAAAATTTATTGGCATCATAAAACCAACGACACCAAATAATAACAACTGCAATACACTGGCTGACAGTCGCAATTGTGTTTAGATAATTTCTTTGATTTTTGCTTGCCGTCTTGAAAGCTGTTGTAGCTTCTTTTACTATTTGAATTAGTTTGTGACAACGAATACATTTGCCTTCGCATAATTTTATTCGCAAATGAAGGAGGGCGAAATCTTCAAAATCAAGTAACAAAAAGTTTTTAAGCGCCAGAATTAAGATCTGGACATTTTATGTTCAACTTTATCTGTAATTGCAAGTTGTGTACTCGTGCCACTTGATATCTTAATATTTATAATTTCTGAATAATGTTAGAATACTGGAAAACTTATTTGCTGTTTTTGATAGTCGTTCTCTCCACCAGATTCCCAAAAATACTAATTCATCCGATAGTTATTTGTCAAACTACAATTTTTACTCTTTATCTCTTTCTCGCTAACGAAACTAAATGGTGGCACCAATAATAATAATTATAATAGATATTTAACCAATTTTTAAAAACAAAAGCTATGAAATTATACAAGAACTCCCAAAAGATCTATGAGAATTACGAAATATACAGGCCTGTTCTGCAAATCACGTGATTTGAAAAAACGAACAGTTTGGAAACCACGTCGACGATTTGAATTTGTTCTGTAAGTCACGCGATTTTACATTTTTCGGCGTGGTTTTAATTTTTCGAAAACACGAGAAAACAGCTGATGTTTTATATTTGTTTATATTTTTGCATTGTGAATTAAAATATTACATGAAATAAAGAATATAAAAATGCCAGGAGCTTCTTTATGGTCAATAATTGCTTTAAGAAAGCATCATTTAAAAAAAGAAAATGAAGCTTTACAAACCATAAATTTTTTATTAGCACAACAAAATACCTACATATGTATGCATGTATGTATAATTGCGAAGTTGCCAGTGTTTTCATTAACGAAATTTGCTTAAATTTTGCATTTATTTATTTATAAATTTGCACAAAAAAGATGACGTCTATTATTAAAGTTTACGTATGGACGAATTTGGATATATCCTCTATTACTGCAAATATTATGACCGCCCATGGTACTACGTGTTGAGAATTTTCCAAACATTTTTTTCTTCCTAGCAATTACGAACAAACCCGCAGAATGAAGTATCCCATTTCATGCAGTCATTTTCAAATTTTAAGCATGTTAGCAAACCACGATACATTTATAAATCTTTCATTATCAGCCTTTGGACCTGGACGCTGCAATGGACATTTGCGCAATCCAAGATCCAAGGACTATAGAAATCAATTAAATCGTGGAAATATTGTTCACGTAGAACTTCAGCAACACAGGCATTCAATTGCATAGGCTTTGTAAGACGGTGGGTAGAAATACTACGCTCCATCTGATCTTCAGAAATATAAATAAAAATAAAAATTTTAGAACTTTTCTTTGTAAACAAAAATTTATTTAATTTTTCTTTCCATTTATGGTCACTATAACTGTGTGATCAGATCAATGAACTTTTTCTTAGATCAAGTCGATCTTTTACACATTCGAAATATTTTCCATTTTTTCTTCTGTTTTCCACAGCTGATGAAGATGCAATGCTGTGTTGATTGTGTGTGAACGAGTGTCTGTGTGGCTTCTTTACTTTTTTCAAGCTCATTTTACTTTCTAAACAAACTGGCGGTGGCATACGAATGCATTGCCATTTATTTACTTTTTTAATCATATTTATTTTATTATACGAGTATCTTTACGTTTTCGTCTTGATTAATATGCCAAGCAGGCAGGCAGCCAGCACTACAATAGAGAACGCATCTAACTAAGTATGGGCATTTGAGGAAGAATAGTTTTCTTACTATTTGTTTGGCTTGAATTTTTTTTTTATGTTTTAAATTGGTGCCACATAGCAGAGGTATGTATCATACTTTTGTTGGCGTTTTATGCACATAATTTAACATACCAAACAAGCAGCAACAGCAGCAGATGAGCTACTGCAACAGCAATACCTGCAGCAGCAGCAGCAGCAGTAACAACAACGGAACCGAGTTAGCCAAACTTTGGAAAAAGGAAAATTCCAAAAATTTATTTCACAAGTAAAAAAAATTTCTATTTGTTTTTTGAAATTTTGCCAAAAATCTAAGTAATGAAAAAGGAAAGCCAACTAGTCTTTGTTTTATTTTTCCAATCCAATCTCATCTTAAATTAAAAAGATTACGCAACATTTGCCACAAACGCTTTTGGGCAACATCATCAATGCAAATTTTCAACATACATACTTGTAGGCCAGCAACAAACTCCTATTTTTATTACTATTTAACTCCTGTTGTTGTTGTTGTTGTATAGGAGGCATGAAACGTACAACTTGAAATCTCCATCACCTAAAGCGTCAACATATCAACACTACTAAATGAAAAGCCAACAACAACAACAACTACTACAACAGTCAGACGGACAGACAGAAAGAAAAACTCACTGAACAGTCAACTTCCTAAAGAAGGCAAATTCCAACAAAAAATGAGAAATAAATAAAAATGAAAATCAACATGAACATGATGATCTACAGTATCAACAAAAAAAATTTTAAAAACTATTGTGTGGCAGTCAAATCATGATGCAGTTTGCAGAAGGCAACATTAAAGAGGAAGAAAAATATGCAAAAACAAAAAAAAAACAAAAAAAATATCGTTAAACATGCAGCAGCAAAAATACAATTTGTTGCAAATATGCAGCGGCAACAATAAACTTCACTGAAACAAAAAAAATGTTTTTGTTTCTGTTTTTCTTCAAATATAAATCTAATGTTGTGCAACGTTCTACCGTTTTATTTCTATTAACTGTAGCAAAGAATCTGAACAAAAGCAAAAATAAAAATAAAAATAAAACGAAAAAGAGTGAGAAGAAGCAGCACGTAGCAGTATCATATGGAGTCATCATTGACAGTGGAAGTATATAATGCTGGGATATATTGTTATAAAATGTTATAAACATGCCACAACATTGTGCAACAAATATTAATACTCTCTCACACACGCATAGAATGGCAATTTGTTATGGTCGCAAAATCGCACATATTCATCTTTTACTTTCATGCCATCGTACTCGTACTCGTCCTCTTTCTTACCTATAGAAGAGAAAACGAATGACGATGACGATGATGATGATGATGATAATCGTCTTTCTTATTGTTTCCTACTCTTCGCATTTATTCCAGCCATATCACCTGGAATACATCAGACCGACCCAGAGTGTGGCGTTAAATCACCATTGTGCGTTATGTAAGCTTCTTTGTGCATCCATACTTACAAACATACGTAAATATATATGTATGTATCTACAATACATACAGACTTACGTGCATGAGTAATCATTATAGCGGACAAACTTATTGTGAACAGCAAGAATGGCAAGCGGCAACACAGAGAAAAACAAAGCTCTGCGATGATGCATCTTTACAAGTACGAGTACAACTAGATTTGCTGGTAACAGTATGTGGTATGTGGCACATAGATATATTGCCAATTTATGTAACAGAATAGATGCATCACTAAATGAATAAGAATGTGCAAAATTGTTAATTTTAAACGGTCTCCATGATAGAATATAGCTAAGGGGCATCATCGCCCCATTGTGCAATATACATATATGTATGTGTATCTGTATAAAAAAAAAGGTGATTTTTTTTAACGGTTTCGGTTTCGAAAATTGGAAAACACGTAAAAAATTCACAAAAAGGGAATGAAAAATTAATTTGGGCCTTTTGCTTTTTGAAGATTATTTCATGTAACTGTTGACGGCGGTTACGCCGACTGTGGTCCATCTGTGTGATACAATTTTGGCATACTTTTTTCAGCATTTCCATTGTTATCTCACAGCTGTATCTGACAACTGTAATGTTGTCTTCACGTACTGGAATTGTTGCTGGCCTGCCTGTGTACGCGAGAGATTTCACGTAACCGCACAAAATATGGTCTAGTGGCGTCAAATCGCAGGATCATGGCGGCGAAAGGACTGCCTTAAAACGGATTAATCACTCACCGAAGTCTTCTCTAAGTATTTTTATGATGTGTTTGCATCTGGCACTTTAGTCCGAACTCTTCACATACGGTTTGGTCTTTGGATTAGTGTCCAATAAAGTGAAATTGATGCGAAATTTGGTCACAATAGCTTGAATTGCCTGTTTGGTGGGTCGATTATGATGTCTATAAAATGGGCGTAATTTACGCAAAGCGTTTCTCATACAGCACGAATTTTGATAATAATTTGCAATGATTGCAAGCGTTGCTCGTTTACAAAATGGTGAAATTGTAAAGCTTACTTATTGCTTTTGACGTCGGTGATATCTTCTCTCGATTTATATCGAGCTTTCTCAGGGATCGCACTATAAGAGTTGTTATAGATGGGATCTCATCTAACGAGTTCAAGATAAATTCAGAGGTACCGCAATACACCATTCTTTCTCCTACCCTTTTCTTAGTTTTCTTAATGACCTTCTATGTCAAACTTCGAACACTATCCACTATTTTGTAGAAGACAGCGCCATTTGTTACTCATAATCATTTAGTCGTAGGCCAACATCAACTATGATTGTGGCGCTGAGGCAGAATAAGAATGATTCGCTTAAATGGTGACCTCACAAGAATATCGGAATGGGGTCACGCGAACAGAGTCAATTTCAATGCTCAAAAGGCCCAATCCTGCATGCCCAATCACGCTGCCTCATCTGTAATTATGGGCAGTATAAACATTGAGAAATCAGAAGCTCGTGATGTTCTTGGCGTGAATATTCAATGTGCTGTTCGATGGACTGAACACATTTTTCAGGTCTCAAAGGCATCATTCAAGTGCCTCGATTTTTTAAGACGGTGTAAGACATACTTCACCCCATTTGATATCCTCACTATTTATACCGCCTACATCCGATCGAAAATGGAATACAAGTCTCATGTGCTTCAAAGACTATTTTGAAGTTACTCGACCGTGTACAGGAAAGGACGCAAAAACTCCTTCGAGCGAGAAGTGTAGTCAACTCTATTGACTCTCTTGGGCATCGTCGCAACGTAGGATGCGTTTCTTTGTTCTATCGCTACTATAATGCGATGTGTTCTGTTCAAATCAGTGAAGTTGTTCCCAAAATCCGATCATTCATGCGCAGAATGCGTTCTTCATTAAGGGCGCATATTTTTGCAGTCGATTTGGCAGCGCACTACGCATTACAGAGAAAATGAACAGCACGTATGTGGAGCAAACTCCCTGCACAGTTCTTTCCTGTCACTTTTTAGGTGGAAGGATTCAAATCGAATATCCATAAACACTACTGCCTCTACCTTCTCTCGCCATACTTTATTTCCAAGTTCCAGTACAATGCACCGCATATGTAGGGGTCATCCCTTGAATGCCAGTTGAAGAATAGAACATTTTTGCGATTGCCACATGTCACGAATATTAGTTTTACGCAGCGAAATTTTTGATATGGTAGGGAATTCTGGAAAAATATGCCAAAATTGGACGCCATAGTTGGACAACATACGGCATAACTGCGGACACCATTTACACTAAAAACTCTTTAAAAAGTAAATCGCAGGCATCATTTTCAAATCCCAAGCTGTTAAAAATCACCCGTTAAAGAAATTGTCGGTCACCAACATTAGTTTCGTGTTATATTCTTAAACTATAAGTGGATGCCAATCACGTACTAAACTTATCATGTACATACCTGGAATTTGTATGAGGAAAATTACAAGGAAACACGTGTTTGCTTTAAGAAATCCTTTTCCCATTTGTTTTCCTTTCTGTTTATGGATAAAATGGCCATCAGTGCAGTGCTTAAATATAAAGCTCAGCAATTGCGTCACAATTTACATCTCCTTAAGCTTTCCCTTATTATTTTCAATCATTTAGTAATTGAAAATACCATTGACGTATTTCCAAAGTGTTTATTTTTACGATGGCTTGGAGAGCTACAACATGTAAAGGACAGCAAAATACCTTAAAGGTGTTCAAGGAAAACCAATTCTATAATTAGAAAAATATATTAAAAACGTGTTAATTAGTTGATGGAATTTAATTCCGTTTAATTTATTTGCGTAACATTTTGAAACCTGCCTTAAAAACCTGTAACAGGGTTGGAAACTTTGGCGTGTAGAGAAATATTGACTGTCTCAGTCTAAGTGCAACAAAATAAATTTCTGTTCGTTCGAACTTAAGAAAATTTTACTTACGAATATCGCAAATAGTTCGTCAAACTGATAGTCGAAATAACCATTCTTGGTGGCATAATGTCCAAACTGATTTATCGTATAGTATTTTGAAAGCAAAGATTTTTCCAGGGCCAATCATTAACCATTTGTGGTCAATGTGGCAGCGAACCACACTACGCATTACAGGGAGAACTCATATTTCGGCCGAACAGCGCGTATGTGGAACAAACTCCCTGCCGAGGTCTTTCCTGTCACTTATAACGTACCCGCAGGGGGGTTCTGGAAACTTGTGAATCTTGTATTCCGGAACCTACGGGTGGTCTGAGCGAGCCCGCGGTCCCGAGCTCAAGGTGCAGCATTACCTTGTTCCTCTCTGAGGTTCGAAAATGATAGAGGAGGTGACTTTTCGAAATCTCACTAGAGATTGATGAAGGACTGCTTAACACCAGTTAGATTCTAATCTAGTACTACGGGACCAGCTTGGCCCCACACTGCTGACGAAAGTACGGGTTTAAGGACTGATGTCTTCCTTGTTAAGTACTACGGGTACTTCGAGTCGAGGACTTCGTGTCTACCCCGAAGGGTTGGCTGGTGTGCGCTGGTATGGGTTTGGATTCGTAGTGGCTGTGGTTGCTACCTAAAGTTACGCAGGGAGTGGAGTTTTTGGTCTAATCGTAAATATGTGAAAGTCGTAACACGCATATTAATGATATGACTTTTACTCTACTAGGTGCTGTTGCCATTCGACAGTAGTCACCGGAATGTGTTTCGAACCAACAGTATTACTGTTAAATGGGTCTTGACATAAAAACATTCTGATGTGACAAGAGTTTAGACCGCTCGAACACCTCAACAAGGTGCATTATAGAATTCAGAGATAACTATACATGATTTGCTACCCAACTCTGGAGGTAGGTGGCCTACGGGCTCATTTGCTTATCAGTGCTCTGGGGGCGCTAGTGAATCGTTACAGAAATTTACTCGCTGTTAAGACCACCGTCAGATAAGGCCCCATGGGCAGGTGCTGACGTAAATCTAGAACACGAGTTGTCACTTATAACGTGGGAAAATTCAAATGAAATGTCCATAAACACTACTCCCTCTATCCTCCTTCCCATAACATAATTTCCTAATTCCAGCACAATGCATCGCATGTGTAGGGGTCATCCCCTGAGTGCTGGTCCAAGATAAAAAAAAAAAAAAAATTCTACAATTAGTTGTTTTTTAAATGTCAATTGTATACATTGTGGACATACAGACGCCGCTTAGCGAACAGTCAGCGGACAATTAAAACATCAGCGAAGAAAAATAATAAATAAAATGGCTCTTCTTCAGGTTAGAAATTAATGCATCTATTACATATCATGGGCGCAGCAATTCTGCTGTATTCCTGCCTATCACTTCACCACATGTCTCGTCTCTAACCTATCCCTTTCAACTAATTCCAGCGCAATGCATGCGTAGTGACCATGCCTGTGTGAAGGAATTAAAAATGCATATTTATCATACGCATACATATTTTAAAATTGCACTTACAGTAGAATCACCCATTACGCATCACTAAAGCGGACAATGATTTGGACGGACACTATTGCTTGGCAACGTTCCCTTTTGCAATTACAATTTTCCTTGAGAGAACATCCCCTTGGTACTTACACATTTGCGCGATCATTTCAGTGTCCAATCATAATGGATTCAATTGTAATTTGTTGTTGTCAAGAATTTCATATTAAAATATCAGCAGTTCTGAAAAATTCTAAAATTGGAAAAAAAATGTTGCCAGACACATTTCACACGTTTAGCTCCATGAAAACATTGTGCTACTCTGGCAACATTACTGCACAAACATTTCATAAAATTTTTTTTATTTACAGGCTGGGCAAAGTAGTCACCATTGGATTTAGAAATTTAATAACTTTCTTTTGACTACGATATACAATGAGGGCCCCAGGTCAACAAAAAATATTAATAGGGAATGTGATGCATCGTCTTGAGCTGCCTTGGAATTGAAGATGACAGAAGAGGCGACTCTTCGAGATCACACCAGAGATCTGAATTGGATTGCGCTACGGTCTATAGCTGCTTAACAGTAGCCCTTGTTTATATGGATCCACGGGCAATCGTGTGCCCTCCTGGCTTAGTACTGAGTACGGTTTTAATGAATGATGTTTTGCCACTGAGCGCTGCTTGCAGTTTAGAGGACCAAGACTTCGCGGCTACCCCAAAGGTGTTAAAGCCTGATGACTGATGCGGCTAAGTCTTCAAGTCGGAGACTTTGTCGGAGAGTACTTTGTGTCCAGCCCGAAAGTTTGGAGTTGTGTTTCCGTTATGCGGTTTGGATACGTGCTGGCTGTGGTTTCGTTTTTTTTTTTCATTTTAACAGCTACAAATAAATGTAGTTGGTTATTTTATTTGAACAAATTCCAAATTCCTATTTGGCCTCAGCGCCAAGAAGGCATTATTGAGGCAAATTGGCAAGATAGTTCAAGTTTTTTGCATGTACAAATTAAATATAGGGTACAAAGTTACTTATAGAATGTATTACATTATTATTGATATCTAAAGTCACGAGGGAAGAGTACTTATTGGTCTGCTGGGGACATATCGTCATTTTTATGACATGTGTCCTGATACGACTTTTACTTGGGTGCCTCCGTAGTCTAGTGCATGATCATTACTCTTATTAATATGGAGGTGTGGGTTCGATTACCGCCTAGACCCTGGGTGGTTCTACAAACAAGCTATAAAAGCTTCGTAGACTTTGTGTTGTTGTTAAAAAAAAACAACTGTATCGATTCTATAGTAGTCACTGGAAGCTGTTGTGGTCCTTGTCGGTGGAAGTTTCAATGGGTACTCCATCTCCGGATAGAGTTACTTTATGGCTAATGGAAGCCTTCATATTAAAGACCATGGCTCTTGGATTTTCACAACCCCAAAACCTACAGATCTGCTGACAAAGCCATTCAAATGAAAATGAGCTTCTTAACTCATAATCAAATTTTAAAATAATTGATCGCTGATGTAAGATCGCTGGTCCAAGATAAAAAAAAAAAAGTAAAAAAATTATAAAATTAAATTTTTTTTTATCTTGGACCAGCACTCAGGAGATGACCCCTACACATGCGTTGCTGGAACCAGAGGAAAGGGACAGTAGGAGAAATGATAGGAGGTGAAGCTGCACCATCTAAAACACTGCTTTTTCCACGTTACTTGTTTTTGCTGCAGTGTTGTAGCGTTTCTGATGTCAAGGAGTCGTACTAAGTTTTGAAGCTTCGTTTTTAGTAGCCATTTTTTAGTAATTATTTTACTTCGCCGATGCTACACAATACGGACGAAGGAGAGCATTCTGATTGAGAGCTGAAGCCTCTCTTTCATTGTTCAGTTGTGAAAATCTCCATTAATTAATTGCCAGGTGTTATTAAGAAAAAAAATATTGTATAATCGAAAAGGTTGCTAAATTTGTAAACCTCATAGTGACTTTTGGCCCACCCTGTACAAATTTACAGCATTTGACAGAATTTTGGAATAATTGAGTAAAAAATTAAAAAAAAATCTGAAGCATAGTAAATAGAAATGGAAGGGTATGCAAGTTATTGTACAACATTGAACATACAAGAATATCGTGTATGTGTTGACAGCCTGATACGAATAATCCTCATCAACAGAAGATGAAGATTTGTCCGTTAGACTTACTGACTGTTTATCAAGGCTGTTGGATTTTAAAAAATATCGTGACGCGCTAATAATTGAGTACTTTGTAAAAACATCATTTGTTTTTCTATTTAATACTTTTAAATGTCTTGATAAATACAAGAGCTTAGGACACGTGTAATCTACATTGTATACACTTAAGTATTTTTACGCTTACAAAGGTAAACAAAGATTGTTTTTCAAATATTATTGTGCGTCAAAACGTTACAATACACTGTACAATTGTGATTAAGGAGAAAATAAAATAATCTATTCAATACAAGATGTTACACGTTTTTATATCGGCCCCACATTAACGTCACCTTTTCACGGTTGACTTGACTTGACATTTCGAAAAACATTCTTGGTAGAATATTAATCTAATCTGATTTAAATAAATAATGAAGAAAATAAATACGAGTAGTAAAACTTTGTATTCAATTATGGTACTATAAAATGAAAAGCATTTTAACACTCACGTTTGAGGAGAAAATGAAAAATAAACAATTTGTGCCCTGGAAAGTTTTCTTTGCAGCGGAAAAATTAAATGGGTATTATCAGGGAATGGAGTATCACCTCTTTGCAAGGCATTTTATTCCATTTTATTTTCAACCAGTGCCCTTCGTATGCAATGCAGTCAGGTGTTATGTTGACGCATTAATTTTTAAGCAAAAAGAGAGCCGTTTGATTTATTACTTGACTTCGCAGGCTCAATAGAAAAATTTCTTGTCTGATGTGGGGATTTGAACCACGGATCTTCTGATTTCGGAGTCAACACGCTAACTAGCACACCAACTAATAACTGAAATTAAAATTAAAGAAGTAATTTTTTTTGTAGGAAATTACTGATTTATTCTTTAAGTTATTTCGGCTGCCATCGCATGACGAGTATTAATCCAACAATTTCCTTATTGTCTTCTACCCATACAATGGTTGCAGTAATGTTCTCCTTCCTTTAGCACCGCCACCACTCTGATCTATTGTGCACCCCATATTGTCTCTCGATGATTAAGCACACTTATGAACTGTACCAGCTCCTTATACGTGAGAGCCTGTATGTCTTCATCCATAACCGCGAATTTGCAGCAGAACCTGCAGTTGCTCTTATACAAATGTCCGTTGCAAGTGCAACGTCTTGTAAGATCCCCATAAGTATACGGATGCTTTTCCTGTCAGAACCCTCATGTCCTACTAGTATTCGTCACATAATGTTCCTGAAAGCCAAGTCTTTAAGTGTCCTGAAGCGGCCCAGAGGCTGCTCGAGTTATAGCTATAGCTGCCAAAAGCCCGTAGCACTGACTAACTGCCCGTGATTTGAGGAGTCTGTGACCCAACGATTGTCTTTTTATTCAACGTCATGCATCCATCTGTGGTTAACTTTCCAGTCATACTCATGAACCACCCCCCCACCCCCTATTCAGAATGCTTAGATGACCAGTGACGGTGCCCGTTTCAAAGTTCTTCGTCGTGTGTATGTATCATGAGTTTGGTAGTCTCTGAAATAAGTGCTCAGTCCATCGAACATCACATTGAATATTAATGACAAGAACATCAAGAGCTTTTGATTCCTCAATGTTTATACCGCCTGTAATTAGAGATGAGGCAGCGTGATCGGGCGTGCGCCGATGTGTCAGCATGCAGCATTCTGCTTTTTGAGGTTGAAATCGACCCATTCCAATATTTTTGTCGGTCACCATTTAAGCCAATTATTTATATTCTGCCAGCCGCGCGATCATAGTCGATGTCAGCCTACGACTAAATGAACATGAGTCAAAACTGCCGCTGTCATCTGCAAAAGAGTAGATGGGGTGGAGTTTGACACAGAGGGTCATTAAGAAAGTTAAGAAATTGGAGAGAAGAAAGCGTTGGAGCGTTGCGGTACCACTCAATTTATCCTGAACTCGTTAGATGGGATGTCGCATATAACAACTGTTATAGCGTGATCCGTAAGAGAACACGATATAAATCGAGAGAAATTGGATACATATTGCAATGGTCATAAACACCCTGTCGTTCAGACTTCCTACCAAGTCAGCAAATAAAAATGTAAGGAAAACGTCTACTGTTGTGTAGGGCATTTACTATCCCATCAATTTATAAAAAAAGAAGGGACACTTTCCATTGAAAAGTATTCGGCTTTAGAAATGGTGAGGTTATTACATAAGCCCGTTAAGGGAACCTTTTTAGGAAAGAGGACCCTAAATTGCTTTTGTTTTTTTTTTCTTAATAAAAGAAAATCTTTGAACAATTAAACCCAATTATATAACGAAATCTAATAAAATAAAAAAAACAATTCAACTGAGAGTTGTGTAAGAATTACCTCATTCACTTACTGCAGCATTTGTCGCCTCCCTACACTATCCCTTCACAAAAAGAAGGTATGGTGTTCTCGTATGTGGCACCTTTATATTGTTTTGTTATTGGCAGACCATTTTAATAGGCTGAGTGTCACTTTTCTTAAAGAAATCTTATTTTGACAAAAACCAATTCATGCCCGCGAGAGTCACCGTTGACGAAAAGTAAGAAACCAAAACACTAAAATAAAAAAAAGAACACGTAAAATATTTTCGTTTTACAGTTTTTAATACCATTAAAATCTCAGATTTAAAGACAGATTTTTAACACACATAATTTCACTTTTTTCCTTTTTCACACACCGTTTTATTTCTCGGCAAAAAAGCAAATTAACTTGGACTCTTATAAATTTAATTATTTATCCATTGACCCTTTTAAATGTCAATTTTACAGACCGTTCATATGCACTCCAACAATAAACCAAATATGACATAATTTTGTAATATTTTTATATCTGTTTGTCGATCATCTGTTGGTTGGCACTTTAATTTTTTTGTTTTAAATGTGTTACAAAATAATGAAATTTCTGGTGAGTTCAGACAACAGCAGCGAACAGCGAAAAGCACACAATCAACAACTGCAAGCCAAAAGGAGTTAAAAAAGAAAAATTAACATAAAAATATCTTAGAAAATTCGTGCTAAATTTATAACGCCCCAAAAGAAACTTTGTATTTGTGTTCATATTTACTCCCACCTCTGATACGAATTCGAACTGACAGCTATTTGAGTCCCTTGAGCAAGCAATCTTGTTCTAAAAGCCATGATTTTTTCAACTTAAAAAACCTTCCTTACGGTTTTTTTTGTAAAATTTAGTTCAATAGTTTTCTATAAATTCAATCTCATTATTCGGTTACATTTTGTTACTTTTTCTTAACGTATTGAAACCAAAAAAAAAAAAAAAAAAAAAGACTTTTTTTCGAATTCGAACTGGCGTATATTTGGTGGCAGGAGTAGGCGAATGATTGAGGGATCTCACCGTTTGTAAACATTTTGGTACTTTTTTTTAGCCTGCTGAAAACAATATAAAAAGTTATTTAGTTACTTGAGTGAGGACTGTGAACAAAAAATGCACCTGTTATTTTTGTAACTTGAAAAGTTTTCCTTAAAATTAATTTTATATTTGTGCAATAGTTTTCGATAAATTGAAACTTTTGGTACTTTTTGTGCTCTATTCAGAAAAAATAAAAAACTAATTAAACTAATTATTTAAGCTGCATGGCCCTTTTATAAATATACTAGATAACCGTCCCGGCTTTGCACGGAATCTGTTTACTAATGAGAAAAAGAAATAAGTTTTGCTTTTTTTAGCTGACCCGGCAAACGTTGTTTTGCCATGTACATATATTATTTCTAGGAAACATTTTTTTTAGTTCAATAAAAATAAATATCTACTATAAGTGTGCGGGGATTTACTTACATATAATTGAAAACTTTATAGACCATGAAAGTATGCTTTGTTTAGGTTAATAAATTAATCTTTATCAAAGTAACAAATATATCTTAAATTACAATTCTCGATAGCTGTCTAAACATTAAAAATAATTATTAATAATTTTTCTAGTTTTTTAACTTTTTTTTTATATTAATAACACTAATTATTTTAAGCCTAAGGTCTTTTTATATATTTTATATTTATTTCAATATTTCGCTACTCCTTTGTGTTGCTTCTTCAGGAAAATTGGTTTTTGTTTATAATAAAAAAATTTTTTTTTTTTTTTTTTTTTTTTAAATTCACAATATAGGAAAAGTTATTGTCAATGAAAATTCAAAATAAAATTATTAACAGCCATATTCATAAAAATATTAAAAGCCATATTCATAAAAATATTAAAAGTCATATTCTTGTTCTCATCCCTTTAGGGTCAGTCGCCATATTGGACTTAGGTTGATGATAAACTGTTTTAAAATCTCATCATCATACCCTTTCATTTGATACCCATATTGCAAAAAAGGAAAAAGTAGGTAAACAAAAAGTGGAAGTAAAGTGGGCGTGGTTAATTTTAGGGGGATGAAAAATAGTTGTTGTCCGATTCTCAGACCTACCCAATATGCACACAAAATTTCATGAGAATCGCTCAAGCCGTTTCGGAGGAGTTTAGATTAGATTAGATGCTAGTTTACCAGTTAGGGAGTTGTATGTTGGATTCCTAGCAGAGATTCTGTTCTGTTTACACTACAAGTATCAATATTGCGATCATAATGAATTGCATCCAATCAAGCTGGGACCGCTTTCCCAATCCTTATTTGTTCAAATTTCTAAAAAGTATTGATACAAGTTCGAAATTTTTTTTTAATGCACTGCAGATTGCCAATAGAATTTCTTTACACGATAAGTAAAGCATAAGAAAGTATTAAAGTTTAATTGTTGCCTCTTTTTACCTCCTAAAGTACCAATATTGAACAAGTACCTAAAATTTGTTCGTTTATTCAGTAGATTATAATGTACATGGGTTGGAGTAGCTCTTTAGATCGATAAGTCGATTGAAGCTGAAACTTGATTGAGGGCATATTTTGGCCCAAAAAAAGTCTCCACCTGCTCCCAACGCGATTTACCGAAATATATGTAAGTATGTCCATACACTGGCACTTACTTGTGCGACAGTCCCCTTTTTCAAACATGTCTCACATAAATTCTAATCTACTTAAACTTATTTATCTGTTATTTATTCATCATCATGATCATCATCGTTCTGAACGCCATCAAGGCGCCATGTTGCAGCATTTAATTGAATTATATTGTTTTTATTTGTGGTGCTCTTTCAGCAGAGAATACCATCAAGCGTAACTGATAAGATTTTATTGCGTCTTTTTTTTTTTTGTTGTTTCTCAAAAATAATGCCTTCCCCGTCGACTCCCATCCACCTTCGCTACTCCACGATCTCCACTATGCAGCTGGGTTTTTTTTTTTCTATGTAAAATGTTTTAATAAAATTTATGTTGGCTGTAAGCTTTTCGGTTGTTCAAATACAAAATATGGGCAAGTCTTCATTCATGTGCGCTATCACACGGCTGTGTACGTACGTACATGTGTATGTGTAAACTCGTATGTGTGAGTGTTCGATTTTCTGATGCTCTGAAGCAGTTACACGCAGATAATGTCGAGTGCGCTTTAAATTTTGGCTGCTGTTGCAACCAAAACTTCATTTGTGTTTGATTTGTTGCTGGTTTTGGTTTTAAAGTTCTCATTATAATGAAATTCACATGCTGCATGTCATGTACGAGTACGTTTGGTGCCAACTTTTGATTTTCATAACCGCCAAACAAACATACACGTATTTGGAGCTGGAGAGAAGGGAACAAATTTCAATTGTGCAATAGATTTGTAAAAGATTAAAATTGATGAAATTGGACGGCTGGGTATATAGTTAAGTATTTGTAAATCAGTCCAGAACGACTTTTAGAAATTTTAGAAGATATTAGATATTCTTAAAATTTGATTTCATTGTTTTATCTTGTACCACTACTTGGACTACTACAGCAAAGGGACAGCTAGACACTATCTTTCAAAGTTACAGAACTTGTTTGGTTTTATAGTCAACGTGCAGACTACTTCACCCATGATTTTAATTGATTTCATTTTATTTCCTATAACTATATTAACATATACATATATATTAATATATTATATTATATATATTAATCATATATATTTCCTATAACTTTCAAAATTATTTTAAAAAAATTTCAGATTCTGCTGCATCCAGCAACAATGATTCTGCGGGTCATATATTTTATTGAACATGTTTTTATGAAGATTTTAGGTTTCCAAGACTACCCTGGTACCATCCCATGGTCCTAAAAGTGTTTTGTTTGCCATTCACATAAGGGTTAAGAAGAAGTTAGTTTCTAGTTTTAGCTAATGCATATGGGAAAGACTTTCGCAAAATTAATTGAAAAAAATTTCATATTCCCAGACCTGGCCTCAATATAACTATTTCAAAAACAATAAAAAATCAATCCTATAACCAGAACACAATTTAAATGAGGGTGGCGATGGCTGAAGTAGTCTGCACGTTGACTAAAAACCAAAACAAGCCTGGGTTCAACCTCAGTTTTAGACTAATAAAAAATATTCCGCATTTATCTGTTTTCCTGAGTGCTGGTCCTGAAAAAAAAATAAAAAAAAACACAAAAAAATCAATTCTATAACCAGAACACAATTGAAATGAAAATTAACGACAACTATACAATACTGTATAATACAACGATTACACCGTTAATACGAGCTTGTGAATTGAACAATTATTTTATTAAATTTTATGCAGGTTATTTATCGTTAAAAAAAAATACAAACGAACACCATTGTGGCGGAATTTGAAAATAAAATTTTATGGGAAAATTTTTGGGCATGAGATTCACAATTTCTTTACCTTTTTGGAATTCTATTACGTTAATTGGTTTTAGCCAAATAAAACTTTTTAAGGTCGTAAGATCATTTAAAGTGGGTGGCGATGGCTGAAGTAGTCTGCACGTTGACTACATAGCCAAAACAGACCTGAGTTCAACCCCAGTTTCAGACTAAAATTAAAAAAAAAAATAACATCTCCATTTTTTGTGATGTGCATTTGTGTGTCTTTGTAAGTCAGTTGTTGTCGGAAGGTTTCAGTGGCGAAGGCAGCACAATGCATCGCATATGTAGGGGTCATCTCATGAGTGCTGGTCCCAGATAAAAAAAAAAAGAATAATTTGATAGACCGGATCACCCCTTAATTTAAAGAAATAGAATGTATAATAAATGTTTGCTCGTTCGATTTTCAGCTTCATTTAGAGTGAGAAATCACATTGTTTCTTTCCCACCACAATCAATCAAACATGATGGTGACCCACCCACTTCAATTCCTTAAATAAAATTTTCTTTAATTTTTCTTGCGTGCCTGCTACAATAGAATAAAGAAATTAAATGATTTTTTTTTTAATTTAAAAGCTCAATCTTTAATTTAAAAGTCATTTACACCAACACTCTGAAATAGTTACCATTTCCGCTACTCAAAAGCGCTGCTAGACTGACCATCACCATCACTGCCGCCACCACCATAATCATCACTGCTGAGGCTTTTTTCCACTTATAAATTAACAACTAATGGCAATTTCGAATATAAAATTTCCTCGTTTTAAATGAACAAAATGTGAAAAAGAAAAACAATAACAAAAGAACAACAACAGCATCAAGCAAACAACCACCCAACTCAATCGTATCAAATCCCAATAACAACAATCAACATTGACAATTGTCAAATGAAAACGGCATTAACTGTCAAATTGACCTCTAATCATGGGATTGAATTTGAAGAGCAGTATGTGCGACATCCACAGGCACACACAGCCATCTGCACAGCCTGCACTGTCACACATGAAGCAATAATAATCAATAACTTGTTATGGTACTCCAAATGCTAAATCCCCTGTCGAAAAGCAATAGTTAGAGCATGATAATGGTGCAACGAACCAACCAACGCATTAAAACAACAACACCAATGACAGTAAATTTGAGGACAAACAAAAATACGTCCGTCCGTCCGTCCCTCCGTCCGTCCGTCCGTTGTGCCTTCGTTTGTGGTAAAAATTACACAGCCAACAAAAATCCTATTGAGCATTGCAAAAAGAAAAATAAAGAAAAAATAAAAATGAAACGAAGCATCATGTTTTGCAGCCCAATGGTACGTTTTCAAACAGCAGATTCGTTGCAACAAATTCAAAAAAAAAAAAAAAACATTTTTAAAATACTGAAAACTAAAAAAGTTATAAATGCGTTATTTTATTTTTTTTTTTACTAAAAAGTGATCTGAATTCCGGTGTGCTAAATTTCATACACCCTTTATCAGCAAGAAAAACAGGACCAAATTCGGGAGCTTGATATTCATCGACCGCCACTCAGGGGAGAACCCCTACACATGCGGTACATTGTGCCGGAACTAGGATAAAAGGTTTTGGGAGGAAGGGTAGAGGGAATAGTGTTTGCTGAAATTCGATTTGAATTCTGCCCCGTCATAAGTGACAAGAAATAGCTCTGCGGGTAGTCTATTCCACATATGAGTACGTACTGTACCTCCAAAAACTTAATTTTCTCCGTAATGCGTAGTACTATTCGCTGTCAAATCGACTAAAAATGGTTGCGCTCTTACTGATAAACGCACAGTTAGTTGTAGCTGTGTGAGAAACTGAAAAATTAATTAAAACAAAAGAATAGAAATTTATGTTGAAATAAATCGTAAAGACATGCATATATTTTTGTCCTGAAGGACAGTAGCATTTGTGCACTTGAGTATTACTGCTATACTTAGACTTGTTAAACATCACTTTTTATAATACGTTAGTGAAAGGGTTAACGTAAAGAAAAAGAGTAAAAACTTACAAATATTGCCCTGGTGTTCTGTTAATCTACTCAAGATAATTAGAAATCATCAGACAAACAAAAAATAACTCTTTTGGTGGCATTGCTTTTTATTTCTGTATTTTTCATTGTCAATATGTTGCTGTGTACATCCGCCCGCCCGTCACCACTAAAAATGCATTAAAATTAATATTTTGCACAGAACGGCACAGACGGCACAGAAAGCACCAATCCAAACAAAAACTCTAACGAAAATATTAATGGACAAGTCGTCAAGCATTCATTCAGCCTTTCATTATTGATGTGTGATATGAGTACAAAATTAAAATAAGACCAAAAGTCCTTAGTTTAGTGGTGCTGCGTTGCTGCGATGGTTTAGGCGATAGATCCACTCTCCTTAAGCATAAAAAAGAGCCACTAACAACAACGACAATGAAAACGAACAACAAACAACTTTAACAAACAGACCTCACACAATGCAAAATTTGCAGCACAACATAAAAAAAACAAAAAAGGCGAAACCTAAGAAAATGCAAGCAGTCTTTCAATTCACACGCTCATGCCATTAAGAGCGTGAGTGAGTTAGTGACGACTGAATGTAGAAGTGATGCGAATAGTTAGTCACTCGTACAAGCGGCAAAACGATGCATGATTAGTAAACGAAGTTGTCTTTGTTTTCATTGCTTGAGTTTAAAGTTTTTGTTGTTACTGTTGCTGTTGCTGTTGCTGTTGGTGGTGGTGGTGGTGGTGCTGCTGCTGCTGCATTTGTTCTGTTGTTGGTGATAGACATGTATGAGACATATACGCGAATTTTTTGACATTGATGATGATCGGGTTTGAAATGCGGGTGTATTAAGATCAAACACATGAAAGTGACTGCACTCTGGGTATTGAATGAAAACAAAGACGAAGGCTGTTCCAGAAGTTATTTTAATACAAATTACAAATGAGTTGCCAACATCGAAATTTCCAAATTTGCCCCTAATTGGCCTCAAGGCATTCTGTGGTCACAGGAATAAAATTGTTAGAAACTGGGAGGAAATGACATTCACTGCTCACTGGTATAGTATGTGCCGGCTGGAATGCGTTATGCGAAACACTTCCACATCCCGAACAGGTAAATCTGAGATAAGCTACCATCGCTGCATAGAGCATACTTACAGCTTTTAACGGGGTACTTCACACATCATTGGGGGTACCACTGAGGTACCACTTTAGCAAAATTGGTCACTCCGTGACAAATGTCTGTCGATTTTGTGAAAGTGACTCTGTGAGTTCTGAACACGTTCTTTAAGATTGTCCTGTAGTCTGAAGGGAGACGTTTCTCCATTGTGGGGGACATTGTCCTATCGTCTAGGGCTAGATGGAGTTAGAAAAGCGTAAAATTTCCTACTAAAAACAACTTTTTTCAAAGGTTTGCGGTTAGTTCACCCATCATATTCTGAGCGCGTCGAAATCAAAAATAGTCATTCGTACCATGTTTTATACCGGTTGAAGTCCAGGAATCCTTTTGTAGCCACTTGAGTTAGCACAAGGGAATCTCATGAACATAAATTCCTTCTGCAAATCGCTACAGAATCGTAACAAAACCAGTACATTTTTAAAGCAGATGATGGATGCCTGACACAAAAGAGAAGCAAGCTGAAGCAAAACTATCGGTGGCGTATACAAAGGGTGGTCCAACCATAATGCACGATGTTCATTGTGAGTCACACCTTAACGTCAGCTTTTGACAAATTCAACCATGAAGAGATACACAATTGAGCAGCGCGTTAAGACTGTTGACGGCTTTTACGAAAATTGGCGTGCAACTCAACATGCATTTCGTGCACTTCGTTGTTTTTTTTTCAGCATAATCGACCGAATGTGTCCATAATCGGGAGAATTGTGGGCAAATTTAAGCAAATCGGGTCTGGAGGAAATGTGAAAATACCTGTGCATGCTCGCCCAGTTCGGTCTGCGGAAAACAGTGCTGGTGTTCGCGATAGTGTTGCAAATGAGCTGTCAACCTCGACTGGTCGTCTTGCCCAACATTTTACATCTCACGAACATCACTGATGCCAGAAATTGAGGATATGTACCTGGTCGATATGTGGTTCCAACAGGATGGTCCCAGTTGCCCCACAGTCTACGAAACAATGTTCTTTTGCGCGAGAAATGCAATGGCCGTGGTATCTCACGTCGTGGCGATGTTAATTGGCCGTCACGATGATGTGTTTAGGGTGCCTCCGTAGTCTAGTGCATGAGGAGGTAAGGGTTCGATTCCCGCTTAGACCCTGCGTGTTTCTACAGACAAGCAGTAAGAGCTTCGTGGAGTTTGTATTGACTTTTAAAATAAAAACTTGACACAGTTGGACTTGTTTCGTCGGTGATATTTAAAAGAAAAAGTCTACGTCAATAAGCCAAGAACAATTCAAGAGCTAAAAGATGAGATAATTCGTCACGTAAAAGACATTGAACAAGACTAATAGAAAATATCGGCCATCATAATTGAAAGCGGGGGGGTCCTCTTCATAAAAGAAATTGGCCAAGCGGCCAGCCGCCAGTCTCGCCCGTACGTCTTGCTTCTCTGATGTCCAGTCACTTATGAAAAGAGAAAACGGAAGTCAAGAGACGCCGTGAAAAGTTCAAGATTTTCTTTGCATTTCAAAACACTTCTACGACTCATCCCGAAATGAGCACAGCTTTTTCTGTAGTTTCAACATGATGAAATTATAAGTACACACATGAACATGACATTTTAATAAAATGAAACCAGAGAGAAAATATAAAATGAAAAATAATAAAAAGAGTTATGTTAATGGGAAAGAAACCAAAACCGTCAATTGCATCCAATCAACTACAAACGAATATAACACACTGATATTTCTTTTTAAATTTTGTTTCTCGTTAGTTTTTTTGTTTTGTTTTTTTTTGTTTTTGTTTCATAAGGAAACGTCAATCAAAATCAGTGAAATATACGTTTTGCTATTTTTCGCCTGGTTTTCTCTTCCATAAGTATTTGTTTTAGTAACTAAACTTTGTCCTTAACCACTTGGGCATTAAATAAATCAATATCATGGATGGGTATAACTTCATTTCGTTAACATTGTATTTGAGATGACCGTGTCAGAAATGAGAAAATCTCGTTTTCTGTACGGCTGGACATTAAATTGTGTTCAAAACGAAAAAAGACTGACCAGTTTAGGTCTTTTTTGACCCCAAAATTATAAAGGTCTTCACCACCATACTTTTCAAATTAACTACGACAAATAATTAAATGCTCTTGGCATCAGTGTAGACTGGTTAATGATGAAGGCATAGCACTGGTCATTGCAGATGGGAAAACAGTGATCAAATACATTGATAACGAGTACGTTATTGTTACAGACTTATCTGTATTATTTTTTTTTCATCATACGACTGGAAAGTCTAGAATAGATTTCTGCAACAAATGTAGGTGGGCTTACGACGAATATTTTCTGTCTGTGCTCACGTTGGTCTGCATTGGCCGGGAGTTCGAACCGAAATATCTGTGAGGGCAGCTGGAGGTAGTAAGTTTGTTGTTGGTGGTCAGCCACTAACAATAATTTATAATTAATTATATTTTCTTTTTTTTTTGGACTCTTTTATAAGGAGAATTCTTATTGGTGGCTAAACGCTGATGATACGCATTAGCTCGATCGCGGGTACTGCTTAACCTTCGCACTACCAACCCTCTTTATGTAAAAATTGACCCGAAACCCACCCGGGATGGGATCTTGCACATATTTTACACAAAAATTTTGCATTTAAACCAATATTTCATGTTCTGTACATTTAAGATCCAAATTCACAGTAATTAGTTAATTCATAGTAAACTAAAATGATAACTATTGTTTAACTAATACTTCATATTCACAGTGTATTGTTTAACTAACATTCTCAGTATAACCAAAGATTGGTAACCCTAACAATCTTTTAATTTTCAATATTGGCAGCACTGTTTACGGTTTTTGTTCTTCGCTCTTCGAACTTTATTTCTTCCGTAATTGTTCGTCGACAATTTTGTTCAAAGTTCGGTATTCGGCGAATAAGTGATGGATCGAGTGTAAATTTAATTCGTTCGTGGGTGCAGAGATTCCGCGCAACTGCTTCGGCTATGAATGCCCCATGGCCAGGGCCCAGTCGATCTTCAAGGACTCCCGAAAACAATTAACTGGTTGAAAGCAGTTTACGGGAAAATCCGCGACTTTCAATACGAAAAAGAGCAACCTCACTGGGACTTCCAAGAGCGATTTTTCATGAAAATTTAAAAAAGGATCTGGATGTCATACTCTTTATAAAATAAAATCCACATTTCTATTCTATCGTACAATGCTCTTAATAAAACTATGTGTCAATTATTACGTTTTTATGTAAGTTTGAAAATATAAATCTGCTACCAGACACCCTGTATAATATATGTATGTAATCATACGGGTCATAAGTATTCACCCGATGTCCTTTTGCTGTAATTTTATTTAATAAAAACCTTTGGATCTGCATGTATGGTCATCAACTCTGGCAGATGTCACTTAGCCCATATCATAAGCAGTTCCAAAATTTGTGTTTATTATTATATTAATTTGCTGATTTCCCGCAGGAGGGTTTATGAACTTGTTTCTAAACCTACGGGTGTTTAGCAAGCCCGCGGTACTTAGCTAAAGGTGTAGCATTACCTTAAACTCCATGGAGATTGAGAATGACAGAAGAGGTGACTCTTCGAAATCTTACTAGAGATTGAGAAGGTTATACTCGCATTTCCGTGTGACTGTTTAAATACAGTTCAATTCTAATTTAGTGCTACGGGGCCAGTAAAGCCCCATACCTCCAACGCTAACTAAGGGTTTAATGACTGATGTACTCGTAGGGAAGTACTTCGTGTCAACCCTGAAAAGTTGGACTGGTGTGCTGGTTTGGGTAGGGATTCGTAGTGGCTGTGGTTAACACCAAAAGTCACGCAGGGAGTAAACTTTTTGGTCTGTTCGGGAATATGTGAGGAAGGTACATATATATACTGATACGACGTTTACTTAACTAGCTGCTGTTGCCATTCAACAGTAGTCACCGGAATGTGTCTCGAACTAACAGTATTACTGTTCAATAGTTCTTGACTCAAAAACATTCTGATGTGACAGAGAGTTTAGACAGCTCGAACACCTCAGCAGGGTGCATTGTAGACCAGGGATAACTATGATTGATTTGCCACACATTCTCTAGCGATGAGCGGGTTTCTGCATCTCCTAGTGCCATGGGGGCGTTAGTGGTCGTCTTAATTTCACTCGGTGTTGAGGGCACCGTGGGAGAAAACGCTATGCGCAGGCGTTCACGTTAATCTTGAACACACCGACCCGGGTGATTACTTTTGGCCCACTCTGTATATTATGAATGAATGAAATATTATAAAAAAAGGAAGCAAGGAAAATATAAAAGACAATCAGTGAGTTTCATTTGCGAAGATCACAGAAATAAATGAAATGTTTGTAACAGAAAGCTGGTCTACGGTGAGTTTTATCACCGGGTTTTACTCCGAGTTGAAAAAAACAACGTTACAATATATTAACCTACTTTGCCAATTAGATAGTTGTTGTTCAAAGTGCATTTTGTGGAAACTGTACTCTTTAGAATGAATACATGTGTGTTTTTTTTTGGGAATATAAACCCTCTTGAAAAAGGTCTATTGCGGAACTACAGAAGAAGCCTGTTCTCAGCCTGTTCTGTTTTTGTTTTAAAGTGTCAAAATGACCGCTAACAAAGCCACAGATAACGAATTGTATTTATACGAGTACGCATGATGTGTGCACGGATGCAGAGAAGCGTATGGCATTTCTACTCCCTGGAATAATTGCAGCATATTATATCCGTATTATAAAACAATCTCATACGACTTCAACTAAAGGTCAAAATTTTCAATCCATTAATCTAACTTACTTCCTCATCTTATTCATTGTTGTTGCTGTTGCTATTGTTGTTGTTGTTGTTGTTATACGCTTGCAACCAAAAGTAGTTGGTGGATGTCATAAATAAATAGCAACAACCAGACAATATAAACAAACCAAAAGGAAGGAAAAACTTCTCTTTTTTCCATATTAAAAACCTGATGATATATTGAAAGGCGTTAACCCATGATCACACATTCAGTATATTTCACTTGAAAAGGAGAAAAAATTTTTTTCGAAAATAAATCTAAAGAAACAATTTTTATTAATAATGATTTTGCTGTTTGTTTATCTATTTATAATTCATACAAAAAAAAATACCCAGGGCTAAATAAACCGGGAAAAAATTTTAAACCTGGAGAAAATAACAAAACAAAAAAAAAGAAAAGAAAAGAAAATCATAAAATGTTGCATGTTGTGGTGGTACTCGTCGTCGTACCATTTTTCATTGCGATTCCTTTGAAGATGAAAAAAAAATCTATATTTTTTTTTTCTTTTTTTTGATAATTTTTTAAGCTTAAAACTAAACAAAAATATTTCATAAACATGCGGTAGGTCGCTCGGTTACTTGCTTGTTGCTTTAGTTCGTTCAGTTCAGTTCAGTTCAGTTCAGTTCGTTTCGTTTTGGTTTTATTTAAAATTGGCCGGTGCACTCGTTCGTATTATGAATGCCTGATGCCTTGACAGTTGTGTGAACTAGAAAACATTATTTTTAGCCATATCTGTCACATATGTTCATATAATTATGCCTAAATTGAAATGGAGATTTGCTTGTGTTCCTACAAATCTTCTTCATCTCGTCATCAAATTTCATCAATGTGACGAGTGAAGCATTTCTAGTCTTCAATTTCGATGTTGCTCAAATGCCATGCAGCTGTAAAACAAATTTGAGAAAATTCAGCAAAGAAAAGCTTTCTGTAACGTCCATCGCCATAGATTTTAAAGACTTCAAAAAGTGTTTCGTTAATTCCTAATTTAGTTAGAGAAACCCTTCCACCGTGGTGTTGCTTATCAAAATAATTTTGGTTTTATAGAAGATTTTTAAAAATTATTTTGTTAGAGAATTCCATTTAAGAACTTTTCATTAATGAAAAATACAAGAAAGCTCAAAGGAATTGGTTGTAATTTTACAGTGCTTTACAAGACTGTACTTTGATAAATAGAAATTTTTTATTGCCGAAATGTTGCTTATTTTCTGGTAACAATCATGTGCCCTGCTATGATGATCACAGCTGATCCTCGCTCCACACCAACGAAGCGTTTGATTAAGTTGACGCAGTGGCTGCCAGCTTACTGTATGGTCCAGCAGTTGACCATGGACTCTGGGGATTAGGCTAGAAGCAGCTATCGAATGGAGTAGGTCGCAATCTTGAGGCGTCTATAGGAGATCCCTATCAACATTGACTACTGCTCACTAATACCCACCCCACCTGACATCCGACGATTTTTTCCTTTTTTTTTTTGGACCGGCACTCAGGAGATGACCCCTACACATCCGGATCAGGAATTAGAATATAAGGTTTTAGGAGAAAGTGGAGAGGCAGTAGTGGTTATTGACATTTAAGGAATGGAAATTAGGATATGGGAAGGACATAGAGGGAGTAGTGCTTATGGACATTAGATTTGAATCATCCCACGTCAAAAGTAACAGGAATGATCTCTGCCTAAAAACGAATTTTCTCTGTTATGCGTAGAGCGATTCGCTGCCAAATCGACCACTAAAGGACCACAAGTTCAATGATTTCATTAGAACACTTCCCATTATAATAACCATATAACAACCAACGAAACGAGAGGACGTTCTGTAGGTGCATACTGATATTTCAGTTCAAAAAGGACACCGATTAGGTCTATTTTTAATGGTTAGTCGACATCCAGACTGCTCCATGAATGCCGGGTATCTCTCAACGAGATACACAGACATTTTAACTTGCAGCTGATCTGGGTAAAGAGCACGCATATTACGTACCTGGTACCGTTGTCACTGACAGGCTGGCTGGAACCCAACCGCACCAAGAGAACAGTGAATTTACG
Source organism: Dexiosoma caninum (assembly GCA_963924685.1). Lineage (NCBI taxonomy): Eukaryota > Metazoa > Arthropoda > Insecta > Diptera > Tachinidae > Dexiosoma > Dexiosoma caninum. The sequence goes on along the minus strand of OZ004726.1, from coordinate 8,784,458 downwards.
TTGGGTGTTGCAATAAATTGCTGCAGGATGTAGTATGTTCAGCAGTTGCTACTGGGATTCGCTTGGCCCAGATAGGCAGATGGGAGGTCACCAGCTCGACATTGATGCTGACATGCCCGTGTTACTCTTGTAGAAGGTCTGTTATCTTGGCATGGAAGTTTGGAGGACATCTGCGCACGTTGGTGGTGGTATTGGTAGCGCACTGCCATATAGGTGTGTATGCTAGGAGATTGAGTCTCTCTTATAATAAAGACTCCTGTAGGATTTGTCAGGAGGAGGAGGATGAGAAGGATATATTGCGAGACCTAATCTGTCATTTGCCGGTCCTCTCCAACGCCAGTTTGTTGGGCTACCACGACACTTGGCAGTCCCACGTAAGTGTCGAAGTACGGTGTAAAGTGAATAGACTTGTTTATGCGGTCTACGGAAAAGTTTGACGGCGCTGATGGAGGCAAGAGGTAGCTAGTTGCTACGGGTTGCCCTTCTATCATCATAACGGGAGACAAGTTTGGACCCAAGTGGGTCGGATGTAATCCAACCAAACAATCATCTCCGTATTTCACCGGCACTAGTTGGAAACGGGTAGAGAACTGACGAATGCTCAAGTGAAGAACAAGGAGCAACTCTTGCAAAACTCGACAGTCAAGCAGAGTTTCTGTGTCTCTCTAATGTTATATGAAGGAGAGTAATTTTATTCACTACGTACAATTTCTTGCTCAAAAGCCCACGAACTATGGCGCTGTTGAACTTTTTTAGAAATAACGGTTGGATAATTCCATGTATTTATAGCCACGAACATGAATGCGCTCCATCGCTGGTTTGCCAATTTATTTTTCTTTGACATCTTTTTTTCTTTTTTGACATACACAACTCTGCAATTTTCCAGTTTATAAAAGTTTTTTTTTTCTTAATGTTGTTATTTTGATTTTCTAGGGCAATTTCAACGCTGTGGGCTAGTCCTGGCATGTCACATTCTCATTTGTGTGAAAATGTCTTAAAAGAAAATTGTCTCCAAAAAAAAAGAAAACTCTCAATAGTTTATTTTTTTGTTTTCTCTGTTTGTTTCTGCTATTGAACGAAATGAAAATGAAATTTATTTTCAACGCTTTAAGCAAATTAACTCTGCCAACGAAAATATTTATGAATGCGAGATAAATCAAGGTGATGATGGATGATGTACGCGAAGTTCCGTGGAGGAATGTTTGCTGGTTTAAGGCAGAATTTCTAATGTTATTAATAAGCGTGAATGAGAGAGGCAGTGAAACCAAATGGAAAAAGTGAAATTGCTTTTTATATGGTGACATTCAATGAAGACATGAGTGATTTTCTTAAGGGGTCACAAAAAATGGCAACAAGTAATTTTTATTTTTCTTATAAATTCCAAATGATTTTTTTCCAGAATTGCTTGATTGCAGAATGATTGTGGTGAATTGCAGAGGGAAAAAATATTCATAATGAACTCAGTCAATTGTACAATCTGAAAGTTTAACACAACAGAGCCTCGCTTTAAATATTTACAGGGATAAGTTGATGCCCTGACCGTTGCTGTTGGCACTGCCCCTGCCTACCGTTTTGATTATAAAGTCTAAAATAAAAATATTTTGTATGTGCATCAGCGTAGTTGCTATGCTTTACGCCTAAATTGTCGGTATTGCGGAACCAAACGTTGGGGAAGTATACTAATAAAATAGTAGCTGACCTTTAGCTTTCAAAGATGTTAACTTTCCAATGTCACCATTGCTGCCTAAGAACCTCCAGATGAATATTAAACGTGTTAATAACAGTGTTGCCAATGAAATAGTCGGAAATTGCACATGACTGTGTTCCAAATTACACATTTGAATCAACATAATTTTTTTATTTATTGAACATAAATAATTCTTAAAGACAAAATATAAAAATTATTATTAATTCTTATGTATATGTGTGTGCAACATACACGGCATTGGCTCTAAGCAAGGGTTTAACGACTAATGCGCTCCTTGGAGTACTTCGTGCCACGCCCGAAAATGCCAGCACACTAATGGCAAGGGTTTGGATTCGTAGTGGCTGTGGTTAACACCTAAAGTCACGCTGAGAGATTAGTTATTTTTTCTATTGTAGACATATTGGTTATATTGGAATATGATACATATGATATGACTTTTGCTAACCTAGGTGCTGTTGCCATGCATGCAAGAGTAGTCAACGGAGGGTCTCCTGGTCTTGGAAGTTCATAATGCTCTGTGCTGTGTTGGAAATAGATGAATGGATGCCTGTATTAAAGATCTTGGCGTTAAACTCTCTGATGTCACAAAGGTTTAGATATCAACAAGTTGTAATATCATAGACAAAGGAGAACCTATGGGTACCTAGCCAATCAATAGTTGTCCTTCCACGTCCCCATGTGGACGGTGATGAACGTCAGAAATCTCCAGCTTTTGAGAGCACCGTGCGATAATACGCTATGCACAGGTACCCAATTTAATCTTGAACAAACATCTGTCTCTGTTTCTATTGTCTACTTCTTTTCGCTTATCTGTCTACTCCGCTCTTCTATCTATCACCAACAAGTATCACAAAGGGAACTTTAAGAACACAACTGAGCGAGGGCCAGCGGCCTGATTGACCTAATTTAACATATTAGTGTTTCGACACCAAAAGTTAAAACCTGGGGTGGAATCGTCACATCCGTGAACGTACAACTTGTTTCGTAAAAACACACATTTCAGATTATGACATACGTCAACGGATGATAATTCACAATATTTGGAATTATGACACTTTCTTTCAATAAATATTCAAAAAAGCAAACTGGTGGAGGTTTTTACTAATTTTGTTCATATATTTTGATAGTTAAACAACTATTCTGAATTATATGTTCATTCACAAGTATTGTGGAATTTGAAAACTATTGTGAATTGAACAAAAGATTACGAACAGTTTGCAATCGTATGTGATGATGCCATTCAGTTCATACGATTGACGTATCACGTAATTTTTTTTCGTTCGATTACCGATACGATCACGGATGTGACGATTCCACCCCAGATTGTAACGTTAAAAACACAAACAGCTGATTTTCTGTTCTCTCAGGTTTTAAGGCACAGTTTTTGTAATAAAATTACATTTATTTTCTTCTCCCGCCACACAACTTCTTTTCTTTTGCAGTTTTTTTTATTGTCCATTGTTTATGCATCCATTGTCTTAAATTATTTGTATGACTTTATTTACAAAATTTTCATTTTAATTTTATTTAAATTGCCAGCTGTTTTAAATTTTTTAACTTGGTAGCACTGCCTTTAGTACACGAAAATCAAGGTTGTATTTCATTAAATCAACTTAACACCGATACAGAAAAGGTTTTAAGAACATGTTTTTATATGGCAAAACCAGGTTTTAGTAGTTGGTTTTAACGTAGAACTAACTTTAGCTTTAAGACCAGTCAGTGTGAAAACACTATAAGCTAGTTTTTCATAGCGTTGTTAACCCTTCAAGAATACTCTTTCGGCGGAGTTGCTTATTAACCTCTTATACAGGGTGGGCCAAAAGTAATCACCCGATGTTCTTTTGCTGGAATTTTTTTAAGACAAATTTTGGCCCATGCTTATGATATGGGCTAAGTGACCGTCGCCATAGTTGATGACCATACATGCAGATCCAAATGTTTTTTTTAAATTAAATTACAGCAAAAAGAGGTGATTACTTTTGGCCCACCGTGTACAACGTTTATAAATAAGGCCAAAGGCATCGAAAGCATTTAAAATGTTTAATTATTAATCAAAGAAAAAAGTATAAGAATAAACGTAATAACCATTATGGCAATGCTGAACTCCATTATGTATGTTTTCTTTTTTTTTTAAATATCAACCCCTCTGCTAGAATCTGCTGGTGTAATTGAATGGAATTCATAGAATTATTTGTATATTTTTGTTTTCAATAATCTCTTCCATGGGACATTCCCAGAGACAAACTTTTGGAGGCCTTCATTTATATGGCCTTCTGTAAGACCTTCATAGATCTTTTTTTTAGATCCAGTACTCATGCTCGCTTGTTTTATGCTCTTCTTTATTATTATGTGCTCTTCTTTATCTGAATTAATTTTTAATGCCATCTCAAATGTTAACAAGATGATCACTTTTGAGCTCATGGAAAACGCATTCAAGTCTGCCGATTAACTCATTGGAACAAGTGCGCAGTTGTAATTATAATTTAAATAATATTTTAAATGTGTTACAGGAACTTATTCACTCATGCTAAAACGAAACCAAATCACGAACTATTCATTGGTTCGCATTGATTCAGTTTTGTTAAATGTGAACACGTGCTCACCAATGACGCCCCTTTGTTAAAATAATACGTTCTTCAGCCAAGTTGAACCAGTTCATTTGCAGTAAAAGCAATGCATAACTATTTCTTTTCCATGTCTTTTTTTGCTGAGTACATTTTGTGCAAAATCTGTCAATCAAAATTCAAAGACAAAACAAAGAATAGAGAAATCTTAAATAAAACTGCAGTTGAAAAAGGCCTACTAGCAGGATTGTTGAAGACGGGAACGCAGAAGGACATCGTGTGTAAAAAATGTATGAGTATGGAATGGCGTAATAAGGCCTTGTGTCTGTCTGACAAATAGCCGCTTCTAGAAGGCCTGCTTACTACTTCTTTTCCCCGCTGGGTTTTAATAATAATATTTTCATGTATTTGTCAGTTAAGCTGTGTGATATTGAATTATTCAAATACCAGGCTTTTATTACGAATGCGTCATTTGCAGTCGTTTATTCTTTTTTTCACAGAGTTATTCAAAACTATGGCATTGTTAATGAAAAGTTGTGCAGTATCTTATAGTCATAAATACCCAGTAGTACAAATAAATAATTTTCCTGTGCTCCCCTATGAAAGCGAAGAAAATGTTGATAATTTTGTTTATTGCTGTCTTGAACATATAAAAATAATAAATAATTTTTTTTTTTCAAATTTTTGTTAATACAAATTATTTCCTGACCATGCTACCTATTTGGTAGCGAAATATTGAGAATAAATAATTGAAAAACTTTTTATAAAAAAAGATCATCGCTCAAAAACGAAATATAATTGAAATAAATAACTTAAGAAAAATGTTTTCACTTTATAACGGTGGGCTTTTTTGCAGTAGCCAGCTAATCATATTTTACAACTTTCCTACCACATACGAGGTTTGATCAAAAAATAACCGTTATTTTCAAATTTGGTGAGTTACGTATGTTCGATTATCGCATTTTTTTTTCTGTTATGTTGCCTCACATGTCTGTTATATATGTTGGTAATATCAGCCATTTTGGATTGTCATGCGATAATCGAACATACGTAACTCACGAAATTTGAAAATAACGGTTATTTTTTGATCAAACCTAGAACACCGATTTTTAAACTAAACAATTTAGAGAGTAGCCTATGATTTTGACAATTATTTATAAAATTTTTGAAAAAGTTAAATATTTTGTTTACAACAATTTTAAAAAAGTTACGTTTATCAGTTTCTTCATTTTATGGTATTTTTGTTTTGTTTATTTTGTTTATTTTTCGCACTTTTGTTCACTTTTTGGTATTTTTGTTTTGTTTATTTCTTTTCTTAGCTCTGTCATGTAAAAATGTACGATTGAACGGAGCGATCACTGAAATGACTGACTTAGCACAGCTCTAATATAAATACTCGTATATACTAGATTAACCCGGTGTCCACACACCAACTTTTCGAATATCACCCCTTTTTCGTAAAAAGCACATTTTCCATAGAGTGATTCTCTTTAAGTAAATTTTTCAAATAGTAGCTTTCCCATAAAGTACAAAGTGGTATATAAAAAAGCACTGCTTTCAAAAGGCCGTTTTTTTTTTTAAAGTACCCATTCCACTATAATTTTAGTTTTCTTCTCAATAATTACTTTCATTTGCACTCATATCATGGAAGAGGGTAAAAAATAGTAGTCCGGCATTTTGTGGTGTCCGTCAGATCTCTTTTGATTTTGTGATCATTTCTCTTAAATATCTTTCAAACGATGCCTATATCATAGTGGTGCATAAAAATAGTGGTACGCCATTTTGGGACATTCTCCGTATAGTGTTTATAGAGATTTCAATATATTTGATGTTCCCTTCTGAAAAATCGCTTTAATTTGATACCCATATCATCGGGTGGTATAAAAATAGTAAAAAATTTACGTATTTAAATTACATAAACATTTAAAACAAATATTGTAATTTTTATTAGAAATAATTATAATCGGCGAATGTAAAAATAATTCAAATTTAGAAAAAAAAATTTTTTTTTTTTGTAAGATAAATATTTATTAATATATAAATGTAATTCTTAAAAGTATTAAAAATACTACTAATATTATATATAAAAAAAAAAAAGATTACGGTAAATTACGGTGCGCGAAATTATCGTATGTTACAAAAACTAAATTTTACAGGAGAGCGTTTTTATTCCTTTTTTTTCATTTTCTTAACAGCATTAGCTGTCACATACGATAAAATGTACATGGTGTTATCTCCATAACTATAACAATTATCGCTATAATACTTTATCAGCAGATGAATTAATGGATTTAGAACCAATTTGCATAAATAAGTCGATTTGGAAAAAAGTGTAACATACGATAAATTCGCGCACAGGGGTCGATATGTTCGAAAAAGTAAAAAAACCAATGCGAATTTTTATGTAGAAGAAAAGAATACGAAAAAAAGATTTTTTAAGAAAAAAAAGGGTTGCAAAAAAGTACCGTGTTTACCCTCTAAAAGTACCTATATACACTGTTGGCCAAAAGTAATCACCCGGGGCATAACTAATCACCCAATGTCTTTTTGCTGTAATTTTTTTTTAAAAAAACCTTTGGATCTGCATGTATTGTCATCAACTCTGGTGGCGGTCACTTAGCCCATATGGTAAGCAGTGCCAAAAAGAACATCGGGTGATTACTTATGCATTGGGTGATTACTATTGGCCCACCCTGTATATTAACATTTCAGCATCATTTATATGCTTTTTGCATTTTGGTTCTATTTGCCTTAGGGCTTATTTCTGATTTAAGAAAGAACGCTTTCATTCGCATTCTATGAGAAAGAACATTGATTTCGATTTCTCTACACACTTTCTATGCGAACAGTGACTCGATCTAGAACTCGAATGAAAACGTAAGTGTTTTCATATAAAATCCGATTTCTCTGTTAAGAACGTGTTGTCAACACTGAGAATGAAATGTCAAAATCACTCACTTTTGGTTTTGCTTTCGTAAGAGAATTTACATATGAGTATACATACTTGTAAATAAAAAAAGAAGAATAAAAAATAATACTAAAAAATCTAAGTACAATAAAAAAGTATTTACAAATGGATAACAAGTGGATAAACTATTCATATGATATACATATGAATGTATGTATTTAACAATTGTTTTTTCAGTTTAAAGAAGTCAACAATGCAGCAACTGAAACACTTTTATAAAATTAAAACAAAAAACACAAAATTTACAAATATTTTTTTAAATTTTCTCACCCTTTTATTTATTGATACTTTCCACCAGCTGATCACACTTACACGCAGTTGTATTAGCTTTAGAATAACTTCGTAGTAAATTTTAATACTTTTAACAGAAATATAATAATTTATGATATGGCATTGCTTCTACTTATTAAAACGTAAGATACCAAAATTGACATACGTAACTTAGTGCGAAAGAAAGTGAGTGCCAATGAGAAATCCAAATTGATTCGAATTCGAGCGAGTGCTTTTCGTTCGCTTAAGTTATCTTTCTTAGCTCAGAAATAGGCCATTAGTTTCTCAGATATTAGGTTACCGATTTCATTAATTTTCGGATATATATAGGGGGATATATCGTTGATGAGCCACACCCGATGAAGTAGTCAGCACTTGTATTTTTACATATAGATATATACATATGTATTTTATTTCGTACTGCTGAAAAGCATAAATAAGCTGTACGCATTTCTCAGAACTGCTGGGTGGGGACAGTAAAGTGTTGTGAATGTTTCATGTTATTTTTTATGGCCCTATTATTAGAATTTTTTAAGTATTTTTCTTGTTGTCTTGTCTTGTCTTGTTTTTTTTTGTTTTCTGTTTTTATTTTAAAAACAATTTTAAAAATATTAGAAATTCATTGCATTTATAACAACATAAAAGAGAATTTGAATTAGAAATGTATTAAGATGAATCGTTTGTTTTTTTTTTCTGTCTCTTGTAGTATGACTTTTATGTTAATGGGCCATTAATTGAAGTGTTTTTCTTTATTACAAGATTACTTTTAGGGTAATTTTTATTGAATCTTTTAATTTAATTTTATTTCGTTGTAAATGCAATATTAGAAATGCATTTTGTTAGAAAACATGATGCAGGCTGTTGCACAACAAAAGGAAAAGTAATAAATTAAAAAAAAGGGAAAAAATGCAGAAGTTTAAAGTTGAGATGCATGGAAAAAAAGCTCTTAAAAAATTCAGTGTAAATAGGAAATAATTTTTAATAATTTTGACGTTCTTTGTTTTAGAAAATTTAAATGTCGAGTGGGCAGACTGAATTTAGTTAGAAGCAAATATAAATGGGTTGAAATGAAAGCCAGAATACAGTGACAGGCTTTTCAAAGTGACTTAATCATTGTACTTGCTGAGCGATCGACAAAGGCCATGCATGTCCCATATAATTTACTGCAAATTTACAAACAGTTAGCAATTAGTTTCATCTGAACCAACTTTTTTAAATTTTATTATTAGGAAAATAACCATTTATATTCACAATTTCAGCTCTCTGGCTCTATAAAGAGTGCGCACCTGTACATCAAATGAGAGTGTCACATGGAAAAAAGGATCAGCCTCGCCCTCCTGGTAAAATTTGCCACTTCTCATATTTTTCGCATTACTAACTCTCCCGTATACCGAAATTCAGCTCTGTAGCTATAATGACAGTGCCCGAAGCAAAAACATGTACTATCAAGTCATTAAGATCAAATTGAGAAACTTTAGCTTTAACCGTTCTCAAGATATACAAAAAACAGTATTAATTTTGTATGGAAGGTACCGCGGCCACTTGTCGAAATCTGCCCACTTTTTGACTGATTATTTGATTTAAGTTCAAAGTCATTTGGATCATATTCAGAAACTTTCACTTCAACGGTTCTCAAGATATGCAAAAATAAACATTTATTTTGTAGGGGCGTAGTAACGCCCAGCTGAAATTTATATAGAGTAGAGTTTCTTCCAAATATTCAGAGAGATACTGTGAAAATTTCAAGAAAATCAGTTCATCCGTTTCGACTACATAAATTTAAAAAATTCCAATTGTGCGTTTCCCATACAAAGTAAATATTTGTTGTTGTACATCTTGAGAACGGTTAAATTCTGGGTAACTTAATGGCCAGAGTACAAATCATCAGTCAAAAAGTGGGCGCAATAGGGCAAGTGGGTGTGGTTGACGTTATAATCACAGAAGTTCCACAAATTATTTCTGAAAAAATAGAAAATTAAAAATTTCCAATATAAGTTTATGAACATATGCTTTATATTGAACTTTTTTTTTAATTTAAATAGGTGCAGCGAAACACGCCGGGTTTTAGCTAGTTTTTATATATAAATATGTATAAGAGAGAGCGTACCGATTATTCGATTGTTTCATTTGAACACTGAAATGCTGCCACCTGGTCTTGTGTATAGAATTGCAAGCATGTTGGAGTTTTGTGCAATTGATCACATCAATGTATGATTCACTTCCGAAGTTACTAACTTGAGGAACGAACATTTCATAAATACATCCCGTAGCTTCATTGTGGCCGGAAAGAGCTTAGCATAGCCATCTGATCTTGATCTGTTGTCATTGATAACAAAATATTTTCTGGATGGGAAAAATACTCGTTATTTTCCATCAATGGACGGAGGGCGTGTTGGGCGTCTTTCGGCAGCTGACGAATCCTAGATTAGCATTGAAAAACGTGGCGATTTCCGTGAATTGCCAGTGATAGGCAATACATTTTATAAAGATTATTAGACATCACTTCAGTATCAAGTTATTCCTTTGGTTAATATGTTTGGCATGATTTTAATTGGTATTTGCATTTGTTTGGCAAGGAAGTGGTTTTGTTAGAGGAGCGAGAGGCGTATAGAAATAGAAACGATTTCATTACATTACAGTTTTGTGTAGTTAATGAGTAGATTAAGTACAAATATCGGTTGTTCTGCAGGAATTGTGGAATTATTTCCTTAGTAAAACCTTATTAATTTCTTGCAAGCTTTTATTTTCTGGCATTAGGGTGGCACAAACAAAGATCTGGTGGATAAATACTAGAACGGGATGCCATTGGTGCAAAACGTGGGTCTTCTCGAAACAAAAACATTGTCATATCATTCTTTTAAATCCGACAGCAAATGTTAAAGATGTAAGGAAAAATTTTAAAGCGCGACTCTTCTACCTTCGGCAAAACAAAATTTTTTTTTCGAAATTGCCTTGCAAAAATATTTTATGTTGGGGGTATACGGTGATTTTTTTTAGGTCTGGTCCAGTGTACAAGTGCTAAAGATCTATTTTGTGAAAAACAAAAATTTTTTAATATTGAAATTAATTTTCCACTTTCATGCACTACTCCCACTGTGCCACAGCAATCTCATCCTAAATACTATTCTATTCTTGTTAAGATTTTTCCTAAAAATCTTTTTTGCTCTTTAGGGGAAAATGTTATCAGATTCCCTTTTAAAAAATGAAGCCCTGTAATTGGATGCCTTCAACAAAGACAAACACAAGTTTAATTGTATGTTACAAACCAAAAAAAAATGTTAACGATCATACAGGATATTTTTAGATGCTGCCTAATGCACTGTAACCATTCTGCTGCATGTAAGAATTTTGCATGTGTGTCCTTTTTCCTGTCATTTTCATTAAAACATTTGCTTTCCCTTTTATTTCTCGCTCAGCTGCCAACAGATGTTACGAGTATAATGCATATGTGTTGGCTTTGTCTGACTGTTTCCTGATTGTGTAAGAAAATTTTCTTTTACCGCTCTTTAAATTGTCATATTTTAAAATTGTATTGTTTGTCTCTTTAAAAAAAAAAAATGCATTTTAAACTATTGGGAAAATTCAAAAGAAAACTACTATTTATTGCTGGTTTTTGTTTATTATACTAGACTACAATTTGGTTTTATTGTTATTTAAATCGGTTCTATTATTGGGAATGTCAGGGTGTGTTGCATTTATCATCGGGTGATGACAGTTTTAGGTTTTTGGATTTCAAATACAAAAAAAAAAAATTCTTAAGGTCGCACAAGCAGAGAGAGTGTTTTAATAAAATTCATCTGATGTTTGAGCACCATGGAATTTTATTAAAATATATATTTTTTTAAAAAACTACTGATTTTTATTAATAACTCGCTGTAACTGCAATTCGATATTGATGAGCAGATTTTACTTGAGAAATATACTTTGTATATGACTACGTTGTAATAAAGGCGCGATATGATGTGAACGTGGTAAGGCGTGTTTCGATAATGTGATTCTTGAGCCGCAGAGGGATTTTCAGGAACGGACAATGCAGTGATTGTGGTTTTTATCAATTAAATGATGCCCCAAACATACCACTCGTTTAAAATTCAATCTGAAGTGTAGTCGGTTGGATAAGTTATTTATTTTTTAATCGAGTCACTAAATAAATATAAACTTTCTGGACACCCCCTTCTGGGCGTGTTAGGTTTGATTCCTAGGCAGGCACTCTGGTCTGTTTTACTACACTTTCGTACCAAAACGTATACTTCATTAGTACGACAGCATGTTGCACGCTACTAATTTTATACTTGTCCCAGATTTATCGTCCGAATTGTAGTAACGTGTATACCGGCCATTGACTGTATTAATGCAGTTAAAATGTGAAATATTCTAAAAAAAAATAATATCGTTATTATTCCTCTCTGCGTAATTAATTCAGTAAAAACAGTAATCTTTTCTTACTCTTCTTAACGAAATATTTTCGTGAATGTCGTTTATTTCCTTTCCCAATTTTTCATCTTTTTTCATAGAAAAAATATTTGTGTTATTTTAATGACTATTTTTCACTCCCAAATTTGCTGTTAAATGAACAGCTTCCGCATCATTCATTGATGAATTCTCTCAGTTGCCTGTGTATGTGAATCTTTAATTGCTCTTAATGTCCTATTCAGGGCAACAAACTAATGATTGTGTAGTTATTCATTTTTATTGTACTATGCTAACCTTCTCGTAATATAAAATTAATTTCATTTTCCTCTTTTATTTATTTTCAGGTAAGTGATTCTGTGCTCTCTTAATTGTTTTTGGAAAAGAAAATTTACCGGTATCAGGATGTAAGTCATTTACTAATTTGCCTCAGCCATTTACAAGACTGTTTGTATTTATTTTGTATGTTTATCAACAGCTTTGTTATTGTTTGTTTTTTGTTTTTTTTTTTGTTCTATATTGGACACCAGCCCATTAAATTTAACTCCCTCTAATTCAAAGCGTAAAGATTTTATCAAATTTGTGAACACTGTGGGAAAAAGTGTTTAAGTGGTCCGAAAGTAGCTTACGGTAAAGGTTTTATATTAATTCTTTTGCTTTTTTTAAGCCTGAGTAAAAAAGGTGAAACGGTTGATTTTACCAAATCGATTAACTCCACCTTGTGATATTTCTAGCGTTGATGTTCCTTAAGATTAGGAACATTATGAGTATTTGTAGCAGTACCTCCTATTGTTTGAAATAAACATATTAATTGGGGAATTTATAATGTCCGTTATTAAGTCATATTGTCATAATGTCTTAATATTAATATTTAAACAAATTGTTGTTGCGCTTCAAACATAAAAGTCATAAAATAAGAAGACTTTTTGAGTCATGTTTCTTGTTTTGTCATAAAATAACAGTAGAAATTTGAGTCGTTCAGTGAAAACGCTTCAGTCCAGCCGGCAATAAGAATTACAAGCCGTCGCTACTTATAAATGATATAAGAATAAGAAATTGTTTAAAAATTGTTCACATTTGTATTCCTTTACATTAAATTTAATTTTTATAAGAAGAAAGAAAGCAAAAACCACAATATCTGGCGGGCAGCCAGTTAATGTTTATCCAGTAGCCGCCGTCCAAAAAATTATTCAGCTCATATCACTGGCAACAGCTGTTTTTTTTTCAACAATTTTGTGGGCCAGAAAAACAATTTTATAACTTTAAAACTTTAAAAATAAAATGTAACTAGTTCGAACTTCGTTATGTAGTAATATGTACAGGCGCCTCTCGATAATCTGAAACTCATTAATTCGAATTTCTCAATTGATTTACTGAAGACTATTCGGAATGGAGCTAACTTTTTTACTACTTCTTTGTTCATTTTCGAATATTTTTTATAGTTTAAATAACATATACATACGTATATATAAATTTTACTTAAAAAGCATAAATTTTTCCGTTCTTTGTAGCTGTATTTTACTAATTTAAAATCAGATCATACTGCATCGTCATGAATTCAAACCACATGCGCTCGTCATTATGATTGTGATTTTATTCAACAATGAGTTTTGTTGCACGGAATGGTATGAATAAAACATCTTCGAACACTCAACTCTCATTTGCATAAACGAAACGTACACGACCACTATGCTGATTTTATTCAAAGTTGATTTTTGTTGCGTGATTAAATGTGAACAAAAATTTTTTATGAATGCTGAAATCAAGAAGAAAATGATTTTTGTCAATCTCTGATCTGCAACAGCAACAGTTGGTTTTAACAATTTTAACTGGCGCTTGTAAAGTTTAAAAGAGAATTTCTCTGCATGAAACAGAAGTTTTTTTTTGCTTTTAATCCAACTCCGTATTATTTGAACTTTTACCAGGTCTCATGAAATTTAAATTATCGGGAGTTACCTGTATATCGTCCCGTAGAATGCAAAAGGGCATATCATCACTTTTAAAAATTTTACAGGAGAGACATAAAAGTTAATAAAAATAAAAATGCTGTGCTTACAAATATGATTTTTTTATTTTTTATTTTGGACCAGCACTCAGAAGATGACCCCTGCACATGCGATGCATTGTGCTGCAACTATAGGAAAGGGGATAGTTAGAAAAATGATAGGTGGTGAAGCCTCACTATCTTTTCACGCAATATCATCCAAATAAAGAGTTTATTTACAACGTTAAAAATTATGTCTCAAGAAATAAATTTTTTATGGAAGCTTAGTCAAAACTGCCTTTTGAATTTCTTTAATAAAGTCGTTATTTTTAAAAATGGAAAGATAAAAAAATTTGTAAAGACGTGTGCAGTGATGCGCTGCACCAATATCAATTAAAAACTTAATTTTGAGTTTTTTGATAGTTACGCCCTTTTGCATTTCAGGTGACGTTATGTGGTTGAGTATTTTGAGAGACATCACCGCACGGACCCTATAAATTAGAGTACTTTTCTTTCCGATAAAATATCTCCTTTGGAAGCAAAAATTGTGTTAGAAATTAATAAATTGAACCGTGTAAATAAAAGCTGGCAACACCGTTTCTGTTTTATAAATGAAAGATACGTTCCGTCTTCAAAAACAATAAAAGAAATTTACATTTAACAACATTTTAGGAGATTTTCAATTTGCGCTGGCAATGCAACTTTAAATTTCCAGTCAATAATTCTATTTATTTTTAATTAGAAAAAATCCTCTTAGACAGTGGACAGACAGCACAATTGTTCAGTCTTTTTGATCTCTCCCCCCTTGCTGCACTATCTTCAAAAAAAAAAAAAAAAAAAAAAAACTCCCAACTACAACAACAACATGAAATTGTTCTTTTTATTATGAAAATAAACACAACAGGAGCACAGTGTGAATAAGTGAACACAACGTGTATCATAAGTGTTCATCTCGTGTTCGATAATTTTATACGTAGCAATAAAAGCATTGTATTGAATTTTTATAAACATCGATTTTATCTTTAACAACAACAAGAATTATAAGAATGAAAACATTAAACAACAAGCATGTGCATGTTTAATGTTTAAATCAATGAATGAGTGGATGATTGCATGCATCATGGCAACGAGCGCTTTATTCCCTGCGACAACAATATAAACTACAAGAACAGCAATCCATCCACCAACATTTACTCGTCCAATATCAAATGCATTCATGAGAATATGCATATGTTCAGTATCAGTATCCACTGAGCGATATGTATTCCATGATGTAGAAGCATGTATTTACTACGTTCTTATGAATGTACATATATTTGGAAGTGTGTGTGTGTGTGAATGTGTGTTCTGCATTAAGCCAACAACTACCATGGCATGAGTGGTTGCCAATAACATCAAGCGGAAGTAACCTCTTTCTTTGCTCTTGCGGGACTCAAGAAGAAAAATTTTTATTATTGTAAAAAGTCTTATCACCATCCAATAGATCGCAAAGTTCCCTTAATACGAACTTAAATTCCATCTGTGATATGACAGCGGATCTTAAAAATTAAATAATTTTGCATTTAAAAATACAGTGAACTCACAATAATGTGATCTATGTAATTAAAATCAAGCCTTGGCATTTTGGCGAGATTGCGAATATGCCATACGGTTTTTTCCCGAATTAAAAGAAAAGCTTCTTAAGTTAAATTTCTTCTTCTTTATTGTTTATTGTATTAAAAAAACCTACAATATATCATTGAAAAACATCAAGTTATTATTATGTGGAGAATTCTGGAATGCGCTTTTGATGTTTCTTCTGTGTGTGTGTAAGTCAGAAAATTTTGATTGACAGCTGAAGACAATTTGAAAACAAACAGCTAGTTTAACCCCTACTCTATTGAATTACAGCAGTGACGACTGCCGCATAGCACAATTGTGCAAAATGAATTTACACGAAATGCTGAAGCCTACATATTTCATTCAGTCGTCGACTAGATAGAAACACATGAAGCGGATGATTGTTGATTTTTTTCAGAAATTCGCTTCAAATTGAGCGTGGCGATGGCTGAAGTAGTCTGGACGTTGACTACACAACAAAAACAGACCTGAGTTCAATCCCAGTTTCAGACTAAAATTATAAAAAAAAAATAACATCTCCCTTTTTCGTGATGTGCATTTGTGTGGCTTTGTGAGGCAGTTGTTGTCGATAGGTTGCAGTGGCGAAGGCATAATCACTGGTCACTGAACAATACGTGATTCAGCTGATCAGCAATCCACAATGTACACCGGCGAAGTAAAATAATTACTGAAAAAATGGCTACTAAACTGAAGCTTCATGACTGCTACGAGTATAAACAAAGAACGTGCAAAAGCAGAGCTGTAAAATAATTAATTAAGCTTCACCTCCTGTCGTTTCTCCTACTATACCTTTCCTATAGTTCCCAGCACAATGCTTCGCATGTGTAGAAGTCATCTCCTGAGTGCTGGTTCCAGATAAAAAAAAAAATTCAACCGCAAAGCGAAGTAAAAAATTGTTTCTGTTTACTCCTATTTATTCTTCGAAAAATAAACAAAGTATAAAACATAATGGTCATAATTATGAAACAGAAAATTTAAATACGGATTAATATCCATAAAAAAAAATTTTTTTTTTTATCACAATACTTTTTTTTAACCTTGAATGTAGAAACACCCAGAATTTAAGCGGGAATCGAACCCGCACATCCATATTGACAAAACTAGACTACGGAGGAACCCGAAACGAAAAACGAAAGGAAAAGTGGAATATCTGTCTTTCAACAATTATTGCAATCGTAGCCAAAAGAGACATTCACAATTGATAGCAAATATTTGCAATTCCACAATTTTGCAATATCAAATGTACAAGATTGTGAATTGGTCTATTGTATTTCAATAAGTCAGGGACGAGTACATATTCATAGCGGTTTGTTTTTTAGAATATACATATATAGTTCTTTTAGAATATACAGTAAACAGAATGACATGGGAAAGGTACTTTGTGGTACATAATGCTTGTTTTATCTTGGACCAGCACTCAGGAGATGACCCCTACTCATGCGATGCATTGTGCTGGAACTAAAGGAATTGGATATTACGAGAAATGATAGGACGTGAAGGTTTAATATCTTACAATAGTGCCTTTTGCTCGTTCATTGTTTTTCGCCGATGCAACAAAATACCGAAAAAAGAATGCGATCTGATGTGCCTGTGGATTGGTTACAGCTGAATCCGATACCGTTCAGTAACCAGTGACTATGCTATCACTACTGACACCTTCCGACAACAACTGACACAAGATTAGAGAAATGCACAACAGAAAAATGCGAAATGTTTTTAAAAGTCTGAAACTTTAGTTGAACACAGGAAATTTTTGTTTTTGTAGTCTACTATATGCAGACTACTTCAGCCATCGCCATCCTCAATTTGACAAAACATTTTATACATGCACCTTTTAACAAGAAGTTAATTTTTTGTAGTATAAAATGTATTTACGATTACCACAGAAATATAATAAAAATATATATAAATAAAAAAGATCAGCAAAATTTAGTTATAATAAATCAATTTTCAAATGTTAGTTATGGCTTCTTGCATTTGCTGTGACGATATGCAGCGATAGTCAGAGTAGAAAGTAAAGCTGGCTTAACCTTTAATTTTTTTTATGGATTTTTGTTTTAATAATTGTTTTTTTTTTTTTTTTATTCTTTTTTCTATTTTCCTTCTAATAAATAAAGGGTGGTTAAATTTCAAGGGCCGATGTTGATTTTGAATAAAACACAAACTATTTAGGAAATTATTGTAATTTTATTTTATTATGATATATTGGTATTACTCAATTATGTATGGAACAAAATATCGGCCAAATGGGCGCCGCGACCACCAATAGAAAAACCCCGTTAATTCGTATTTTTCTTATTTTAACATCGTTAAACCAAAATCGAGAAAATCGTAAAAAATTGCTGGCCCCTGACATCGACAATTATCGTGATTGCACTGTATTTCTACAATGTACATTTTTTCCTTTTGTCTACTTGTCTTTATCAAATCTCCTTTTCATAACGTCCATATTGCGTTTTATTTCGTACCCTCATTCAAGGCATTTCATAAAAATATTGCAATATTATATAGTGTTCTTAATAGCAAGATGCAGGTAATTCATATTGGACATGAGCAAGTATTTTTCAAATGTATATGCATTTGATCGTTTACGTATGATATGCGTCTATTAAAGTGTTTTCCAACGAGACAAATGAAAAATGTTAATGTCAGTCAGAATAAACATTTCTGTTATTTATTATGATTTCATAATAATTGTGAAGAAATATTTCCTTTTTTTTTACTGTCAATGTAGGTAGTAACATGAAATGCTTTTAAAGAATTAAAAGAAATAGTTTTTCATTTTTCTGTTTTGAAAATGAAAGTTCTCTTGAAAAACCTGTAGTAAAAAAATGTTTTTTTTTTTGCTTCAGTTACTGAATTGAAAAATATTTTGCTGGAAAATTTCTTTTATAAAGGAGATAATGGTACAAAAATACATTTTCTTATTCTGAAAAGCGAATTGGGAAAACATAAGAACTATATTTTGTTTTGTACTTGAGAAATGATTTAATCGGTTTAGTAATGGCCACGCAAAGACTTTTGCTGCAAGGGCGGTGTAAGTTTTGTGTGTGGTCATTATGCACAACTTTTATTCAATTATTCAGAATTTTCCCAAAAAAAAAAAATATAAGTGACATCCATTTTTTATGTATATTTTGCTCGTCGATATTGTGTAGCAGCAGCGAAGTAAAATAATTATTGAAAAGGACTACTTAAAAACAAAGCTTCAAAATTGAATACGTCTCCTTGACATCAGAGGCGCTGCAGCACTGCTATAAACAAAAAATGTGCAAAAGCAGAGTTGTAAGATTATTGTTATTATTATTATTGGAGCCGAAGCACTGCGACCTTCATATTACACCTCTCATACTTCTAAGGAATTCAGGTACTATTTTGAGGTCTCATGTTTCACAACTTGTTTAGGGGCATCGTAATTCCATCCTCATGATTAAATCTCCGTGTGCCGAGTGCAAGACAGTCGGAACGTGTTCAGAGCTTTCAGTGCCACTTGCACAAAATCTACAGTAATCGATCTCGAAGAGACCAATTTTGTTTAGGTGATACCTCCGGCCATAATGACCTGTGAAGTACCCCGTTAATAGGCTTAATTACGCTCTATTCAGCGAAAGCAGCATATTTGAGAGAGTTGTCAGGTAGTGATGCTTCCACCTGGGATATCACTCACCATCCCTTTTCGTTAGTTCCAGTACAATATATCGCAAGTGAAAGAGTAATCTCGTGAGTGCTTAATATTTTGAAATAATTAAATAAACAATCCTAAACAACAGCACTAAGTGTAGCGGATGACCAAGCGCTAGCGGTTGTGTTTTGTTGTATTCTTTTCTTTTACTTCACTTGTTAATACACTGTCGAAATCGGATCTTTCAACCGCTCAGCGTTGAGGCATATGTATGTCTGGCTAAGTCTGAGTTTAGACGAGAAAACATCTGCAATTCTCTTTTGTTCTTTCATTCACAGTCACACAAGCGAAAATGTTGCCGGCAACATGCCATTATTATTGTTAATATTGTTCCATTGTTACTGTTGTTTTTGTAAGCAATGGACATGAGAACAAAGCGTGTTGCCGAATACCGAACACAACAACGATGCACTCTTGCCCACCCGTAATATGACTACCACTCTAAATTTTGCCCTTCCAAATGTTTCTTCGTGTAAACTCAGTCTAGTGTAGACCGCTCATGTTCACACATACATACATTATTACAGTTGCTTTGCCGGCATCATATTCCTGTCATGTTCCAGTCGATGGCTCGTTAAATCAGATACTCATGAGCAAGATATCAACCAGTTTCATCAACAAATGTTAGCAGCTGTTCAACTCAGTCAAATGCTACGTCTTAGAAACTCTTTGTTTATTATCTTCAATCAGCTGTTGATGCTTAACACAATATGTTGACTTCAAGTATTTAAAAAAAAAAATCATAATGAAAAAATGGTATCAAAAGGGCAACTGTTGAGCTGCGCGGAACCACATAAGTACTTAACTATGCATTTCTAAAGCAAATACTCAACATTTGCACAACATGTATCGAAATATCCAAATATCTACAAACATTCATATTCACATGTACGTACATACGTGAGATGAACGCGACCGACCATACGCTAAATTACATATATGTATGTGATGCAAAATTCCTATAAATTTTCTAACATGTATTATATGTATGTATCAACGAAATCGTATGTCTTATTTCTCTATGAAATTTCTGGTTCGAATGGGTTCCTTGCTTTTAGCAAGCGTTTCTCTTAATTCTACTTAAAAATTGCAAAATGTTTGCGAGTTTTCGTGCTTTTAAAACTCCTGTTATCCTGTACTAATTGTGCTGTTATTACAAAAACAAACTCTCATAAAACTTGCTATTGACGCAGAGAAAGACGGCGAATTGCTTCAAGTTTGCTGAAGCATTTTTGTTTACAGAATCAGCAACAACAGCCAGAAAATTCAGAGACACAATAAATACGATTATGGATGCGAGAAAGGAACGTGTTTTCGTTTGGGTGTATGTAGGCAGTTTGTTTTTATTTGAATGGGATTGTACGAGCACAATACATACATGTACGGATTTCAATGTAAGTCTGTTATAAAATTTCCCAAAGTTTTATTTATTTTAATGGTTATTGTTGTAAATTGTTTAAAAGAAAAATATTTGACAACAACCCCTATTTACTGAACTCTTTATGCAGGCTACAGACGCTGCAACAAGTTTATGCAACCCCTTAATAATTTATCTTGCATATTTTGACACTAACAATGCTATAAACAAGTAAACCATACACGCAAAATCAAATACAACTTTAACGCTTGCTTGTTTTGACTGAAACGAATCAGTAAAAATACCAAACAAATATATTCAAAATATTTTAGGTTTTTTGAAACCTCAAATTGGAACCAGAGCTATTCAATTTCAATTACGATTGGGAATCAATTAGAGTACATTTTGAAAACAATTGTACTGATTATATAATTCTCTTTTAAAGAATTTCTGATTACTAATTGCTTACGTTTACTAGTAATCGAAAAGTAATCTGGTTTACTGGAAATTACGGTCAAATAATCAAAAAGAATTAGAAGTAATCAAAATATAATTCGATTACTTTTAAAGATTACTTTTGATTCTTTTTGATTATTTTCTAAATTTTAAATTTAAAAATTGAATTTATTTTGATAAAGTTTTAAAGAAATTTATAAACTTATATGCTTTTTAAATTAAGTTTATAATATTTTCCAAACAAAAATTACAAAAACATTACTGATCTTAAGCTTGGAAAATATTAAAACCTACATATGTATATATGTATGTATATAAAACAGAATGTGTGTTTGTTTCTTAAATTATGTTATTCCTTCCATATAGTCTTTAATAGATTTTATAATATAAACGAGCTTAACTTCGCCATTTGTGGAACAATTTCCTAAATTATTTTTGCATATGGGAAAAGTTCACAAATTGTTTTTCTTAAATTTTGTGTGGTGGGGTGGCAGTACCGCACCAAAAATTGATTATCAAATAATTTCGTATTTTGTGGACGAATTTTTAAATATTCTTTTTTTTACTATTTCGTCACCGTGAGATTTCGTTATTAACTTTTCTTTCCACTTCAAGCCAAAAAAAAAAGGCTCGAGTGGCAGTAACATTTTTTAATCGTGTTTGTCAATACAATTGTCAATGGTCAAATTCCATTCAATAAGTGTAAAATTCACATTTAATGCAATAAACTTCATAAATAATCAAAAAGAATTAAAAGTAATCTTTATCGAATTATATCTTTAATCGAATAATATTTTGATTACTTTTGATTGGTTTTGATTATTTTGTAGTAATTCAGATTACTTTTCCATTATTAGTAATCGTAATTAATTAGTAATCGTGCGAAACTGAATATAATCGTAATTGAATCATTACTTCACCCTTCAAAAAAATGTCAACAAATTAGTAATTATTACGAATACTATTCATTATTTAACAGCTATAATTGGAACTATAAACATGACTACAGACTATGCAACCAACAAATAATCATGCCTGGTTGCATAAACGTGTTGCATCGTCTGTAGCCACTTTACACACTTATGCAAACATATATAAACATATATGTACATAAAACATACATTTCCCCATAATCATTATTCACTTAAAACAACCAAATGCTGTATTATTCTACATACATATACAAATGCATAATATTGCCAGATTGGAAGAAAAATTCAATATGTTTAGCTGAAAAAAATATGTCTTCCGGTTAATACATATTGAGCCTCTGTTGCAATACCGTACTAATTCAAATTTTTAATTGTTTGAAATATTTTGGAAATATATATCTAAAGGAAAAAAGATTATGGTTCTATCTCTAACTGTTCAGATTCTACAGTGGAAAGACATTTGCTTTATTATTTCGCTTGGCCGATATTTTCATTGCTCAATTACTGATTCAACATATTGAAAATAATATGATGATAATATGATTTACATATCGAATTATTAACGTAGTATGACTTTAATCCACAATCTCCTGCCTGTGGGGTCAACGGATTGAGGAACGAATTGGCAATATTAGACTTTCAAGCATACAAATCTTATTGAGGGCTCATCTTAGCGAATATGTAGCCCAAGCGCTTGGCATTTTTACAAATTTCTGGTACTCGGTCACTTACTATATGCAATTATAAAATTTATGAACCAATGCTGCATGCTGACGCATGCGCGATTACGTAGCTTCATCTGTAATTATTGGTGGTATAAATGTTGTAACATCAGAAACTGTTGATGTTCTTGGCATGGAAATTCACTATGATGTTCGATGGACTGATCAAATATTTCAGGTCTCAAAAGAACCAATCCAGTGCATCGGCTTTTTAAGGCGGTGGAAGACACCATATACTTCACACCAGCTGATCTTCTTGCTATTTATACCGCTTACATCAGATCGAAGATGGAATACAATTCTTTAAGTATAGGCCGTTGCTTCAAAAACTATTTTGAAGTTGCTCGACTGTGTACAGCCAAATTCGAAGAAACTTATTGAGGGGGTAGGGTAAATAACTCTATGGACACCCTAGAGCATTGTTGCAATGTAGGGTGTCTTTTGTCGTTCAATCGTTACTATAATGGAATGCCCTCTAATGAAATCAAAAAACTTGTTCCCGAAACCCGCTCATTCCTACGCTCAACGCGTTAACCTTTAAGAGCGCACCCATGTGAGGTCAATATGGCAGCAAATCGAACTACGTATTGCAGATAAAACTCAGTTTTTGGCCGAACAGCACGTATGTACATATGTGGAATAAACTCTCTGTAGAGGTCATTCTTGTCATTTTTAACTTAAACTTTAAATTAAAATCGAATGACCATAAACTTTACTCCCTCTATCGCCCCTACCGTAAGCTAATTTCTTAAATACAGCACAAGCTTTCGCATGCGTAGGGTTCGAAGATTTATGGTGTTTTCTTTTCTGGAAAAAATATTACATTTATGCAACATTTCGTTACTATTTCTGTTCCATTCTAAAAAATATGTAACATTAAAAAAATCTATTTCGTTTCTTTCTAAATATGTTGCACAAATAACTGGTAAAATATGCAACATATTTGACCCTCTACTCTCAAGTCGGGGTGATATACTAACCTTTTTTACATCGTTGTTAAGTACTTTTTTATACAAATAAGAATTATGAAAATCAATATACTCTTCACTTTGACTAGAGTCCGTCAGACTTTTGTTAGAAGAAGATTCTGTTTAATTTATTTAAAATAAATAATTTTAATGTAAACTTTATTGATAAATTTTTGATTAGAAAACAATGTTGCTGACGATTTTTATTGATTAAATGGTGCTAAAAACCGTTAAAAGAGTGAAACGCTAAATATACATACATGTTAAATCTGAAATATTTTGTACCATTGTGGCAGTAAAAAATGTATCACTTTTTAAAGGTGTGGGCAAACTGTAGAAAATGTTATCCATCGAAAGGGCAACATTTTTGTTCAGAAAGAAATCACCATTAAATAAACAAACAAATTTTTATTAAATTCCCACATCGTTCTCATACTGTGAGAACTACGGTATATTTTTGTTTTGACTAAACCCCAATATAAAACAATATGATCTGGCAACTTACCATAGAAAACCCATTAGAAACACCTGTCATGTTTGTATAGATACATTTTAGAATCGAAATACATATAAAAACACACACACACACACAAACGCCGAAACAGTTTATTTTTGTTTTACTCACCTATTTTTCCTAAATTCTTGTTGTGTATGTTTTTTATTTTTATTTTCATTTTATTTTCTTCCTTTTTGAAGTAGGCGTAGCAGAAACCTTTCCATGAATTTGCTGTTTGTTGTTCTTTGCGTAATAAGTTTTTCTCCTTTGTTGTTATTGTGTTTTCCTCTTGTCTTTTTCAGTGATGCAATGTTATTAGTTGTTTTTGTTTTGAATTACAGAGCAACAAACCAGCTTTAACGCAAATGTCCTTATTGTTGTTTTCAAAGCTGAACTCCTGTTATATGAATGTGTTGTTGTAGTCTTGTATAATCAGTTCAGACAGTTCGGTCGTATAAATGGAAACAAAATACACATACATCGTTGTTTGTTGTTCTCCAGACCCTTTTCCTAAATTTTTAGTTAAGTGCGTTTTGTAAAAAAGAAGAACTCACACACACACACACACACAAACATTTTACTGTACACACATGTACGTAAAGGTTTATGTACTTATTTGCTTCAATTTCCAGGAGACACGTGTTTCTTCTATAAAAATTGTACTTTGAATTTAATACATGCACATACATACATACAAGGAAAGCAAACGTACATACATACTTATGTACATATACATTTATCAAAAAGAAGAAGAATTTAAAATGAATAAATAAATCTACGCCGTGTCATTAAAAGAAAATCATATCATTTCATTTTTTCTTTTAATGTGTGCTTTCTGACAAAAAGCAACAGGTTCATTATTCTATATATCTGTACATTTTATATAAGTATATGTATATATGTATGTACATATATTTACAGTGTAATCTCGACAATAAGGACTATTAAAAAATAGACATTGTCCGAAATAGCGATTGTCCATTGTCCAGATTTCGCGACAAAAAAAGTAAAAATATTTTTAAAGAAAACATTGAACTTAGAATTTTAATTGGTTATTGTACGAGCAGATGGTAATTATTATCTGTCGAAGTGGAGTACCTAGCAGTAGTACTTATAGAACTAGTTCTTTCTCAATGGCACGCACATGTTAAATGTCTATAGCGCAGAACATAGTAAAGGTTATAGTGAGTCAGTAGTTCCAATGTCGCCATACTGTCTACCTACCTACTAAGTAGTCCTTACAAAACTAGTTCTTCCTCAATGACACATCTATGGAAAATTACATTGGTTGCGGTATAGTGTGTCAGTAGTACTGGTAACAATGTCAGTAGTGAATCAGTACTGTTTAACTATTGACATTTCCTGCAATGTAAACTTAGGTTATCTTTTCGCTGCTTTGTTATCTTTATAATTTGTATACAGACATGAAACAGACTCATCATACTCCACAGTACAAAAAGAAATTTATTCCCTTCATACGTAGATAAATTATATGGACAGCCATACAGCACATTGTATGTACATACACACGTACTTACATATCTACATATACTTACATACGTATATTAACACATACATATTTTCAACACGAGCATGATGTATAGTTATTTAGGCCGTGTATGATAAACGAACAACAACAATGTGCTTCTGGTTGTAAGATGTGTCTCAGATTTCATCCCTGAAGTAATTCTGCTAGATGATGCTCTAATTACAAATAAATCTAATCGCTGTCGGCAGACAAAATTAAAATAAGAGGTCGAGAAATTTTAATTAAGAAATTTCCCACCGGCAAAGAGAAGGGGCATGGAAGCCTTCAAGAAGGCCTCTTGGTCATATCTTTTTTATACACGTTATCATTATGGGGTAGACCTTCCACTCGTGCTTCTTTTTCCTAAGGTTCTGAAAAGCCTTCAAAAGCTTAAAAAATAAATGTCACTCCCTCCCTACTTCCTTCTCATAGTGTGGACATATTATCTTTTATACGGAAGAACTTATGTAAGGCATTCTCCGACTATTAAATAAAAATGGTAATTGATTAAAAAAAATGTTTAAGCAGCTCTTTTAATAAGACCGTTTGAGGCGTAGCCGCGGTCAACATTTACATGAAATTATCTTTAAACATTGAATTATATAGATCGTTCTATCGGCTCAAGTAAAGATTTCAGATAATACTACATGTGCGCGGTGTTCGATTTTAATATTCTTTGGTTTTATTTTTTACGCTTACAATTTTAAAATTAGAATCATATTTTTTTTTTTTTTTTAAGACAATACAAACTCTACGATGCTCTAAAGCTTGTCTGTAGAAACCCAGGGTACAATTTTTTTATATTTATTTTCAAAATATGTACATACATATACAATGATATACTCGAAAGAAATTTTCATTTGCATTCAGACAAAAAAGTGTAATTGCCTGTTCATAGAAGCCGAAGTGAAAATAATCGTTCGCCATTTATATTGAAAACAAAAACAATTTGACTTTTTTATTGTTCTTTTCAATATAAAATACCGAACGATTATATTCATTCATTCAGGCATTCCGCCCGTTTTTGGGCACATAATTTCGGATTTCGTTTGACTTCTTTTAAAATACTACAAATACAGTCGACTCTCGATAATTTGAAACTTCAAAGGACCAAAGAAAAAGTTCAAACTATCGAGTTTACATATTAACAATAGTTTAATTGAAAGCAAAGCGCATGGTCAAACCAAACGATTTAATTTAATTGAAATTTTACGAGTTCAAATTATAGAAGGTAGAAGAGCCAAAAGAATCAAATTATACAACGAAGACGACATTTCTTTTAAAGGATTGAAAGCTCTACCCCTGCTCCTTGTACAAACCGTTAAATTCATGAAATTTGTTGAATTTGAGCTATTTTTGGTTTATTATTACATCCAAATCAGGCTAAAGTTTGTAAAGTTTTTATTCAGAAAGAATTACATAAAGGACAGCATTTAAAGGGAACAAGGAAAAAAACAACGTGAATCAATACCAACTTACACAGGCTAAACAGAACACGTTTTCGGAAGTCGCCAAACTTTCATCATCATCAATGCTCTTTGTGTATTTTACACATTGCACCACTTGTCAGGTGGCTTGGCTTGTAAGTGAATTTCAAACTATACATGTATACAAATAATTTGGCGAAAATGAATACGGGAGTGGTTGATTCCAACATACACAACTGTTACCAACTTTCATTTGTAAAGTTCAAATTGACCATCTCTAATTTCCGTTGAGTTATTTTCGTTTCCTGAAAAATAAGTTGTTGGCGCTTACATGGCTTAAAAAGAAACGTGAACGATATACAAAATCAATTTACTAAATTTTTGTTAACAATTTCTTTTCTATTTATTAATTTTTGAACTTCATTTCCATCAGAATGCAAAACAAAATTATCATTTTTACTTCTATTTCCGCACTCTGCTTAATAAAAATGTTGATTTTCGTTTCTCCTTTTTGATGTTGTTGTTGTTGTTGTTGTTGTATAATTCCCATAATTTCAGAACTCACGAATAGAATATGTTTCACATGATCCACCACTTATTTCTATTAATAGTCTCTTTCCCATCCATAACCAACCAACTGACTGGCCATTAATAGTTGGCCAAATCATGAAAACGATTTGTAACCAACCATGTCAGAACATTGAAATTGTTTTTCTACCTTTTAACTGTTAAAAAAATAAATAAATAAACCAAAGGGGGGAAAATAGAACGAAGTAACTAAAAAGACAACAATAATTTACTGAAGAGTACGAGTACACTGCACTTTGCACTCCGAAAACAATCACAACAACAATAGAGAAAATATTAAAACAATGAAGAAGAGTTGCGTCAGCGCAGTGAAGATTATAAAAGCAAAGCACGACTTGTCTTAATGATGTTTGTCTGTCAGTTTGTTTGTTTCTGCATGTGTGTGTGTGTGTCCATGTCCCCGTCTGTCTGGTTTCAGAATATAGAAGGGTAAAATTGCCTGATTGTGCAACAAACCAACGAAACTAAAACAACAGGAACAAAAAAAATTTATATTTTTTTTTTGTTGTTATGTAAGAAAATGAAATTTAGTCTTGTTTTTTTGTAAAGGGTTTGTTATTGTAGTTGTAGTAGCAAGAACAGCTGTTTCTGATGAATTGCAATAAATACTTATTTAAATTGGTAAATTTAATATTTTTAACCGACTGAAGAGGTGTTACTTCAGAATTGATTATTCTTTTGCCTTCCTGGAAAGCTGATGTGCTCTGCTTTTTTTTAATGTTGGTTGGAGGGGGCCACACAGTGCGAAAGGTTTATACATTTTTGTGCAAACAAATAAGAGGAGTAGGGTTAGATCGTTGAAAATTGTCACCGAGCATTATATCGAGTAAATTAACAAAAGAAATTCCATCAATATCAGCCACGCCCATCGTCCACCTCCCATACAATTCAAATTCTAAAAATAAAATTCCTGAAAAAAGCTAAGAAATTTCATATTTTTAACCAAAAAATCTTTGACAATGACGAATTATACCAACAGAATAAACCAAAGAGCTCCTTCAAAAACTTTCTTTATACAACAAACATTTTATTATTCGATTTAAATCTAAAAAAAAAAAAATTTAATATATTTAAATCGGACAATAAACTGTTTGTTGTATAAAGAAAATTTTCTCAGAAGCTATTTAGTTTATTTTGTTTGTATTTACATTATTCTCAAAGATTTTTTAGGAGTTCTTGTATAAACATGTGAATTTTCTTAGGTTTTTTTTCAAGAATTTAGTTAAAAGTCTACTGAGGATTTAGCACCAAACGAAAAGTACATATAGACCAGCAAAACTAAATAATAAACATAAGATGTATTTAATTAACACTTTTAATTAGAATAATATATTTTTTCAATTATAAGTTTAATCAATTTAATTAAATTTTTAATGAATTTTTCAACTCAATACTTAAATAATTTATTAAAATGTTAATTAACTTTGTATTGCTTAATCTGTTGATTTATTAATGTTAATATTGTATTGCCTCTATACGATTCATTTTAAAACAAACTAATATTAAATTTGATTTATATGTTATTTTTTATTAATCAAATATATATATTTTTCAAATAATTCAGTAAATTTTGATAACATAAATTGTTAAAAATTTTATTATAATTATTATTAAATAAAAATTATTTTATAGATCCTGAAAATGAACCTTATGGTTCGAAATATATAGATCAACGTAAAATAAAGTATTTTATTTCAATGAATCGCATAGAGGCAATACAATATTAACATTAATAAATAATTTATTTTTTGCTATGATACACACAAACTAACCGATTACTTTTATTTAAATGTTTGTCTGATTGTTTTATTTCATATGTGCAACACTCTTTATACAAATTGAAATTAGTATCTACACAATTCAAATATTTTTTGTTGCTTTTAAAAATATTTTTAAAATTTTCAAAAATAATTAATTAAATTTCTAATTGTTATTATTAAAAATTTAATTGCAAATTAATTAAATCAAGTCAACCGTAATAATTAAATTGATAACATTAATTTCTTTACAGATGGAAATTTTATGAATTTTTTAATTGATATTACAAAATTTTTAATTAATTAATTTGTTTTATTTTTTTCTGTGTTTGCAACAGATTTTCTATCAAATCTGCACTGCAATGTTAGTGTTTGTTCAGATATCGCTGAAAGTCGCTGAATTTTTTTTTTGCGTTAATTTAAAGAATACATTCTCACCTTTTATTTGGATCCAGTGAGAATACGAAGGTAGGCGGAGGCAACTTCTTTTTTTCTTCCAAGGAAACCTGCAATCGCAGAATTTTATATGGCCATTTTAATTCGCTCATATGTATCTACTAAACTACATATGCAAACTAAATAATTTTATTTTATTAAACAGAATACTAATAATTTACATCTACTGATAACCACACACGGTGGACAAAACACGACAAACGCTGAAGATGAAAGTGGATCATCTGTCACCTGTCATCGATAACGTACACTGAGACTCAAAATAACGAATTGTGTCCGAAATAGTCGCCAGGGCAAAAATGCACATCATTTGTTCCTCGAAGTGCTCGAAATTTATTTCACGTAGAAAACTTGCTGTGTAAGTGTTGCACTGAAGAGTTATCAAACTCCATAATACTGTAAAAGAAAGAGTTGACGCCATTGATTTGTAAGTGAACACGTAGCAAATGCAAAAAAAATTATAAATGAACCACCCAGTACCAGATACCACCTCTCTATTTGTAGTGTATGTCTGTTTTTTTTCTCTATCCCTATTTTTTTATTTATTCCTCTGCGACTGTCAACAAATACCAGGCATGCAGTTCTAATATTGAAAAATCTTTTTGAAATTTTTCACAAAACAAATGAAATTTAAAACTACTTTTGTTGCTGCTGCATACTAGCAGTAGGTATAATACATTTGGCATTCCATTTGAAAAAATTACATCCAAAAATTAAGTGCATTTAATAAGAAAATGTTTCATAAAAAGAGGGTGTTCAGTGAAAGCTCTACTCGTGGTCAACTCATACGACGGAACGAAATACTTATATTTATTTGAAAAAAGTTTAAGAAAAATTTCGTAGCAACTTTATAGGAGTTTTCAATATTATTATTTCTGTCGGATATCAATTTGGTAGATGTAATGCAGGTATTAAATTGAGCATCTTCTCATCTCTATCTACCACACTCAATAAGTTTTGCTCTTGAATTAATTGCCTGTTCATAGAAGCTGAGGTGAAAATAATCGTTCGCCATTTAAATTGAAAACAAAAACAATATTTTTTTTTTTATCTGGGACCAGCACGGTTTAGTAGCTTCTAAAAATTTAATACATACTCTTCCATTGCATCAGCTATTGCATTTTAAAAACTCAAGCCATTTGCAGTGTTGCAAACATTAGAAGCAGCACAGTTATGCATTTCCGAACAGGGCCGTAATTGAAGTGTGTAATAGATTCGGAACAACCGAATCTATTAATATTTCTACCATCATCATTCAGTTATCAACTTCCTCTTTATGCTTGTTTTGTCTCCTTTGTTGATTATAAATAATGATTGTCTTTTATTGTTTTGTTTTTTTCTTAGAACACTTGATGCAAAAGTGTATTTATTTAATCAGAAGAGCTTTAATGTTTTATTGTCTCTTGCATATTCAGAGTTTTTTTGTATTTTTTTCTTTCTGCTTCTTCTTCTTTGTATAAAAAATAATTTTTCTTTTTACAAATTTTATGCAAAAAAATAATGCATCGTAAACAATAAAAAAAACTGTTGTTGCAATTTGTTTTGTTTGGTTTCGTTTTGTTTTTTTTTTTTTGGTTTTGCTTTAATTTTTTGTTGTTTTTATTTCATGTTGGAGAGTGCTAAAGCGTGAGTGTTATTGTTATGATGGTTTCGCCAATCTATTTATTTTCTAGTCAGTGTTGTTAAACGTACATACATTAATTACCGTATGTAGTGTCGCGTACGACCGTACAATAATTTTGATTATATAAGATTATATTATAATATTTTTATACAAATTAGGCCAATAAAGAAAAAATCACGCAATTGAAGTTCTCATAAATGTTTGCTGGTATGTACTGACATGTTGTCGATAATATATATTTTTTATTGAAAATAAATTTCGCTGCAAACATATGTATGTATAAAACATCTAAAAGGTTGTTTTCTAAAAACTGCCATTTACTTTCAGAAAATAGCTAAAAGATTTATGTACAAGATTCTTGATATCCTAAATAGTGTCGAAATTATTCCTCTTTATACGAAGGCACAATTTCATCCTAACAATTCTGAATGCTGTTATTTTTTACACATTTAAAAGCTTGTAAAGCAGTACTAAATGCTTTGTCAGCAGAGTAATGGTTAATGATTTCAAAACTACCAACATCTTCAGAATCGTTGGAATAGTCTATTAACTCTCGAAGCAAAGTTTCGAAACCATCGTCAGCTGCTATTGTGCTAGCAATACAAAAATGCCAGTACATGTTTATTTCTTATAATCAATAGGCATATCACATTAGTTATCATTTATTCATATTTTTCAAAATAATATTTATTTTCAACAAAATTTGTCGGTTGTGCACTTTTTGCAACAAGTGATTGTTTTATAAAATTACAAACTCACTTTTTCTACTATTTCTTTTGAGCTGGAAGAAGAAGAATAATATGTTTCTCAAATTCTCTCTCATTTGCCCAAAATTTGTGTACGGGAACATTTGGGAAGTGGTGGTCTCCCAAAGTAGAGTACGTGTATCACGCTCTGTACAGCGAAATTTATTTTCTGAGTAGCCAAGGTTTATTAATTCTAGGTTGTTGCAAGGCAAATTCGTAAATTCGCTTTATGTTTCGCTTGTCGTTTCTCCTACTATCCCTTTCCTATAGTTCCAGCACAATGCTTCCCATGTGTACGAGTCATCTCCTGACTGCTGGTCCAAGATAAAAAAAAATATTTTAATTAAATAAAACCTTTATTTAAAGCTATACCCCACATCATTTATTTTGCCGCGTCTGTGTAACATTTTTGTTTCAAATTCTAAAGGTCGTATAGCAATTTTTCTGAATAAAGTTAACATCACTGAGCCTAATTATTAGGGTTCTCATGCATTATTAAATGTACATTGTATATGTCTTTTTCTTCAAATATAAAGTTTATTATTTTAGCTTTTGTTCTAAGTGCTGGAGATTTTCCATTGAAGTAGCTATAAATCAGCTTAAAGCGATCGTCGAAGAGATATATTCAAACTTTTTCTTAAAGCAAATAAATAAATTTGTGTGAGAACTAAAAAATATACATAAGTATGTATGTATGTATGTATTTCTTATTGTTTATTTCAACAAGATTATTATTATAATTAGACTGAGATATAAAGAAAACAATATTTATTTTGGGAAAGAAGATGCAGTTTGTTTCACATATGAACAGTACAACTAAAATAATTTTTTTCCTCTGACCACTAGTCAACGTTGTCACAAGCTCAGACTTATTAGAAGAACTAAAACCAACTTACTAAACTGGAAATAAACAAAAAAAAATTTATTAAAAATCTTGTTTTATAAAAAACTTTTCAGACAACGAAGGTAAAACAATACGTACCTATTTTTATGTCAAACATCTAATTAAATATTTTCCAGACGGCGCGCCGCGGCGCAGACGTGACTAAATATGTATATATTTTCATATGTATGTATGTATTATTTAGTGTCTTCAAACTTAAAGAACTAGTTTTATTGATAATAAATAATTTACATTTTTGCATAAAATTAAGTTAAAAGTTTTTGTTGTTGTTTCATCTTTTTCAAATAACCTCATCGAGAAACAGATTAAAAACTCATTTGCTGCCACATACTTTGTTGCTGAAAACAATGACAAAAAAAATAAAAACATTAATGATTTTAAAAATAATTTTTGGCATCCCTAAATTGTCAGTGTGCCATTATTGGCAATTAAGAGGAATTAAAAATGCAGACAATCATGCAGTTCAAGCATTCAATCAGAGGTATTCTCTCACACAAAATCGATTTTTTATTGCCACATTCAGGCAGAGCGAAGAGATTTTTAAATGCAATAATCAGTGAAAAATATTAAAAGTAATCTCCTTTTAACTACTAATTGTGTATTTTCGAATTCTTATAGCATTCTTAAGAACAACAACCAGATAATTAGTGCATATGAAAGTGATTTTATTCAACAAAATTCGTTTACATTTTCCAATTTATAAATTTGTACATATGTATGTAATTTAGGTGCATAAGAAATTCTATCGATAACGATAACTATGATTTAAAAGCTGAGAATGTCTAACTGTATTGATATATTGACAGTTCTGTTCAGGAAGTTTCGGCAAGTCATCATGGAAATTTACTTAGAAAAAATAAATCTGTTCGCAAAGTTCCTAGATTACTTCGTCCGCACATTTACTCCAGCGGGCATCACTTCTACGTCGGTCCTCGTCTATTAATGCCGGGGGTTCTCAAGCAAAGCTCGGAACATTCCAGGGTGACTCTTATATTGGTCCCGGAATACAAAGATATCGTCGTTAATTGCCTCGGATGAACTGGCTAACCTTTAGTCGGTGTATGCGCAGGCTCAGTTTCGTTGGCAGCATGAGGAGACGTACAGTATTGCTTTGCTGGACTAACAAGGATAAGAAGAAGACTAAGTATCTTCTTTCCTTGAATCGCATGGCAATCAATCGCACTGTCGCAGTTCTGACGGGTTATTGCTTCATTGAAAGGAACGCCGATAGACTCGGCATTAACTTGGATTTTTCCAATAGCTGCGGGTCTGCGGGTGGAGCAGACAGTTGCTCACGTCATGTGTCAATGCCCAGCTCTTGTGAAGTAAAAATCTGCAAGCCAGTTTTGCACTTGAAAAATTCAAAATTCAAATAAATCTGCACATTTGGCATAACTGTACTTGACTACCAATTTCTCGGCAGGGTACATACCCTGAAACGTTATTGAATACACAGTTCTTGAAAAATTACAATGGTTCTGATTTTTCCATCCATTTTTTTTAATGCAAAGAATACAAACAAAAGAGAAATAATAATTTGTTGGAAGATTTAGGGTCCACATGTGTGTGTATGCGTTTGATATTTTTGAGCCAATTCACACTAGCACATTCATGTTGGCATAACATGGCACCTTGTTGGCAAATTCGGTGAAGGGATTGGTTTTTGGTTGGCATAATTTTTTAACCAGCTACAACCCCGCATTAGCAGAACAAAACTATGCCACATGCATTAGTCTAATGTGTTTTGGAAAGAACGAAATTTGTGCGGCTTAAAAATTGTGCCAGTGTAAATTGCCTCATTGAAAAAGAGTTTTTCTTTTTAACTTCTCATAATGTTATTGTTTTACGACAGGCATTTAACTTTTTCACCACTCCATCTTTATAATGGGGTAATTGATGTTCATTATTACTTTGTCAACATGCTTAGTTACATGTTGAATATAAGATGAATATAAACATGTTTATATCAACTGTTATAACCATTTTCATAGAACACCTTCAACATTTATTACAATCAGCACTGTCGGCAGTGTTGCCATTTTTTTCTCACAAAAATTTCCCAACCTGAAACAAATTTTCTTGTTAATAATCTTTTTGAGCGATTTTATTCATACGTATTAAATTCAGTGAATATTTATTTTGAAAAAAAGAACAATGATCTTCAGCTTGGAAAATATTAAAACCTATATATGTATATATAAAGCAGAATGTGTGTTTGTTTGTTTTTTTACTCCTACCATATAGTTTTTAATAGATTTTATAATATAAACTAGCTTAACTTCGCCATTTTTGGACAAATTTTCTAAATAATTTTTGCATATGGAAAAAGTTCACAAATTTTTTTTCTTTAATTCTGTGTGGTGGGTCTGTACTTCACCCAAATTGACTATCAAATAACTTCGTCATTTGTGGAAGAATTTTTAAATATTCTTTTTTTTACTATTTCGTCACCGCGAGTTTTCGTTACTAACTTTTCTTTCCACTTCAAGCCAAAAAAAAGGCTCGAGTGGCAGTAACATTTTTTAATCGTGTTTGTCAATACAATTTGCCAATTGTCAAATTCCATTCAATAAGTGTGAAATTCACATTTAATGCAATAAACTTCATAAATAATCAAAAAGAATTAACAGTAATCTTTGAAAGTAATCGTATTACATTTTCATTAATTTTGATTCTTTTTGATTATTTGGTTGTAATTTGAAGTAATTCAGATTGCTTTGCCATTATTAGTAATCGCAATCAATTAGTACTCGTGCAAAACTGAATATAATCGTAATTTAATCAGTACTTCACCTTTCAAAAAAATGTAATCAAATTGGTAATTTACTTTATATTATTAATTGACCTTTTTTATTATATTTTTTGATATATATTTATTAAGCCTGAGGTCTTTTTTTATTTTATTTTGTTTTTTATTATTCGATATTTCGTTAACAGCTTGTTAACATCATCAGGAATAATAGGAAATTATAACTCTTTGAAATATAAAAATATTTTTGAACATGTCACAAAATTTTTGTTATAAAATTTGATTGAAAATTCAAAAATGTGTAGTAGTAATATAGGCGCATATGAATATAACGAATTTTATACCTACATAAATATATATACATATATACATACACATATATATATATATACATACACACATCCACACACACAATATAGACCGACTAACATGTATATATATAAACATATATGCACATACACACACATATATAGATATATACACAAATATAAACTTTCTTAACAAACTCATACAAATATATATATAAATATATACATACAATGCACACACACGTACACATATACATATGTATATACATATGTATAAATATGCACACATGTACAAATATACATACATAAATACATACATAAACACATAAAAATGCATATACAAACATACACACGAGCATATCCATATGTACACACTTGCATATACATACATATCCACGCATACATACATATACTCATAGATATACGAATGTACGTACACACATGCAAACATACAGTCATAAACATATACATATGCAGCCACAAATACATGTACATGTACACATACATATATATATATGTATAATAAATAATAAAATAATAAAAAACAAATAATAATAAAAATAATAATAAAAAAAATAATAATAAAAAACAAAATAAAATAAAAAAAGACCTCAGGCTTAATAAATATATATCAAAAAAAAAAAAAAAAAAAAAAAAAAAAAAAAAAAAAACTTATTAGTAATTATTACGAATACTTATCATTACTTAACAGCTGTGAATAATATTAAAAGGATTTACATTTTTTGCTTCTTTTAAAGCTGGCAACATTGGTTGTATCTTCAGTATACATTTTATTGTTGTATTCCCCCAATAAACATTTTATAATCTTTTCT
The DNA here is from genome assembly GCA_963924685.1 of Dexiosoma caninum. Taxonomy (NCBI): domain Eukaryota; kingdom Metazoa; phylum Arthropoda; class Insecta; order Diptera; family Tachinidae; genus Dexiosoma; species Dexiosoma caninum. The sequence continues at coordinate 8,747,401 of OZ004726.1, read as the reverse complement.
TTACATTTATAGATATTTTTTTATTTCTCTATTGTTCTTGTTTATTATTCTCTGTGCTTCATTCTGAAAAATTCATTCATAAAATCTTCAAAATAATATAGAGTGTGAGGTAATGTGGGTTTGGACGTGTTTTTTCTATGTTTGATTTCACCGTATATTATTCAATTTGTTTAGATTATTTTTCAAATAAAAAAGAAATTAAATTTGTGTTGAATAATAATATTTAAAATTTTTTTTTAATTACGCGAATGTTTATAAAGCGAACATACGTAATAAAAATGCAGTTGCAATAAATATTGGAATTAAATCCATTTCATTTCCATTTTTTAAATCCATTCGAATATGTTCCTAGCATTTATTATATAAATATAACAAGTGTGTAACTAACTACTTAAAACACAGCAGAACAAAAACTATGCAGATTTTAAGGTACCCAATGCAACAAATTTGTTTAAATGATTAAAATTCTGAGTGATTTTAATTTTTTTTTAATTTTTTTTAAAAAATTTTTTTTTCTTGTTTAAATATTTCTAGAGATTTTTCTTAGGAATTATACATTTATGTACATACATACGAGTATGTATATATGTACTTTTAAATACATGACATTGAAAAACTGAAAGGTAATAATCAAAATAGTCCCACTCGATCTTCAAGGTTTATTCTTCAATATACATACATAACACCAGAAATGCTTTACAAACAAACGCATTCGTGGACACTTGATTTTTGCATTGTCCGTTTGTAGGCTTAAATTTCACGCATGCCGTCTTGTCCGCGAATGTGTTAAGTGCTAGTTTTTTTACAATCTCAATAAAATTTAGTTTAATTGCAGTTTTGTTAAACTCAAAGAAAATAAAGTGCCTTTAATTCAACAAGTTGGTTTTCAGTGATAGTTTAAGAAATGTCAAATTATGACAACAGTACCAAATTTCTAACAAAAATACCAAATATCGTAAAAAAAATAAACGAAGCAATAAAAATATTACCTGGTGTGTTAAATAAACCTATTGTAGTATATTTTCGCAAAAACGTTTGTTTAATTTGTGTATGTACCGCGCATTGCTTAGCAGCTGTTACGTTTTGACTGCTCTAAATAGAGTTGAAATTGGCAAAGTACCTCAGTTAAAGTAAAATAAAACCAAAACAAACTGCACGTTAAGATCAGCATTTTAAATTTAATCCACTTTTACACTGAAAACATGCATTGCACATGTAGGAGAACATTCCCTCATCAAAAAAACAGAATTCAAATGTGTTATGTAGTACCTATGTACAAATGTACATATATATTTTGTTTGCGCATATTTATTTAAGCGTAAGTTCTTGCATGAATAATGAATAACGAAATGAAACAAAAGTACACTTGACTTGTTGCATTTAAGCAGACAGCAGCGGGCTTTACTACGACTTGAAAAATTTTAAATTTTCTATTTTATAAGATTATACAGAAGAGTAATATGGTCGGTAAATGCAATTGAAATATAGCAGCTTATGTAACTTACATGCAGATGTTCTATGTGCATGTTTATTTTTTTCATTCTCCATATAGCGACAGAGTTTAAAAGAAATTAAATTAAAAGGAAATATTTTGAGCGAAATCATATGGTTATGTTATTAACATTTCGTTTGTTTACATTTTGTTCAATTCAACATGTTTACAAATGTTGCACTTTAACGTTTCTTTATATTTCGAAAACAAATGAAATTCACCATGAGCTCCAATGATACCACAGTTGCCATATAAAAACTAATTTAAAAGTTTTGGCAAAAATCGTACAAATGTTATAGAAGAATTTTTCCAATCGTAAAAATAATAACTACAAAGTGGAAGATAAATTTTTGCTGTATCTAGGAATTAAAAAAAGTGTATACAGTGAACTCGCGATAATATGACATAATTAAGACAAAGCCCGTTAACTTATACGAGATTGTTCATATTTACGAATGGGATCTAACTTCATTAAAAACATTTTTCTCATAATAATGAAAGTTTTTTATGTTAAATTTCTTATATATTGTCTATTGGATTAAAACCAATTTTTTATCTTTGAAAACTTTAAAATTATTATATAAAAAATTCTGTGATTTTCTTTTGCTGTTTCCTTTTTGTTTGAAATTTTGAAAATAATTTTTTCAAATTATTGCATTCCCCTGATACTTAATGGGTAAAAGACTATTTTAAGAAATTTTCTTTGACCGTTGAGTCAGAATTTAACCACTACCCTCCTGATTGAGATCTCAAAATTGTATGGATAAAACTCTTTAAAAAAATAAAACTATTCCTTTTTTCGGGTTTTGCACAAGTTCAATATCAATGTACATGACATTCAAAGAAAAAAAATTGTTCATATTATTGCGAGTGCACTATACAATATTGTAGCGAATAATTGGTTAATTTATTACAAGTAACGTGGCGAGTTATTTTTATTATATCTTTGAAGAATATTTTAGATATACTTGACTTTCGATTTTATTTGTACTCTACGTTCGAACCTAGTGCCTTTGTGTCAGTTGTAGTTTCAGTGGAGGAGGCATAAATGAACAGTAGCGGCTTTAGCTGGTACTAATCCTTAAATAACATCAGGGCGCCCTCCTAACAAAAAGAAAGCTTCATAATTGAACATTTCTCCTTAACATCAGAGCTTCTACAACATTTATATTATAAAGAAGAGCAGAGCTATAAATATAATGAAGCTTTCCTCTGTATATCCGTTCTTCAGCTGTCATCTGTATCATTATCCTTCTCATATAAAATTGCTTCAATGTAATTTTTTTTAATAATTTGTTGACAATTGTCTGTTTTAAATTGCTGAATTTAAATTTTTCGGTTTATAAATTTGATGTTTACAGTAACTATACAGGAAAAAAAATTATTTCACTCCCAGACCCGGAGAATTAAGCTAAATGTTGACTTTCCTAAGGAAATTTCTACATAACACCGGCATAACGAGCCGGCCTGTGTGTAAACTGGCCTCACTCTGTTGAAATCTGAAGGCAACATTCGTTCGCTGCAGTTCTGTGACATAACTTCCACTACTATTTTTAAATAACGATCTCGCACTAGTCCCTGACTTTACAAATATATTTAATACATGTTTGGCAAGCTCCTGTAAAATCTTTAAATTGTTGTCATGCCTCTAAAATTTTAAAACATCGTTTTTTATTCTTTTGAGCTATTAAAATAATTTCAATGTTATCGCTTTTTTCCTAACTTAATTTTTTCGAATTTTAGGGGAGCAAATAATTCGACAAAATTACTACAATTATTAAATTTTTTCTTTGCTGGAAATTAACGCATACATATCGTACACCCAAAATCGCTCCTATTACAAACACTTCGTGCTGAGTCGTGCATGATCGTGTCACGAAGAAACCGACGACAGACGTCTATCTCTACTCCAAACGCGTGTTTATTAAATTTTCATTTCCTCTTCAGTTTTTATAGCGAATTAAATTTTTAAAGAAATGGAAGGCAAAAGATGATTATATTTTATCACGGTTTCATTAAAAACTATATTTCTGCAATTGGTCAGTATAATTCCTAAATATCAGAAATAAGAATGAATTGCAATTTACTCGGAAATAATAAATACTCTTCTAATATGCGAATTCATGAATTTATTCATCATGAGTTGTTTTTGTGAAAAGCACAAAATTACAAAAGTGCTTATTTTCTTTTATGAATGCTAATTTTTATTAAACAATTGTCATTTTCCAATGTAAATTTTGATATATCGAATGCTATTCGAAAAATGAATTAATATTTCTTTAGAGGACATTAACATTTAAAATAAAATTAATTTGATAACATTTAGTTTGAAAAAACTAAAATACTTTAAGTTTTTTAAAATTTACGCTACTAAAAGAAAATTAAAAATGTTTAAAATTTCAATAAATCGTTAGATCTGGCAACCATTGAATGCACTCAACATTCAAAAGCAACACCAAAATAATACACACCACCGCATATTTTAACTTTAACAGCCGAACAGAGCACAAGTGCTACATTTTGATAATTCGAACAGTTTTTAACAGACGTCTCGTGCGAACGGTGGTGTAACGCGGATTGTGAATCGTAAATTGAATACTTTTTTTTTTTTTTTTTAAGAAAATAGATATAAATCTCTAAAAACATAGAAACTGCTTCAAATGCAAAGCATTTAGTGGAAAAGTAATTCAAAACTAAATAATTTATAAAATTAAACAATGAAAAGTGGACAATTTGAAAAATTTATTAGAATTTGAATAATATCTGGTTAACAAAAGGGTGTGTGTGTGAATTTTTCTTTGCAGCATAATTTTTTAACAGTTTTTTGCGGCCTGTTGCTGTTTGATTAGTATTATTTGTGTCTTCTTTGTTTTCATGGCCGCCAGCACAGAATGCATTTGTTTTGAGAGAGTGTACTTAGTATTCGCGTGTTTGTCTTTTAATGATTATAGTATGTAATAGAAAGAAGAAGACGAATTTTTTAAAAGAAGCCGATAGCGACAAGGAGAGAATATAATTAAATAAAAGTAAATAAATTAAAAGTTTAGAACGTAAATGGTTTATAGGTACCTATTTTCCAATGATAGAATAAAATTTATAAATTAATTTTACATTAGCTGCTATATTTATTAAACAATAAACATGTTTCATAGAAATTAGAATAGCACCTGCCTATTAAAATTTAGAATCTGAGAAAAAATTAAAAGTAAAAAAAAAAAATTGTCAAGGAATAGAAAATTTAATTAATTAATTTAATACAATACCTATAAATATAAAAAATACCTATACAAAATACTACATACATATGTATGTACCCTCTCCATTTGTTTAATTGAAAGTTGTAATAAAAAAATTGTAATAATTAAATAAAATAATTCTAAATATTATGAAAATAAACGCCTACATAAATAAAAAAAAAATTTAAAAGGGAATAAAATTCATTTTTTTAATTTTCCATACATACTAACCTACTTCAATCTTCCACTACTTCAGTAAGACTCAAAACTTTATAATGCAGCCTTTTTCATAAATAAGAATTTATGTATTAAAAATCATTTCATTATAAAAAACGATCTTATAAATTTCTTAACCTAAATTAACTATTTTAGGTACCTACGTATGTATATCTACAATACCTGTTACATACTGTCATTATTAAAAAAACAATCGTGAAATACGAGTCTACCTATTAAATTAAATCATAAAACAAGTTCATAGCATTTTAAATTTTATTAATTTTGAGAATAAAGAAATAAGTTTTTCAAATTAAGCACAAAAAAAATTCATTTGAAAAAAAGAGTGAAAACATTTTATAATTATTTAGCAAATTTTTAGAAAAATAAACTCACGGAAACTACTTTAAAAAATTACTTTATTAATTTATAAATTAATAAACTAAAATTTTAATAGCACACCAATTGCAAGAAGAAAAAAAACTGATAAGATAACTAATTTTGATGCAAATATTGAAAATTAACAATTGTGAAAACAGTCATCTTTACAAATACATAATCCAAAATTAAAAAAATAATAAATATTCTCAACACAACTTCCAGTTAAAATATTTAAAAATATTTCTTTGAATTTATTTATTACTGCGTTTTTTTTATATTAAAGTATAAATAACGAAATCACCTTAATTTGTGTATTTACATGCATATTATGTAAGTTGGTGTTGAATAAAACACACAAGGCAACAAACAACTAAACAGCAAAAGCAACAACTAACAACAATTAAAGGACGTGCCAAGCGTAACTTAACATTAAAACTTTTTTTATAAAAGAGAACTACACACAAAATTTTAGTGTAAAAAGTGCAGTGACATCAAAAACAACAACTTTCAATCCAACAAGAAAACTTAACATTTTAGAAGCAAAACTGCCAAAAAACAACAAAAATATTCTTTTTAAAAATTCTAAAGGCAGACGTAACAAAAAAAAATAATCAGACTGAAACGCAATAACATTATGCCCCTACATATTTAAAACTAAAATAAGGGAAGAGCAAACAAAAGAATAAACAAGTACAAAAACAACCAAATCAAAGAACAAGAAAAAATTCATAATTCCAGGAAATCAACAAATACAAGCAACCCAAAAAATAATAAAATCAAATGCATAGATAATAAAAAAAACAAGAACAAACCTTAAGGCAAGAATAACTAATGAAACAGTAACATCACAAAAAAAAACCGTAAATTTTCATACACAATATAAAAGTTGTTGTTGGTCTTTATTTTATCCCAACAACAATTCAACAATAACAAAACTCACCAAATTCAACTCATTTTTGTTGTGAGACTGCAGTTGTATTTGTGTTTGCTTGCATTCAATTATCACTGAGAAAGAAAAAACAACGCTACTCTAAAAGTTTTTTTCTACTCGCGTTTAACTACCTACTGAATATATGTGTATGTCTCGTATATGAAGGAGAAACATCTTTCAAAGAAATAAAAAGTTACCTCTTAAAAAAACAAGAATAAACAAAAAAAAATATACATAAAAATTTGTTGCAAACCTAAAGAATACAAAAAAAAAAAAAGCCAAAAGATACTTTTTATATAATATTTTGGATTCTTGTTAAGAATAAGCAGTCAACATTTCAGTTTTTGTTGCCTTACAGTGTGCAATTTTTTTTTAAAGTGTTAGTGCAAGTGTGTGTATCATTCATAGCAAAGATATCAGTCATTTCATCTTCAATTTTACGGATCGCAGTGTTCCAGTGTTTCTTTTACTTGATTATTTCTTGGGATTTAGAAATTTATTACTGCTGGTATGTTTGAAAAATCTTTAATACCTTATTTTATTAGTTCCCATTTATGAAAATTTTAATGGAGTTCATGTTCGTTTCCATTAAAAGTATAATTACATACATATGTACAGTGAATCAAAGTAATATTGGGACAAAGCTAAAATGATTTATGTGGAGATAATTAAGCACTATGTTAACTGATTTTAATGCAAAATTTTCATGCTTTTGTGTAGCTAACACTGTGCTAATTGCCATCTCAAAAGATTATGATTCTTAAGTTTGTCAAAATTAATTTATAAATAATTATTCACAATAAGTTAAAAATGCAGTACAAAGTAATAATGGGACAGGTGCCATCACTACATAATCTAGGCTTCATTACGGAACATTTTGCAAAAATTTTTTGTTTAAAAGTTGCTAGAGTGTATTACAGATTAATTTTTGATAAGTTTTTAAAGAAAATTAAAATATGGCGCCACGGGGTTCACAAACATCGCCTCAAATCAGAAAACTGATATTAGAACATTCGAAATCAGGAAAAACCGTGAGAAATATTGCGGAAATAGTAAATAAACCAAAATCTACAGTGTTTAACATCATAAAACGATATGGAGGTACAGAAACTTTTAAAAATGTAGCAAAACGAAGCAAAAGAAAAATATTTTCCGACGCGGATGAACGATGGCTTATGCGACAAATCAAACAAAAACCCTACTTAAGCGCTCCCAGACTTGCTGCTGAAGCGGAAATACATCTAGCAAAGAAAGCTAATCCCGAAACGGTAAGAAATGTGTTAAGGAAACACAATTATAATGGCCGGGTAGCTAGGAGAAAACCTTTTATTAATAAGGTTAATATGCTTAAACGAGTGCGCTTTGCTAAATACCACAGAAACAAGGATTTATCATTCTGGAATAAGGTAATATTCACTGACGAAAGCAAATATAACATATTCAGATCGGATGGAAGGTCATTCGTGTGGAGAAGACCAAATGAAGAACTGTCAGAAAAAAATTTGAGACCCACTGTTAAACATGGCTTGGGGTCAGTTATGGTGTGGGGTGCAATATCAGCAGCTGGTCCCGGTAACCTTCACATTATTGAAGGAATTATGGATCATAAATATTATATCAACATCCTGCGTGCTAATCTTGCAGAAACAGCAGAGAAATTGGGACTGGCGAATGATTATTACTTCTACCAAGACAATGACCCCAAGCATAAGGCTCACAATGTAAGGTGTTGGTTGCTTTACAATTGCCCACATGTGCTCGAAACGCCTCCGCAATCACCCGATCTCAATCCGATAGAGCACGTATGGGCCTATTTAGAAGAAAAATTAAGAAATTACCAAATAAGTTGCAAATCGGACCTAATTAGTGCTCTGAAAGAGGAATGGGGTAGAATAACCCCACAATTCTGTCAAAAACTTGTGAAATCTATGCCGTATCGATTGAAGGCTGTAATAAAAAAAAAAGGCCTTCCAACTAAATATTAAACATTATATATTTAATACTTAACTTGTTACTTTATTACATTGTCCCATTATTACTTTGACAGGATTTTCCGTGTTGTTTTAGTTTTTTTGTTTTTATATCCCAGTGGCGGTAGTCAATGTATTTTTTATTTATGTTCTTAATAAATAATAAAAATAAAAGTATAAATATAATTTTATTTTCTTCTTAAACCAATAAGTTCAAAAAAATAATTCGAAAGTTATTGGATAAACAGCTTGTCCCATTATAACATTGAGTCACTGTATATACTTATGAGTATGCAACAAAACCTATTTTGCGTTCAAAGAACTCAAAAAAAGCTGAAAATTTTGGTATATTTTCAGAGCTACATATTTCTGAAAATTTAAGAAAAAAATCGCACTGAAATTTTGAATTTTAAAATAGTAAATCATATTCACCCTTATTCCAGTTGTCAAAGTCGACATCGACACCAAAATTAAGCCTCTCTTAGACCGATATGCAAAAGTTTTCACTTTAAAGTTTAATTGACGTTCAGGAAAAATGTTGAATTTTTCTTAATGCTGATTTAAATTTGAGATAAAAACCGTGGCGTATCAACGTAACAAGAATCAAAGCTTTGGTACCGATGTTGACATTGATAACTGGAAGGAATAAGGGTAATTTTTGACCATAGCCCAATGTACAATTTGCCAATATAAGACTGCAAAGTTTTGCAACTTCACACATTTTCTATCTATAAAATGACTTTTTAATTTCTATTGTCATACTCATTGCAAAACAGGTGCATAATTGACATCTGATAAAAAGACAACACAGATTGATTATTTGCCGTGAAGTGTGAAATCCGCTAATGCGTCATTTAATTCCAATACTTCACTAGAGTAGCTTTTTGTATTTATGGAGAATATAATAAACTGACATATTAGCTCATGAGAAGAGAATAACGACATGTTATTCTTTTATATAAGATTTTCATTGTTAAAGCAAACGTGATAGCAAAATATTAGAATTAAATAAATTATAAAAAACAAAATTAGCAAAATCAAATGCTATAATACTCTTTAAGCTTCAGGTTAAAAATTTTATTTGAAATAAACAGCAATGATTTTTTTTCATACAGTAGTCCGTCCGTAGTTTATTTTTCTTCTTAACAATTAAAGAAAAGTATGCATCATGTGATCTTGATCATTTAGGAACTATTGCTTGCTTTCACGAACAATTAAAAAATCCATATTTGTTTTGGGTGTCTATTTTGGCCTCATTTTTGTTTAGACCAAGCGCGGTACAGCCGTCACCTACAGCAACACGTCATATTGAGATTAGTGAAATGAATGTATGCGTAAGTCCCAAAATAAGACCATAATAACAAATCTGATGGGGTGGGGTTCACTTTGACTCCACGATATCAGTTAAGGGTCAATATAGAAAGATCTTCACAAGTGGAATTTTTGTTCACGAGTGGTATCATGAATTTTACGTGCAGTTTTTTTCACGTTATCATTCTCAGTGAATGTAGAAAAGGGAAGATGATTTCAAAGCCATACAAATTAATTAAAAAGCAAATCGTTTTAAATTTAATACAGAAATAAAAATTCGTTAAATAGTTTTTTGAAATATTCAGGGTAAAAACAGGATAAAAACAGGGTTATCAAAAAAATAAATATAACGATTTAAAGGATTTAAGTACCTCCATTTTCCAATAACAAATATTTTTTTATGTTTATTTCTTTCACCTTCTTTATTTGCAACTTACTTCACTATTAAACGCACTGTCAAAATCGGATTTTCCAATTGCAATGCGTTGACGCTGCGGTATTTCGGTATGCTACATACAAATTGTACAGGCATGAGAATTTTTGACAGCTAGAAAACGCTTTCCGCTCTTGTTTAGGTATGGCTGTAAGTTTCCAATTGACAGATGCTGAGAGATATTTCATTAGTTTGATTAAAACATTTCACATTTCTTCTTCCACTTATTTAATTTTCGCACACTAACCCAAACCAACATAACATTATATGATTTAAACTGCGTTTCATTATCAATCACTTTCAATAAATGCAAATACAGACACCTTGTACACATTCCTACTGCTGATTTTGGGTCGTTATTAGGCAATGGATTTGAAGTTAGAAATAAAATAAAGTAAAATGAAATAAAAGAGGCGTTCGAACAAAATCTATAAAATATGTTTCCAGGGTACTTTCTTTTTTCTTTCTGCTTAATTATAATACTTACATGAAATTATTTACACTTTCCTTCTTATCCATTTCAATCCATTTCACAATATCTAATTTAACAAAAAAAAAAAACCCAACATACATAATGATAAATTATTTTCTTTTACATAAAAGTGTGGAGTTAATCTTTAAGGCCAATTTGATTATTGTATGACACATCCACCTTTCTGAACTCTCGCTAAAGGCCCAAACAGCCTAAATAATAATTTTCAATGGTTTTTTTTTTTTTTTTTGGTAAATTAATAATTTATTTATATTTATTTTTAAAACGAGATTTTTAGGAAATGTAAACAATTTAAGGTTGTCTATTTGCCGACATACATAAATACAAAAACAAATTAATCATTTGTTGAAAGTGTTTAGGAGAGATGTGGGGACATAATTGGGCGGTGTAAGTGCCCCCAAAAATTTACATATACGTACTAAAACATACATACATACATATGTAATAATGAAAAATTGGATTGGTCGCCAACAATAACGACAACGATAACAGATGCCCACTGTTAGAAAATAAGTTGATTTAAGAAAAATCGATGCTTGCATTTTGTAAAATAAATAAAAAAAAATAGAAAATATGTACACGTATGTAAATATAATTTTTTTTTTATTTTATTTTCACTTTCACTTACGACGCGACGCGTCTTATGAAATACAAAAATTACCTGATAATTATTAACTCTTACCCAATTGCAGTTTCCAAAAGGTCTTTACCAACTTTTTCTTTACTAATTTGTTTTGTCAATTAAAATGGACCATTACGTTCTCTGGGTACAAGAAAAAGTTTTCATTATCAATCTCTGCCTGCAGACACGCCAATGCCATTACAAACTTATTAACAATGATTTGTCATTGATTTCTTACTTGAACAGCAGTTTCCCTACTGGTTTTTACTTTGCCCAGATGACGTTTCGATTTTATTACGATTTCGAATTTTTTTTTTTTCTTCATGTTGTCATCTCAATTCTGTAGGTCTTTATTTTTCGTCATTTCAGTAACAAACTTTTTCTATGGTTTTATTGTTTATTTTTTTGACTGCAACATAAACAAAGCAATTGTTATGATGACAACGTTGTAATTTTGGTGTTGATATTGTGATGCAATGTTTTCTTTATTGGTTGGATGTCATTGGTTGCAGTAGGAAAAAAAGACTTTCTAAAACATGCATTTCCTTTCCCTTTATTTAAAAAAATATATTTTTTTTATTAATTGAAATTACGAAGAATTCTTTAATGTTGACATGGTTAAACTGAAAGTGAAAACCATATGAGAAACATGTGTGCATGTTCATGCATGTGTTTCTTAGTTGCCACAATAATTCTGTTGCATGGCAGTGATACAAAAATGTCATAGATTTTAAACTTCTAGAAGCAATCATGTGTACGAAAAAAAAAGAATTCAAGATTAAAGGTTAGAGAACATAATTCTGTGAAATAATTTTTATTTAAAATACTCCACGAGGGTGGTGACAGAATTCTAGTGAATTTAATATAAATTAATTTAAGAGACAAACTGCGGGTTTTCACTTCCATAAACAGTATTATTTTGTTTTAACGGTGCAAAGTTTAACAATATATGTGAGGAAATCCTGCGTGACGAACGTTACATTCTTACGAGTTTTTGTATTAAAACTTGCAAAGACATACCCCCGTTCCCCTGAATACGCAAAATTTGTTTGTTTTAAAACGATGAAATACCCCCCTGTTGTGTAAACCGAATCGATTTAAAAACGAGTGATGGCTCAAAACTGAATAAACGCTAATTTGGTGTTCTAAAAATCACACGATTTGCAACATTTGAATTTGCCTTCGAATAACATTTGTTAAATGTCAATACGTCAAAACGTTACTAAAGCTACTAAAAATTTGTTCAAAATAATGTTAATTCTTATTTAAAAGTGAAAGTAAAACTATTATTCTAATAAATGAGTGATGATGCATAAACAAACAATTACCAATTTATACTAACGGCCTCTTCATAGAAGCCGAGGTAAAATAATCGGCCATTTATATTGAAAACAATAATGAATTTGTTTTTGTTTTCAATATAAATGGCCGAACGATTATTTTACCTCGGCTTATATGAACAGGCATTTAGTCTTACTTTTATTAAATGTAATCAAATTATATGCTCTTTAATAGGTTTAAGTACGACATAATCAACACTCCTTCAAATTTGTTTATTTTTCAATATCACGAAGCAAATTGAAAGCAAATTCGAATGCTGCAAATCGTGTGATTTACAGAACACCAACGTAACAGTAATTCGGTTTTAAGAAATTACCCGTTTTTAAATCAACAGAACATTGTACGTTCAAATGCTGTCGAAGATAATTTTTTAATCGGTGTTTGTTGCGATATAATTGATCACAAAGTTTTGTGACGCACGCCACAAAAAAAGGAGTTGAAGTATGTTTCCGTAATTTTTTTTAGCAAATTTTGCATAATAAAGGACACAAAATATAATATCTAAAAGAAATATAAAGATAAGAGAATTCTAAAAAACTTATTTGCCGCCAGAAAATTGTATAGTTTTTTTTTTTAATCAAAAGCCGTGAACCCTTTGTGGCGCACGCTATGTGACGCACGTTACATTTTGTAAATAAACACAATTGTATTTATTTGAACAAAATAATTTCGGTGTAGTTTCTATAATAAAACTAGTACTGGTCGGAAAAAAAAACTTGTATGGAAATTACGCAAAATTAAAAAATTTTTTTTTTCATATAAATTTTTTTCTGATTTCCCTGATTAGAACACATGCCATTATAGCAACGATAGAACAACAAAATGCAGCCCACGTTGTTACATTACTCAAGACAGTCAATAGACCAATTACTTTCTTCGCCCTCTCCTTTACACGCCCACAACAGCAACTTCAAAATAGTCTTTGAAGCACCGGCCCATACATGGGAATTGTATACCATTTTCGGTCGTATGTAAGCAGTACGATAGCCATTATTATTAGTTGTATCGACCATGCACCACTTTAAGGTCATAAAGTTTAATTTTTGTGGAAATATTTTAGTTCAGTAAGAAATTGCTACTTTACTACTGCCCCCTTTTTGGAGTTCCTATATGCACATTATTGCATTTTGCGTTCTCCCCCGTCTCAAAACACATGTGTAACGATTGATTTGTTTTTTCTACGAACTCACAAACAGGAAGTTTATACAATTTTTAATAAGTTGTTTGTTTTTTTCTTTTTTTTTTGTTCTCAACAGCCCAGACGTAGTAGTCAGTACGAATATTTGCCTGAAGAATCAATTAAAACTTATTTCATGTCCATATTTACATTTATGTTTTCTTAATAGTGGTGTGCTGTTCTTAGAGATTTTTCGTCTGCATCTTTTGCGCTGCTAAAGACTTTTTTAAATATTGCTTTTTGTTAAAATTCTAAATACTTTATTAGCACTTTTTTTTATGAAAAAACATTTTATTGCTGTTGATTATTTTACCTTTTGCTTTAGAAGATTTGCAAGTGCTTTATGTGGAATTTATAGCAAAAACCGTGTAGTGTGAATTGTATGAATCCAGCACTCGCGGCCAGCAGACAGACAAACGGATGGATGAATGGTTGGAGGGACGGATATACGAACTGCTAAAAATTTGGTATTCAAAATTATGTTTATTTGTGGAAAATTCATTGTCTAGCGTTAAATTTTTTCTCTCTCTTAATTTTATTGTTTTGCCATATTTCGTGTTAAAAGTGTTATTGTTTTTAATTAAGTTTCATGACCATGTTTATTTTTTTTTGCTTGAACTTAAATTTATGAAAATGTATTTTATTAAATGAATGTTTTGCAGCTGAAAGATTAATTAGCACGCAAATTTTGCAAACAAAATTTCATTTAAAATGTTCCAATATGTGTGAAATATGTACATATATTCTTGAAATTTTTTTTTAACAAAAATATATTACTTTTATTTTATTTATAGAATTATAATACTATACTCGTAGGCTCGTATAACATTTATAGTATAACAATTCGACTATCACTATTATTAGCGTTGCCAACTTTTAAATTTTGAAATGCACACTATTCGACAAAAAAAAGCGTATTTTCGAAAACGAGCACTAAATTTAAATTATTTACTTTTATAGGAGATTTATAAGAAATTTATTGTATAATATTCTTTTGACAAAAATTAACTTAATTCAAAGACAAAATTATGTATATAAATAGCAGCAGTGTTTTTCAAAAATACAAATGCAAAATTAATATAAAACACAAGGTCATCATACATTTTCAATACGGGATAAAATTTCGGTAATGAACCTAAATTGTGTAAAATTATAAAGAAAAGCACTAAATATTAAAAATAACAGCAGCCAACACTGACTCAATAATTTTATGCGAGGAAAATTTTAAAAAGCACCGACCTGACAGCACTGAAAACTATAAACTTTTCGTTTGATTGCAAAGTCGTGACTAACTCAACTGGTGGGGTAGTAGTTGATTGAAGAAAACTACCAAGCTTAAGTGCCACATAATTTTGATAAAAAGTCTGCATATTTTGCAAAAAAAAAAAAAATTTCCAAATTAAAAATGCCCGTTTTAAATACAAAAGAATCTTCAAATCTTGTTCTTTTATTTCAATTAAAAAAAAACAACGTTGTCAGAATTCAAAACCAAATAAATTAAAGATTTTATAATCAAAAGTATTTTATTCTTTTTATGTCTATTTCAATTAATTAATTGAAAATTTTATGACATGAAAAATATTACAACTCATTTTTATTTTTTTTTTATTTTTAACAAGTGAAAATATAGCAAGTTGTAAATATAGTATCCAACAAATACAATAAAATATATTTTTATTTAGAAAAAATAACAAACCAGAAGAATTTAGCATTAAACAATGCTATCAGGCTTTATTGCACTATGCAACACCAAAAAATTGCACTGATAACCACTATTTTTTTTTTAATCCGCCATGGTCACTTGACTACAAAAATCATCATTATTTCAAATTCTATGGTATAGTTTTTGTAAAAAAAATTTGTTTGCTAAAATTGGGGTTTTTTGAAGCGGCTGCTACCTACATCTGGCTGTAACTTTGGAAAAACTTATTCAATCTTGTTACGCGATACGGCAAAAAATTTTAAATTACGCCAGCTTTAAGTTTTATTACTATCATTTTTAGCCATTAGTTTTGTAATTATTGATGAAAAAGTAAAAAAAAAATTTTTTTTAAAAAAATTGTCAAATTTAATTTAATAAAAAAAAATGCATAAAAAATAGAAAGCACAAAATAGTTACCAGTTTTACTATTTAATCTTAAAGGTGAATGTAATAGAAATAATATAAACATTATTTCATGAAAATCCATGTATAAATGCGTGTTTTATTGCCGATTAAGTGAAAGTACCTACTTTAAAATTAAAAAATTAAAAAAATTTAAATTAAATTTAAAATTTATATTGACTTGTCGTAAATACGACTGCGACAAGAAAAGCTATTAAATTAATAGAAATAGCCGTTTTACAAATAAATTGTAGTTGTTTTACAAAAAATAAAAATTTTGCAATTTTGACTAAATTGCTTTATAAAGTTCAAAGTTTTTTTTTTTAATTTTTAAACAAAATATCATCACGAAAACAGTTTTAATTGTTAAATTTTAAATTATCTTATGGAAAAAAAGAGTTCCTTGTAAAGCTTAATTTTGTTTTATTTATTAAGAATGCGGAAAGGCCATAATTTGTTGGACAAACTTTGACAGCACTGGCAAATTCAACTACAGAATTCCCATCTTTTAAATGTGATTTTCTTAAAAAAAATTTTTTTTTCTAAATTTACAAATTTTAACTCTAAAGCATTCAGGTCCTAAAATAGGGTTTCTTTTTCAGAAATAAACCAACAAAGTTACTAAACCGATCAAAGTTTAGTTTTAAGTGTCTATCGAAAAATGGCAAATCGTCACTTTCATAATTTTGAGAAAAAAAAATTGGCAAAATGCCTATAAATCCGCAAATAGGCGATTCAAATTATTTCAGAATATGTATATGAGAATTTAAAAATAAAAAAAACCATACAATCGACAAAAAGGCAAATGACAAATTTCTCACAAAAAAATTTAATTTGTTGTGCGTCTAGTGGAGTCCTGCTGAAACGGTTTGCTAGAATTCACTGTGATGCCGTGACTTTTTTTTTCTTATATAATACTTTCGACTGCTACAAGCACCCACATTCACAAATGAAATGTTTTTAACAAAAAAAAAAAAGAAAAAAAAATGTTTTTTAACAAAAAAAAAGTCGTGTTTTTTAACAAAAAAAAGTCAATTATCAAATTTGTTTAATTTTTTAACACATTGAAATTTAAAATTTATGCAAGAAAGCCAAAATATCTCTAATGATGGCCCGGATTGTGTTGTATGGCGACTCGCCGATGTTTCAGAATCATTTCAACAACTTTGCGCTTTGTACACCGCCTACCAACGATTGTTTTTGGGCCTATTATTTGCCGCAGAGTACTGTGATCATTTAAATAAATAAAAAATTTAATTTTGTTAGACACCAACGACTGTTCTCAAATTACACTGTTTGTCAAACAAGCTGGCAAGCAGGCCAGTGGACAGTTAAAATGCAGTGTTGCATAATTTTTGACATTTACACGAATAAAAACATGTCAGTTTCGAATCACCATTGAAGTTAACACAAGACATTTATGATGACGTCTCTTCTAAACTGACTGACGAAATTGTTTGGCAGCTGTGGCAAATTGTTTCAACGACTTAAAAATGTGTAGAGATTTCACATGAGAAACGCATATGTAGATATGGCTGGATGTTGGTGTTGTTGTTGTTATTGTTGTTATTGTTTTTGTGAGACGGCTGTGGAGATTTTTTGAATTGTCAACCTTGAATTCAGTATTCAAATTCAATCAATCGATCGATTCATACGAAAGTCATCTTTTCAAAATGTGTTTTGAATGCAACATTTTATATATTTTATTTTTCAACAAATGGGGCCGGCCAACAAGCTGCTTTTAACAAATACAAAAAAAAGTTGCTGAAAATTTCTATCTTGTCATGGAAATCTGTGCATCAGGCTCCTCCCACTTTTCTTGTATAACATTTATGTCATAATAAGTCGTCATTATAAAATAATTTTTTTCACACCACAAATTGAAAAAAACAAAAAAATATTTTCCGATGGCTTTAATATTACGTGAAAGCCGCTAAAACCAAATACATTTTTTGGTTATCAAAAAAAAAGTGTTGCACAATTCTCGTCTTTGTTTCAATGTTGTTAAATGATCGTAAATTTTTTTTTTTTTATAAAACAGTTTGTATTTGAATACATGTCAATGCATCTTTAATTTTCCACTTGATTTCTTTTTTATTCATCAATAAATTGTCAAGTAAGATGACCCTCGTCAAAAAAAAACAAAAAAAAAAAATATATAAAATTTATTTTTATTTCAGCCTCTCATTCATAATTAAAAGAAATACGTTGCGTATGTTATTCAAAAAAAATTTAGTGGAATTGGGAATGCGTGAAAGCAAACTATGTACTTCTAATTTCTATGAACAATTTGATATTTGTAATGAGAGTGCAATAATATATCGTACAAATCAAGGCTCTCAAACACTTAACCTGATAAAGTGTTGTGTAAGAAGTGAAATGCAGGCTGGAATAAATGACGACCAGTTTGCTGTTTTTTTTTGGGATCTTTGCTTCACTTAAAATAAAATTTTTAAATATATTTATAAATTGTCTGTTCCTGTTCTGTTCTGTTATGTAGTCGTGTGATACTTAAGTATTTGCCGGCAGTAGGAATTATTATTTGAGACTTGCAGTTTGGTTGAGGTAGCGTATCTGCATCATCATACCCAACCAAGTTTTTGAAAAAGGTCAGAAAAAAATTTGGTACTGCAGTATCACCCACAAAATTCAGCATATATGGCAGCAACAATTAATTAACAGTCGTAATTCAGTTAGCGTTGTATGGAATAGATGGACGTGGAGGTGGGTGCCCCTAATAGTTTAATGTTACTACCCCATCTCTGAAATAGCAGAATGAAGGGAGTGTAGATTATCAAATGAAAACACAATATTGGAACAGACTCTCGAGTTACAACTTTGGACACTTTCTTTCTATTGATTGGCGCGCCACTCGACTCGTTAACGAGATTTACGCGTGCAGTGACGTTAACCGTACGATAATTACGATATTGTACGGCAGTTTAGACTTCCGCAAGGTAGGAAGCTATTTTCTATATTCGTATGGTAATCAAATCAAACAAATCATAAAATGTACGGTACCTGTGCAAGATAACGCCAATACATTTCTACCGTAAATGGCTTAATAACATCTTTTAGCTATTCTTAAGTGGGACAAAAATGCATATGTACATTGATTTTAAATATTTTACTTTATTATTACTACAGTAAAACCTCTCAGAAGAGGATGCTCATGGTCGCGGAATTTTTGTCGAATAACTGATGAAACATAAAAAAAAAACAATTACCAATTTTTACTTAAAGTATTTCTTTTATTAAATTAAGTGTCAAATTATATATTCTGTAATAGATTTTAATACAAAATAATCGCTTTAAAAAACCAATCCCAATATTTCTCCATGTTCTTGTTAAAGTATGCGGATAAAGTAAATGGATGAATAAAAGCACATTTTCACTAAATTCATTAGATATATCACTTTTAAATAAGATGGCGAAGGTCGAAGTTGACTACAAAACGAAAAATTTTCTTGGTTTCAACCTCAGTTTCAGACTCATAAAAAATAAAAACATCTCACATTTTTTCTGATGTGCATTTCTGTGTCTTTGTGCCAGTTGTTGTCGGAAGGTTTCAGTGGCGAAGGCATAGTCAATGGCCACTGCCACGTCAGAACGCCTTCCTTCGTCGGTATTGTGTAGCACCACGAAGTAAAATAAATAATAAAAATGGCTGTTAAAAATAAAGCTTTAAAATTTCTCCTTCACATCAGAGATGCTACAACACTGCTGTAAAAACAATTAACGTGCAAAATGCAGTGTTGTAAGATAGTGAAGCCTCACCTCCTATCATTTCTCCTACGATCCCTTTCCTATACTTTCTATGCTTCGCATGTGTAGAAGTCATCTCCTGAGTGCTGGTCCCAGATAAAAAAAAAAAAAAAGTTAAAGTTTTCTGAATTTTTTTTTCACAGTTGCTTATTTTTTTCATCGACGATTTGACATTTCTTTTATGGTTGTACTCTTTGCACCCGATTAATTTTGCCATTCCCATATATTTGCTCTCTTCTCTCCAAAATTTAAACACTGCAGTAAAACTGTAAGGGCTTTAATAGCAGACATTGTCAATCCCCCCATATGTGATACCTATGTAACAAATTACACAGTACGCTGCGTTATTTTGATGCAGTTTTGTGGTTCATATTAATTTCCTTAAATTTTCACATTTTCGATTTTTAATTTTTTTTTTTTTTTTTTTTTTTTCATTACGAAATTTTTTATAGTGACTTTTGTTTTGTGGTCTCCGAACTTTTCTACTTATTTTGGCACTATAATATGTTTACTTACTATTTGCAATACATAGTATGTATGTTTGTATATGAATGTTTTTAAAATTGTGAACTTATCCATGTCAATGTAATATTTTTTCTATGCTTTATGTGGCGTTCATTGCTACATGTGGTAGATGGCGCCACTGATAGATAGCGTGAACTTTTTTTGGAACATACTTGGCGATCTTCTGCCAAATATACATATATAAATGTATGTATGTATGTGTATGCATATTGTTTAAAAACTTTTTTTATTTTCCTATTTAAGTATGTAGTTTGTATTCAACGTAATTCGAAAAGAAGTTAATAGAGTTTTAAAAATCTTTTAACTAGTTTTGTTTCCAAAGAAAAAAGGCTCTCAAATAAAAATTCCTTTGTCTGCCAAAAACAACAACAAACAAGCCTGCTGCCACAATTTACAACAACTATTCTAGTTTTTTCTTTCATTCGAAAGCTTGGAAAAACTTACAAAAGCCACACATAGAAAACAACACTTAAAAGAAAATATATTTATCACTTCAATGTGGGCGGTCGGTTTTTAAAATGAATAGTAAAAAAGCGAAGAAGAAGAAGAAAAACGAAATACAATAATTAAACATTTTTACATGCATCGCACATAAAGTGCTGTAAATTTCTTTATTTATTTTTTTTTTACTGCACATTTATTTATTTATTTTTTATTTATTTGTATTTTTGCGAATGCTCTAGTGGTACGTTATTTTTCTCAATTTAAACAACTGCAGATGAAAGAATGGATTTCATATTTTAAAGCTACTTTTTTCTGTTCATTGTATTGTTTTCTCTTTAACAGTTTTATTAAGAAATAAATAAAATAAAATAAAAAACAAAAAAAAACCAAATAATAATCGCGGAAATGTTATAATTTGTAGCGTTTTGCGACGGCAGATTTTTAAAAGTTTGAATCTCAAGCCATGTTCACATACGCAGGTGGTCAGGCAATTTCACAAGTTAATTTTTTATAATTTTGTTTACTTTTTAACACTCTGTTTTATATAATTTATGTTTTCTAAAGCTATGTTCATACGATTGTCAGATTGTACAATATTGTAGGATACAGCAATATGCTGACAATGAACTCACAATAAAAAATTGTTACCATCTGGTACTTTGTCACTTCACACTATTAAAAGAAAACCATACAATATCATTGGCACACAGTTCTGCGACAATAAATTTTTCTGCCAATAATAATTGTCTGTTTACACGGTTGTCAGATTATTGTATGGCAAACGTTGCCAGATCCGACTTTTAACATTGTATCTAAATATTTATGGGCAGCATTGCCAACAGAAATAGAGAAATAGAGGGTGGAATTATCGATTGTGCGGATTTGTCAGTCTCGATGTCGCAGTGGGAGAGTAAGCATTGCGCGTTCGCTGTGGAGACATTTTTTAAGAGTAATAATTCTTACGTAATTCCTCGTCGACAATTTTATTCAAAGTTCGGTATTCGGCGAATAAGTGATGGACCGAGTGAAAATTTAATTCGTTCGTGGGTGCAGAGATTCCGCGCAACTGCTTCGGCTATGAATGCCCCACCGCCAAGGGCCAGTAGATCTTCAAGGGCTACCGAAAACATTGTACTGGTTGGAAGCAGTTTACGTGAAAATCCGCGATTATTCATGAAATTTTAAAAAAGGATCTGGATGACATTCTCTTAAAAAAATTAAATCCACATTTCTATTCTATGGTTCAATGCCCTTAATAAAACTTTTTGTCAATTATTACGTTTTTTATTAAAGTTTGAAAATATAACACTGCTACCAGACACCCTTTACTTTGTGTCAATAAAAATATAAATAAGTGAATATAGAAATATGTTAAATTATAAGAAGACTCGTTTACTGCGTCGCAATTGTTCTGCGTGTTGTAGTTATTTTGCATCTAAATTTATTTGGATGGTTTTCTTGCTTTTTCTTGCGTATTATTTACAACAGTGTTGCAAATAGGAACAAAATACATTGTGAAAATTTTCAGGGTTGCAGTTACTACAAACCAACATGCGTTTAGGAAGTCAGCCATAATTTTAAATATTCATACTTAACCGAATGCCATTGGCGAACTAAATTAATAATTCGTACATCTTTGTTTTCCATTTTATCCAAAAAAAAAAAAACAAAATAGAGACTAATGATCTGCAGTTTGTTTTAAGTTTCTCTATACTGCATAACCAAGTCACCCGGTGACCACCCGTGTACTACGTCCTCTGTTGTCAAGTTGTTTATATGTACATACATAAATAATGGCATGCGTGCGTTTTTTCTAAATCGAAGTTTTTAATTAAATATTTTTACCATAAACAATAGTTGAAGTTTTAAAGAGAAGAAAGGAAAACTTAATGGCAAAATTTGAATTAAATATTTGAAAACAAAGACCGCTTTCTTTGCGAAATTTATATGTATATGAAAAAAATTCATTTTAATTTTCTACCTTCAAATAATTTAGCATATTCTATTGTATTAAAAAAGAAAATGATGAATAAATAAATTCATTGAAATGCGCATTGAACAAATCACATTTTTTTTGTAATTTTTTTTTTGCTTCAACCTTTTATCTTGTCCTCCAATATTGAAATATTAATAAACTACGGCCTTTTTTTTTTTTTTTTTTTTTTTTTTAATATTTATGAATGATTTAAATAATTTTTTTTTGTAAAGCATTTAAAATTTTACAGTGAATAGTTTGAAACATCATGACAGTACGGATTTCAAATGAAAATTTGTTCAGATTAAAACAGTCTGTCAAAATGTTCATGTTAAACACGCCCCACACGCCCGAACGGCCATATTTTTTGTTTTAATATTTTTCTTTTTTTTTTAAACTATGACAGGCGAAAATTTGAAGTTTATGTCAGGTATAAAAACTAAACGCTAATACATACATATATGTATATCAATGTTATACATATTTAAATTGGTAAACGGAAACAAAATGAAACTTATGTTTCGTGTCAAAATGATTTACAGTGGAGGTGATGCCAAAATTAATGATGGTCAAGGGCCATATGTTGTTTTAACAAATGTTCCATTTAGATTTGTTTTAAAATTTTTTAAATGTAACACTTAGCAAGTGAAATTAGATGTCGATATGTTTATACATCCATATTATGATGAATTAACTCTGAGATTTATTTGCTTTTTAAAAATTTATTTCATTCAAATGCTGGTCGCCACCACAATGCTAACAGTTTAAGCGATTAATCGTGGCTTCCAAGGCATGGAATCGTAGTTGGTTTATGGACGAAAACTACTGACTTTCTTGTTTTGACATATTCCCAAAAAAAGAAGACAATACTGATCTCTCCTATCAAAATGATTTCTTCATAGAGAGCTTTGCGCGTGACGTTGTAGTGGATTTTTGAAAAGGAAACTTGCATTAAGGCAGTGCAAGAAAATGTTCATTAGACCTCGTCCAGACTGTGAAACATTTGCTGCAGAAACTTTTTACTATTGTCTTTTGAAACTGCTTCACAGTGTTGTTGGTTTTTTGTATTTTTTATTTCCTCTTCTTTTCGTTTTCTGAAACTTGAAACATTCTCGGGGCTGTCACAGAAACAAAATTCAGAACGAAAGTGAAAATGAAAACGTTTTTAGCTGCTCCAGAAAACGAAAAATGACAAAATTGTTCGTTTTAAATCCACTTAAAAATGTACAAGTGAAAGTGATAATTTGAGAGTATTCACATAAAAAAAAAACGTTCAAAACAGATTTTCAATTATAGAGAATATCAATTTTATTTAAGTTCGAATACAAGTAAAATTAATTTAGTTAACAAATTTTACGAATTTTATAAAAATTATGAAATCAAGAAAAAAAAATGTGGAAATGAACAAAAATATGCTTTGCCATATTTTTCTGTAAAGTTACCATATCCTTTTTAAAGTAAATTGCCAGATATGCAGCTTGGCATCACAAGTAGCATAAAAGAAATTAGAAAAGAATTAAAGAGAATTAGAAAAAACAACGATTAGTTTCTTATTTAAATATCAATATTTTTACTACCTGCCATTTATATTTTGAACAAGTAAATCAATTTGATACAGAAAATGTTAGTAAATTTTGCTGTTTTGCTGTTGAAGAGATACCACATTTATTAATAGGGATACCATATTTATTCACAAAAAACCAATGTTTTGATTTTTTTTCGTATTTATGAAAACGTATGAGAGCTGAAGCACCAAAACAAAAACGTCACGTTTTCAGAAATGTGAAAATTTTCACTTCCGAAAATTTTCTGTGACACCCCCTATTTGTTACGCATTTTCTTTTCTCTTCCCTTTCAAACTCAAATGTTTCGGAGTGTCATCACCCACGCTATTCTCTACACAGTATGGACAAAAGTCGTACATTATTCGCACTATAAATCCATACAAATTTTAATAATCGGCTTTGCAATAATTACTGGTCAAAACATTTGAAAATGATTTTTGCATATATTTAAAAAAAAAACTTTTTATTTCAAAAAAAAAACTTAATTTTTCAACACAAAACTTTTTTCCACAAAAGTGACCAAATAATGAAAAAAGCACAAAAATGTATATTTTGAATTCATTTTTATTCAAAACTAGCTGACCCGGTCCGCGTTGCTGGACCTAAGCAAACATTAGTGTTGTATTACCACACGATTTATTTATTTAAAATAAAAAATAGCAAAAAAAATAAATATATGTATGTCATTGGTTGTGCAATATGAAAATTGGATTTTGACACGCCCCTCCGCCCGCAGACCGAAAATCAAAAATCAGAGTCACCCGCCTGAATATTCTGAAGATTCCCTCAAAAATTTCATCAAAATCGGTCCAGCCGTTTTGTAGTCCATACGTTACATACACACATCCTGTTTTATATATGTATATAAATAGAGATAAGATAAACAAAAAAAAAACTTAAACAACAACAACAAACTTATTCTTCCCACGATGTTGAGCAGATCCCCATTTTTTTTTAGCTTTTGTTGGAGCCTCGTATGTGTTTGTAGCATATTCGAAGCAATTTTCTCTCCCTGCTTCAAACAAATTTGAAAAATAAGCAAAAACTTGAAAAATGGTAACGCTGATTATGGCACCCATTTTTCTATAATGGCTTAACACAAAAGGACAACAGAAGCTGTAAGCGTCTTTAGATGCTGTTTATTTATAAACCAAAAATTTATATTCTTCAATGCAATTTATTAATTTTTTTTTTATATATTTTTCTTCTCTTTTCAGGTACGTAAACAATTTTGATTGCAACTTTCTTTAATTTCGGTAAATATTTTATTTTATTTAAAGCCAATTATTAAGGGATATTTTGATTAATTACTTGCTTAAAACATTCATTAAACATCTTTACGCTTAAAATTTTTGGTTTAACAAAATAAAAAATAAAAATTTATAATAAAGACCTGTATCAAGTTTCATAAAATAATTTTAACGAGCGTAACAAATTTGCCCAGAATCAAATTAAAGGATGTTTATGTGCAGGCAACTACCTTCTCCCACGCCATCGGCACAATTAGGCAAGAAGTTTTCTAATAAAATCTTAACCCCATAATAATCATTGGATATTTATCAATAGAAGTAAATCTCTGCAAATTCTTAGTCAGCAAAGTAAATTATGGGGGCAGTTCGTTCTGCTGCATACCCTGTATACCAATTGCCTTGCGATTGTTAAACGAAATGTATGAAAGAAAATACTCCAGCTGAAAGCCAATGTAGCAGTGCTCTTCAATTATGTTTAGAATTTCTTGAGGATTAAATAAGTAAATAAGAAGAATAATATTAAGAAATTTAAGAAGGTCCTTTTCACACAGAGAAATATTCTCTCAATTTTATAAACTTTTGTTGTGTGTCATTGTGTTGTCTTGGATGTCATACGACTAACTGACTGATTCATTAACGCACAGCCCACGCCGTTAGGGCTAAAGATTTGAAAATTTATGGGTGTGTTGGCTTCCTCTTGGGATCTATACCTCCACTAAGATGGGATGTTAAGGGCTAAAAGAGAGCGAAAACGGATAAAATCGGTAACTTCATATCTCTTAAGGGTGATTTACATTGTCCCACAAGTCGTACGACATGCCAAATTTTTGTGTAGAAGAGCACAAGTAGGATCGTCTAAGCGTAATATGTAATGAAACTATAAGATTTTGAGAGAAAATACGCATGAAAATTTGACAGTCGTATGGCTCTCTTGATTTTTTAAAATTTTTCAAAAACCAACACACACCATTAGATCAGGGATGCATTTTTATGTAAACAAATGTGAGAAAGCCAGGGAGGGAAAACTGGTTTCATAAATTTATACCAATTATAAAATCAAAATGTACATTTTAGACCACGACAGCACAATTTTATAAAAATATACGTATATTTTCTAAAAGTACACTAAAAATTTTGACCACGAAAATAACATTCGAAAGTTATAAAAATATTTTTCAAAGTTATTAAAAAAAAAACTTCAATTGCACAAGAACTCCATCCCTGGGGAAAACAAGCAAACAGCTGTAGTTAAATTAAATGAGAATGTTTTCATCGTACTTGATTTTATCCATACACCAATGGTGTAAAAGCCAGAAAACAACCATTCGATTTTTACTCTCTTTTTTTGAAATACGGATGGAATTTCATTTCAATTTCTCTCTCATTTTACGTACGACAAATCTTATCGTCTAAAGCAGCCTTTAATGATAGAAACGAAATTCAAACTGGTTGATGGATGTATGGTCTGATTGTGATACAGACCAAGAGTTTCTGCTAAGAATCGAACCTAGAACTCCCAAACTGATAAACTATAGCATTACTCAATAAGCTAGCGGCGCACACAACTAATATCCAGATATAGAACTAAAATTCGAAATATATCTTTATCTACACGGGTCTGTAAAGCTAGAACAAAAGTTCTAACATCTAGTAGTATTCTATCTAGCCACACAGAAATTTATAAGCATTTTAATTGTTTATTTTATAATAAAAGCTTTTACTGCATTTTTATCCGATATCTTTTAGGCCACTTTCCTCACCGTGTATGTAAAAATGTAAAAAGCATTGTTATTTCGGTATGTAAAGAAAGGAAAAACGCCTCTCAGCAAAAGATATTTCCGGCCATTTCAACTGATTATGTTTAATTTGGTACGCTTTTTAATGTTACATTTTGTATTTTTTTTATTTGTTTAAAGTTTTTTTTTTAGCATCGATCGATTAATACAACGTGTTGTAAATATTCATTCTACTAGACTTGTTTCAATTTAATGGTCTGCAAGTTGTTTAGTCATTCAACATTCTTTGTGTAACAACTATTTCAAATTTCATATTGTTGAAATGTCTACTTTCATCTAAACAAAAAAGAAATATAAAAAATGAAAATGACTAGGAGAAACATAAATTTTTTTAAATTACCAGCCTTTATGAACTTAAGCTGTTTTATTTACATTCTATATGTTGTTAACAATTTTTTTTTTATCCAGCCAACCATCTAGGGACAGGTAGACATGAAAAATCAATTGATCATTTTTAATTTATCATTCAATTTTTTGTTTTGTTTTTGTTTTCTTCTTTTGCTTGGGCTGGGGCTTTTTTTTTGTTCTACACGGATCTGCCAGCCTGCCATTCAGTACTCAATTTCAAAGTTACATGATGAAGGGTTAGAAGGATTTTTTAATTCAATTTTTTACAGAATCGTTATACATATATTTTTAAAACCCATTAAGTAACACCAATTGCTAAATGACAAGATAATTATTTCACATTTTTCTTTAAGTTCTCTTTTGAAAGGAACTTGTCTGCGAGTAAAATGCTTGATTGCCTGCTTTGCAAATCATCTATGCTTGTCGTTAGGTATCTTATAGATTTTTATTTTATTTATGAGGTTTCTTGCATGAAATTGCGTATAGATTTTGTATTCTTTTTTTTTTTTATTGGCTAAACAGTTGACAATGTGTGGCAGAAAATTGTTAATGAAGGGTCAACAAGATGTAAAGAATTTATTTGAAATGTTAATAAGTTTGTAGAAAATAACTTTATTTGACCTTCGAAAAATTCTGTTTTATTTTGCTAAAAAGGCATCAACATTCCCTTCAAGTCTTTTGGGGGGCCTAACGAGAGGTGGGTGAAAAATGAATTACTGATAAAAAAAAATTTATGAAAATATTAAAATGTACTCCTTAAGGGGTCGGTCAAATATGCTGAATTAATTTAAAAAACAAATGCCACAAATATGTTAAATAAAGTCAAATATGTTAAAATATTTTGTTGACGGTAAAATATTCAAAAATATGGCCAAAAATCATATGTATATCGTGTAGTTCTGGAACGAATAAGTATAATGTCTGCGGCCGCATCCATAAGTTGCACAAGGCAGAGCATGCAGTTGCATATTTACGGTTTCTCTGCTTATACTATTTTTGTTAAAATTTTAATTACAGTAGAATCCCGTTAATGCGTAATCCAAGAGAGCAGCTATATTTTCTTTAATTTCAGGAGTTTTCGAAATGAAGGGATTTCGTTTAAGCTGTGCTAAAATAAACAAAGAAAAAAAAACGATTTCCAGGGGTTTGGACTGTCGACACTGCGCAAACCATAAAACACGACGATTCTATAGTTCTAGTTAATCATCTTTTTGTCGTTTTACTTTTCTATCGAAAGAAGTTTCCACTATGAATTCTCTTTTTCTAAAATTGATGAAAACGATAGCGGAGCAATACCAAATTTTTTGACAAGTAAAATTTTCTTTTCTCTTTTTTTTTTAATTATATTTATTTTTGAGCGATGGTCTTTTTTATGAAAAGTTTTTCAATAATTATTTATTTTTCAATATTTCGCTACCAAAATATTTTTGTTAATACAAATTATTATTTCCTGACGATGCTACACTATTTGGTAGCGAAATATTGAAAAATAAATAATTATTGAAAAACTTTTCATAAAAAAGACCATCGCTCAAAAATAAATATAATTAAAAAATTTTAATAAAGGTCAAAATAAAAATAGAAGTGAGACTAATATTTTCTTTTCTCTATTATCAATTGCTAAAATTATAATGGTAATATTCTATGCACGTTTTTTCTAAGCATTCTACGTCATACTCCTCAGTAAAACTGCGAATAAACTGATCTAAAGATCACACAAAAAATTCCGGTTATTGCTAAAAAAAAACTGTTGGAAAAGTTTTGTTTTTGTAATTTTTTATATTTTTAAACATTTGATTTCCTTACGAATAGTAAAAGGTTTTTGACAATTAAGCACGATTTACAATATATAGATCTAAAATATTTTATTTTAAAAAATTTTGAAAATTAACTTTTTTAAAAAAATATTCTAAAAACGACGACTTTGAACTCTTTTAAAGCAGAAACTTAGATATAGAAGGGCTTCCTCCACTTCTCACTTGAAAATGATTTTTAAAGACAAAATGGAAATATTTCCCCCGAAATAATAAAAAATCTATTTTTTCGATGCTTAAAAGGCTTAACGAAGTTTATGGTGCAAAAAAGGGCCAGACAATCCATTAAATATTTTCTAAGTCACCCCAAAGTTTTTACAATGTAATCTATATAGACTTTTGCTTTTATGAAATTCATTATTTTATTCATTCAATAATATTAAACAGCGTGAATTATTATTTTTTTTATTATCTGTGAAGGTCGTTAATCCTATTAAATAAAAAATTTCAACACCTTTTTTGCATTTCTCTTGAAAATTAAAATTTATTGAGGAAATTAAATCGTATGTAGAGTTGTGTACATATCGAGCCTTTGGTGCAGTACCGTAGTAACTTAAAATTTGCATTTTTGGAGCTGGGTATGCAGAAAAATGATCTTTGGGGAACTATCTATCTAAAGGAAAAAATATTATGGTTCTATCTCCAACTGTTCAGATTCTACAGCTACAAAAAATGGCTTTATTGCCTCCAGCTATTTCCAACAATATTTATTTGCAATAATGAAATATTTCCTTTATGACCAGAAATTTACAAACAGAAAACATTACAAAACATGCCTCTTTATTTAAAAACTTTTAAAAAAAATGACTTTAGTAAACGAAAATACTATCAAAAAGATGGCTCAAAACTTCAAATGCATTTTTCTCAGTTCACGATTTTTTGAATTACGACGGTATTAAACCAAAGGCTCGATATGAGATCATTGAATATTTTCGTTATTTTTATTACAAATATGACAATTAAATAGCTTTAGAATCAAATGAAATCTTTCCTTTGTGTATAAATTTCTGCTGGCCCACGAAGTCACGCGATATCGGTCGGTTGCTTAATTACTTTCAAAAGAAAAAAATAATTTTAAGTTTCGGGTCCGATCGTTCTCGTGTGATATCATTTCTTTTTTCTTTTGCTTATATATGTACATACATATATTTCTAACTCTCCAATATTATTTGGGAGTTTGAATATAGACATGGCAAAATTCTGACATTAGCAGCAACGAAATACAGCATATAGGAGAGATAAACCAACCAGCGAGCATAAATCAATAATCGTAATTTATATCAAATCAAAATTGAAAAAACAAATTTTAACTAAAGAACGCAATTTAAAAATTTGGTTATTTTTTTCTGATTTGGTAACTTTTATTTTTAGAAGTTTTTATTGTTCCTGGCAACAGTGCGTATGATCGATATTAATTAGAAACATAATTGTTGAAAACGGTACGCATGAGTAATATTTTGTTTTTTAAATAAAAAATTAAAATTTTATTTATTTATTTTAACTGCAAACTTTTTATGATACAAATTTCAAACAGCGAAAAATTTAACTTAAAACTGCAAACTTTTTCATTTTAAAGCATTTGAAAAAAATATATGAAATAGTATTTTGTGTCGATTATGTGAAAGTTTTTTTTTAAAACTTTTTACGTACTTGTACATTTAAGGTTAAAAGAAGACAACAGCAAAACAATTTGAAACACTTGCGTTTGCAATGTGCAAAAATCTAAATATCGCAAAGGGATGCCACAAAGTCGGTGACAAATTATCTACAAAGAAAGAATGAAACGATGTTCAAAAAAAGCTAAATAGTATTGGTCCTTCAAACCGTGAAACAGATAATATAGTACTCTGTTGCAAATTTTATAATAATGTAGTCTGTTACGAAAGCACTCACGCCGAAAGTGTTACATAATACCAACAGAATTTAAATTGGGGTTCGACTGCGACAATTCTTCATATTCGACTGCGACATAAATTAAAATCTCAAGTTAGATTCATCGTGGATTATCGATAAAAACAAGTTCCGCTGAATAGATGAAATACTATCAAATTTTTTAAGTTTTAAAATCATAAATGTTACTACTAACAAATTATATATATTTATATATGTATATGTAGGATTATGGTATATTGAAGAAAATCAAATATACAAATAAAATTTTATTTATTACAAAATTTAAAATTTATTTCACAAATTTATGAAATCTTCGACTCGCTGAAGTGACAGAAAAAACTTGAATACAATAATATTTTTTATATAGCAAATTAAAAAATAATCTTTGAGAATAAAGTAATAGAAGACTTAATCAAATGTAATAAAGTATTTAGTACAATAACACAGTGATTACTAGCAACCTCACATATATATTTATAATAGGGTATCTAATCCTGGTGTATTATACTCAGACTATGAACTGCCAAAAAAAAATACGAATTAAATTAATTAAGGGGACCAAAATGTATGGAAAAATTATGAATTGAATAGTTTTTCTCAAGGGACCAGTCGTCTATTTGAAATTGTTGTGGTTTTCTAATTAACGTTGTACGAATTATCGCGAATTTACTGAAATTAATATATTTTTATCATCGCTGTTAAGTAATGATTAGTAATCGTAATAATTACTAATTTGATTACATTTTTTTTAAGTAATAAAGTGAAGTAATTATTAAGTTACGATTATATTCAGTTTTGGAGGATTACTAATTGATTACGATTACTAATAATGGGAAAGTAATCTGAATTACTTGAAATTACAACAAAATAATCAAAATAAATCAAGAGTAAACAAAATATAATTCGATTTAAGAAAAAAAATTTGTAGACCTTCTCCATATGCAAAAATAATTTACGAAATTGGTCCACAAATGACAAAATTTTTGAAAATAATCAAAAAGAAGAGAAGAGTAGTAATCTTTAAAGGTAATCGAATTATTTATTGATTACTTCTCATTCTTTTGATTATTTTACCGTAATTTCCAGTAAACCAGATTACTTTTCGATTAATAGTAATTGTAATCAATTAGTAATCAGAAATTTTTTAAAATTCTTTTCAAAATGTAATCTATTGATTATTAATCATAATCCAAATTTAACAGCTCTGCATTTTATAGATCATAATTTTTTTGAATTTTAAAATTGCTATTAAAATTTTGTAAACTATATTATAAATTTTTTTCTGCATAAATAAAATCAGAGAACCGCTATAGTCAGTCAGTCAGTGTTTCCAAAAGTATTATCGTCACACTAAAAATATTCTCTACATAAAATTAACTGAAATTGCGATTTAAAATAAATGAAACTCCACTTAGAAACCGGTCTACTTATTTCTCATTTAAAGTTCTTTTAATTTTTAAAAGTAAACATTAAAAGACTTCAAGCCGTAAAAACAATAGTTTGTTTTTTCATTTTATTCTTTATTTTAATTTCAAAATAAACAAACAACGACTTCAAGATCTTTCCTTTGTTTCTGCTGTTTTTACTATCAAATAATCAACCCAAGTTCTGTAAAAACAACTGCTATTTTGCTTTGCTTTTTATAGTTCAACTGTGGAATACATAACTAAATCATATAGAAATAAAAAATTATATATTTTTTTTTAATTATCACATTATGTTTGTGTATTGGACTATATGCTGCATTTCGTTGGTGCTAATGACAGCTCATCCGGTAGATATTCAACAAAATTGTTTTAAAAAGTAAAAAATTTTCACATGTTTATATGAAAATTCCCAAAAAGGATTTGAGAATTACCAAATATTACTTTATTAACAGCTCTGTTTTAGCAATGGCATCATGTAGTTAGCACAAGAACATTAAATAACACTTTGTGGAGTGAAAACAAATTATCAAAAACCTTTTCATTGTTATATAATTTTGCTGTTGTACTAATTGTGCGTGTACTCGTATATGAAATTAAATAAAAATAATTTTTTTGCCTGAGAACACAATGTTTGCGCAAAACAAAAACAATTAGTCGAAATCATAAGACACTGCTACACGTTCAATTATATTAAGCGCGATGCCGTATCGTGATATTGATGGATCGCGATCCATATCGCAGAATGGCCTAATTTTCTTAAATCCAGATCACGTATTACAATATAGATACTGAACTTGTAGCATATTTCGTGATGTCAGCTCGCAATACGTAAACAAAACAAGAAATTAAAACAAAAGAAATAAAATAAATATAATAAAAGCTGTGGAAAAAAAAATAAATACTAATTGAGAAACCAAAACATTTTTACACAATTTTTGTGTAGTTCGATTGTCTCGAAGTCTACTTATTGGGCCTGTGCAACTCGCCATGTGTTTTACAAGTATTTTATACTTGACTGTCACAATTTGTTTACATTTTACTCATTTTGTTTAATTTGAGAGAAAGTGCAATTAACAATTTCACTAAGTTCTTTGTTTTGAGAGAGGGTTGAAAAAGCAATTAAGGAATATAAAAATTAAATTAATGGTTTCTTCTTGGTTTTTTTGTGTGTTTACGTTTGAGAGAGTAGTAGGCTTCTGCTTTTGACATCCCAAAGTTAATTTACACAAACAAAATAACTGTTATATTTTGTGTTGTTCATTGTTGTAGCGCTGCATAGACCTAATAAATTCCCCTTGGGTTGTCTCTCATTTCTGACATATTTTTAAGCAACGAGCTGCACAACACAAAATTATGTAAATACTTATGCAGTAAACATTGAACATATAGCATACCCGTGGGGTACATCAGTATATTAAAAAGGATCCTGATCCAAACATCACAATATATATTGAACGTGTAGCAGTGACTAAGAGTGGTCATGTAAGTTCCCTAAGAACTTATTTACGAATTCTATTTAAATATCAATTAATATTAAAACTCAACTCCTTCCCTTAAAGAAAAAGTTAGAATTGTACCTTCAAAGGCGCGTAGAATAGATGTTTCTTTGGCAACAACCTGGTAGTTTCCACAAGCTTACTATTGCCATATATTTTAAGAGAGTGCTACATAAATAAAATATCTATTTTACTCATCTAAATTTCTTTTCGGCGTTTACTCAGGCAATAAAATTGTACATACATATATTCGCTAAAACTTAATTTAAATATTTGATTGTACCTTTAAAATGTTTAAATTTAAACTGAAATACAATTTTCGCTTTTAGTTAAGCTATATTTTGTTATAAATATCTAACTAGAAGCTAATGACAATAATTTTGGAATGAAAAAATTATACAGGGTGTCTGGTGGCAAATTTATATTTTTAAATACGATTATACGATTGCGCGGATTTGTCAGTCACGATGTTGCAGTGGTTGAGTGATCATCTTAATAAAACTTTGTGTCAATTATTACGTTTTTTATTTAAGTTTGAATATATAAATCGCTACCAGACACCCTGTATATGTAGTAATAAATGTATCTAGTACGCCATTGCAAATATCATAATCAAGCTTGAAAGTTATTTAAATTTTCTTTGAAATGTTCAAATTATGTTACATAGAAAAAGAACTAATAATTTTTACCAAAAGAACGCAAAAAACGGACTTTTTTTCTTTACTTTCTTTACTTAAAATTTAATATATTAATATATTTCAAAGTTGTTTAAAACGCTTAAAGTACTGTTTAAGAAAGATTAATGATTATAAACTTAAAAATTTTTGTTTCTTGTAATTTTCTTTTTGTGCTCAAATTGCTCTTCAGAATCATTCTGGGTGAGATTCATCATCATGTTAACCCAAATTTAACTTGGATTTGTTGTTATTTCCTTTTGTTATAATTAATTAATTATTTGTGTGTGTATGTGTGCATGTTGCCAGCCACTCCATCAATGATTTTGTTTAAAAGAAAACCACAGGAACATCACGACTTCCAAAATAAATAATTTTAAGTAAAATTTTTTTTTTGTTCCTATAACTGTTGTTTTCTATTCTTAATCAATTTTCTCTATTTCTTTTAAATACATTTTAAGAACTAAATTTGTATTTTTCTTGAAAATGAAAAAAAAAAAACGCGTGTGGAAAATAATATAATAAACTAAAGATCGTATGCCCAAGATAAATCTCTTTTTATTTAAATTTTCCATATTACAATACAATTTACTGAACAATTTTGTATTTCAACTAACTGGATATTTATTGATAACACAATTGAAATGTGTTTCAAAATCATCGTTTGGTTTTCCTAAGCTGAATTTAAGAATAAAATTATACTCGTATCTATGTATATATATATATATATGTATAATATATATATGTATATGAGAGGGGCGCGGACGTGGTTGTTATCAGCGAACAATACGGTCCGATGCACCGGGGGTTCTGGCTCGGGGACGAAACAGGTACGGCGGCACTCTGGCTACCTGGCGGCGGTGAACTCGCGGTTGCGCGGTACGGGATCGGGTGCGGCTATGCGTGGGCTCGGATCGGCGGTTTTGTGCTGGTGAGCTGTTACCTCACTCCTAGCGATAACGTGACGCGATTTAGGGCGAAGATGGCCGCTATCGAGGACGCTCTGGCTGGTATGGCCGGACCCTTTGTGGTGGCCGGTGATTTCAATGCCAGGGCTGTGGAGTGGGGTGATCCGGTGACGAGCACGAGGGGGAGGTGCGTCCTGGATATGGCGGCCAGGTTGGGCCTGGTAGTCATGAACGCTGGCGGTGCGACTACCTTCAGGCGGCCGGGGTGCGAGTTCACCACTCCTGACATCACTTTGGTATCCGAGAATCTTTCTGGGATGATCGAAGGATGGAGGGTACTCGAGGAATATACTGGGAGTGATCACCAGTATATTGAATTTGGGGTAGTATTGGAGGCGGGCGTCGCGCGGTCGCACGGTGGGAGAGGCGCGCGTGGATGGAACGTCGCGAGGTTAGACCGCGGGTCGTTCTTGGCCGGTTTCGACGGTACTACGGTTTTGGACGGTGGGGGGGACGCTGACTCCCTGGCGGGTGCTATGATGCGGCGCATTGTCCGTGGATGCGACGCATCGATGCCCCGATCGTCGCGAGGGGCGGGGAGGCGACCTGTGTACTGGTGGACCCCGGAGATTGCTGGACTCAGGCGTGACTGCCTCCGCAATAGGAGGGTCTATACTAGGGCTAGGCGGGCCGGCGAGGCTCTACTGGAGGCCCAAGAGTACAAGCGGTCCCGCGGGGCGTTGCGTCGCGCGATTATGGCGAGCAAGAGGGCGAAATGGGAGGAACTTCGGAGCGACCTGAACCGTGATCCATGGGGACTCGGCTATAGGATCGTGGCGGGAAAATTGGGCGCGAGCCGCACTGGGGTGCAATTGGACGGCGCGCGGATCGAAACGATTGTGGGGGGCCTGTTCCCCACACACCCTCCGCTGGTTGGCGAACGTGGGCCCTACGATGATGAGGTTCCACCGCCCTTTACCGGGGAGGAACTGAGGATCGCTGCCGGGGCTCTTAGGACGGGGAAAGCCCCTGGCCCGGATGGGGTACCGTCGGAGGTGCTCAAGATCCTGGCTGAGAGCAGGCCGGAAGCATTGCTTCCGGTATATGATGCTTGTTTAGTCCAGGGCGTCTTCCCAAGACGCTGGAAAGCACAGCGGCTCGTGCTTGTTGGCAAGGGCAGGGGCGATCCGACCCAGCCATCGGCTTATCGGCCACTTTGTATGTTGGATGGTGCCGGCAAGCTGCTGGAGAAGCTACTGCAAAGAAGGCTGGCGGAGGCCGTGAGGATGGCTGGGGGGCTGTCGGATAGACAGCATGGCTTCAGACCTGGCAGGTCAACGCTCGGGGCGATTGCTGATGTGGTTGAGTGCTTCGAGCGCGCTCAGAGCGAGAGGCGCTATTATCCGAAGCGCATAGTTATCCTGGCAACACTCGACGTTCGGAATGCCTTCAACAGCCTACGATGGGCTGATGTTCTAGAGGCGCTACGGGGGAGGTTTCGTATTCCCGGATACTTGTATAGAATTCTCCGTAGTTATCTGGACGATCGGGTACTGTTGTACGATACGCCGACGGGGCGGAGGAGCAGGACGATCACGTCCGGCGCGGCCCAGGGATCTGTGCTGGGCCCGGACCTATGGAATCTGACCTACGATGGGATCTTTGGGGTGGAAATGCCCGAGGATGCTCAGCTCGTGGGATACGCGGATGATATAGCGGCGGTGATCTTGGCGCGGGATATGGATGACGCCAGGGGGAAGCTGAACCGGGTCATGATTAGGACCCGGATGTGGCTTGAGGACCACGGCTTGGAATTGGCCGGGGAGAAGACCGAGGTGATGTTGATGACGCGGGCACACATACCACTCGATGTCGGCATGCAGATAGGGGATGTGTCTCTGGTTACCCAGAGTGCCATAAGGTATTTGGGCGTCAGACTCGACTGTAGGCTGACTTACTGGGCCCAAATACGGCATGTGGCGACTAAGGCGGCGAAGATGACTGGCATGCTGAGCAGACTCATGGCGAATGTCGGAGGTCCGACACAGAGCAAGAGGAGGCTGATTATGGCGGTCACGAAGTCGATCTTGCTGCATGGGAGCGAGATTTGGGGAAATGTACTGGGTGAGAGAACCAAACGCAGAGTACTCGAGGCGGTACAGCGGACGGCGGCCCTTAGGGTTGCCTCGGCTTACCGCACGGTCTCGGGCGCTGCGGTCCTGGTGATATGTGGGGAAATACCCATAGACCTCTTGGCGCGCGAGCGGTGGGAGGCTTGGAACTCGAGGGGGGAGGACCCTGGTGTTGGTGCTATTGGTCTGAGACCCCAAACTGTCCGGCGATGGCAGGACAGGTGGACCGCGGACACGGTCGGCAGGTGGACGGCAAGGCTCATTCCCTGCGTGGAAGTATGGATTCGGAGGAAATTTGGGGAAGTTAACTACTTCCTGACACAATTCCTCTCGGGCCACGGATACTTTCGAAAGTACCTGTACCGGATGGGCAGGGCAGATGGTCCCGACTGCATTTACTGTAGTATTACGGATGATGATGCAGAACACACTTTCTTCGACTGCCCCAGGTGGCATGCTGAGAGAGCTGCAATGACGCAGCGGGTTGGCGGGTTCGCTCCTGCCACCGTGATAGGGAGGATGCTCGATTGTGAAGACAATTGGGACGCTGTGGCACAGTACGTGGGATACGTTCTGCGGAGGAAGAAGAGGGACCTCGATGCGCTGCTGCATATCGGGGCCCCCTCTGACAGGGACCAGGCGATACGGGCCGGGGCCATGGCGCCGGCTGCAAACTTGGCGGACCCAGACGTGGGTGATTGAGAGTGGTCCTAATTGGGACGTGGCTCTGGGCCTTCCCGAAGTAATGCGGAAAGCGGTTCCGGGGAGGAATCTACCCAGAGGAGGAGGAGGGAATTTTTTAGTGGCAACACCACTCGACGCAGAAGACGACGGTCTCTGTAAGTGCGAAGGCATTTTCAACCCTACCTCACACGCCAAAAAAAAAAAAAAAAAAAAAAAAAAAAAAATATACATTGTATATATCGCTACTTTAATTTAGAAAGGCCCCAAATCATATTTTTCTTCCAAGTCATATATTTCTCTATATGTAAATTAAAAAAGGTTTGCCAAATGGGCTGAACTTGGATTCATTATCCATCCATTTGGATGCTTGTACAGTTTCAAGCTAAAATTAAATTTGTTCAGCTAAATTTAAATTTTCGAAAAATATCCTTTAAATTAGAATCGCCCTTATTAGTTAGTACAGAACAATAACTTTTGCAAAAGTGTCTTAATATTATTTTTCATTTTATTACATCAAATTATTGTACACTTGTTATAAAGTTCTGTTAAAAGTGTTCTCTCTTAAGATTTCGCTGTTGTATCATCACTGATAACATCTCTAAACACTCCAACAGCTGATCTCATTATCAATATTTGGGGCATTCAAATGGTAGTCATAAAGTCATATGTTTTAAAATAATAATACGAAAAAATATGACTACTATTAACAACACGTCAGAAATCCAAAAAATTCATTCACTGGATAAGAAGAAAAAATCGTTTATAAATATTTGATATCGAAATGCTAACAACAAGTGGAAAAACTCAAATAATTCGACTTTTTAATATACAAACGGCCCTTTTCACAATGTACGATAAAAACTTAAATGGAGCTTTAACAGCATGTTTTGCATGCCAAAGTTACCGTAAAAGTGTACGTTAAGTTTTAATCGAACATT
Source organism: Dexiosoma caninum (assembly GCA_963924685.1). NCBI lineage: Eukaryota > Metazoa > Arthropoda > Insecta > Diptera > Tachinidae > Dexiosoma > Dexiosoma caninum. The sequence continues at coordinate 8,708,060 of OZ004726.1, read as the reverse complement.
GTGAACATAGTAGCTAAACGTTAACTGGCTGTCAGCCAGATAAGTTACACAAACAAAATTTGCTAACTTGTATTTTGTGAAATGCCCTAATTTTTTTTATTCTTACTTACTTTTACATTACAAGAATTTATTTTAATATAAAGGTATAAAACTGTGAATGATTTTTACGCAATTTTTTATTTATATATCACTTATACGTAGTGGCAGCTTTTAAATATAATCGCCGGGTCGACTTAAAAGTTTCAGCGTATGACTCTTCTGTTATTTTATGACAAACCGTAAAAATAGCTCAAAAAATCTTATTATTTTATAACTTTTTTTCTGTGAAGCACAACAACAATGTTCTTTAACTATTTTAAAATCTTAAGACATTATGACTTAATAGCACAGCTTTTGAATAACCCAATTGCTTCAAGCAGTAGTAAATATATTTAATTAGTAACTTTTTCTTATTATGAAAAAGAACTTACCAATGCCCATTTGTTGGTGCCAAAACTGGCCCATCAAAGAAAAGACTCACATTTTTTTGCGATAAATGGAAAGAAATATTTGTTAATAAAAATTTTTTGTATAAAAAAATTAATGAACATTTTCTGTCATGTTCAAGTTCACAATTAATTATCACAATATTGTGAAGAAATTACATTTTTGATTGGCATATAGGAAAGAGAACAATTAATCTCCAACACCAGTTAAGTAGAATACGTATTTTCTATGTCACTACACACGTCTTCAGTACTCTTTGTGTCAACAGGGATGTAGTTGTAAAGTCATTAATATTATCTATTTAATCCGTCCGAGCTTAAAAAAATGGATACGCGAATAATAGTTACTGTCCACATACTATTGACAAAGGTTGCCAGCTTTGTTGTTTTTAGGTTTTTAGTAAAGTCCATCAAAAATAAGACTCACAATTTTTTGCGATAAATGGAAAGAAATATTTATTAATAGAAATTTTTTATATAAAAAAAAAAAAAAAATAAACAATTTCGTAGTCTGTTTCGTGTCCAGGTTATTTTTGATTTGTCCAAAATTTTGCCAAATGTGGATCTGGCATCTCTAGCTAGGACTGGTCATTGCACTGGGAGAATTAAATAATAAAAAAAAGCTGACCTGAAAAATAATAAAATTTTTAGCAATTTCTTTCCTTCTTCTGTATAGAAATACATTAGTTATGGCCTTTATTAATTAAGGTACCGATATGCTTTTAACCTGTTTTGAAAAAGTTCATTCAACTTTTACTTCAACAGAATCTTCGTTAGACACGATTTCATCAAATTACCTTTGCAATTATAATAATTGATTGAATAGTCTTCTTGCATGTTTATTTCAAATATAATTTGGATTTAATGATTCATCGATTAACGGTTGTTTAATACGAAATTGCTTTTTACAACACACCGCGATTTTATATGTTTTTTTTTTCAGATTCATTGATGGCCCTTCAGGGGATTTTTTAAACGTCAATCGTCATAGACTTAAGTTGTCTCTTCCTATTCTTACTTTATTTTATTTCCTCTTTTTGTTTAAAACGTTAAACGAAATATACTTAATAATCTAATATTCTTCTTCTGGGCTTTATGTTTCACTCAAACAGCCTTGAACTTTATAAAAAGCCAACGAAGAGTGTTTAAATAATCCAAGAAATAATGATAATTCATCTCATTAGAAAAAAAAAAACTTGTTAAAAACTCTTTTGTTACTCACTGCCACAATGTGTGTGTGTGTGTCTTTTTGGTGTGTGGTTTCAATAGTAAGCATAATACGAATACAATGAATAAGAAGAAAAGTGCACAGTGGGACTGTTAAATGATATGATTGGAAACAAGTTTTTGTTAAATAATTGTGTGCATTATTAAGCCTGTATTGTTTAACACAATGGTTTAAAAGCGTTCAATGGTTTCTTTAAAATGTTTGCTAAACATTTCTTTCAATTTTCAAATATTAAATCAAATCAATAGATGTACAAATAACTTTCACTCTGGCGTTATTCATAATCAAAATACGATTGATTAGTGGCTAAATTCTATCTGACGTATTCATAAAATATTTATTTTATTTATAAAAGGTTTATTACCAAATTTTCATACAAAATTCAATCAATAAGTCTTCGATAAATCCAAAAATTATTTATGAATACGACAGTATATATCTACATATGTATGTATGTGTGCATGTATGAATGTATATTTAGCAGTAGTTTTATGCTGCTTTTATTAGACACACCATATTTGAAAAGAATTTAAAACACGTAGTTTGACATAAGAAAACAAAGCAGAACATAATTAAACGCTGCAGTAGTAGTGCCGTGTAAAATTAACAGATTTTGGTTCAATATGGCAGCTTTGATTTACCCCACAAAATTTTCGAAATGAGTAGTGAATGGTGCTGCAGAAAACTCCCAGTAAATAAATTTTTATCCAGAAAAAATTTTTGTTCAAAACAAGTGGTTGAATTCCGCTTTAAGGCTGTGGCAGATGCAACATTGGCAGTTTGCTTGACGTTTTGAACTTTGATAGAAAAGTGTATGACACAATAAAAACTTTGACAACTCTCGCGCACTGTTTGTTTACCAAAAAAAAAAGTGGGTGATTAATTTTGAAAATTATTTTTTTTTTTTACTTTTTTTTTTATTTAAAATTCAGTAATGTTATTCGACGACATATTTTACATTGTTCTTCTGTTTTAAAAGAAAAGAATAAAAAGGAATATACGAGTAAAGAAATTTATTCCAGCTGCTTGTCGAAGCATGCAAAAAGTTGAGAGTTGACAAACTTTTCGTTTCAAGCTGCATTAAAAGTGCTTTATGTGGCATGTTTGATATTTATAAGTATGTACATTTTATTATAGATGTCAAAGCGAATCTGTAACGCAACGTGAAGCAAAAGTTTTATCTGACATGGCCTTTAGAGATGTAACTACGGCTTCTCACAAAATACATATGTATACTAAAAAATACTACCTGTCCTACACAAAGCGACAAAAGTACACAAATGGTTCTTTAATTGTTTATTGTGTTATGTGCACCGTAACAAACATTTTCTATAGCGAATAAACTTCATTAAGTCCAGTGCACTATTAATAAACTTAATTTTAAAAATGTAAACATTTCCATATAGAAAATTTTCCACCAAATTTGCTTTGATGACATTGACAAACAAACAGTATTACAACTTAATAATATAAATTCTAAATAACGTTTTTTGTTTTGTTTCGTTTTTAATTAACATATTTGCTAATGATATTCCAAGCTCTTGATTAATAATTCAAAAAACCTAAACCTTACAAACACCGAAATTCTCATTAATTATGTAAATTATACATTCTATTTGAATTTGAATATCCTAAACACTTCCCAGGAAGTTAGTTGTAACAGTATTCAGCATATAGTTTTCAACTTAAAATTTAAACAAATTAATTAATATTGAAATTCATAATGTGTTTCATATATTATAAACAAAAATCCCCCCAAAATAGTACACCATCCATTCAAAAGAGTACAAATGTATTTCTTCTATGACTTAAAATAGAAATAGAAAAAGATACTCGCATGAGCAGAAAGCATTTGATTGTAAAATTAAAATAAATTGTAATTTTAATGACAATTAAAACAAATAAATAGCCCCAGTTCAAGGTTTATCATTTAAACAAATTTTGAAAGAATTGTTTACGAAATTTTCAAAAATACACAAAAACAACTAGAACATTTTATTATTATTATTATTATTGAACATTATCAATTCAAGATCGAAGTTTTTTTTAAATTAAAAAAAAAGCGCAAAATTACAGCTGTAAGAAGAACAAGAGCATAGAACATGATGCAATAATTTATTACAAATTCTGATTAAAATCTAATTGTGTGTGAATTTATCGAATCGTAGTTTTTTTTTTTTTTCTCTCTAAGACGGAAATTTATTTCAAACATTTACATACTATATATTGGGAATAATAACAAAGAAATTTGAATTTATGTGAGTTGCCTTAAACATGGGAGAGCGGGCAAGAAGGCAAATTTAGCGCCAAGTTACGCACCCCAAAAATGAGTGAATTTTTTTTTTTATTATTTTCGAAATAACAATAACGCCATTTATTAGATTCATTACAAATGATACATTCATGTATATTCTCCTACTTTTCAAAGTAGGAAGCTTAATAAGTGCAAGGCGACTTTCATATGATGGGAGATTAAGATCACGATTCCAAGGAAGTCCACGCAGACACAAATTCAAAGAAATTGTTTTTGATCCCAAATAGTACAGGCGTATTCAAGAATGGGTCTCAGCGGCGACGTAAACAAAAGCTTTATAACGTAGGGATCATTGAATTTCTTACCCCAACGTTTTATGAATCCCAAAACTCCTTTGGCTTTATTCACTGATTGGGAAATGTGTGAATTAAAACTTAATCTTCTGTCGAGTTTCGACTTCCTCCAAAGCATAATCATTAATATAATAATTATAGGATAGATGGCTTCCTCTATAGAACAGCATAAATTTGCATTTTTTTAAGTTGAGGTCCATTAAATTGATATCACACCATTGACTGAAATTATTTAAATGAGATTGCAGTAATGAACACAGGTGAGGATTATTCAAACTTAGAAAAAGTTTTACATCGTCGGCGTACATTAATAATTTAGAATATTTGATACAAGATGGTAAATCATTGATAAATAGTAAAAATGAAAGCGGACCTAGGTGGCTACCTTGAGGAACTCCAGATGGAACTGAGATATATTTGTACTTCATATTTTTAAATAATAAGCACTGAACTCTGTTCGTAAGATAAGTCGATATCCAACTCTGAAAAGCTGCAGAAAATCCAATTTTGTGTTTTTGATTTACTTCATCAGAGGCCTTACTGAAATCGGTAAAAATTGTGTGTGTCTGCTGCATACCAGAACATAAAAAACATTTAGTTATACAGGATGTAAATTCCAAAAGATTTGTTGTAGTTGAAAGACCTTTTCTAAATCCATGCTGAAAAGGCGTGAAGTACGAGGATAGTTGATTAAAATCTATTACAGAGTATATAATTTGACTTAATTTAATAAAAGAAAGACTTCAAGTAAAAATTGGTAATTGTTTTTTCTATGTTTTATCAGTTATTTATTAGGGAAATGGTACAATCCATTTAATTTCGACCGGACTTATCTAATCGATTTTAAACCGAGTAAAATAATTCGAATTCAGTTTACAGAACACCTAAGTATTTGTATTCGTTTTAAAAACGAAAAATTTTTGCGGATTCGGTTTACAGAATTGCATTTTTGCTAACGAAATGTAATACTAATATTAATAATAATAAAAAAGAATAATACAAATATCCTGCAGATATTAACACCGATGGTTAACGAAATATCGAAGTATAACAAATAAACATAAAAACGAACCTTTGAGCTTGAAATTTAATATATAGATTATTGTTAATAATAATTATTATTATTTGTAAATATTTAATACTTACCAGATATTCAGTATTTACCCCAAATGCAACGAAATGCCGACACGTTGTCAATTCGTTTTTTTTTTGACTGCAATGCTGCCATATTATTTTGACAACCGTGTACATTACAGACATAAACAGTTTGCAATGCAATGACACACACGGAACAATAATACACGTTGACATTCCTACGCATTATAATGTTTACTAGCGATGTGACAAAAAGGCATAATGTGTACGAGGCTTAACGGTTTGAGCCTGAAAAGCTTTGTCGTATTAAAATAATAGTAAATATACATACAATCAAGAGTGAAAACCGCTAATATTGTTCTACTGTCAAATTGATAAGTTAACCAGCAATTTGTATGAAATTTTTATGCAAAATAGTAGTCGATTTGACAGACGATATAAATTTTGTATGACGTTGTGTGAGTAAATCAGCAATTTGCATAAATTTTTTTTTAAATGTTTTATTCAAAAATTTATTAAAATTAATATTTTTTCTATTTATTTAACCTGTTTGAAACCCTTTCCTACGGAGATACTATTTTATAAATGCAATTAAATAAGAAAAAGTCTAAGAATGATATCTGAATATGTCTCTAAGATTCCTTTAAAATGAACTGACAACTCAAATTCTTCATTTTATATTCAAACATTTAGTCTAAATATCTTCACATCAATTAGAAGAATGTTAACGAAATGAAGTGCAAAAAAAATGTATTAAAAACGTAAACTGAAGCAAATCATGCGGAACATCATACTCCCGCCCTCTTAAAGCTACACTCGTCACTAAAAGTAAAACTACAATATGAAATTCGACATAAGAGAAGAAGAAAAAGCACATAAATAAATAAAAAATTAAAAAATAAATAAAAATAACAAAAATTTAAAAATAATTAATAACAAATAACAAAAGTAATTAAATAAACAAATAAATGCATGCATATATTAATAAAAATCAACTTGCAATCCGAATGATTACAATTCGACAACAGTACCAACCCAGGCAACAGTTTGATTTCGGTCTTAACTTTCGGTATATACAATGGAAGAGGCTTTTTTTTATTTACATATTGGGGATAGTAACTATGACTCTCTTCGGAGATCATGGATGCGCCTATTCCTACACCTCTTCGTGGTGCCCGCTAGTAACGTTAGTCTCAATCTAACGACCAAGTAGGTAGGCTTTCGGATCATTGGGTTGCCGCCACCCCAATAATCTACGATATTGTTGGCCCAAATACAAGAAATGAAAATACAGATGACATTCCACCGTCCTCAGACTACTTCCAACCTAAACTAATTCCTAATTCTCCCGAATTATCTCATGCATGTTCATGCTGTGACCGGAGCTTCTCCACGAAGACTGGTCTAGGCGTCCATATGAGGCTTGCTTGCAAAACATTATCGCAAACTTAAAGACTATTTTGAAGTTACTTGACCGGGTCCAGGAGAGAGCGAAGAAACTCATAGGAGACAGTAGGGTTGCCAACTTTATTAACTCTCTTGAACATCGTCGCAACGTGGGGTGCGTTTCGTTGTTCTATCGTTACTATAATGGGATGTGTTCTGATGAAATCAGGGAACTTGTTCCCGATACCCGGTCATTCACACGCACGACGCGTTCATCATTAAGAGCACATCCATTTGTGGTCAACTTGGCAGCGAACCGCATTACAGGGAGAACTCATTTTTCGGCCGAACATCGCGTATGTGGAACAAACTCCCTGCCGAGTTCTTTCCTGTCACTTATAACGTGGGAAAATTCAAATGAAATGTCCATAAACACTACTCCCTCTATCTACCTTCCCATAACCTGATTTCCTAGTTCCAGCACAATGCATCGCATGTGTAGGGGTCATCCCCTGAGTGCTGGTCCAAGATAGAAAAAAAAAAATCACATACTTTATCCGCCATAACATCATACCTACAAGACATTCTCCCAGGAAGTATGACAGATCGAAACCGACAAAGGACCGCCACTGCTGATGAGATTGATGATACACAAAACTCAAGACCCGCCTCTAACAATGGCGTACAAATGAGTCGAAGAGGAAAGAGAAGAAGAGAATACGCGGAAACACAAGTCCATTGGGCAAAGCATCAAAACAGATGCATGAAGGCTATTCTGGAAGATACAAATACTTCCAATGTATGTCATAGATTACCATTCTGTATGTTCAATTGTGTTTTCTTGCAATAAATTTTTAATGAGCGTGTCGCGTAGAGAACTTTTAGATAATCGCATTAATCACGATTAACTTCTGGTTGTACAAATCGGGCTTGTGCTATACTTCATATCGCCAGGAAAATTAATTTCCGTGCGACAATATTCGCTTAGTCTGTTATTATTGTTTTTAATCATGTGTTGAAATGCTCACTGGAATACACATTTTGTATGGTTACGTTCAGTGTACATGCACGCATAGAAATGTACAAATATTGTTGTATACAATGGATCCGTTACTTTAGCAAGTACAACAACATGCATTGAACTTTAACTTTGAGTGGGGGGGAGGCCAATAAAAATCACATCACACACTTACTGAGTAAAAATGACAACAAACAACAATAACAACAGTGTATTACGAATGATTCAAGTTTAAAAAGACGAGGAAGCAATCGCATTTAACGTGGGTTGCGGTGGATGAGGGTGAGGGAGGGGCAATGTTAAGAGGACAATGCTAGAATTATTTGCTTGTTTATTTATTTGTTATAACTCATATGCTCTGAAACGCATGATTTAATTTACAAAATACATTAAATCGACAGAAGCGAATAAAAAGAATGTATTAAATTTAGAACGAACTTTACGGCTGTAATTTGGAACGTGATAAAAAATAAATTTAATAAAATCTCATGCAGAAACCAAGAGTTGTCAAATAAAATGAATTCTTTTTTTTTATTTTATTTATATTATATTCTTAATTGAGCTTTTTTAGTATATTGAAATATATTTATTAAGCTCGAGGTCTTTTTTTGGTATTTTATGTGGGTTTTTTCTTTTTTTCTTTGATATTTCGTTAACAGCTTGTTAACATCATCAGGAATAATAGAAAATTATCAATTATAATTTATTTTTTATTATTATAAAATATAATTTCCTATTATTCCTAATGATGTTAACAAACTGTTAACGAAATATCAAAGAAAAACCCCAAATAAAATACCAAAAAAAAGACTTCGAGCTTAACAAATATATTTCAATATTTATTGTATTTATTTGTGCATTTCAGACTACTGTTACACATACATATTAATAAACTACGAAATCCATGTAACGCACTGTTACAGCGTGCGAATAATTGTTAGCAATTTTGTTGAGTAAATAATATTTGTTAATAGGTAACTGCCAATAACTACGAGATACCTCGTAGATTGCGTTCTTCCCTCAGGACTGCCACTACAAGTTTCGTCTTCGGTATAGTTGCCATTTTTGTGAAGTTACGATTGAACGATTGGAATACATATATCAGTGCTAATATCGTTACAGGGCTTCTTGCAAAATAACAAAAAAATAACACTGTAGCTCGTTTCTGCTTTTCTCGCATCGTAAAATTTCTCGCATGGAACGAGAGAATTGTAACAAAAAGAGTGTAAATGGAAACAAAACATGGTTTTTGTCATACAAGTGTTTCTGTATCTTGACATTGCGTGAATTAACTGTCATTTAAATAATTTTCCATCAATTATTGGAAGGATGTGAGAAAAAGTGTTTCTGTACCAACGTTTTGTGAAAAGTTTCTCATGAGAACTGTTAAAACAAGTCACATTTCAAATTGGTGCGAGAACAGCAAAGTTTAGAAATTTATAGAAATATTTCGTGTGTACTTTATTAAATAATTAAATAAATAATGTAATATGGAGTCCAAATCAGATGAAAAGGTGAGTAATAAAATGTGTTTTGAAATTATTTCTTTAATTTAGAAAATAGAAAGAATATCTAAACAACAAAAACAACAGCTAGTGGACTACATGTCATCCAACTTAGATTTTGGTAGAGGTCAGTTTGATAAATTAAACGCAAATTGTAATTTCAAGGGGCAATCGGAGGCACTAAAAGTGTATGTTCAGCTGTTATTATTGCTGCTGCACTATACATTTTGTTCGGATTTTTACTATATATTTTCTTTATATTTAATTCAATTTTTTTTAACTTCTCACTGTTTACTCGTTTTTCATTTATTTATTTCTTTTGTTGACGTTTGACTTGAATTTGACACTTAATTACTGGATATATTCCAGTAACAACAGAATCAGTATTGTCTGTTTTCGCATTCAAATACAGAAACACTTTTTTCTCACAAATAGAGAAACGATGAAATTTTTTGTTTCACACTTCATGTGAGTAACTTTACGAAGCGAGAAATACAGAAACTTTGTTCTTGATAATTATAACAATAATTAGAGAATGTTTATAAACTATAAAAAAAATAGCAATAATTAAAAAACAAAACCTTCAACAAAGACGTACATGTGATGCTCAGGACATGGTCTCTGTAAGTGCCTGCGTACGAATTAACTCGTAGTTGGCTTCCGCGAAGAGATTTCAACGTGTTACTCAATTGTGTACATCTCCGTGGTTAAATTTGTCAAACACTGAAACAAAGAAATGTGGCGATGGCATGATGGATGGTAGTCTGCACGTTGACTACGAAAAATATAAATATCTCGCATTTTTCTGATGTGCATTTGTGTGTCTTTGTGTGTCAGTTGTTGTCGGAAGGTTTCAGTGGCGAAGGCATATTCACTGGTCACTGAACAATACCGGCTTCAGCTGATAGCAATCCACAATCACATCAGAATGCCCTCCTTCGTCGGTATTGTGTAGCACCGGCGAAGTAAAATAATAATAAAAATAGCTACTAAACCGAAGCTTCAGCACTGCTACGAGTATAAAAACAAAAGAACGTGCGAAAGCAGAGCTGTAAAATAATTAATTAAGCTTCACCTCCTGTCGTTTCTCCTACTATCCCTTTCCTATAGTTCCAGCAGAATGCTTCGCATGTGTAGGACTCATCTCCTGAGTGCTGGTCCCAGATAAAAAAAAAAAAAAAAAAAAACATTAAGTTGGCCAGAAAACTTGACGTAAGGTATGACTTAAAAAAGAAAGGGAAATATTTACTCAGTACTTTAAGATATGTCTTTATTGTGTGTAGAATATTCATGAGTAGAATAGTGAGACCGAGTATGGCCTATTAGGCTAAGACTTTCTGAAAAGAATTAATTAATGCAATGAAATGAAAATATTGAATGAAGAGAAATTTTTTTGGAAATATGAAAAACTTAGAAATAATGATAATATTTTTTTTGAAACAGCTAATTTGAGGCATGTACAGTTTTATCCTTAAAAATAACAAAAAAAAGTTTCTTGTAGTGGGGCAGACAGATGTACATGTGTTGTATCACCCGCATTAAATTAGTTGTTGTATGTTGATTTTAATATTTTAAAATAACATTCGTTACAGCAAAGTATAATGTGACTTATTGCCTTTTTAAATAATTCTCCTGCGGTGTTACATTGAATTTGTTTAACTTTAAAATAATAGACATCACTTTGTTGTAGACGGAAATTATGTTACCGAATTTAAAAGGCGTAAAAGGCATTCTGTTCCCGGCAGTAGTGTCACAAAGCAACAAAATAATCTCATTTTTGAGTGCCCCTTGACAGCCAACAACTTAAACTGTCAGTTACACCGACGATTTTTATCTTCATTTATATTGACATTTCTATTCTAACTCTTTTAAATGCTCTACACACAAGTTTGTTAATGGTTTCGTTTCTATTGAAATATGCATATATCGTTACCTTAATAGAGATGCGCTCTAACTGGTAGATAATAATAATGCTGTAATACATCTTTTATTACAAATATTATGTGTGCTCCAACTGCGTTAAAAATATAATCTCAACCACAAAAATTTAAAGTTTTTTATTGACCTTTTTTTTAATTTCTTGTAAACTAAGAAATACCGTAGTTAAGGCTTTTCTATTTTGAAGTAACGATATGGAGTATGTTGTCCATATGTACATACACATCTACATGTACATATCTATATGTACATAAAGGGTGTCCCAATAAGAACGCAAGATTTAAATTTGGCGCCATTCGAAGTGTCATTGTTTGACATGTGAACAATTGTTATTGTTTGCTAGTAGAAGGTACGAGGTTAGTAAAAATGGAGCGCTACACGAATGAACACCGCATTCTCATGGTGAAAGTTTTGCGGCTGGAGGAATCATTCGACCTTTTTTTTTATGAAATGAGGCAGGTCAAGCACAAACAGTCAATGGTGTTCGGTATCGTGAAATGATAACCAGTTTTTTCGTGCCTAGAATTGAAGAAATGAATGTGGAGGGCATGTGGTTTCAACAAGACGGCGCCACATGTCATACAGCCAGAAAAAACAATTCAATTGCTGCATCAGTCATTTAAATCTTGCGTTCTTGTTGGGACACCCTTTAGTATATAGCAATAACATTGAATATAAAATCTTAATTCACGCTAGTGTTTCAATACAACGATTTTTGTTATACAATTTCATTGGTTTTCCTTATTCCGGCCAACATGCCACACATGCTCTGACATGCAGGAATAAAATTGATCATGAATAACTTGATATAACGATGATATGGCAGGATATTTAATTTGTTTATTTACATACACTTTTTGCAAAAAATCTCTTCTGCTGGTGGGAGCAGACATTTAATATGTGGGTGTTTTTGCTACTTAAATAAATACATCTGCACTTCTACGGGCATGCTCTGACAATAGCATTTCGCAAAACATTTCCCAAGCGCATTGAAATGATAGCTGTTGCGAAGTTCGAAATCACAAGACGACTGACTGCAAAGCACGTACTGAACTAAACTAATGCGTTTTACTAAGGCCGCCCTTAGACGACATGTCTTTTACATGTGTTTTGTCAAACATGTAACGGCAAACTACGTATAGGTCGTGTGATACTTTTAAAACATTGCTGGTGGAAAAGTCTGATGGAAAAATTTCAATTACAGGCCATAAGACATCAGCTGTTTTTATTATTAAATAATGTTGTGCTGGAAATCAATGGCGTGGGAAAGCACTTAACGGCGATAGGCTGACTATTGACGGTAGCATATAGACAATATTTTACAAGACCCATATATGAAATGTGATATTAACTAGCTTTGCCTATTTAATAACAATTATATATGTTCACATGTATATCATATATAATGTAATGTAAACTTAACATTTTCGAGTTCAGAGAAGAAAAAAGTTTATAAAATAGCACTTCTGCGGAGCCTAAGTTTATTTTGATGCAAAAGTTTTAAATTATATTTTGAGTTTTCGCTCTTTATTTAAAGCTTAATTTTTTTATAAATTGTTTTTTTTTATCTTGTACCAACACTCAGGGTATGACCCCGACATATACGATGCTTTGTTTTGGAACTAGAGAAAAACAAAGTTGGAGAAATGACAGGTAATGAAGCTTCACTGTCATACAACTCTGCTTTCGCACGTTCTTTGTTAATAGCAGTACTGTGCAGCGCCTCTGATGTCACGTAGACGTATCAAATTTTTGTAATTACTTTAGTTCGCTGGCGCTACACAATACCGACGAAGGAGGGCGTTCTGATATGCCTCGGGATTGCTATCAGCTGAAGCAGGTACTGTGATTATGCTTTCAGCACTGAAACCTTCCGACAGCAACTGTCAGAAAGCCAAACTAATGCACATCAGACAAAAAATGCGAAATATTTTTATGACTTAAGCCTCCATTAGCCAAGCTTAACGTTGATTTAGTTGCATCAAACCATTATGTTTGATGTATGAAAAGTCATGGAAATGCTGGTCTAAGCGAAATGCCACGTAACTGTAACGTCTTTCAATCTGAAAATAGAATTTTATTACGACGTTACGTGACATTTGTAAGCATTTCTATAGGTTTTTCATACATCATTGTTAGATGCAACTACATCAACGTCACGCTTGCCTAAATAATGGGTCTTTAGTCTGAAACTGGGGTCATATGCAGTACTTTTTGGTTTTGTAGTCAAGGTGCAGAGTATTTCAGCCACGCCACAATAAACGTTTTCTGGCATTGCTAATAATTTTTGTGGTACTTTTTTTGGTAGTTGTTTTTGCACATTTTACACTTTTTGGAACAGCTTACGGTGTTTTTGTTCCTTCTAGAGATACCAACACATCGTTTATAAAGTTCTGCAAACTGCAACTTTACAGTCAAAAGTCCGCTTGTTCATTTTTCATTGAGCCATTGCATTTATATTTTTTTCTCCTTAATTCTGTTCTTTTTTATTTTATTTTATCTTAAATTCTTTTTTTGCTTGTATGTTACGCATTTTAAATTTTTCTGTCTAGTTCTTGGCAAAGTATTTTTATAAACAAACTTCTTCTTTTCTTAAATCCAAAAAGGAAACTTAACACATTTTCACGGTTGTAGGAGACTTGAAAAGAATCAGCTTTGTTCTTGCGACAACGGAAGTTGATATTTTTTTCTCTTCTTCTGTTTCATGCATTGCCTGTGTTTGTGGTATGTTGATTTTATTTAAATTAATTCAACAATTCTATACTTTTACATACGTTTCTTCATTAAGAACTTTATTTTCTTTTAGTAATTTATTCCTTTTTGACTTTTAAGCATGTCTTTCCTTTTTTTTAATAAATAAATATGCATATTAAATCTCTTTAAAAGTTTTAGATTAAATATTTCTTTCAATGAAAAAGATAAGAACTTATTTTTTCTGCAATTATTTATTTCATGACGCCTAAAATTTTCACTCATTTCTGTATAATTTCTTGGTGCCAATATATTCCGTCTATAGGATATTGCAGATCAGATCCTAAAAGTATGTCGCAGTTTTTTTTAATTTTATGCTCCACAGGGTATGTGTTTTTAATGTAAATGTTTATGTTTCACTAAGAATGTTTCTTTAGTATACAAAACTAAATTAAGTATTTCATATGATTCCATTATGGAAGCAAGTACGTCTCAAGTTTTGTCTTTGCCAAGTATTTGGCCTATATTCAATTCGTTTTTATATTATAGCATTGCACATATATATGTACATATGTATATATATATATATATATATATATATGTACATACATGCAATAGATTGACTTTTGACCTCAATTATATTGAGTGCTTTATAAATTGTCGAAATAATAAATATTGAGAAATACTGTTTGCGCCTTCAACGTTTTATGGCGATATGGTAACACGCATAAATTTAATTTATTTAAACTTGGGCAATGTATCGCTTTCCAAGGAGAGATCGTGACAAAATAGTGGTTGCTTGGTTGGTTGGTTGGTTGGTTGGCATAGTAGCCCCGATAGGTGGTCAATTAGAACATGGTGCCGTTTTGATACCACGAAAAGCTCACGAAACCCCAAAAGAAAGGAAGTAGCTAACGTAGATTGATGCTATATCCAGCCGCGAAGATCAAAAAACCGCACTGCGCCGATGGGAAATATGTCCCCCACAAGGTTAAGATCCGCGAAGCTCGAAGCTTCTAGCTTCCTTTGTCTTGCCCCTGCACAGTGCCGGGCAGTCGCACAATAATTGAAAACTGATTCCTCGCAAACGGCCTTACCACGTATACTGAGCAATTTGTACCCACCTATTCTACGGCAATCGGTGCGCCTCCCCTAGCGGCCAGGGTCCTGTACAGACCGGGAAATGCTGTTGCCTGACTTCTCCAGGAGTTTGTCGGTTCTCCGCCTGTTCGTAACAATACGAAGCCTTTGTTTGTCTTTCACATATTCCTCTTCGTGTTTTTCGTATATTTTGACAGAGATGCCACTTGATTTCAACGTTTGTCTATTCTCGTTTAACACAAGTTACAAAAGTTAAAGCAAACAAAGTGAAACGTCGACAAATTTAACAATTGTCGAATAGTTAAAAGTTACCGAATCGCACTACTCGGGTGCCTATGAATTATATTTTTTATTATAGTTGAAGTTATTTTTAATACAAATTATCATTTCACATTGTTTTAGTATTTTGTACAAATGCACATTTCCTGTGCCAAACACTTGCTTTTGCTCTTAGTATCATCAGAAAATAGAAACAAAATTTCAATTTTGACTCCTCTCATTCCGCCAAAAACAAAATTCCAAGTTGGTAAACAAAATCGCGAAACATGTTTTCAGCTAAAATTGAAGAAAAATTTTTTTATTGGCGGATGCTTCACTTAAGCCAGAGCTTAGGCCCATTGCAGAAACCACAAGTAGAAACAGCCTGGGTCTAGGCGGGAATCGAACTCGTACCTCCAGATTGATAAGATTAATGCTCATGCACTAGACTACGGAGGTACTCGTATTTTATCACTAACTTACTTAAAATTTTGACGTTTCAAGATTTTTTTTTTTAAATATAATATGTGAACCATTCAATGTTGGAGCATTTTTCTATTAGAATATATTTTTTTACTGTTTTCCAAATTCATGAAAAAAAAAGAAAATGCAACTGTTTGTCATAAGGACTTTAATTAGAAGAGTTTAGTAGACGATGTGGGGCCCAATTAGATCGATCCTAGTTTTCGATAGTGTTATTGGGGAAAACTTCTAAGAAAATATCCTCCACTTTGAAGTAAAAGAAAAATAGTTACACGAAAAATTGTACTATTCGTGTTTGAAAACTATTCAAAACTTGTCTTTGTATTTATCGCTTCACTCACTCTCTTCACGAAAGATGCAAATGTTTTTCTTTCACTTAAATGGATTTTTATTTTCCTTTTTCTACTACCTGGCTGGAACTAAGAAGACTTAACGACTGCCTGTCAGGAATACATAATTTTTTTTTCCCCCATTCACTTAAAATTCTTTATTTTTAGGTTGCCTGTGGAATCATTAGTCATTTTGTTAGAACGAATCAACGTAAAGAAAAGTTCTTAATAAAAAAAAAAAAATTACCAGCTAATTTAATCTCTGTGGTGGCAATAAAAGCAAAATGCAACTAAGAATAATATAAAAGATAATGATGAAAAGTATATGTTTAAAATTCCAACCAGTAACAATCTCTTTTCATTTGTTGTATCAAAAGTTTAACTCAATTCGATTATCAAGTACGACTGACTTCACCTCTGAACAAACTACGTTTAAGAAATTTATCTACAAATACGCACACGATACATTTCATGTAATTGGGGTTTTCTTCGAATTAATTCAGTCTATATAGTTTAATTACTCAAAATAAACTTTGTTCTCTAAACTTATTTCACCTTTTGCTACCGCCACCAGAGTGACTATGATGAATCTACACATACATACTTAATTGTATTACCTGTTCTAGCTGATACAAATGGGAAAACTTTTACGTGTTTGTTATTTTGATTTAGTACAGTGCGATCTCGATTGTCTGTGCAATGGTTGGGAGCGGCAGCATACTGAATAAAAAATGTTCCCTGTTAATTGAGTTGCAATTTTGAGTAATTTTTATTCTTAATTAATAAATAAATATTTATAAAAAATCAAAATTATGTACGTCTAAATAATATAAGGGGAAGATAATAATTTAGGCAGATGAAAGTGAATACTATACAATAATAAAGATGACGGGTCGAAATAAAGAACACTGCGACCAAATACAGGGTGGCCCAACTTGGACTGACTGATTTGAAATAAAATAATCGTAATATGTATATGGTTCTAGCAAGATGGAGCTACAGCTCATACCGCAAGAGCCACAATGGCAATTCTGCGAGAACTTTTCGAAGACCGAATAATTTCCAAAAATGCAGATTTCGCGTGGCCACCTCGTTCTCCAGATTTGACTGCCCCAGATTTTTTTTTTGTGGGGTTTCTTGAAGGAACGAGTTTACGTCAACAAATCACAAAATATTCAGGAGCTAAAGCAGAATATTCGCACAGAAATTGCTCAATTGCAGTCAGAAACGTTGCGCAACGTAATGCAACATAAAGACATTAATTAACTGCCAACAGGAGAATGGATGCCATCTAAAAGATGTATTTTTTCATACTTAGCTTAAAAAAAATTTATAATTTATACTTTAATTTGCAAATAAAATTAAATAAAAAAAATTTAAAAATACAAAAATTATAAGCATTTCAAATCAGTCAGTCCAAGTTGGGCCACCCTGTATATCTATTATATCCCCTGCCACGTCACAAAGAATCTCATCGATTCTGAAACTAGACACGCACTTTTCAAATTACTAAAGCTCCTATTAGACGACATGTTTTTTACATCTGACTTGCCAATTTTGTGACTCATATGTAACTCTGTATAATCTGTCAAAATTATTATTGTACATAAAATTTATAATATTGATATGCAAATGTATGCTGACCATACCCATATGCTCCGAACAAAAATGTTCACCATTATCGTATTTGGCGTTTATGTATCTCGACTACTGGCGTATTTGTTGTCGCGTGTGTTGTATATGTTAGCGTTTTCGCCAACTACGATGCAATTCTTTAAATACGCCGCGTTTTCGAGACGAATATGCCAAACACGATAAGGAGGGTTGTCTAGAAAAAATCGTTGTTCGAAACAAATGGGTGAAACCTCAACATCTGATATTGGGCATAATTTTTGTCTTCATTTTCAACATACCCAATCTTTCTTTTTATTTACAAGAATTCATTCTTTCTCCAGATATTTGTTCATTTTGTTTTCTTTTATGCTTTCGCCTCTATTAAAACTTTTGTTAATAGCCAAAAACAGCTGATTTCAGATCACAATAAACCACGCTCTAATTTAAATTTTGTCATCTGACTTCTATGGAAGCAATGTTTTAAAAGCAACACACCACATGTATTACGTATATTTCGTTGGAAAATTTGACAAGTCAGTTCTAAAAAACATGTCGTCTATTAGGAGATTAAATAGAATACACGTTCATGCTTACAGGGATTCATGCCCGTTTTATTTTATTCACATTGTGTTGCGATTGTGCAAAATTAGTCGAACAAAACCGTATGATTATAATCCCGAATAATGTAGGTAATTGCCGTTAATCGCAGCAAAGAAATTTCTTTTTCTTTCCCGTATAATTGATGTTGGCGCTTAATCGAATTACGGATAATCGTGGCCACACTGTACGTACATATCTAAACAATTTATTAATAAAAGCGTCTAGCATTGACATATACAACCACATATCGATCCTTTGGTGCAATACCGTAGTAATTCAAAAAATCGTGAACTGAGAAAAATGCATTTGAAGTTTTGAGCCATCTTTTTCATCGTATTTTCGTTTACTAAAGTTATTTTTTTTACAAGTTTTTAAATAAAAAGGCATGTTTTGTAATGTTTTCTGTTTGTAAATTGCTTGTCATAAAGGAAATATTTCATTGTTGCAAATAAATTATGTTGGAAATAGCTGGAGTCAATAAGACATTTGTAGGTGTGGAATCTGAACAGTTAGAGATAGAACCATAATCTTTTTTTCTTTATATAGATATTTCCCCAAAGATCATTTCTGCATACCAAGCTTAAAAAATTCAAATTTTGACTTACTACGAAATTGCACCAAAGGCTCGATATGTACATGTGTAATATATCTACATATGCAATTCCAACAAGTTTGTAAACTGAAAATGAATTAATTCGTAGAAAAACTTTGAACAAACACTTGCTTGAGTGATTTGAACTTTGATTTTTGTAATTTTAAAACTAAATAGTTGTTGCAAGTACAATATTTTTTTTCAACTTAAATGCGTAAATTTTGGATTTTTAACATATTTTAAAAGTATTTAAATTTGACAGACAATTAAATACGCAGTCTCTCCCATTTACACAAAAAAGAATACGTAGATTTTAATTGCCAATAGTTTTTGTATTAATTATTTTCATTTGTTTTGTGTGCGTTTAAAGGAATTTTTAATTTGAGATAAATGCAGAGTTACTTATTTTCTGGATTTTTGCTGTGAAAATTATATGAAATGCAACAAAAATGGAGAATGAATCGGTTTTGAGATTGATTTCAGTTCGTTCGGTTTTCATCACATTCCGGAATATGAATGGCAACACTGACTGTACTAAAATTCTGTTCTATTTACTGGTAGTAGAGATTGTTACACACATGCATACAGAGGAAAGAGAAGCAATATGACAAGAAATGTTTTATTTATAAATAAATAGAAAATATTAAGGAACAACAACTACTGTGACTATAAATATAAATGCATTTACAACAAACCAAGCGAATAAAATTGGCAAATGCAGGCCAACAACAAAACGTCCAATAAACTCTTCAGTATCAGTACAATTTGCTTGATTGCAATAGTGACTATAAAAATCTACTGCACTGTTGCCAGATTTGGAAATTTTACTGCCTTTATAGTACGGGAATCTAGTAGAATTGATTTGAAATCTATATTGAAATCAAGACCGTTTACACCACCACCGTTTGACATTTAGCTAGATTTCATTTTATGATATAAATTTTTCGGGATGGTATTTGGCATTTGGTTCGAACAAAGCTCATGTGACAGCTACGCTGCCATATTAATATTACTATTATTGGGCCTGAAGTACTGCGACCAAAAAGATCTATTGTGCAATATCAGATCCCAGCCTAAGGCTTCTAAGGAATCCAATAACTATTTGGGCTGTGGTGTTTCACAGGTTGTGTGGAGGCATCACAGTTCCACTCAGGTGGAGAAACCCCTGTCTGCCAAGTGCAGGACTATGCGTCACTTTAGAAACCTCATTCAGGAGTGGGAAATATCCACAATGGTCGGTATTTGTCTCTGTATCTTCTGCCCTTACATGGTGGCACTACGATACTTCACCCCCTCATACTAATATACATACATACTTAGCCTAAATATTTCAATTTTTTGGCATAATTGAAATTTGCATTTCAAACTTCTAGTCGCTTTGAGAAGATTTCGCCCAAATTTAGCGAGACAGTAGATTTCGTTTTGTATGGAAAATCTACTCAAAATCAACTAGATTTGCACGAGAGCTACATAGAATTTCGAAAGTGCTAGATTTCGCTCAGCTGTAAATGTCGTATTAGAAGATTTTTCATTGCAGGAATGGCATATTTTATTTCTCACATTTTCCACCGGAATTTTGATAATTTTAAAGTAAAAAAATCTGGCAATATTGAATATGAGAATGCTCGCATGATTTGATTTGTTAGCGAAAAAACACACTGTGACAACAAGAACAATTTAAACTGCGAATTTCAAAGGTCGTAAATGATAATGAACTTTAGTTAGTTGGTATTTATAGTGATTTAAATGCTTTACAATACAATACACATTTATTTTCTTTATTTTATTTAATTTTTTTCCTCATGTTTTTGTTCAATTTGTTTCTTTATGGCTGAAAAATCAAATGAACTAAGCGATTCACAAAACAAAAGCAAAAACAAAAAAAAATGTTTTCACATGTTTATAGTTTTGTAAACTGTTGCTTTTGTTGTCATTTGGCTTCTCATGATAGTTTTTCGAGTATCTTTGGGAAAGTGTTTATTTGGCGATTACACATACTTATATTTTGTACTGTGTTTGTTATTGCCGCTGTACGTGGATGAATATTGTCAGCAGTTTATAGGCAGTGGACGATTTTGTATGAAATTTAGATACATATGTACATACATACATACATATGTATATGAATATTATTTTATACTAGGCTTGAGCAAGGCAAATTCATTATCACCTGAACACACTATCTAATTCGCCCGTCAGCTGATTCAACAATTTGTAACGTACTTTTAGGCCCAACGTTTTTTTTTTTGTGAAAAGGTTCAGAAAAGTCGTTGTGAATAATTGAATAATTATGAAAATTTATTATTATAATAATAAAAATTCAAAATAATTTGCTTCTTGCAATAACTAAAGAAATTCAACTAATTTTACACTAGTTTAACACGTTGTTTTTTAGGTTATGTTATATTTAACAAAACTTGGCGACCGAAAATTTGACGTTCGACAAGCAATGCGATTTACCGAGTTTGCCTTGATATTTATTTACATACATACATGTACATATACATTTATTATTCTATACTAGGCTTGCTAAATACAACATACGTGAGGCGGGCTCTATAGCGAAACAAAATCCGAAAAATAGCATATTACTTTACTCTTAGAGAGGTTTGGATAAGAACGGCAAAATGTCAGGTCCCAGATGTTATAATATTAAGTTAGTTCAATATCCAGACCACTACTGATCACTTTTGTCAATATAAAGGGTGTTTTTTTAACCCTTTGGGTCTTAAAAATTAAAAAAGCAAAAACAGAAATTTTGCAAAAGTGAATGAAATATTTATTTGGCCCACGCATTTGCTGTAACGTTGCGATTTATTGAAGAAATACGGTCCAATGATGCAGCCGTAACTCTTTCAGGTTGCATTGATAGAGTTAAAATGCCTCTGGGTGCTCTTCACACCATATTCGGCAATTCTGTTTGTCAACGTATTGAATGAGCTAAAATTGACCTTCGCCACTGAAAACAATTTTCTGATAGAAAAATTGGTCTTCATCCAACTTTCCTAAAGTCCAATTACCAAACAAACGAGGTTTGTTTTTTTTTATCTGGGACCAGCTTAAGCTATTCAAGGTGTAATAGCAAACCTTACAGAGCATTTTTGACATTGGCACATACCACGAATGTTTTTCACACTGAAAAACCAAATAGCAAAGAAATCACCCGCTAAAACGTGGCACACAAGTAGTTACCCGATCTTCTTTAACTGTATTTTTTTTTTAATAAATGAAGAAATTTAGTTTTGCTTTTGGACTGTGTGTTTCATGAAGTAGACAAAATGATATTGGGCCAAGTTTCATCAGTTTTGTCAGAACTTACAGATGTTTTTTTTGCGTGCTTAAAGAGGCTGAGGCTTCCTGCCATAGACTTGTGACTTGTGAGAAACGCCACAACTAGAACTTTTTATTCATTTGGATTTTGAGTGATTTGCCATAATGAGCAATCAACGAGCGGCTAGGCAAGATATGATTCGTCAGTGAAACCGCTGTTCGACTTATGCAGAGCAGTAAATCGTTCATCCTCGGAGCTGCTATTTGATAGTTCCCGGGGAAGTAATTTTTTAAACCAGCCAAATGTAGAAAATCATTAATACGCGTGGTCCGTATTTTTCGACATACGCGCAGGAAAAAAAATTTTAAACAAGGCAAGAAAGATCGTCTTCATCGGCGACCTTTGGCAGGGCTTAAAGATTTTCTTCTCCCCGTATGTCAAATAACGGCTTCGCGAGTGAATTTTTCTGTAGCATAGCCGGCCTTTCGGCTGTTTAAAAAAAATTTTACAAATAAAAAAAAACCAAAAATATTCGGGCGATTCTTCATTCGGAAATTGGGAGATTTTTCGTACTGATAAATCGGCAAAAAAATTTTGGGCCACTGGCGATTGGCTGCTATTGCTTTTTTACTGTGTTTCTTCACTGTAACGGTTCACTCAACAATTTTGGGCGTTTCTTAATTTTCATGCTTTGGGCATGGATGGGCATGGGATGGATATTTAGGGGCCGCAATTATTCGTACAGCCGCAAAACTGAGCTTCAGTGCTACTTTGTTTATTGTAATTGTACATGTGCAAGCCTGCCAAATTGCCAACCGTGCCCCTTCCTCCTGCTGTATAATAGATTCCTTTATAGACTGTTTTTCTTTTGAGTTCGTATGCTGTAATTGCATGTTTAGTTTCCAGTCTTGGATAATTGTTAATGTTTTTATTGCTGTCGCAGTTTTTGTGCGATAATTTTTTGTGCGAGTAGTTGTTGTAGTTATTGATTGTACGTTTCTTTTATATTTTTCATAAGGTGGAAAACATTATTAAAACAAATTCAGGTCAATGTTTTCTACGGTATTGATTTTTAAGAGCAGTTGCCTTCTTTTCATTTTTGTAGCCGCTGTTTGTCGTTTTGTTTTTTTCGGTACCAAAAAAAAACAAAAAAAAAAGCCCAGAAAAAGTATTTGTTTGATGATTTCGTTCAGCATTTAATAAAGATTTTTCAAATATTTGTAAACATGTACATACTTACATGCATACGTAAATATATGAATTGGAATTGTTTCGATACAGATTTTTTAAGCATTCTTTTGTTAATTGAGTTTTAAATAAAACCTTTAAACAAAAAAAAAAACACAAATGATTTGTTGCTTTGGGAAATAGGGGTGAGTTGCACCTTAAATTTTTCAATAAAGTTCGTCAAAAAGGAAGGTGTGTTTAAACAAGCGTTTTCTGAAACGGAAATTAAACCATTTGATTAATTTTGTTAATATATTTTCAGTTGATATTGTTTTTTTTTTTTTTGTTTTTTGGTTTTGTCTTGTTTATTTTGGGGTCAGGCATGAACATGACCATGTAAATTGCGTCTTTTATATATTTTAATTATTTTTAATTTCAAAGTCAATTAATTTTTTCCATTTATATTTGTTTCTTTCCAGGTAAGTTTCATTTTGGTAATAAACATTGCCTTTTGCATGCATCAGCAAATTAATCTCCTTTATTTTGTTTGACAACAAAAAGCTCCTGCTTCAGTTGGGTGTGTTGCGGGTATGTTACTGCTCAAATTTATTTATTTATTTTTTCGCAAATCCCACGGTCTGTATTGTTATTTTATTCCAAAGTAATTCTAGTTATTTATTACCTTTTATTTATTGGAAAAATCCTTTATTTCATATAAAATGAAAATGAAATACTAAACTTTCCTGGGAAAAATTTGTTTATGCAAATGTCGTGGGTATGTGTTTGGTAAATATTTTCTAAGTATTTTGTTCTTCATTAGGTTTTTGAAAATTTCCATGAAATTGATTTCATTTTAATATCAAATTTAGACAATTTTTAGAGTCATTTTGCCATTTCGTTGGTTTAATATAGAAAAGAAGACAAGCCAACATAAAGCAAAGAAAAAAATAGTGTTAATAATACTGATAAGCAGGGAAATCGCAAATATGCAACAATGCATTTTTTGTTGTTGTATAACATATAGAGAGACAGGAAATAGAACTTGTACATAAGTATATATCGCACACTAAATCATAAACAGTCACAACTCAAAATTTTTCAAAATCGTTTTTATTGCATAATCGAGGTCACAGAACAAATCTCTAACGACCACACAAATTTTGTTGGCATCAGTGTTTTCTTTAACTGGAAAAATACCGTCTGTCTGTCTGTTTTTATGTTATTTATGCCGGTTGTACGTAATCAAGTAAAGAGTACTATTTTCAGTTGTGACAGCGCCCTTATTAGTAACTGAGTATTTTAATTTCACGTTAATATTATTATTTCGAGTTGTGACGCTATTAATGAAAAAAGTGTTAAATTTTGTGGTGCATCATTTATTTATTGATTCTCATACAAATAGTGATAGTAGTGTAAATATATTTAACGATTCTGGGTGTGAATTTATTCCGCCCAAAGACGATAATAGTAGCTCGTCGGAAGAATATCTGTCAGAGAGTGAAGAGTGCAATGAAAGAGTCACAACTCAAAATATCTCCTTATTTTCATAATAATAGCACAAAATTAAAAAAAAAATCAAGTTAACTTTCTTTAAAGATAATGTTCTTTACTGTGGAACACAATTTGATTATAAAATTGCAATCATGTTTCTAAAAATAGTTTTTTGCCTCTCCTAAAAACTTTATGAATTTTGAGTTGTGACTGTTTATGATTTAGTGTGCGATATGTACATGTACATATACATACATTTATATGTATATAGCCGTTTCATGTAATTTTTGTACTGGATTTATTAATACATTTTTATGCATATTTTACTTTAAATAAAATATTTGCTGAATATTTGTAATTTGTTTAGCATATTCGAGCTTTTTATAGCATTTATATATATATATTTATTGGACCAGTGCTCAGGGAAAGTCGCCTACATATGCAAAACATTGCACCGGAACTAGGAAAATAGGTTTTGGGAAAGAGGATAGAGGGAGTAGTGTGTGTGGGCATTTAACTTGAACTTTTCAATATCGCAATGGACAGGGAAGACTTCTGCAAGGAGTTTATTCCACATACGAATGGTTCGGCCAAAAAATTAATTTCCTCTGTAATGCGTAGTAGGGCTCGCTGGTAAATCGACGACAAATGGATGCGCTTTCGAGGACAATCTTGTTGCATGTAAAAATGTGTTCTCTGATATCATTAGAGCACATTCCCTTGGAGTAACCATAAAACAGCGAGACACACCCCATATTGCATTGATGCTCTAGTGACTCAATAGTGAATACTACCCTACCGTCACCGATAAGCCTCTTAGCCCTATCCTATACACGGCTCAGAAGCTGAAAAAATAGACTTTGTAGCGGCCGACCCTACATGAGAGTTGTATTCCATTTTGGGTCGGATATAGACAGTAAGGAAATCAGTTGGGGTGAAGTATGTGTAGGCACTTGAATGCTTCTTTAGACTCTTGAAAAATGGGGTTAGTCTAACGAACGTCTCATGCCAAGAACATCAAGACCACATGACGCAGCATTTTCAGTCATGAGTTTGTGGTTAAGAATAGAACATTGGGTCTTATGGGCGTTTAAATCGACCCTGTTTGCAAGACCCCACTCTCAGATTGTTGCAAGATCACGATTCAGATTGTCATTCATAGTCTGCCTCATACCATTAATACTACCGAAAGAATACGAATAGCAAATGCTACTGTCATCTGCAAAAGAGTAGATGGGATCTGAAAGTCACAGAAGGTCGTTAAGAAAAATTTAAAAGAGGGTAGGGAAAGTAGGGAATGTTTGCCAGAATTTATTTTGAACTCGTTCGACACTGTCTCGTTTCTGAATCGTTGTTCTATCAGTTGCGGCATAGAACAGAAGCTGAAACTGATCACTTATTAAAAAGTTTCGTTGCTACGGCACTGAAAACAACGTCAAATTAATAGTTTTTCATTTCCGATCGGCGCCACTACTTTCCTAATTTTCATCACCGATTTCTAGAATGAAATTTTTTCCGCGCAAATGTATGCAGTTTCGTTTTCGTCGCCGACTACGCTGTATGCGAAACTGGGCTTAAGTGTGCGTAAACTAAAGGAAAATATTTTGTACCCACTTTCCTTTAAAATTCCTTAAGACAACTCTGCTCCTTTTGAAGTTTCATCTAAACTGCATCTTAAAGTTAAAAACTTGGCACTTTTTCTTAAGAATTATTTCGTTCTTTAACAATCCTAGCAAATTGACATGCTTCAATTTAACGTTTCGCAGATAATAAACATGAATCATTCTCGTAATTTGCAGCAGAAGATGCACAAAGATAAACGAACTCGCAATTTATCTTGTTTAAATGCACTGCACGCCGGACCGAACACACCCCATGTGTATAATAGCCGGTCTCAGCCACATACTCAAAGCCAATGGAATGCTTGTTCTAATTGTAAGAATTATATAGTGTTTTGTTTTATTGTTGCAAAATGCAATATTTTCCTGTGCTGTGTGAGTGTTGCACTGTTACGGCGATGATGATAATGCTCATGCGAAAAAAGCAAAAAAAAAATAAGAATAAATTAAGCAAAATAAAAAATGAGATACAAGAAGAAAATTCGAAAAAAAAACATGTACACGAGCCAAAAAAATACACATCAAATTGTGAGGCCAATACAAAAAAAAAAAAAAAGAAAAGAATTTCTTTTCAAAATCATGATTCATATGAGAAGATTTTAAAATTTAAATGAATAAGGCAACACATGTAAATAAGAAAACAACAACAACAACAACAACGGTAAAAAGCTTTTGAAGTTGCACAGCTTTTTAGCAAAGATTTTATTTCAGGATAATAACACTAACAGAAAAAAGGAAATCTCACAAAAAACATTTTTTTTCTTTATGTCACAGTCGTCGCATATTCATTTTAAAATCGTATGGGAGTGACAATAACCTGATCTGATTCGGTTTAATTTTTGTTTTTTAATTTTTCTTGAAGGAATTTTTAACGGAATAAAAGTAAAACAAGTTTGGTAAAAACACTGTACTGGCAAGAAGTTCTCACAGACTACGACTTTTATCTCTAGAGTTGTCGTCGAAAAATAGCTAACTCATGATTCACACACATCAAGTTTGACTCGTCACGTGCTGAGTATTTAGAAGAGCGGGGAAAAGAGCATGGAAAAGGGTACAGATTTGACGGTACCGTCAAGTTTGTTTGCTGCTCTCTTCTATTTTGTTTCTTTCTCTATTCTTTTCTTAACCGTAGCGTTGTAAAACAATCGAAACCAAACAAGTTGAAAAAAAATTTAACAAAAACTGATCAGGTAAACTTGATCGAGGATTGGCAGAAGCGCTGGCATACATAAGTGCATTATATCAGAGGGGAATTAATCAATAAATAAATACTTTTCCAAAAAAATTTAAATTCACCTTTTTTTTTTAAACAGACCTCGTACATAGGGGAGATTCTATGAGTACTGGAACTAAGAAATTCATTTATGAGATGGAAAGGTAATCGCTTTAGTATCACATCATGGTAAAATCATATAAAAAATTTTTTCATCGCATAATTCTTTGCTGGGTTGTATCGCGTACGTAAAATATATTGGATGTTGGGGAATTAGAATATTAAAAATTTATGTTAAACAAACATGACCTAGTGCTTGAACATCTAACTACCGGTTAATGTTTATAACAGAAATACTCTTTCCTCGTTGCATACAACGCAAGCAGCTGTTACAGGAATATAAAAGTGGAATGGGTTGGATGACGTGTTTCGTGCGCGTGTCTAATTGTTTTCATTTTTATTTATAATATCTATATCATATTTTGTTTGTTAGAATGGATAAAAATGGGGTTTCGTTGATTATAATTAGTAAAAGCGTGTTAAAGGAATTTCAATAAATTTCTCCGTTTAAATTTTTCAACTAAATAAATGTCGGTTATTCCATGAATTTTTAATCCTTAAAACATCTAAAAAGGGGTTAATGTTTTGAAATACGTAATATTTTCACCAGTTTTCAGGTGTCTTGATTATACTCAAGTACAAGTACAAATCGTCGTTGCTCCCACAAAATGATCTATGTGTTTTTTTTACTAGTTTTTCAGGGGAGCAAAACACCCTCGTGCCGTAATTTTGTCGTATTTTTTTAATGTCACTCGATTTAGTGTAACAATTTTGTTTTTTGTTATAAGTATTTCGCAAAATAAAAGTTCAATAATTGGATATTGGGGAGCTACGACAGAATTGTTCGAAACAACACAGCTGATTTTAGGTCTTTGCCGGGAGGAAAATGGTAACAAGTGGCAACATGAGCCATATGTTTTATATATGCTTGTCGTATGTACGACTATGACAACGACAACGACATTCATAATAAGGCCCCTTCGGGGAAATTTTTAACGAACAAATAATATGGCAATATTTTTATTCCAACATATACAAAGTGAGAATGAGAAGTTGAAGTGTTATTGCCACTCAACACGGTGATCAAATTTCTAACTATTAATTAATGATAGTAGTTTATAGAATTTTTGTATTTTACTTTTTTGTAATTTAAAACAGGGAAGGAAAATTTGTCCGTTTATATGCAGGTTGTCACGAGTACAACCTGCACTTCATTTACATATTTTTTTAATTGTTTTAATATGTGTTACGTTGTCACATAAGAGACAGAATTTTATAAAACTTATAGAATGGCATTGTTTTTAACAACTCTCGTCTGGTTCACATTAATTCTTTATAACTAAAGCATCTTCATACAAATAGACGCAACCACGTAACAAATACAGCAAGTATTTTGTTTCTGTATACCAACTATCCATCACTTGTCAAAAACATATGTATACCATAATGCTGACTAATTCTATTGGTTAACAAAAAAATTTCGTGTACTTTTCATTTGGTTATATTTTGTGATTGTGACACAAAAAAAAAATAGACAAAACTCAAATGCAATCGCTTCTTAAAAAAAAAAATTTTTATAAATTTCTTCATTCCATGGGAAAATTGATTTTAAATAGTTCATCACGTTCATTCAACTTGTTTTCTTTGAAGCTAAAATTTCGATAAAAAAATTAATTAAATTATTTTATTCAATGTGTCATCCTGTCAACCTCAAATAACCAATCATGCAATAAACTTCCCACTAAAATTGCACTGCTTTTTTTTTTTTGTTTACGGTGGCGACAGAAAAAAAATCATTTAAATTTATTACGAAATAATTCACTTTTAGTTCACGAACGTTCAAAAAACAATTTTATTTGGTGGCAAAATCATAAAAATAATTCATAACAGTCGTAAAGTTGTTAAATAATTATGATACTTATTGTATTCAATAATGAAAATAAATAAAGCAAAGAATATTAATTAAATTGAATTGTAGTAAAAATTTAAATGTGCGGTTAAACATAAAGAAAAACTAATTCAAAATACAACGATGACTTAATGGCAAACAACTCTTTTTCTACGCTTTAAATGTGCACATACATGCGTAAATACACACATGCATACATTTGTATATACCCTGCTGATAACGAGACTAGCCCATGCTCAGTATATTTATCAAGTAGACTCAACTAATCAGATGACTTTTTTTGCTCGTTTACATTTTATGCGCGCCAATACCATTTTTACTCATATCTTTATTTTTTAAGAGTTTGCAAAAGCAATTAATCCATACCAAGGCATATTTATTGGGTCTAAACAGCTCGACTACAGTGTACAACACAAAAAACAACAGGCATTTTGTTTGTGTAAATTAACTTTGGGATGTCGAAAACAGGAGACTTCTACTCTCGCAAAAGTAACCACACACACGCTACAATAACAAGAAAAACATTAATTTCATTTATGTATTGCTTAATTGTTAATTGCTCGCCCTCTCAAATTAAACAAATGATTAAAATGTAAACAAATTGTGACAGTCAAGTATAAAATACTTCTCGAGCACATGGCGAGTTGCACGGACCTAATAAATAGGCCTTAATCCATACGTATACAAAATTTTTGTTTTTTTTGCGTTGCTATTGTAGTCCTCAGTTATGGACGTATTCATTGCGCTTTACACAAACAAAATGTCTATTGTTTTACTGTTGTATACTGTTGCGGCTACTTGATAAATATGATTTGCATGCATGTACGAGTATAGTGGAGTACACAGAGATCTACGACTACTTCAAGGCTAAGCTAATGTATGGTATATTTAACATAACGATATTATAGGTGTCAACCACATAGGTTAGGTCGGCAGTTTGCTGGATGTAAAGGTAAAGAAAGGTCCCAGCCTACTTGGGGCCAATTTATTTTGGTCCCATTGTGACACCTTTTGTGAAAAAACTTTCACGTGTTGAGTGATACAGACCAGAGTCCTTGCTAGGAGTCGAACCTAGAACCCCCCTTATATACTAGCACACTACTCACTAGACTAGACCGTGGACCACTTAATCCACCTTTCCATTACATCGAAGTAATTCATGGAAGAACACAATTCAGATGAACGACGAATGCCGTTTAGCACAACGAATTCGTCGCTAAAAGTTCGTTGCTTAAATTAGCAGTGTGGCGCACAATTATGACGAAAAAATTACAGCTGTCATAATCAACAAAGTTGTTTGCTGTATGGGTTACCGTTTGAAAAAAATTACTTGAAAAAATTTTAAATTAATAAAAACCAATTTTATGGTAAATAATAGTGCATATTTAAATTAAATGATTTATTTTAAAAACTAAACAATTATTGCAATACAAAATAACTGTATTTGCTAATGTGTGTGAAAACTAAAATGACAAACGGTAACTCTGTTCTAATTTGTTCGTCGTTCGTCGGCGTATGAAATATAAATAATTCTATATCGCAGAGTTCATCACGCATGACATATTTCGTTCAACGGCGCTATAGAATTAATTTTCATACGTACAAATCGTTCTATATCTGATGACGAAAGTTCGCAACGAAAAATTCGTCGTTCCCGCCAATTGTGTTCCGGCCTAAGCGTAAATACGATGAAAAGCACGAACACTTGTCGTATAACTATAAACTGTTGTTTGCACTGCCATGATCTACATTTACGTTACATATGACTCTATTTGTAGCCACTCCATTTCAGCTACAATGGACCACGCACGTAGTCCAATGTTATCTGCAGGGTGTACACATATTATCCGTACACATATGGTAATGTGTCAGTAAAGTACTGTGGATATTCACAATATTTAAATACATTTTTTTATAGAAAAATTTAAGAACATTTTTCAAATATAATATTAAAAAAATTCATGGAAGAAATTAATGTTATCCATAAATTAAAAACGATTTCTACAAATAAATTATTCGAAAATAAATAAATAAAGTGAAAAATTTTTTACAATGTATATGTTTTGTTTAAAACAATATGCAGAAATATATTTTTATAAAATATATTGGCCTTCTAAACCAAACAACAAATGTAAATAAATAATCGTAATTCACGTTGGCTGGCATTAAATAAATAAAACAGAATAAACACAGTTGTATTGGAATTTCATTTTCCACTTTGCCTTTTGAAATACAATCATTGTCAATAAATGTGTTGACTAATTGTAAAATGGTTTAGAAAAATTAAATAGATTCAAAATCTAATAAATGCTGGGGCCAAATTATGCCATTCAATATCGAATGAAATTCCTATACATTTTAATAAAATTTTGTTAGAAATTTCGATTCGAGTCGAATGCCGTAATTTGACCCCTGTTAGTTGTGGTATAAATTTTTCCTGAGTTCAGTTAATTCTTGTGTTTATATATATTTAGTTTTTATATATACATTAACTGGCCCGCAAAAGTTGTTCTACTTTTTACCCGCGAGTTCGTTCACGTTCAGCATAATCGGCCAGATAGTTTCGGAGAGGCATAAACTGCCCGCTGCATACTGTCCCAGACGAAGTTTTAAAACATCTATATCCTATGTGTCGTTATATACTGCGATCTCTCTCCGTTTTAAGTTTCATTACAAAAGGACAAATAATTTCAAGGAGAACTAAACTGCCCCTTTTCTTCTCCCGCAGTCCAATTTTTGAAAAAGTATATCCATATCTATATGCAGATATATAGATTTTTTAATTTTTATCACAATCGAACAGATAATTTCGGAGAGGCATATATTGTTCCTTTACTTGGTCCTAATTTTGGAGGAAGGGAGGTGACAAATACTTTACTACTATTTTTTTAATAATTTTTTTTAAATTCCTGAAGATCGCGTATTAAATTAATCTTAGAATATTATTATGATGTGGGTGTTAATGTGCTCGTAAAATACTAATAGGTTAGGTAAGATTTCAAGGGCACCCCCTCAGCAGCGTCGTTTTGTGATGCCCTGGCAGCGGCCCAGACCGGACTAGGATCATTCCACAGTCTCCTCTGCCTCAATAAACCATCCAGTTTCGCTTAGGAATCTAAACAGGCCGGTAAGCTCGGTCCCTGGTAGTTTATCCAATACTCCCAGAATATAAGAGCCAAGGTTCCTCTTGGGTATATCAGGCAGAAGTATTTATAGTTCTTTTAACAGCGACACCAGTCATCGAATTCGATCTTTTCTTAAGCCCAGTAACCAGCGAGAGCAGCCGGAAATCTAAAATCAATTCTAAATCCAAATTCAATGTAAAGTTTTTTTTTCATTGTATTTTTAAAATTGTATATTAATTTTTATTTTATTTATTTTTTTATTTTACTTTTTTTTTTTTTTTTTTTTTTTGTCTTACAAGAATATTTTTAGTATTTTTAAAGGCTAAATCAAACGCCATATCATTAGGTGGTTTGTAATGGAAACAACAAAATTTTAAAAATATTTTTCATTCAAAAAATAAATAAAATTTCTTATTCTTTTTGCCAAAATGAATTACGATTATTTATTTATATTTGTTGTTTGATTAGATTCAAATTAATGAATATCCAATTCTCAAACATTTTTTGCTAGGTTTTATATGAACATTTGATTTTTTTTAGATTTTTCAAAAATTGGTGGAAGGTCTACTGAAGGTCTACAAACAACAAACATAAATAAAAAAAAATTTTTTTATACAGGACGAGCTCGATTTACCCAAAACTTATATCCTTCGCACTAACAAAACCCAACCGGTTGGGATTTTCGATTTTCAAACAGTGATAACTTTTTGAATTATAATTTAAACTGAAAATGATTTGGACTCAGTGACTTATTCTCTTAGTTTTAATGGGAAATTGTAAAACATTTCAATGTAAAAAACATGAAATGTTGGTGTAAATGCAAAATTTTTGTGTAAAATATGTGCAATATCCCACGTAGGTGTGTTTCACGTCAATATGTACATAAAGAGGATTGGT
The DNA here is from genome assembly GCA_963924685.1 of Dexiosoma caninum. Classification (NCBI taxonomy): domain Eukaryota; kingdom Metazoa; phylum Arthropoda; class Insecta; order Diptera; family Tachinidae; genus Dexiosoma; species Dexiosoma caninum. The sequence continues at coordinate 8,674,378 of OZ004726.1, read as the reverse complement.
AGTGCGAAGGTTAAACGAGTCCAAAATATTTGTCTATTACGCACGCCCATGGGGCTTGAAGAACTTCTTCTTTGAAGCTATGGGAAATATGGCAATTTTTTAAGTGTCACTCTTTCCTGAGAGCATAGCAAGGTAAAGGTTTCACAAATAAAAAGCATTAGATGTTTTTAAGATGGCTGCTGTGGAAGAAAATTGTTTTAGATTTAATTAAAAAAAGGGAAAAAGTTGGAAACCGCTTTTTTTTGTCAGCAAAGTTGCACTTATGAAGACAAAAAGTCATATCGCCCTACGGGTTATGCACAACGAGCACGCACTGTGTATCCTAACAATAATCATTTAGAAATTTTAGTAAGTATTCATGGAAATTTCATTCAAATCACACGTGAAAATTACATGTTTAAATTAGAATAGAAATCAGTATCGAACAGAACATGTTTTATTGTTTTTTTTTTTTTTTCAAATGTGTTCGATAACATTCCTCATCTTTATTTTCTTTAATAAATATTTGAATGATGATAATGATTTTGAATCAGAATGATGACAAAAGAAGAATATGAGAAAAACACCTGCTGTGCTGAAATTGCATTTGCTTTCACCTTTCATCGTAATCATTTCTATTGTAACCTCTTTCACATAAATTTTTCTCACATTTATTTTATTTTAATTCTTCTTTAACTTCCTACGACTATAAATAAATAATTATAAAATTATAAAATCCCTAAGAACAATAAACTGGTATTAAAACAGGTACATTTGATGACACACTCTCTCACATTTCCCTTCTTGAGGAGCCAACACTGTATTTTGATAAACTTTAAGGATTGTTCAAGAGCACGGAAGCAAAATTATGACGATGATTTCTTTAATAATAACAAGAAAACAAAATTAAAAATTAATGGGCAGGAATAAATATTTTTTTTTTCTAAAATTGTTATTTTATGTTTAACATTAATTAAGATTGCAAAAAAAAATGTGTTAAGTATTGCGCCTGTATAAAATAAATAATTAAAAAAGTTTCATTATCATTAATTCGTAAATTTTTAAGCGAACTGTTTAGATATTTTTTTTATCTCTTTTTTTTTTTTTTTTGTTTAATTGATCTTTCTGTTCAATAGTGGCCCTGAATTTTTTTCGTACGTGTCAGTGAGAGTTGCCAATGTTAAGCGAAACACTAATTTTGGCGCTCCTTTTAACCTACACCTTGTAAAACCAAACAATTTTTAATCAAACGAATGAATGCGAAACGTTTCAGTCGTTTATTACTACTTTTCATTTGCATAAGCAATTTATTGCTGGACACCTTTTGAAGATCAAAAATTTTTATTGCTGTAAATGCTGCTATTAAAAGCAATAATTTTCTATAATCATTATTGAGTAAAAGATACATCTTATTTTGGTCATGCTGTTACCGATCAACTTCATGGTTGTTAGTGGCGGGTCATGCTGCCTGCCGCCTGCCTGCCTAATGCTGTTGTATGTTGATTGTTCGATGTTGTGCCACCATTTAGCGTTGGATGCTGAGTTGCCATCAAGTCTCTTGTATAATTTATTAATGCGATTTTGTATTTTTTTGAAAAGTTTATGCCGCTTTATTCTGTACTTTTTTTTTTTTTTTTTTTTGCTAACGTTTGTAAAAGGCCATTGAACTTGTTTTTGTTTTTATAGTTTTTTCTTTCTTTTCTATTGCTAATAGAGTTGTTATTTGTTCATAATTGCAAACCAAACATGGCAAATCTTCACACACAGAGTTGAGAAATTGTGTGAATAAATATTTTTAACTTGTCTTCTTCATTTGTTGCTTTTGTGTTTCATCACTTGAGGGGGAAAAAATTGCACTATTTCTCATATTTCAATAATATTTACGTCACAGTCGAAGCAAGAGAAAAAAATACGAAAATCTCTCTCGAATTACCGTCGAAATCGCATGAAGGGCGGCACACTGCTTAACAGAAGAAATCGCTGAATTAAAAAAAAAATTAAATGTTCTTGTGTTCGATTAAAACGAAATCCGCTGAACCAAAAAATCGTTTAATTGTAACATATTTTGCTGGCAAATGCAATAATTTATAGAAAAGAAACACCGCATAATTGATAAAATATTATCAATTTACCGGCAATAAAATACCTTGTAGCAGCATCTCATTGTTTTTTATAACATAACATTCTGTGTGCTTCTTTAATATATTACAAACTGTCGAGTCGATTCGACAACCGTAATAAGGCCGAATTTTTTTCTTATCGTTTAGTAGTTCGTATAATGTTATTAAATTTAAAATAGCTGAATTCGTTTAAACGAAACTGTTTTTTCCGGTCATTTCATTTAATAAAATTTGAAACATAGTTTTTATAAAAAAGTTCAGAAACTACAATTTATTATTAAAAATCAAATAAAAAATAAAGGTGGGTTGTTTTTAAGCCAACAATAAAAATGTTTAAAAAAACATATATATTTTTTCTATTTTCACCGCAAACACTGCTGATTTAAGGTTCGAATTACATCCTAATTGTCGTAGTCATAATATTTTTAATAATCGTGGACATGTTTGTGTTTGTTTAAAGGTGAGGGTGAGGTGTGTTAAAGCTTAACTTTTAGATTTAAAATATGAATACTGATGGTGAGTTCAATTAATTTTTTAATTTGTTAGTTTCTACACATTGATTCTACAATCAGTCAAAAAAAAAAATAAAAAAAATTGTCTGATGAGCCTTAGTGCCTTAGCGCCCTACTTCTACGATCTTTGCGCAACGATGAAATAAAACATTAAATAAATTGACACTAACTTAGCTTAAAAACTAAAGCATTCATATAACACGCAGCAGCTCTGAATTACAAAAAAAAAGCGTAACAGCAGAGTTGAGTCCCACTACCTCTTGCCCACCTTTCTACACTTCTCTTTGTTATCTATCTATCTCTAACAGGTGTGAAGACAATGAGAACTTTGCGGAAACATGTGGGCAGCCCGCCCTTCCCTGGCAACCTGAGTAACCTAAGCTAACATTCTTTTCACACCTGCATGCCATAATTAGTATGTGTTTTATTATTTCGTTGTCGATGTTGTAAAATCATCTGATTCAAGATGTAACTTACGTATACATATTTTTGTTGCATATTGTGTTTTCGCATCGACGACATTTGAAAATGAAGTTGCAGAGGCACGTGTAAACATAAAACCTGGCAGGGTTACTTTTCAGCCATAAGCAGAAACAGCTGATTATAAATTTAAGACAGTTGTTAAGACATTTATTAATGGTGTTAAAACATAAAGAATTATGTATGTGTTGTAATTTATATTTTGCGCATATAATTTTTGGTCGATTCCCTTGCTGTCAGTTCTTCCATTGTTTTACTTCTAAGGTCTGCACGAAGAGGCCTTAGTGTCTCTGCCTAAATTCTCAATTTCTAAATTTTTTTTCGCAAAATTTTAACAAGACTATTTGAAAAGATACTTTTGTAAGGCATAATGCAAAAATATGTAAAATATCAGAAGAAATATTTTACTTTATTGAGTGAAAAACTTTGCTAAGAATTTGTATAAGTTTTAGCTGAATAAAACGATTTTCTTTGAAATCGTTAATATTAATAAGAGCGTTTTGCATAACAAAGAATTTGTTCATAAGAAAAAACACGTAGTGAATCTTTTTCATTTCAAAGCATTTTGTTTTACAAAAAGATACATTATGTTTCCGAAACATTCAATTATTCTTATTGTATTTGCTTTTTGCTAATTTAGTGGCCCACGTCTAATAGCAATGTTGTTGTTACCTGTTTTAAAAAAACGCTCTTGCTTTCATCAAAAGTTAAAAGTTCAAGTGCGTTCAATGTTGGTGGCATATTGAACTTAAATGAAGATTTCGATCACAAGTTGAAAAAAAAAGCCCAAAAATATTTTTGTAAACAAACTTTTTAACAGAATGTTGACCGTAAATTGAAGGTTTTTGTACGTTTAATTATGATAAGCGCTTTTTTTTTGAAAAAAAAAAAAACTTGGTAAAAGTGTTGTGAACATTTTTTCGGGGTCTTTGAAATAAAGTGAAAGGATCTAATAAAAGAAACTCTCAAAAAATAGAGTGCTAATTTGCTTAAAGATTTGTAACAGCAAAGGTTACGAGGTCACAATGACTTGCCATGGCAAAAATCATAGAACTAAATGAAATATTTATGAGACAAAGAAATAATAATAATTTGAAAATAAATTAAAAGTAAAGAAATTGCAATACGAGTAGACTACCATTCAAATATTAATTTACATTTTGTATATTAAATATGAAATTAAAACCATATAAATTAATAAATTTTTGTTGAATTTTGTTCTAATTTTGTCAATATTTTCTGTAACAATGTTTTCAAACTTTGTTGCATTTTTAATAGAGAAATAGAAAATTTCATTTCCATTTCCATAAATTTTTCCAAATAAAATTTTGTATTACATCGTATAAATTAGTCTTTCGAAATTCATTATTTTGTCTTTCTTCGAAATTTTTATGTAATTAAAAAAAATTAAAAAAAAGAAATCTATAGGCCATGAAATGCAATTAAAATTGAAAAATATATTTTTTTCTGGCTTTTTTCCTCTTTTTGGTCATTAAAAAAATTAACTGGAAAGTTTAAATCAACCAAGTATTTAAGCGGGGGTATGTTTTATGGCTGTAATAAAAAAAGTTATTACATTTTAATATTAACTTTGTGTTGACAATAATTTCATTGTTCAGAATGGAATTGTATGCACTTCAGCATATTGCCCCCCATATTATATTTTAAAAATGCTAAACTATACTTTTGTTAAAATACACTTTTGTTATATAGACTATTAAAAGCATTTTTTTTTTAGCGTAACACCAGCTTTAAATTTAAAACTAGCTGAATTTGTTTCTAATCAAGTTAGCAGCAACTGGTTTCTATCAAAATTAATTACGATTATTTATCTATATTTGTTATATGGTTTTGGCTGATCTATATGCACATTCCATTTGGTGCTCATATCAAAATGGTCAGTAGACTTTTAAACAAATTTTTCAAAAAAGTTAAGAAATTTTAGAAAAAAAATATTTATACAAAAACTCCCAAAAAATCTTTGAGAATTACGTAATATACAAACAAAATAAACTAAACAGCTTCTTCAAAAAATTTTCTTTATACTTGTTATATTCAAATTCAGATTCAAATCGAATAGTGTCAAGGAGATGCTCTCATATTTTGAAGCTGTATTTGGTAGCCATTTTATTAATTATTTTACCTCTCTGATGTTACTTGTGGATTAATTTCACCTGCAGCAGATGTTACTGTTCAGTGACCAATGACTGTGCCTGCGCATAGTCTGAAACGTTCCGACAACAAGTGACACAAAGACTCAATAATGCATATCAGAAAAATGCTTAAATATTTGTATGCCTGTCGGATACTGGGCTCGAACTCTGGACCTTGGGTTTTGCAGTCAACGTGCTAACTACCTCAGCCGTCGCCACCTTCAAACCTGGTTGAATAATTATCCGAGTACTCATATATTCGCTTTTAATAAAGTTCTCATCAAATCATAATCATTTAGAACACTGGAGCAGGTATTTCGGTGGATGGCGGTCCCGATTACATGGAGCATAGATCCACTCCGACGAAAGCACTTGTAATGATGTTAAACTGGCTTCCGGTTGATGTTGTGGCCGGACAATTAAATCATAATTTGGTTGCAATCGTATTGAATGCTTGGCGATAGCCGAGAAGCAACTACGGCCATCCAAACAACCTGAGCCATTACAGGCGGAGCCATATGAATATTGTCTGATGTAAACCGAAACCATATTGTCGTCACTTGTTCCCTACAAGGAACTCGCGATGGCGGAATATACGTTCAGGGTATATACTGATGTATCCAGAAGGGGAGTCAAATGGTTAAAGTTTTCTACGGTTTCTAAGGTCCTTTAACGTGAAAGTTACATTTAAATTGTCCAGTATTTGGAGTCTCCTGCTTTCTAAAGTCTTTGCTGTTATGGTCGAGATGGCGATATATTATTTGGTAGCGGGTGATACCTTTATATTTACCGAAAGCAAAGCGGCCATCGCTGTTGTGAATATGTCGGTGACATATCGATGCAAACGCGACGTATTCTAAGGCAACTCTGACATCGGCTTCTGGGAACGCGAACTGCCTGTGTGACAGTGTATACAAGCCGCTGGTATTTTTGTGAGTTATTGCAGGTCATTTATTAGGCAGGAATTGTATGAACTTACCCAATGTAAATGGGAGAATGAGAAGACTTGTCTTGCGACAAGGTCCGCTATGATGAACGCAGTACTCCCGCCTTAAGGGACTTCAGTAGGGGCAGGATTATCTGTTATTTGAAATGTTTATTGCAGGAACTGTGATGGAAAGAATCTGTGCTGCACCTACTTTGCCATAGAAGAATGAACCACGGCTCCTACATCTTCGATGTGTGGTAAAAACTGTTAACGATGCAGTTCAAGAGGCAGCGGCCGTTGTGGGATTATCTTAGTCCGGTCTTGGATGCTCCCAGAGTATCAAATTGGACCAAATTAACGGACCGAAGTGAGGCTGCCATTGAAACTTAACCCAACCTTCGTCTGTAAAAATATGGGATAGTTCTCCTCTGAAGAATTTTATTAAAAACTGTCTAATTTATACCCAACACTTGCAATTAGTTCTTTAGTTTTCAAAAAGTTATTTTGTAAATGAATGTGGAAATATTTTTAATACGAATTATATATTTGTTTGTACGCATATGTGCTAATATTTCATAATATTTCT